>OX940790.1:39902959-41102959 GCA_954870985.1 Trifolium fragiferum | reverse complement strand
TACAGCATGCGCCTACCAATTAATTGGCTGATCTCCTATTCTCTCCTCGACAATCGTAAACTTGGGTTCGATCGAGGGAGAAATCACCGAGCGCGTCCTTGGACCCTCAGCTATCCAAGCATATGGATCTTCTTCAGTGGGCCTGATCGGCTCTCTATGTTGCGACGTTCCAGCCTCCTCTTCGTCCATTTAAAAGCACCAGAAAATGAATTCGACGTTTAAAATCAAATTCACCCTTCCACCGCAAGTCAAGTGAAAGGGCGAAGTATTAGCCGAGGACGCTGCCCTCGACCAAAGGCCCTTACAAATGGCGAAGAAACAAATTCGTGGGCGTATCGTGCTCGAGCCGTAAAAAGGTGACCAGAGGCTAAGATCTAAGGACGTTACAAACACAGGCAAGCTTTTCTGCTCGCCATAGCAAGCGTTCTTGCTCGCCAAAACAAGCATATTCTACTCGCGATACTCACGTCGCTCCTCGACACGCCCATTCAAATTCCCAGAAATTCATTTGATTTTCTGGAAATTTTCGCCGGAAAACTCAACAGAATAGTACGAAACGGCGGTTCTGGGCGGCGCAACTACCTTAATCCAAGCAAAACAACTAAAAATCCTAACTTTTCTACTAAAAAGGGCGTTTGACAATGTAAAACCACCACCAAACGCCCTCAAAGTTGCTAAATCCATAACATTTCCATCATCTTTAAACAACAAACATCACCGGAATTCTAACAAGCAAGCTCTAAGGTTTAACAATCCAAACAAACCTAAGTAAGATGAATGCAAAGATAATGTAGAAATTCGTACCTTTGTCTGGATTGAAGAAGCTTCCTATGCTTGAAAGAGCTTGAACCCGCAAATATCGGCAGCAACAATGGAGAACAAACTTTGAGAAGGAAAACGATGGAGGAAGGAAAATTCTGAAATGAATTTTCACTTCCCTACTTATAGCCTGCCAAGCACGTTATCTCCTGCAGTGCAACTCTTGCGAAACGACGCTCTCCTCAAACCCTCAGACGTTGGATCAGTCCAACGCTTCATATTGAAACGATCCGACGTTTCAGTTTAACTCCCAGGGAAAACGAAAAGGTGCGTATCTGACGCGCCACACGCATCTGCACGGGAATCCACGCCACTTATGACCTACGCTTTGAGACTATCATTGCGTCTCCTCGTAGCTGGCACACGTGGCGTCATCAGGAGACGCCCTGTCTCATCAAACGTCACTTAGTTTCTCCATGCGTTGCCTCTTGCTCTCCTCGACTCCACTGCTGTCGCGGTGATTTTTGGATGTCAAGCTATAGGGAAGCGTTGAATCACAAAACATTTAAATACACCACCGAGCTTTTTATTTTTCCGAAGAAGGGAGAAAAGTCCGTTAAAACACCCTAAATAAAGAGATCGAGGTAAGGGGGTTGGTTACGCAAAGGGAAGGTATTAGCACTCTAGGCGTCTATAGTACTCTATAGGAACCTCTTGTATTCTATCTTAAGCGCTTTGTTTTTATGTGTTTGAAAATATGTATAAGATTTAGGGCTAATTGAGTATTTTATTGGGAAAGTGAGTTTTGAGTGACAAAATGCACTTGGCTTGAGTTCCAAGGTTTTTTAATCTAATGAAAATGAGTTTTGAAGTTGAAAATAAGACTTGATTTGAAAAATCAAGTGTTTTCACCTAAAAAAAATAAAGTTTGATTGATTGAGGACTTGGTTTAAAATCCAAGTTGTTTTTTGAGAAAAAGTTTGATTAACGACTTGGTTTAAAATCCAAGTTATTTTGAAAAAAAGTTTTTGATAAGTGATATATTTTGGATATTTTTGAGAAGAGGTGTTGACCACTATTTTTTGGCTAAAAAGGGTTAATGGTTCTAACGAGAGTTCTAACGCTTTAACTAAACAACCTAAAATATTTGAATCGCGCCTAGACTTTTTGCAACGACATATAGGTCGAGGTTTTTTCCTTTCTTCGAATTAACACATTAAATATACTAACGAGCAATAATAAGCGAGAATTTAAAGCACACAATACATCCGGGGGGGGTAGCATGCAAAGGGGATTGAGTTAAATAAATAATAGCAATAAATAATGACTGAAAATAAATTGCGCCAATAATGCGCATTTAAAATTACAACCGGGGGGGAAACATGCGTGGGGGATTTGAATAATAATAACAATGACATAAATATAAATAAATGGGATATGAAATTAAAGCATATAATATAATGTAAATGCTAGAGACGTAAACACAAAGCATAATAATCATGAAGCATAAAATGAACATAAAGCATGTAGTGAATAAATAAACGTGAGGTGAATAATAAAATATGAGTGGTGTGTGAAGCATGAAAGTGAATAACGATTAATGACGAAATTAGCACATAAAACATGAGAGTAAAAACAAACAAGAAAGAAGCAAAGAAAAGCAAAAATCATCACATCATAACAAGATAAACAATTGAATGAAAGTAAACCAAGCAATGTCACACATATTTTCAAATTATAAACACATGCATTTATTTTCTAATTAAAATGGAAAAAAAGGAATTGAAAATTCATCAAAGCATACAATACTACCTCAAACCATGGAAACATTCCCACAATAAATCAAACATTTTCAAACTCACATACATGCATATTTATTTTTAAATGAATAAAGAAAACAATTTACAATTGCATCATATTATTAAGAATCGATCATATTAAATCAAAAATCTAGGATCAAATCATAGAGACAAGAATTAAACATATTATCAAACATAGGGCAAAGTTAATGGTAATTAAGAATTAAAACATCAAACAAGTCATTTAAAAACTAACGTGTAAATTTCATAATTAATTAATATAATAAAAAACATCAAATAAATAGAAGTCAATCATGTGATTAAGACAAAAATGAAGTAAAATCAAAGGGTAATCATCTACAAAAATTAATCAAGAGTTCATGGTATAACAAGAACATAAGACAAATAATTTATTAACATATTAAGCTAATTTTTAACAATCAATCTTAATTAAATGGAATTAAAAGATAGCAAAAATATAACATGTGATCATAAATCCAAAGCCTAGAGCTAAGTCATAGAGACAACAATCAAGCATGTTAACAATCATATAATAATTTTCATGGCAATTAAAAGCATCAATTAAAAATTAATTAAAACCCTAACATGTGAACATTATAACTAATTAATACAATTAAAATGGAATCAAAGCAAAATAAATCAATAAAACAAAAAAACAGAGAGTAACCTTCAACAAATATCATTTAAAAGTTCATGGCATGACAAAATCAAAAGAAAATAAATTTCATATTATTTATAGCTAATTATTAGCATTTAGACCTAATTAAAATAGTGTAAAAAGACAAAGAAAAATTAAAATAATATATGATCAGGTATACAAACAAGATAAAAGTCCAAATATCAGTATGTCACTCATATTACATCATAGATCAAATAACACAAACATATTATCAAACATTAATTAAGTTAAACCTAATTTATACACTAATAAATAGGGAAAATATAGGAAAAATATCAAAATAAATGTTTTAAAAAATGATTTTGTGACATATCTGTTTAAAATGGCCAAAAATATAATTTAAAATTAAATTTACATCTCAGAATAATAAAAATAAAATTTATACAAAGGGGGGTGCAAATATCAAAGAAAATAAAAAAGGGGTGCAGTAGCAAAAAAGCCCAAGCCCTCGCGCAGAGAAAAAAAATCTGAGGAAAATGTTGGCTGTGATTCAGAGTGACGCACATATGCGTGAGTACGCAGTACAACCATTAGATCTTCCCAAGGAAGGATCAAACGATCGTTTCGCCTTATCACGTACGCCCTTGGATGAAAACATGCGTGCATACAAGCATGCTAGGATCAGGTACGGACACGTATTGTGGTCCTATCGTCTGACCACCGACAGATCTTCATTTAATGAGATCTGACGGGTGCGATCAAAGGAACACATGCGCCGTGTGATGAATCCAACGGCCATGATTTAAACTGGGTAAGGACGGAGATTCACCCATGGATCATCATCTCCGTTGAGTCCTCGCCGTTTCCGGCACCGGAGTACTAAAAAACGCCCAGAAATGCACGAACCATATATGGTTCTTCTCGTATTTTCACAAGGAATATAAATATGCAATTAGTTTCATGAAATAACACTTAGATTTTAAAAAACGAAGAGAAAAAGTTTGGAAAATTTCTAATCAAACACACAAACTAGCACGTTTCATGGCAAACTAACAACCCAGATAGCTTCATAGTAATGAAATAAGACGAAAGGCATTAAAAAGGAGCAAGAAAGCTACCAGAAACACGTTAGGAGAAGTTGATTTTTTCACGAACTTTGAGCTTGAACACGAGCTCCAAAACGTCTCTGAAGCTTCAAATTGGAGGTAGGGTTTTTGTTCTGAAGGTCTTTAGAAGGTTATTAACATGTTAATTGCAAGAAAACAATGAGAATTTCGTGTTTGGGAATTTTTGTAAAAGTGAGTAAAAATGGGTTGTTCTTCAGCTGCCTCCTTCTCCCAAAATCACCCCCCTTTGGCTCTGAAAAACATGTGTGTATTTATAGAATAGGTTTAGGTTATGAGAAGAGTGATTGTGAGTGAATGAGAGGGGTATTCTTGAATTTTTGCAAAATGGATATTTTGTGATGATGCTCAATCAAGAGTACAAGTGTATTGATCTGATGCAAATGGCATTTTGAGGTATATTCTGAGATCAAATGGTTGGGAGAGGATCATGGGATTTTTGGGATTTATTTGATGGAAGAAATAATTTTAAACCAATTTAAAACTATTTTTGTAAATAAATAAATATGTGAAAAATGAAAATATTTATGAGCAAGGGCAAAAGTGTCCATTTTTGGGGTTTATAAAATGCATGAGTTAAGTTGAAAGTAATTGAAAAAAGTTTGAATAAAAAAGGTTACTTGTTGGTGAAGAAATGAATTTTTGAATTTAAAATGTAAATATGAACATAATAATATAATATATATATATATATATATATATATATATATATATAAAATAAAAATGCAAATGAAAATTAAAATATTTTTTTGTCATGCTCATAACATATAAAAGTGATGGAGATGAAATCAAAAATTATGATGAAATGGATGAAAAAGGAGATTACTTGCAAAAGAAGTTACCTCAATATTTGAAATTTTGAAAAGGGTAAAATGGGAACAAAATCAAGTTTATGAACAAATTATGGTACAAGAGCATATTTGGAAATTTATGGCGCAAGAAAAAGATCAAAATGTCATGTAATTAATTATCTAAAAATGAAACAGTTAAGCAGCGTAAACAGGATAAAATACTATTTTTTAGCAATTTTAAATTAACAAATAATAATAATGTGATGAAAATTAACATGTTTAAAATGAGCCAAAATTAAATGAAGAAATTAGGGGTGGTCAAAAAATGGGGTATGACAACTGCTCCTCGACAAAACGTTTGGGTTTGCATGCAAATGGTGAGCAAGATTCACGCCCCCCATAAGCAAAATAACGCAATTCGACGCTTCTCTTCGACGTCCCTGCACTGGACCTTAAGTCATTACTCCTATGCCTAGCAGCAACGACTTGGGGGGCTTCTGTTATGGACTGGGCCTAGAATTGACTAGCAGGCCCAATCCACTGGACCGTCGAGGACAGCCCAATGCCGAGCACAACCAGCTTCTGGCTCGACACCTCACCTCAAGCTTGCCAGCAGCTCAAGCCTATCTAGTTCACCACTGTCGAGCGCACCTGTGCTCGCCTCTAATTCAGCACCTGCCAAACGTGCCTCTCAAGCCACGTTTTCATCCCAAGCTTATCCGTCTCCCGTAGAATACGGGCTAAGCTTGACTAGGGGGAGAGTCTAACGACTTCTCCAGCATACCACGCTATCCCTAGCAGTTATCCTCATTGGGCTTGCACTACGCGGCCCAATAGTGATAATCGTTGGCCCCGCGCTGGGGCCTTATAAATACTCCTCATCATTGAGGAGTCAGGTATTCAATTCTTATTCTCTCTACCTCTTCTCTTGTATCTGTGCTGACTTAAGCATCGGAGTGTCTGCAGGTACAACCCCCCCCCCCCCCTCCGTTTTCAAAGCAATTATCCAGACCGCACGTGACTAGCAGCTGACCATCGATCGAACGTCCGTTCCAGGTACGATCAACTATCATATATGATTTTCTTTTTTTTGCTCAAATTTATTTTTACTAAATAGGAGTAGTGTTTTTATTTCCTTAATACCATTGCTTTTGCAACCCTACTTTACTTGCGTGTCCCCAAATTTACTAAAATGTTTATATCCGTTATTTAAATATCGGATTTTGATCGTCACTTAGATATTGGATGTATAAAAAAAATTAGTTTTGCCAATGTA
The DNA here is from genome assembly GCA_954870985.1 of Trifolium fragiferum. NCBI lineage: Eukaryota > Viridiplantae > Streptophyta > Magnoliopsida > Fabales > Fabaceae > Trifolium > Trifolium fragiferum. Next base: position 41,096,570 of record OX940790.1, on the reverse strand, counting down.
TCATAATTAACCCCCTACAAGAACTCTATACCTGATTTTTTTTTCTTCTTCATTTGTTGTTTAAATAGTAGTTTGACAGAAAAAAAATTGTAACAAGAGAACATGACATTGCAATGGAACATTATAAGCTAAAAACTAGCAAAAAAAAATTTATAAAAGACAAGAATGGAATATTATAAACCGCAAAAACTATTCAATTAATATTAAATTACATTGCAATAGTGTTACATTCAATGACGTATAACCACCTCTACGTCCACCGTTATAACCACCTCCACCTCCATATAAGGTAGACGAACCCGCCATATCCACCTCTTCCTCTTGGGGAAAAAAAATCAAATCACGGCAGATTCAATTCGATTAATTATAATGATCATAATATGCCTCAAAAAGTCTCACGTCGATTAATATAATGATTTCAATGTTGTTATCAAAGAACGAGTCTAAGATCATTATGATTAATCGACGATGGATATTGAGATCATTTATGCCTACACTAACAAAACCACGAAAACTTGAAACATAAAAAAAAACTGCTAAAATAAAAGCAATGAGAGAAGAAATGGAAAATTGGAGGATGAGAAGAAATGAGAATGATGAAAAAATGAATGGAAATGTTTCAATTTATAGAATTTTTGACTGAATTCCATTGGCTGATCAAAGTAACAACTTCTCCCTCATTGCCCACCGTCCTTGACCATTGACTGTTATAAAAATTTCTGAACACCGTTCATCCTCTACTTAAGTAGTGGACGACCATTTGACAGCAGCCAACTCTGGTGGGCAATCAAACTCCTTGACTGTCCTTGACCACCATTGACTGTTGCAAAGACCACAGACCATCGTCTATCTGCTACTTAAGAAACGAACAATAGGGTGTCAAAATATGTCACTTAAGTAGCGGATGTCTCTGTGGTCATAATTTTGGTGGTCAGGAACGCACCAACACGTGTATAAAAGGGGGTGGTGAGTGTTTTCATTCAATCATTAATTCATCGGTTCATGCATTCATAGTTAAAAAAAAGGAAAATTTAGAATTTCAACAAAACACCCACCTATTTGCAGTCTACTGCAACGATGGAAACCCGAATATTTTCAAGATCGACGTTGATGTTACACTGGTTGATCTGAAGCACTAGCTAACCCAACTCAACGGTTGTCTCCACTTCCGCGATTATAGAAGGGTGACCGATCTGGAGTATCATCGTCTATTGATCTGCTAAGACGGAAACGTCATGTTCACCAATATGCATGAAATTTCAAAATGACAGCGACGTGAAAACAATGTTCTCTACTTTCACTCAGTACATACGAACGAACCGATCGAGCTCGGCGCTAAGTTGGTTAGATATGTTCAAGCTATATGTTCAAACGTGATCCGTCTGAGGACCTTCGATGAAATCGCGACATGCATGGTCAAACCCGGAGAGGACAAAGTTGAAGAAGTTAATTTATATAATCGTTAGTTTTGTTTTTTTTAAATTTATGTTTTTAATTTACTAACTTCGTTCTTTGGCTCCGTTTGGATTGATGAAATATAATGGAATGGAGCGGAGCGGAATAGAGTGGAGTGGAATGAGATGGAGCGGAATAAATATTCCGTTTCATTGTGTGGATATGTTAAAAAAAGAAAAGAACAAAATTGATGGTAAGTGATGGTATGAGATAAAATTTATTCCATCCTATTCCATTCAATTCCGTTATTATTTTTCAAATGAAAAACAATGAAACATTATTATATTACATTCCGCTCCGCTCCATTCCATTATATTCCATCAATCCAAACAGAGTTTTAATATAATATGTCGCTGTTTTTATCAAATATTTTTTTATTATAACCGTCTACTATAAAAAAAAAATGTTTTGTTACTTCAACTACTTTAATATTATCACACAGAATCAATAACTGCATGGTGAAATTGAAATATAAATCTTTTATTAACACATTAGACATAAAAATTTCATAAATTTAAATATTTCTTCTAAATTATTTTGCTCTTTAGACTAGTACTTCCACTTTAATAAATAAAGGTGTCCGTGGTTCGGTTTAATTTAAATTATTTTTTGGATATCTAAATTACAAATTCTATTTTTTTATTAAATATTAACATTACAAAAAATAATAAAATAATATATTTGATGAAAATATAACATATAATATATTAAAAATTAATATTTTAAAATTACAATTATCGATTATATTTGAAGCATATGAAATAGTAAAAAAATATATTAAATTTAAATAATAAGTAGTTTTACAAAAATTTAAAACAAACAAAATAATAGGTAAATACAATATATCATACTAATAAAATGTTAAATAAATATTAAAATATATGTACGCGGCTTGGTTCAGTTTTAAAAAATCAATCCAAAATTCAATCTAATACGGTGGTTTTCATAAAAGAACACCCAAGAACATCCTAAAATATTCATATTTTTTTTCTTTTCGTTTTTCGATTTTTTTGAATTAGTTTACAATTTTTTTTAAAAATTGGTTTGGATATGAATATTCATGGTCGTAAATATGAAAGAAAAACAAAGTACCCATGCATGTCGCCACGTGTAAATGTAATATTGATAGAAAAAACAAAAGAAACACATTTTATGACACCATCATATACCAATGACAGCCAACATATACTTAGCCCCTGCTGTATATGCATTTCCCATGCTCTACTACCCCTTGTCGGTTACCTCTAGCCTTTCTCAATTTCCATTATATATATCCCTTACTACATCTCATTCTTTACATACCAATTCAGATATACCTCTAGAGTAGAGTAGAAAATGGCTTCTTCTATGTTTCTCAGTCTTATGTTTTTGTTGCCACCAATGTTGCTTGAAGCAAACGAGTTTGACGTTGGTGGCAAAGATGGTTGGGTCTTGAAACCTTTTGATTACTACAATCACTGGGCTCGAGCAAATAGGTTTCAAATCAATGACACTCTCCGTAAGTAGTCCAATTCATTATACTATTAGTATTTCTCAACATTACAACAATTTATCATTGTATATTTTGTATAATTGTTTGCTTTTATTGGTAGTATTAACTATCTGGTTTTCAAGGGAAGGGATCCAATAATTTAGAGTTTGGACGCGAGCCGACATGTCCAAGAATTTTGTATAATTGTTTTTATTTTGTAACAATATTGTAGATTTCAAGTACAATAAAGAGAATGATTCGGTTCTTGTGGTGAAAAAGGAGGACTATGATGCTTGCAACACCAACAATCCAAAACAAAAGCTGGATGATGGGGATTCAAGAATTAAGCTTAGTGATTCTGGTCTGTATTATTTCATCAGTGGAAATGTTGAAAATTGCAAACATGGTGAAAAAGTTATTGTTTTAGTCATGGCTAGACACCAACACCACCCGCTTCCCACCACTGCACCGTCTCAGCCGCCAGCAAGTGCCTTGCCGTCTCCTCAAATTCACTCATCCGCTTTGGATACTCCGGCGCCGTCTCCGTCTAAAGCAAGTTATGTTGATGCCACTGTGAGATTTGGGGTTGTGGTTTGGGCTGTTTTGTTGTTTAGCACTAGCTATGCATGGTTTGTTTATTAGTCTGTGTTATTGTTGTGTGATTTGTAGTTGGATCTGATGAGAAATAATTATTTTTTCTGTGATCTATGATTTTAATTGGTTTTTGAATTAGATCTTTTAATTTCATTCTTTGTGGATTTTGAATTCAACTTTATTTTTATTTCTCGGGATGCCAAATCAAGATCATCTTCAAAGAAATTGATCGATTCTTGATCTGTGGGATGCTACACAAAATTCTAAAACAAAATTTAGTGCGACGTTATCAATGACAATTATATGATGCATCCGTCCATAAAACAGTATGATTGAGAGAGAGAGAGAGAGAGAGAGAGAGAGAGAGAGAGAGAGGAACAATTGCAAATGATCAAATTCTAAAATGCACATCCATTCATCTAAATCGACATCCTCTTCATCGAATTACACACTCTTTGCATTATGTTCACCTTATTTTAAGAACAAAATTTTTGTTTATTTAAAATTTGGGGTTAATAGGTCTTTACCCCACTGCTAAGTGAGCGTGTTTTGCGTTACCCCCCTGCTAATTTTTTTTTGAAGATTACCCCCTTGCAAAGTTTTTTTTTTGTTTCCCCCCTTTTCCTCTCTTGGATGCAAGAAATTTGAACTTTTTAAATCGGTTGAACAAAATAACCGATTTAAAAAACATAACTTTTTAAATCGGTTGAACAAAATAACCGATGTAAAAAGTGCACTCAAGGGGGGAAACCAAAAAAAAAAAACTTTGCAAGGAGGCAATCTTCAAAGAATTTTTAGCGGGGGGTAACGCAAAACACGCCCACTTTGCAGGGGGCTAACAACCTATTAACCCTAAAATTTGGTAGTTGTGGTTTTGTTGTTGCGCGTTTGGTTATTTTAGTCTTTAGTACCATTGCGCAGAACTTATTTATTAGTTCATGTTATTGCTAATGATACTTGTAGTTGGATCTGATTTGATGAAAAATAAATTGTCTCGTCATTTATGATTTTTATGAGTGTTTGATTTTCTCTTTTAATTTCATTCTTTATGAATTTTGAATTGAACTTTGTTTTTATGAACTGGCATATCAGATTAAGATCATTTTTATTTCATCAAGAAATTGAGAGATTCTTATGTGTTGGATGCCACCCAAAATACTAAAACACAATTTAGTGTAATGTTATCAATGACAATTGTACAGTGCACCGACCCATAAAATAATCAGATTTTAGAGAGAGAAAAATTCTCTCTCGAAATTAAACAACTTTACAACAGGGAACAGTTGTAAAGGATCAAATCCTAAATTTGATGGCGTCATAATGATCAGCCTTCTGGGGGGGGGGGCTATACCACTTCTTCTTGGGAAATCCGTCATAGCCACCTCTTCTTCTTGGAGCAAAATAAAATTAGCACGAATTCATTTCGATTAATGACAATGATGCCTCAAAAAGTTTGTTGTCGATTAATATAATGATCTTAATCACCGTCATCAAAGAACAATCTTTACGAATGAGCATGATATGTGTTAAGAACTTTTACCTCTCGTAGTGGAGGAGCTTTGATTCACAATCAAACTTGATCACGAGCGTTGATGGTTGAATAGCAACGCCTCTAACTAGTCTACACGAACAGTTACCTTCAATATGAGTGCTAGCTCCAAAGATGAAGGTTTCTAGTGAGAGGTGGGAGGAATAAGGATTAGGGTTTTAGCAAGAATGTTTTCATCAAGTAATTTTCTTTGCCACAAGGGTTCTATTTATAGAACCACTTGTCTTGTGCAACAAGACAAACCCTTGTCATCGGGCTACATTTACGCTAATGCCCCTTTTATTAAATAAGCATAAAGGGGGCGCATGCCCCATGTGTCATGTACACATGGGCGCTCCCTCACCATTCCTAATGGTGTATTGCTTATTTAATTACCATGATACCCTTATCATATTTCCATATTCCTCTGAGGTACACCGTACCTTACGGTGTTCCAATCCTACACTAGACTGTCCTTGTGTGTGACCCTTGTAGGTTTCCGTAACGTTGGCAGTTACATTAAATCATACATTTAATTATAACAAACAGTGAGCGGTATCTACAAGTCACAGAAATGTCATGTGATCTGACAAACCTTTTCCCGTGATAAATATCTTGTGTACAATTACCCTTTTACCCTTATGTCTATATTGAACACAAGGCATAGTACGTCACCCTTGTTAAGTTCAATATTGGGCCCTTAGACATATCTCCTGTTATGTAGGAGGGGTAAATTCCATCTAGGTCACTAATGTCCCGCAACATGCTTTGTGAAGCACCAATCAACTGTCTTTATGATCATCCTGTTACGGATAACGTTTGATCAGCAATAAAGTACTTGACTCCACATCTAGGGTCCATAGTGGTTTCAGGTCGAAGGGTGGAATACACCACTTATCACTATGAGAATATCTCATGACATTTCATAACATACTATGTAGTATTCTCATGGTGGGTCAATCCGATATAAATGTTACCCCTAACATTCATATCTATGTGAAGACTTGATAACTACTTATCTATGATCCGTGAGATGTGATCATCAGTCTACCAACACAATAGTCTCTATGCTTTAATGTTATCCTAATTCACAATAAAGCTTGACTACGGATATTTAAGAATAGTGTTCTTATGTTTGATGGATTATCACGATTAAGTCATACTTAACGTTTCATTAAACGAACCAACTATTCTAGGGACTTTATTACTTTAACACATAAACATAATAAAGAAATGTCTTTTATTAATAGTAAATAAAGCACTAAAAGTATTGGCTTCTAGGGCTTACACCAACAATCTCCCACTAGCACTAGAGTCAATTAGGCATTCTCTTAATACCCATAGACCTAGTATGCCCATCACGCTTCAACTGTGCAAAAGCCTTTGTTAGTGGATCAGGAACTGTTTCCTATGTTGGTATCTTACGTATCTATCCAACTTTTGTTTCGATCTCTATCGAAATATAGAAGTGTTTAAGTATATATGAATCGTCGGTGAGATCTATTCTCCATTGTTTTGCAAGATTAAACCATTACCATAACTAATGTGATTAATGTGATCTTGCTACACTAGAAACATAGTTTTAGCTCAATCATGAGCTAAATGATCCAATACTTAACTTCTGTTGCTGAAATATGACACGAAGCTTTTATAGCTTACAATGTCTATATTCAAGCATGATATACAATACATCGGTATGGAAACTACCATCATTATAACTTCCTTATAATGATCTTTTCCATTCCTACATTTTTCAAGAAATAGTCCTTAGTTTCTTTAAGGTCCTTAGGGATATTCTTGAAGGTTAGTTAGTGTCCAACACTAGTCTCAATTTTGGTACTTATTGATTATGCTACAAACATATGGTGTATTTGATTCAGTACATATTATGGTGTGTATGATTAATCCATCTTCCAAAGCATATGGATTATTTTCACGTGTCTCTCTCTCTCTCTCTCTCTCTCTCTCTCTCTCTCTCTCTCTTTCTCTCATCCAATGAGATATGCTATTGTCCTTTAGACAAAGACCAAACTTTTGACACATGTGATGATTTTTACACATGAAGTGTCTGAACACTTCGTCAATATATGTACATAGGCTATTCCTAACTCCTTTAGGAATCCTCGCCTAAATACATAGGCTATTCCTAACTCTTTAGGAATTCTTGCCTAAGGTTTTCATCAAGAGTTATTTCCTTAACCATGTCTCACATGTATAAGGGAAATAATTTTGATGATAAATATGTCAGCCACATATAACACCAGATTAATATTATTACTCACACTAACCTCTTTGTGTGCACAAGATTTTATATTTGTCCCTTATAAATTCGTTTTCACAAAACTTCATAGAAGAAACAAATAATTAAACTTCTGAGAATTTGGTCTAATCAAAATTAGATAGATTTGTCCCTTATTAATTTGTTTTCATAAAACTTCATAAAAGGAACAAATAATTAAACCTTTTAGAACTCAATCTAATCAAAATTAGATAGCTATAAATTGTATACCTCTCTAGCATCCTCTGGATCAAGCAAAACCTTTTATATATGTCAAGTACATATATATGAGGTCATTCCAATTAAGGAATGCAACTTTGTTGTCCATCTGCTAAAGCTTGTAGTACAACATAGAATCAAACAGATTTTAAGATTTATGATTACAATTATGGTTTCATCATAATTTGCATTATGATTTTATGTGAAACCTTTTAATCATCAATCAAATCTTAAAGGGTATTCTCAATACCATCCATATCAGTGTTCAATAAGAATACTCACTTTCATCGTATGAGTCTTACTCATCTTGATGACAATACCATTATCACCATAAGGTATGTGTATATGGATTCTGTACAAGATTTCATGGCATTTAGCCACTTCTCAGATTTTAGGTCTTTTACGACCTCATAGCGAGTCAAAGATTCATTTTTCATGAAGAACCATATCACCTTGTTGAGTAATGATAAAATCATACATCTCACCCATGTAATATGTTAGACTTAGCTAGGATTTTGTGCAACTTGAACCGATGGTCCTTCAACAACTTTGAGGTACCGGTTTGTGTTCCCTTTTAAAACAAATATATTTTGTGGTACTTGAATTCATTCAAGTTCTATATCACTCCCACTATCTCTTTTAGAGACACACTCCCACTAGAGGAATGCTTCAAATCTAGCAACAAAACAACTTTTGTCCCAAGAGTGATATACGACCAATATCTCTTAGATTCCTTAGGATATCTCCACATATTTATTCATCCAATTTAGAATTAAATTTATCTGATAAATTTTCAATCCAAATTTTCATAGAGACAAACTTGGTGGTCTAACCTTTATATCATATATATGGTGTCTTTATGATTATGTTAAAGGGAAACTATTTGTGGGTGAAGATTAACTATAAGCGAATAAATTTCTAAGAGTCAATGATATAATTAAACTATCTTAAACTATGTCATGTCCAACATGATATGATAAAATAGTTATTATACTCCTTTAATTAAGTATTTATCATTATGATTTATTCATATGACTTAAATACTTTTGTCGAGTTATATCCTTTTACTCCATTTGTCAAATTCCTTGACAAATTCAAAGATTTCTAATTTGTGTCCCACACATATCCCCATCCAATGATTTTAATCATCAATGTAAATGAAGTAAAATAAACTCAATATATCAAGTAAATATGTTTAGTGGTCGATATACATCTCAAGTACATTGTTCAAATAGATCATGTGTCATTTCACTTTCAACACATCAAATATTTGTACTAAACAACAATGTTCTTGATATATACATATAAGGTCCAAATCTTATTTGGCTCTTATCACAATTGTTATAGATAATCTTATCAAGATCATGGAACTCTAGTCCATTACTTGATTTGGAGTACTTCTCTTATCATTCAAAGCTACATTTCATATCTTGTCAATACAAGATATACAATTAATACTTCTATTACTAGATGAAACTCAATAACAATTATTGTATTCCATTTCAAACTCGATTTTAAGCCAAGACATAAGCTCTTATTATCAATGAAACAACTTGTTTTATTCTAGACATAGGTTGACTTAAAATTATAGTCAATGTTCTAATTCTCTAAGCATCTCTATAGAGATTCAACATCGTGTATCATATACCCTTGATGTAGAAATAGAAATTTTGATTTTCTATAACTAGATGTATAAAATTGAAGTCTTACTTCATTCTTTTATTTTGACTCTTTCATGAACTATTTACGGCATTCCCATTTCAACCAATGGCTTGACCATTTTGAAATAACCGTTCTCCTTTGGCAACCTTTATTGTTCTATTCAAATAAGAGGAATACAAATTTCATTTGTATTATATCTCAATTCTTTGATAGTGCAAATTATTTCTCATTCAATTCAACAATTTCCGGTAGATATAATAAATTTGATTATATCTATTCATTAAAATTGCTTGATTGAACCTATGACCAACTCTTTGGCCCTTTGAGAAATCTATCATACTTTTTGGTTCTTTAGAGAGTATAGTTCAATAATTTATAGTTCTTGCATTTGAGAACAATTCTCAATTTGTACCAATACAGAAACTCTTTTCTGAAGTTCATGTCCTTCATAAGGACGACATAATTTGTATTGTTTTCAAAAGTTATAATTACAGACATATGTAAAATATTGTATTACGATTAAGACATATTTAATTAGGACTTCAATTAAATATGTGCTCCGACTATTTTACTCAAAACAAATGACCCTCGACATTTGATTCGGAAAACCCCGTTGGACGATTTTCTAGTGGGAATGAGATCAATATTTCACTTTGTTTTAAGTCAGCGTTAGGCTGATTACACAAAACGCAGCTATTTAGGTAGGAAACTCTTTCCAATTGTATCTCATACAACTCTCATATCTTTTCCATTGGGTGAATAACACTTATTCTAATCCATCATATGAATAACCCAACATTTGCTTCTAAAGTCATATAATCGTATTATATTTTCTTTAGTTAAGTTAAACCCAATAAATAGCAATCGGATAAACTAGTTATCTCACCGCAACTTATCAATATTGACAATGCACTTTACGTTGGCAAAACCTACATTAATCGATATTGATCTTGAAGGGTGCTATTCTTTGGAAAGCTTAAAACTTAATATTAACCTTGAGGGAATTTTAATTAGTTTGATCTCACCGGCTTATTTATCATATAAATCGTCTCTCACAAGCATCAACATACAAACATACACATGCATCAACATACATAAAATGAAACAGTTATGGCCCCTAGCGCAATTGCTCTCTCAAGCCAATGAGAGAACCTAAGCTAACTTAATAACGATCTATACTTCTCCAAGCATGATCTCCTTCATGTTCTTGTGCTCCTTTTCTTCTTCATAAAATTACATTACACAAAAGAATACTTGTTTTACATACGAGGGAGTAAGATGAGAAGAGAATTTTACATCAAGGGACTAAGAGATAAGGCACGACACGCAGGCCGTATTTAAAATCCCAAAATAAAACAAAAGTAAACTAAGGCCATAACCGATCATCACAAAAGCATAATAATAAACACATATTTTATTATTATTATTATAATCAGTTTAAGTCCCGTTTATTAAATTAAAATTAAAATTTGACGAGCGTGATCAAGCTGCTGCCACCTGCGCATAGCGCAGCCTGTCTTGCGCATTGCGCAGTCTGCCCTGCGCATAGCGCAGCCTGCCCTGCGCATAGCGCAGACGCGCATATTGACCTTGATTTTTGCCGTTTGACAGCACAACCCTTGTGTCGTCGCAAATCCTAATGCAACAATTTTACGCCATCAAAACTCATCATGATCATAACTCAATTTAATTGATCAACATGTCATTGCTTCACCATACAAATGTCGGATTCATTCTTACTTGTTACAAATTAGTAGCAAGTGTAACATATCTCCTCTTCTCTAACCCTAGCCGTCGTCCACTTTTTCTCTTCTACTTGATATACTAGAGAGGGGTGATTTAGGGTCAATTTAGGCCTAAAATCACCCCTCCAAATCGTTTTCTTTCTATTTTAATTAAATAAGTGTGATTTTCACATATATTTAGTATTTCTTTCGTTTGTTTTTTTGATTTCATCCTTTGTTTTGATAGTATTGTTGTCCCGTCTTAGTGCGGAGTATTGTTGTCCCGTCTTGGTGCGGTGTTCATTTGTTTCAGGTTGAAAGATTAAGGTTGATCCAATGCAGATCGAATCAATGACTTTTGTGCCATCAACGCTACTGATCCGGAGGCATGGATATTCCGGAAACTTCAATATAGTCAAATATGTAGACTTATGCAATGTGCCGTTTTATGCTATTAACACGGATGCTGTGAGTTTGTTCGCAGATTCATCCTTTTTGTTTTTAGCGATTTTGAATTTGTATTGCATCGATGTACTCTTATCAATTTGAATGAATGAATATCTTTTATTTAAAAAAAAAATGTCGGATTCCAAAGCAAGTGAACATGGACCGCTTCAATTGAACAACTTTCATAATATGTTTCAATGGACGAAATTATGAACAACATATCACATATATTGTTTTGCATCACGATCACTTATATCACATATAATTCTTGATCAATCTTGTTTGAATAACCTTAGGACGATCAACATATCGCTGCTTCACCATACTAATATCGGATTCCGAAGCCGTTTCAATGTCAATCATCCAAATTGTACACAAAAAGATGTCAAATTTTAATTACTCAATTTTAATCTTTGTTAAGTGTTTTAATCGAATTAAAACAAAGTACAAGAATTAAACAAACATCAAATCATGGGTTCGTAAGTGGCTCTGATACCACTGAAGGAAAATAGTGATTGTAAACGCAGCGGAATTTTAAAATTTTCCTTAAGGATCCTTACGAATGAGCATGATATGTGTTAAGAACTTTTACCTCTCGTAGTGGAGGAGCTTTGATTCACAATCAAACTTGATCACGAGCGTTGATGGTTGAATAGCAACGCCTCTAACTAGTCCACACGAACAGTTACCTTCAATATGAGTGCTAGCTCCAAAGATGAAGGTTTCTAGTGAGAGGTGGGAGGAATAAGGATTAGGGTTTTAGCAAGAATGTTTTCATCAAGTAATTTTCTTTGCCATAAGGGTTCTATTTATAGAACCACTTGTCTTGTGCACCAAGACAAACTCTTGTCATCGGGCTACATTTACGCTAATGCCCCTTTTATTAAATAAGCATAAAGGGGGCGCATGCCCCATGTGTACCCTCACCATTCCTAATGGTGTATTGCTTATTTAATTACCATGATACCCTTATCATATTTCTATATTCCTCTGAGGTACACCGTACCTTACGGTGTTCCAATCCTACACTAGACTGTCCTTGTGTGTGACCCTTGTAGGTTTCCGTAACGTTGGCAGTTACATTAAATCATACATTTAATTATAACAAACAGTGAGCGGTATCTAGCAACACATCACTGCTACCCAAGTCACGGAAATGTCATGTGATCTGACAAACCTTTTCCCGTGATAAATATCTTGTGTACAATTACCCTTTTACCCTTATGTCTATATTGAACACAAGGCATAGTAAGTCACCCTTGTTAAGTTCAATATTGGGCCCTTAGACATATCTCCTGTTATGTAGGATGGGTAAATTCCATCTAGGTCACTCATGTCCCTCAGCATGCTTTGTGAAGCACCCATCAACTGTCTTTATGATCATCTTGTTACGGATAACGTTTGATCAGCAATAAAGTACTTGACTCCACATCTAGGGTCCATAGTGGTTTCAGGTCGAAGGGTGGAATACACCACTTATCACTATGAGAATATCTTATGACATTTCATAACATACTATGTAGTATTCTCATGGTGGGTCAATCCGATATAAATGTTACCCCTAACATTCATATCTATGTGAAGACTTGATATCTACTTATCTATGATCCGTGAGATGTGATCATCAGTCTACCAACATAATAGTCTCTATGCTTTAATGTTATCCCAATTCACAATAAAGCTTGACTATGGATATTTAAGAATAGTGTTCTTATGTTTGATGGATTCTCACGATTAAGTCATACTTAACGTTTCATTAAACGAACCAACTATTCTAGGGACTTTATTACTTTAACACATAAACATAATAAAGAAATGCCTTTTATTAATAGTAAATAAAGCACTAAAAGTATTGGCTTCTAGGGCTTACACCAACACTTTTTTATAAAAAAAACCTAAAATAAAACAATATGTGAGAAGCGATGGGAGAATGAGAAAAATTGAAAGGAAATGTTTCAATTTACAGATGTTTTGCCAGAATTCCATTGGTTGAAAAAAGTAACAACTCCTCACTGATTGGTCGTATCGTCCTTGACCATTAGACAACAACCTCCCTTGTGGCCAATCAAACACCTTTACCATCGTCGACTATTAACTATTTTCATATACCACAAAAATTCTGACCATCGTCCATCTGCTACTTAAATGGCAGATGGATGGTGACCCATAATTTTTGTGGTTCATAACGCATCAGAACTTGTATAAATAGGGGCTGGGTGCCTGTTTTATGTCATTTTTCATTCATTCTTTGACACTTAGAAAGTGAAAATTTTAGAATTTCAACAAACACTCATCTAGCTTCAATCTACTACAACGACGGAAAATCGAATCTTTTCAGGGTTCATGTTGATGTGCTGGCTGATCTGGATCACCTGCTGACCAAACTCAATGGCCGTCTCCACTTTCGCGATGATAGAAGGGTGAATCATATAGAGTATTTCCATCCGCCAGTCTGCTCAAACGTAATCGTCCTATTCACCAATCCAATACACCCTAAGTGACTGCCTTGGTTTCATTACTTTATATCAATTAATATATTAGCCGCATAAATTCCCTTTAATAGTCCATGACCAGAGTTCGAATGTCGGTCTCTTAACTTTGTATGGATTGAGTTTTCAATAGCTTGCCATTTTGTTTTTCTCCAAAAAAAAAAAAACCCGTTTAACGAAGTTTCGAGAATTGTAATCAAGTTATTGAGCTCAAGTGGTTAATGAGCTTCACCAAAGGACGAATTGTTTGAAAAGAACCCGAGTTCAACTCATAAGTTAAACAACAGATTACCTACCGCACTCCTTCTCATATGAACCTGATAGTTAATTTAAGGGTTAAATAAGTTTTTAGTCCTTACTTTTATATGAGTTTTGACTTTTAGTCCCTATATTTTTAGTCCCTTTCATCAATTTTTTATGATTAGGATAACAGAATTGACCACATAGAATAACTTAAATCGAGTAGGATAACGTTTGCATTGAATGACGTTACATCTATGTGACTGATTCCGTTATCCAAGTCACAAAAAATTGACGATAAAGACTAAAAATGCAAACGAAAAAAACGTGGGGACTAAAAATATATTAAAAAATTATAATGACTAAAAAGTCGAAAGTCACGTAAAAGTAAGGACTAAAAATATATTTAAACCTTAATTTAAAAATAAAATAATATTTGAGAATTGTATATTTTACTAAAATCCTTTTTCTTCTACACGCCGTTGTGAAACTCGCCCTCCGTAGCCATGCCGTCATAAAACTATCCCAAAAATACATACCTCTACCGTTCCGTTTCCCCCAATTCCCCTGACGGAGCTACCGCCACCCACCGCTGTCAAATTCTAGTTCACAGAAATTCACACGTTCATTGACTTCAACTTTCCAAAAACAACGCTTTAATTTCAGGCGGAAACTGAGTAAAACAGATTAGTATCTCGCTTTAATTCTCAAATTTTTTATTTCCGATTTCGGCGAGTTTCTTCAAGAAACTTTCTTCCGCAATCAGTGTTTAACAACCACGCCTTCGTTCAACTAACCCTCGTTCAAGTCTCTTTGCAAAACCTCGTCATTCAGGTTTGTGTTCTTATGCTTATCGTCTTCTCTGTTTGCCTTTTGTTTTGTTTTCCTTTGATTTTAATTGGTGATTATGTTTGCTTTTGATTCTTGATTGGAGCAAAATTATTACTACTCAGTTAAATATGAATTTCCAATGTTGTTGCCTCTTTAATGTTTTTACTCTATTAAGTTGTGAACTTATATGATTGTGTTTGAATCATCTATGAAGTTTTGCACAATGTTATTGCTGCACTATACTACTCTTCCTGTTATCTTTCGCTACAAAAATTTATTGCACCATTACCTTTTCGGTTAATTTTCTGCAATGTATGTGTCTTTTTCATCAAAATACCAACGTTATCTGCCATGGTGCAACAAAGTAACATAATTTAACCGCAAGAGTAACGATGCAACAAGTTAGAAACGTAAATGATCTATTTGTTACCTAAAACAAAAAAGACCTAATTGTTGCCTAAATTTTTTTTTCTTAAAAGACCTTTGAATGTATTTGGCCAAATAAATAAACACCGTTAAGAGAATAGAGGGCATCAAAGGGTCTTTAGATTACCCTCTGCCATAATCTCATAATAATACGTATAAAAAAAGGAAGAAAAAAAAATACAATATGGGGGGATGAAGCCAATACTCATGAACAAAACAAGAAAGAAAAGATAAACTAAGAGAATCCCTAACGATCCAAAAAAAAAGAAAAAAGGAACTTCATTGAGAATTAGATGTAGGTACACCCTTTAGCGAGTGTTATAAGAACTATTAGCACTTCTGGCTAATTTATTTTGCTTCTTTCATTGATGTTTGGAAATTTAAGGAGTGAAATATGAATCTTTTGGAACTCTGACTTCAGCCACATTGGTCCATGCCTTCCATATTATCTCAATGTCTATTTGCACATTTGCGTTAGGATGGCTTGGCATAGGTTGTGACTCTACCTCCAATTGGGTTTAATGAACCAACACAATCTCACGATCCTTTAACGACTGGTGCTGCTCTGCATTATTTCTATCAAAATGATCAATTAACTAAAATATGATTATTAATAATAAAAAATTAATATAATTGCTGACTCAATTACCACGTAGAATGCCAAGTCAATTGATCAGGTTCACATGGCAGTCCGCGTCAACTTTGTTTTAGAAGAAATCCATTTTTCTTGTTACTCCCTTGCAAATTGCTTTTCCCTTTCCCAATTTTTTTCTTTCACAAAACAGAGAGAATCTCTTCTTCTCTTTCTTCACCTCACTTGCCGCCACCACTGTCAGGTTTGTCTTCTTCATCTCTAGTCTGCAATTGGAGCTGGGTTGCAAAGCATAATGAAACTTTGATTTGTTTTAGATCCATTTCAGTTCTGATTTCTTTTAATTGTTTCTCATTTGTTTTGATAATGAGGATCTCATTTTATTTCATTGTTGAGTTGAGATGCTTCCTTTGATATAGCTAAATGATGCTTAGGATTTTGACTATTAAATGTGGGTTTTTGTAATTGTAGAAAATGGTGAACATGGGAAGATTGTGTCTTTGGTGTTGATCACTATTTTATTTAGATTTAAATGTTGATTTAGTCTATGCAATTAAAACAGGGTTTACCAATTGTTAGTTGGTTAAGTGGTGATTGGCACTGAACTTGGTAGGGAGGACCACAGGTCGATTCCCCGCAACTACGATCTGTAGGGGGCTAGAACCACTTGATGCCAGAACTGACCCCCGAACCAGATTCAAATGATGGTTAAAACAAAAAAAAGTTTTTGGTTTTAGTCCTTATAAGTTGTTTTGTTTGGATTCAATTACAACAAATTCATAAATTGTTGCCTTTAGTCCCTAACGTCATCTTGTTGATACGCGGCACCATGTGGCGTGATTATATTGGTCCACGCACAATGTTATAGACTAAATAACAATGGTTTTTGAATTTACAGGAACTGAACCCAAACAAAAAAATTATATGGACTAAAACAAAAAAAAAATACTATAATTCCAGTGACATAATCGTATTTAAACCTTTTATTTTATTAATTGGTTGAACCAATTAAACTATGATAGAAGGATTCATAATTTAATTTTTAGAACTTTGTTCTGGCTCACTATTTAAAACCTACTGACTCCATTGATAAATTCCTTCATAATTGTAACTTGGGATTCACTTTCAGAAACTCAGCAGAGGATTTGCAGAATGGCAAAAGGTTTGATATGGGCAACAGCAGAGGATTTGCAAAGGAACAGGGGTCGAGTTTTGTCGTTATATCGTCAGATACTGCGAAGCCTGAATTCTCCTTCGTTGCCACTGACCTTCGCTGCGAGAATTGCGAAGAAAACAAAGGTGCGTTCAATGTTTTGGGTGGGTTCAGATGAACGGTCTTTGCATAACATTGCTGATCTAATTGATGCTGCTGAATACTCTCTATCCTTTCTGAAAAAAGGCCAATTTCCCCCTCGTCACATCACATGAACCACACCTTCCATTTCGCTCATCGCAATTTGGTATGAACTTCATGCTAGCAATCATGATATTATTTGGTTTTGTAAGAAATTGGCACAAGATATGATGATTTGTATTTTTACTATTTTGTATTGGTCAATGTTCAAAATTGACAAGGACAAGGAATACCCAATTTGGTCATTGAAATTGTAGTATTGTTATTTTATCAATCTAATCTCTTAGTACAAAAGAGAGTTGATTTTTGTAGATTCTGTTTCATATATTCAGTTGCATGAAAGTGACTAATTTTTTGCTAGGGTTTCGTTTTAGAAAGTTTTAAGAGGCGCTTTTGATTCAGAATGGGGAATTGGATTGGCAATGATATTGTTTGATAATGCTATGCTTTCTTATTGTTCATTGTTTTTGTGGCTTTATGTTGCAGAATTTGGATTTGAATTGATCAATCGACCTTTTCCAATTCATAAAAAATAAATGGAGGTTGTTTTGATAAGCATGCATTCCATGGCTCTTTAATAAGTTAAATTTTTGTAAAATATTATATCTATCAAAATAAATTGCAGAATGTATGTGGATCAAGTAAACCAACTTCTGTGCTTGAGTTTTTCTTTGTGACACTTGTAATTCTTGAGGGAAGAATCAAAGCAGTAATGAGAAATCTTAGAATTTGTGTGAGTCTAACTCAATACTACAAAATTGACATGTAAGGTGCGAGAGAGAGAGAGAGATATAGAATTTGTTTCAATATACCCCCTCGTGCCCAGCACAATACTATTAGGCTTGATAGATGAATGATTTGGTGAGTGACTCGAATAGATAGAATTAATCCCATATTATGTTTTTAAATCAGACTTAATTCATTTTCGTACAAAACGAATTGGCTTAGAACAGGGAAATTTTCATTTTCAACTAGAAAAAGTTGTATGCTGTAACATACAGAAGAGAGGAAAGTGGCAATTTTTTTTTATTGGCTATTGTGTTAATCTGGTTTCTGGGCTTATTGTTTTAGGTTTTATGGTTACATGCAAAAGACATTCCCGGCCTGGATTTATGATTGGACGGTTCAATTTAAGCAGTGTTAATTTGACAGTCAATATAGTTTTCAATCTCATCCATTCATTTTTTATCGAACAATCTACAACACTTACTACACTAATATAGGGATTTGGATCCTCTCCAATTTTCTCTCCAATGTTTTCTCTCATTTTCTTAATCCAATGGTTGTTAAATTGTAAAGAATAAAATAATATTTAAGAAGAGAGAGAAAATGAGAAAATGAATGGTTAAGATCACATTGGAGAGGAAACATTGGAGAGAAAATTGGAGAGGATCCATCCAAATTCCTAATATAGTAACTATGTGAAATCTAATCCCCTCCCTAGCTCTTAGAAGAGCTAAAATGAGTAAAATTTAACAAGATCAAAATTGTTAATTTTTTAAAATATTCATAATTTTACAAACTTATTTGAGAGCGACCTACGAAATCAAAAATGAATTTAATGGTAGGGACTATTGAGCTACTTAGCATAAGCCCTATATATTGTAATTTTCTTTGTTGAATAAAGAAAGTTGAATTTGGATTAAAAAATCACTTTGTTTGAATTTTAAAGCTTTGTTTATTAGTCAAAAAAAAACTTTGTTTCTTTTTGGTTCTGGATTGAACCACCTATCAATCTTATTAGGAAACCACATTTCTTGTAGCGAACTTCACGTGGTTAATCATTATTGGCTAAAATGCACTTTTGATCCTCCTATTTACATATTTTTGAACTTTTGATCCCCCTATTTCTAAAATCAACTTTTTAGTCCCCTATTTAAAAAGTCAACAAAAAAATCTAGACCCCTCCTATTTTGATGATGTGGCACTTAGGTGGCATAAATGAATTGAAAAAATATTTTTTATTTAATTTTCATTGTAATTAATCTTATTATTTATTTTGTTTATAAATTAAAATATTCAAGATCAATTAAACAAAATCTTCTTCATCATCAACATCAGATTTATAAATAAAAAAAAAAAAAGAAGAAAAGAAAACAGATCTATAAAAAAAAATAGATTTATCCAAAAACAACCAAATTCATTACCATCATAGTATAGTCATCAAATCTAAAAACAAAACCCCAAATCTAAAAACAAAAAACTCCAAATCCCAAATCTAAGAAGAACCAGTTGAATATGATGATGATGATTCATTTTTTCTGTGAAATAAGAAACGAAACATCTTTAAATCCTAAAAGTTAACAAAGTAATAAAAACAAAAGAAATAATAACTAAATAGCCAAGTAAAGAAAGGGGGAAAAAGAAATCAGCAAGAAAAAGAAAGTTGTTGAAACGATCTAAGAGTACCCAACACTAGAAGAAACGATGAAGGGCTGCGAGGGCCAGGTGAAACCTTCGGAAGGAAAGGTGAAGGTGGGATCGGGAATGAAAACTTCATCAGTTAAGCTGTAATCGAAAATCAACTGGGAAAAAGAGGGATTTTCCCTTTATTTATTTATTTGATTTAAAGATTTAATTATTATGACTAATATTATTATTTTGTTTCTGGGAAAGGAAATGAAAGCAAAAGAGTGAGATGAATTTGGATGTGTGGGAGAGAAGAGAAGAATGGGATTAGGTGGTGACGATGAATGAGGATTTTTTTTAAGATTTGAGGATCATGATACTATGAAGGTCATGAATCTGGGGATTATTTTTTATAAATTTGATGTTAATGATGAAGAAGATATTTTTTTAATTGATTTTAAATATATTAATTCACTTATGCCATTTAAGTGTCACATCATTAAAATGAGAGGGGGTTAAATTTTTTTGTTGACTTTTTAAATAGGGGGACCAAAAAGTTGATTTTAGAAATACGGGGACCAAAAATTCAAAAATATGTAAATAGGGGGACCAAAAGTGCATTTTAGCCATCATTATTTTTGGATTAAAATTATGATGGGTCATTCTAAACAGTGTCCTGGGGCACTTGTTAAACATGCCATAAAAGGAAATAAAAAATAAAACTAATATTGAAAAGACAACTTTTCATATTATCAAGGTATTGAATGCACACATTTCGAGACAAAATTTCTATTTTAATATGGTTAACCAATGCCTCGGGGGCACTGTTTAGCATTTTCCAATTATGATTACCTTGATTTTTATCAAATCATGTGCATTAATGACACAATAAATCATACACTACTTAATTTTAGGTACTAAGAAATGGATCTGGATCCTCTCCTGCTGTATTCTCTCCTGCTATCTCTCCTATCCTGTTGTCAACCGTTGGATTAATCCAATAGAGAGAGAGACAAAACGTCAAAAATAGTAAAAAAAATGTGAAATTGAAGAGAGAGAAACTGATGAAGCTTTGTTGAGTTTCTTCAACCCCATCTACAGTGCACTTCTCTTCTCTATCCACTCTCAAATCTTATTTTTCAATTTCATCTTCAAAAATTTCAGACTGTCATTCAACTCCTTTGATGTAGAGCAACTTAAATGATTAGCAATTTAACATATAATTTATCTTTTTATCAGCAATTTAACATATGTCGCCGTTGTTGCTCGAAGTTGCCGCCTCTGTGTGTGGTCAAGATGATGAAAGTTTGTGTGAGAGACAGAGTACGGCGAGATTCTGCGCGAGGAAGTTTAATTTTTTTCCTTTTCTGTTTTCATTATTCGTTTGAGAGACAGAGTACATCGAGATTCTGCACGAGATTCTGTGGAGAAAGTTTAATTTTTTTCTTTTCTCAGTTTTCTGTGTTTTCATTATTTTTCTCTCATCCGTTGGATCAATTCAACAGTTGATAATAAGGCAAGAGAGATAGCAGGAGAAAACATAGCAGGAGGGGATCCAATTCCCTAAGAAATTAATACATACCCAAACAAAGTGCGGCTGGACTGAACTAATTGTCAACAACAACCGCACTTGATCGTTAAGAGTGTATCCAATCTTTCCCGTTTACAAAATTGGGTATCCTTAAAACAAACCCCAAGTGGTACGTTCCTTCTTATAAACACTAATATAGTGTATTGTACCTCCAATATAGACTTTTATTGTGTTTATTTCTTACCAAGTTCCAACCAAATTCCCTCCAAATTTCAAACTTGTTCCAACAACCACTTACGAAAATTATCCATATTATCACACACACTAAAGAGTACACACACCCTAAATTTTATCTTAAAATTGTACCACAGGATATTTTCATGCAAAAAGTCCATTAATAGGTAGGACGGCCTATTTCTCTAATCATGTGCAAATAACCAACAAAAGTGAGAGTAGTCAAGTCAACTTATAAGACATTTTTAATCAGGAATATGGATAAAAAAATACTTTGTGACTGTGAGGTGTATATATGTTGAGCTGAATTATGAAAAGTACATTGATCTCAGCCTGTCAGTTTATATTTAGTCTTTTACAATATTTGTTAGCTTTTTTTTTTTTTTTTTTTTTTTTTTTTTTTTTTTCCCATCAGATTAATCTGGTTTGTGGATCAGTTCTGAAATCAATTGATTCTCTTCTTCTTTCGATCGCAGTTACGGAGATCAAACTGTGGTTCTCCCTATCAAATTCAGCGTCAATCACCATTGAATCAATTAACAATTGCTAGTTTTTTTTTTTTTTTAATGACAAATACAAATTTTGCTAGTTATATATGGTAATTAATGTTTATAGCTTTGAAAATCAAACCCTTTCACAAATAATCAAACTCTAGGCTTGAGCACAAGAGAAACAATATCACTACCATAAAAGAAATCATATTCTTTGGCATAACTCTTCTGTGACTCTGGTAAATATTATTTTCTTTCTCTTTTGGAAAACCTTATTAATATTGATCTAGCTAGAAATTAAACCCCACAAATCAGTTCCAATTTCAAAATCCCACAAATCATCAGGCTGCATTTCTATATCACTGGAGGATCCATTCAAAAATCTTTTCAATCTCTCGCTCACTTTGGTCGCTCCAAATTGAACACAAGATTGAGGAATCTGCATAAATATAGTACTAGTACTAATTAATTTTTATAAAATTAAAGGAAGTACTATAATTAATTTACTCTAAAAATAAATATAAATATAGATATAGATATATACCTCAGCATGCACGGCATGAAGGAGTGAATTATCTCCAATAGTTGAAGAATTAACACATCTGATGTCTATATTCTCTTCATGCAACATGCGAATGATTTCATAGAAAATGAACTGGTCATCTAACCCACACGTGAGAATGATTTGTAGAGAAGAACCATTTTCATATATTTCGAAACGAGACAATTTTGGTAAATCCGAACAATATTTGTGTGATCTTTTCTTCTTTCCCTCTAATAACCTCTTTTTCTTCTCCTTAGCCATATTTACATTTGCCTCTAAACTCTTTATGTAGTTTATTGCCTCATCTACTTGCTCCGGTAACGATAACGCCAATTCCTACGTTATTGTACAGAGTTAAAAAGTAAATTTTCTCTGATACTAAGAACAGAAAGAAATAATCAACATATAACTAACTAGTGTAACTAAATACTAGTGTATCTAATTTTTACACCTAGAAATTAAAAGAGAGAGAGAGAGAGAGATTAAAACCTTGGGATTATAGTTAGGGAGAAGAGAGTTGAGTTTGGAGTAAAGCATCTTCATCTGATTTCTTCTATTTTTCTCGACAAGTCTTCTTTCAACTTTGGGTGTAGAGCTAGAAGGTTTATCACTTCTTCTTACTTGATCCATTATATATAAATATATTATTAATCAACTAATCTTTGTTTCCTTTTTTAATTAACTTCTAAAAGATGAACTAGCTAGCTAGTTTACTAATTAACTTTAGGAGCTATAGCTAGTAGATAAGATATGATGAGATATTTGTGAATGTTAATTTTTGTATTTGTGCAAGTGGGTGTATATATATAGTTATAGGAAATGAATTAATATTTAAGTAGTGGAGTGTGATGAGAGTGAATAGTTGATTATTTTTTTCTGAAAGAAAAAGAGAAAATAAAAACGTCATCTTAGAAACGTCGTTGTTATGTTATGTTATGAAAGGGAACATATATGCATGAGAGTATTTGAAACCGTCGAAGTGGAAAATTCAAACACACGCGTGCTTTTATTCGCTTTACGTGTCGTGCTGTTCTGTATCTCATGCTCTGCTACTGTTTGGTTTATTTTAACTCAAGTCGTTACTTGTTGGTAGGGGTGAGCACGAACCCGCAATCCAATTTGAAATCGATATAACCGTCAATATATGGAAGTATTCGGTCGGGTATGGGTCAGGTCTCGGGTTAACAATTGTGAAAAATAGGTCATGAATATTATTTTCAGTTTCGAGCACATCTTCTCTATCTTAATCTCTCATACTCTTCGCTTTGTTAATTTTAACTATTTTTTATAGTGGAGAAAAATGTTATTTTTATAAGTTTATGCTTGTAATATATTGATAAAGGTAGAGCCGTAAAAATGGGCTAGCCCAAATGGGCTGGCACGAATAGCCCGAATTTTTCTCGGGCTTGGGCCTTTAAATTGTAACCTAAATTTTATCTGGGTCTTTTTTAACCCGGCCCGATAAAATATGGGCTAGCCCGAATGGGCCACGGGCCGCCCGAAAGCCCGAAAAAATTATAATAAAAAATTAAAAATAAATATAAGTAATTTGTTTTGGATGATTTGAACTTAATTTGTATTATAAAAGTTTTTTATCCCCCTGCGAGTTTCTCAAATATAATCCGCTACTTAAGTAGCGGACTGTGTTTTTTTTTTATCAAATTTATCATTTTTTACTACTTAAGTAGCGGATGAGTAAAAATAGGGCGCGCGAGAAACTCGTAGGTAGCGAATGAGTAGAATTAGAGCGTGCGGGAAACTTCTAAGTAGCGAATGAGTAAAAATAGGGTGCGTGAAAAATCATAGGTAGCAGATGAATAAAAATAGAGGGCGTGAGAAACTCGTAGGTAGTGGATGAGTAAAAATATGGCGCGCGAGAAACTTGTGAGTAACAGATGAGTAAAAATAGGGCGCGCGAGAAACTTGTGAGTAATGGATGAGCAAAAATAGAGCATACAAGAATTATTAATCCTATATGTTTATGTATAATATAAATGTATGTTTTTTTCCAAAATATTTTCTAGACAACAAAATAAAATAAAAAATAAAGGAAAAAAACCGGGCCGGTCCGAAAGCCCGACGGTCCGTTCCGGGCCGGGCTCTAATTTTGGAGCCCATATTTCATCCGGGCTTTTTTAGCCCGGCCCGATATAGCCCGAAGTCCGTCCGGGCCACCCGTTTTGACAGCTCTAGATAAAGGAGATGTGGAAGATAATATTCTAGATTTATCTTAATTTTTACTTCTCATCTACTATATATTATTGTCGTTGGGTTTACAAATTTAAAACAAAATTACTGCATCTCATTATTTTAATTGTATCATTTGTTGCAGTGATTACGAAAATACTGAACTATTATTGAAAAATAATAAATTTTTTGATCAATGAAATTTTAGATGTTACAACAAAGTATCAATCTAATCCGAGCAAACCGATCCGTTATACCCGCCACCCGTATGATCTGACACCCGAACAAACCGAAAATATAAACGATCCAAATTGGGTATAATTTTAAATTTGAAAAATTAATAAGTTTTTTCAACCGAGCGTAAGACTAAAAGCTACTCTTTATAAATGTTCGTATGGCAACGATTTTCAAACCGGTTTAACGGGTTGCCTAGTCATAATTATAAGAGCACTTATAAAAAGCGCTGCCTATAGCTTGCTACAGGAGCGGTTTATGGTACGTGGGTATGGGAATTACCCACAGTGCATAACGCGTTGGTTATTCCTTGTTTTCGGGACACTATTTCAACCGTTGCTAGCTACCCATACTACACTTTGAAAACCGCTGCCTATTCCATGTTATGGGCACGGTTATTACTTGTTGCTAAACATAAGTGTGGCCTAAACCCAAAAATATTGTAACGGGTTTTTATCGGTTTGACGATTTTCGACCCGAATCCAACCGAACCCGACCGATGCTCACCCGTACTTGTTGCTATGGAAGCACCCTAAATTTTAAACCATCTGATTTTAAATCAACAATTATAAATGTGTTGAATGTATGAATTCGACAATCGTAAAATTTATACTACTCGCATATAAAACTTAACATCTCGACCAATGTTTCAACTAGAAGGGAGAGAGATCTCATATTCACATAAAACCTTAAAGCATTAGGTTCATGGGTCAATCTTTTATATATTAAACATTATTCTGATTCATAATCAATGTATGATCGAGAATTAAAAAATCATAGTAGTCCAATTTGGTAGTGGGGATGGATTGAACATGAACTTGAACCCTAGAGTACATGTTTCCATTCCCACGAAAGTCAAAAACTCCACTAGTGAGGGGCTGAAGAAGATCATTATGTGGCAGTGTCAGGATCGCCGAAGGCCCGAGCTGTTACAAAAACAATTATGGAACATATTTTTTTGACGTAATTATGGAACATTTTGAAACCCAGAACTTGATCCTTCTTCATCTTGTTTGTCTAACTTCGGTGAAATCAAAAGTTATGTTTTTAATTTTATTTGAGATTTTTGTTTTTTTTTTCTTATTTTTTATGTTGATTTTGAGTTTCCAACACTTTCTTTTTATGCTTGTTTCATTATTCTCTCCTCTAATTGCATATTTTATGAATCTAAACTCCAATGATTTAATTCGTTACTGTTTTTATTTTCCTTTTATTTTTTATTTTTAACAGAATCAAATTGTCCGATAATCCATTTAAACCACAAATTTCCATTTCTTGTGCAGATTAAATTTTATCTTTTGACCCTACAATTTGAACTCAATAACAACTTTGGATCTGTATCTGCCCAAATCCGCCCACCGTTTACCCCCGTAAGTGGCAAAGGAAATCATGAATTTGTAGTTCCAGTGGGATAAGAATAAGAGGAAAACCGTGGTCTTTAAAGTTCTTTTTCTTCTATAACGTGGACTTTTTTGCGATAATATATAACGTGGACTTTAAAGTTTAAACATCTGCCGAACTAAAATGCCAAATATTGTATATGGATTTTCTTTAACGACAATCATATTTTTAGAATATGGTTTGTGACCATATTGAAAAATCAATATCATGATAGTGATGGATAATCAGACATTACATAATGATGATGCTTTCTTTTGGAACTATATATGAAGTTTCGACGAGAGACAGTAAAATAGTATAAAAACGTGACAAATTATCTATCATTGATCCATTCACATTAGCCATTAAACTAACTTATTTAAGCACTTTTTCTCACGTAAAAAAGAAACTTATTTAAGCACTTTCCACTGTTCAAATTGCGGTGGTATCTTTTCACGTTTTCGTTCACATTTAATTTTGGGTGTATAGTTCTTAAATTGACCAACTGTTTTAGTAGATTTGCTTACATAGTACTGTACTATGTTAACTAAAGACACGACAAAGACTCATCGTTGCACTTTCTTTGTTTCTTCCTACGTTCAATCAAATAGTTCAATTTTAGTCACTATTGTCTAAAGACACAACATTTGTTGCATTTGCTTTCTCTAGCTACCTTTTCTCTTTTCCGCGAAATTGCAATGTCTCTTTTTGGATTTACGTAAGAAGCTAACCCATAATTTAAAACAAAAGTAGCTAAGACAATGCATGTTAGCTTTAGACCATACTTTTACACAAAGTTGTTAATTTATGGCTAAAAACTCTGCATACAACATAATGAAACTTTTTTTTTCCATAGTAAAAGTTGATAGTGTTTTTAAAGTAGAAGCATCAATTATTTTAAATAATAGGTTTAATGAAACTTTATTTAGGAATTTTTAACTAAGGTTCCTGAACTAAAAAAATGTGTAATCAGGTCCTTAAGCTACTTTATATTTTTCAATTGGATCATTATGTTAAATGTTAAACTTTCGTTAGTCAACAGTTAATTAATGTCAACATGACACACATATTATATAAATGGGACCTTAAAAATTATTATTTTTTAAAGGAATTAAAAAACTTAAAATGGAGGTTAACTATATGTTAGTGGATGATGAGTAGAGGGGGGAGTGGAGGTTAACTTGTTATTATGACTATTCTGGACGCAGTAGACGTAGACATGCATGAAATTTGTTGAGAGAGTTAGTTAACATGTCCCTTATACCTTGTTGTATTATTGGCGATTTTAATGATTTAATTTCACAGGGGGGTAAAAAAGACACTCACCCACATCCCACTTCGTTGTATATGGGGTTCACACAAGCGATTAGTGATTGTAACTTGACAATTCCTCTTGAAAGACACCCATTTACTTGGATCAAGAGTTGAGATACACCCCATGTTATTGAAGAACGACCGGATAGAGCTATGGCTAGTATGAGTTGGCCGCATATTTTTTCTAACGTAAGGCTATCTAACCTCTTGACTTCACATTCATATCATAGCCCAATTTTACCTCAATGTTGTCCTACTATAAGAGTTTGTTTCAATGGTTCTTTTCAGTTTGAGAATAAATGGCTGAAGGAACCTGATTTGGAAAAGACGACGATTGAAGGATGGGGTGTGAATGAGAATATTGAGATGGTTGACCGTGTTGCTTGTTGTGCTAATAAGTTACAAAGGTGGGGTAAAAGGAAAAGAGTGAAGTTCAAGGAGGAGATTAATGACTGTGTTCGTAAGATGGAGGCGTTGAGGGACAATTATGTTAGGGTAATCCAAGATAAGAGGAAGAAGATAACAAGTAAGAACTAGAGAGAAAACTAGGAGGAAAGTGTTAAGATTTTATTGATAAGAAAAAAAAATAGAGAATGAGTTGTATACAATGCATGTGGTACACGCTTATTTATAAGGAAAACTCCTAACCCATCTATTACTTGTAACACAAGTAACCATAACTAACTAACTCAAGGTAGTTATGTAACCACCTCCTAACTACCTAACCAAGTCTAATAGGATTGAAGTTATAAAACATCATGCTCCCTTAACTTCAAGCCTAAGCAAACTTGTCTGTCCTTCAGAAATCCTTCAGAACTGCAACCTTGTCTGTCCTTCAGAAATCCTTCAGAACTGCAAGCTTGTCTGTCCTTCAGAAATCCTTATCTGTCATTCAGAACTCCTTCAGAACTGCAAACTTGTCTGTCCTTCAGAACTGATTCAGAACTTGTCTGTCCTTCAGAACTGCTTCAGAACTTGTCTGACCTTCAGAACTGCTTCAGAACTTCTTCAGAACTTCAAACTTGTCTGTCCTTCAGAACTGATTCAGAACTGCTTCAGAACTTCAAACTTGTCTGTCCTTCAGAACTGCTTCAGAACTTGCCATGCTGGGCGCGCGCGCCTGATACACACCAAGTTCACTTCTGAGCTTCAAAAACCTGTCTGTTTTCAAACTCTTAGTTAGAGCATCTGCAACCTGAGAATTTGTTGCACAATGCCTGACATCTAAGCTACCTTGATTCACCTGCTCCCTCAAGAAATGAAACCTAGCCTCTATGTGTTTGCTTCTACCATGCAAAACTGGATTCTTGGCTAAGTTTATAGCAGACTTGTTATCAATCTGCAGAACCACAGGTTTCTCTGCTTCAATTCCTAGCTCCTTCAACACAGTCACAATCCACAAAGCTTGGCATGCTGCATATGCACCTGCTATGTACTCAGCTTCACACGAAGACAATGCAACAACTGGTTGTTTCTTAGAACACCAAGCAACATGAGCCTCCATAAATCTGAAGAAATACCCAGTAGTACTCCTTCTATCTACTTTGTCACCACACCAATCAGCATCAGAGTAGCACACAATCTCAAATTTCTCATTCAGAACTGACTTTGGAAAAAGAATTCCAAACTCCATTGTGCCTGCTATATACCTAAGTATTCTTCTAGCTGCATTCATGTGTGACCTTCTGGGCTTATCCATGAATCTACTTACAAGCCCAACTGCAAAGCATATATCTGGCCTGCTGTTGCAAAGATATCTCAATGATCCAACAATTTGCTTGAAAATTGTAGGATCCACAATCTCTTCTGTCTCATTCTTTTCTAACTTCAAGTTCACCTCCATAGGAGTTGCAGCATAGGTACACTCAATCATGTTGAACCTCTTTAGAATTTCTCCTGCATATTTTCTCTGATGCAACAATAGACCTTTACCATTCTTCAGAAGTTCAAATCCTAAGAAGTAAGACACTTCTCCCAAATCTGTCATCTCAAATTCAGTTTTCATTACTTCTTTGAATTTCTCTATCTCAGCTGTGACACTTCCAGTTACTAGCAGATCATCAACATACAAACATATCAGAATGATGCTTGAAGCTGCTTCCTGCACATATACTCCATATTCTGACTTGCATTTCCTGAAACCTTGTTTCACAAGAAATCCATCTATCCTTTTATTCCAAGCTCTTGGAGCTTGTTTCAAACCATATAGAGCTTTGTTCAATCTGTAGACCATGTCTTTCTTCCCTTCAATCATGAATCCAGGTGGCTGAGTTACAAAGACAAGTTCTTCTAATGGACCATTAAGAAAGGCTGACTTAACATCCATGTGGAACATAGGCCATTTCCTTGCATTAGCTACAGCTATGACAAGTCTCACAGTCTCAATTCTTGCCACAGGTGAGTAGATTTCTGAGTAATCTATTCCTTCCCTCTGCAGAAAACCTCTTGCCACCAGCCTTGCCTTATATTTTGCTATAGAATTGTCAGGATTTAGCTTCAGCTTGAACACCCATTTTAATTCAATTGCCTTCTTATCTGATGGAAGTTTAACTAACTCCCAAGTTTGATTTCTCTCAATTGAAGCCAACTCCTCCTCCATAGCTTTCTTCCATTTCTTGTGTTTCAAGGCTTCTGTGTAATTGATAGGCTCAGAACCAGCCATCAATGCAATATGAACTAAGTCACCATCTGCATTTACCTCATTATCATTAACAATTTCACAATCCTGCAATCTAGCAGGAATGTTCCTTGTTCTGGCAGGCCTGTCTCTAGTCACAGCAGCAGGTGCTTCATTCTCATCACTAGAATCACTATCTTCTTCATTCATGATTGGATTCAATTGAGCTCTGCTTGAACTACAACCAGCAATCCAATCCCAGGATTTCTCTTCATCAATTACAACATCTCTACTGTAGATCATTTTCTTTGTGACAGGATCATACAGCTTGTAAGCACCTGTGACATGGTATCCTACCAAGATCATGACTTCACTTCTGTCATCAAGCTTCTTCCTTTTTGCTTCAGGCACATGCTTGTGACATAAAGCACCAAAAATCCTGAAGTGACTTACACTAGGTTTTCTACCACTCCACACTTCCTCAGGTACTTTGTCTTTCAGCTTCTTGGTTGGACACCTGTTCAACACATACACAGCAGTGTGAACTGCTTCACCCCAGAAAGCTTTAGGCAGGTTCCTATGCTTCACCATACACCTTGCCATATCAAGAATAGTCCTGTTCCTTCTTTCAGCTAAGCCATTGTGTTGAGGTGTATAGGGAGCTGTGACTTCATGTTCTATACCTTGTTCAACACAAAATGACTCAAACTTCTTGGAAGTATACTCACCTCCACCATCTGTTCTGAGAGCTATGATCTTCTTTCCACTTTGATTTTCAACTAATGCCTTAAAATTTCTGAAGGCATCAAATACTGCATCCTTGGTTTGAATCAAGTATATCCACATCTTCCTGCTATACTCATCAACAAAGGTAACAAAATATCTATTACCACCAAGTGAATTCACATCAAAGGGACCACACACATCAGAATGCACAACACCTAGTACACTTGATGATCTCATAGGCAAACTCTTGCTGAAAGCATTTCTAGGTTGTTTACCAACTAAGCAACCTTCACATACTCTTTCTGAAGCTTCAATCTTAGGTAGGCCAAGTACCATTCCTTTGCTCCCTAGCTGATTTAGATATTTGAAATTCAAATGTCCAAATCTCAGGTGCCATAGCCAATTCAACTTCTCATCTGTTACTACCTTCATACACTGAACAGTGTTTGTGTGAATCAAAGTTCTGAAAGTTCTATTCTTGGCCAAAAGAGTCCTCAGAATTAGGTTATTTGCAGGATCATAAAGTTCAAATTTCTCATTCTTAATGATAACTGAAAAACCTTTTTCTGCTAACTGTCCAACACTCAGAAGATTACAGTCCATACCTGGTACAAACATCACATCTTCAATTACTGCAGAGCTTCCATTGCTTCTCTTGATAACCATGTTACCAATGCCTTCTGACTGCAATGAACTGCTATTGGTCAGCTTCACTTTACTTTTCTTTCCAGAATCAAACTTCACTAACCAGTTTTTGTGACCAGTCATGTGATTGGAACACCCCGTGTCTAAGAACCAAGTCTCAGCATCAACTTTGTCTTGTGATTCTACCTCTGATAATGCAGCCATGAAAGTCACAGCTTTGTCTTCAACCTTTTCTTGCACAAGTTTTGCTTCATCATCAGAGTCTTGGCCCTTTTCTTTGCCTTTCTTGAACCAACAATCTGAAGCATAGTGTCCCCATTTCTCACAGTTATAGCACTGAATGTGACTCTTGTCCTTGCCTTTCCCTTTCTTTGAATTTGATGTTCCTCCTCCTTTCTTGAAGGATTCAGATTTTCCATCAAATTTTTTCTGAGAGCCATTCTTTCCCTTATCTTGTTTTTTTTCTTTGTGACTGTTAGCTTTCTTGTAAGCCTGAACTTGTAAGGCTTGTACAGATTCTTGAACCCCTTTCCTTTCATTTATCATCAACTCATGTGCTTCTAAAGATCCGACAAGATCCTCCAACTGTAATGTAGCTACATTCCCAGTTTCTTGGATGGCAACAATGACATGATCAAAATTTGGAGTTAGAGTTCTCATTACCTTCTCTACAATCATCCTATCTGTCATCACCTCACCACAGCTCTTCATTGTATGGACAATGCTTTGAACCTTCGACACATAGGCTCCAATGGATTCACTCTTATCCATCTGCAGAAGCTCATATTGCCTTCTCAGAGACTGCAACTTCACTCCCTTCACCTTTTCTCCTCCTTCATAATATTTCACCAAAATATCCCAGGCTGCCTTAGAGGATTCAGCACTAGATATCTTGTCAAAATTTGCAGAATCTACTGCAGCTTGAATTGCATACATTGCCTTGCAATCCTTCTTCTTTAAGTCTTTGTGTGCTGATCTCTGAGCTTCAGTGGCATTCCCCACCAAGTCTTGCACACCATTAACCACCACTTCCCATGTATCTTGAAAACCAAAGAGAGACTTCATCTGTTTGCTCCATCTTTCCCAATTCTTGCCCTCAAGAATTGGAAGATTGTTTGGTAAACCATTCCCTGACATTGTTTCTGAATGAAGGAAAATGTAAACACCAAACAAGACTGAATCTTTGTGCTTTCTACACTAAGAACCAAAGGGCTCTGGATACCAATTTGTTAGGGTAATCCAAGATAAGAGGAAGAAGATAACAAGTAAGAACTAGAGAGAAAACTAGGAGGAAAGTGTTAAGATTTTATTGATAAGAAAAAAAATAGAGAATGAGTTGTATACAATGCATGTGGTACACGCTTATTTATAAGGAAAACTCCTAACCCATCTATTACTTGTAACACAAGTAACCATAACTAACTAACTCAAGGTAGTTATGTAACCACCTCCTAACTACCTAACCAAGTCTAATAGGATTGAAGTTATAAAACATCAAATTAGGGGGAGGCATAAAGTAGAAGATATCAGTAATGTTCTAATTGGCATGCTACTTTGCTTGTACAATAGGAAGGATATTGGAAGCAGCGAGCCAAAATGCACTGGCTTTAAGAAGGTGACTTGAATACTAGATTTTTTCACATGTCAGCTTCAACCCGTAGTAAGAAAAAGAGGGTGACCAAACTTGTTGATGAAGCGGGTATGAAAGCTCATATTCAAGAGGACTTATGTTGATGAAGCAAGAATAGAAGCGGGACTCATGAACCGGTACTTAATCTTATGCCACCTCTGGCCAAAATTGAATTACAACAGGCTTCGTTTCATATGCATCCAGATAAATCACTCGGTCCTAATGACTTTAATCCGGCTATCTATCAGAGGTTCTGGGAACTTTGTGGGGATGAAATTTTTGTTGCAGCATCTTCTTGGTTGGATAAAGGGTATTTCCCTTCTAGCCTTAACGAAACTAATATTTGTCTCATTCCTAAGTGTGATAATCCTATATCGATGAAAGACTTGAGATCCATTTCTTTGTGTAATGTTTTTTATAAGATGGTTTCTGTAGTACTTGCTAACAGGTTGAAGTTTTGTCTTGATAAGTGTAGGTCCAAAGAACAGTCAACATTTATCCAAGGTCGATCAATCCTTGATAATGCTCTTGTTGTTATTGATGTTATACATGATATGAAGAGAAAAACTAAAGGGCATCGAGGTGATTTAGCTTTAAAAATTGATATTAGTAAGGCTTATGATAAGGTGGACTGTGGTTTTCTTCGTGGGATGTTAGTCAAAACGGGATTTGGGGAGAAGTGGATATAATGGATGATGATGATGTGTGTGAGTTCGGTTAATTATTTAGTGCTTATGAATTTTGGCAGAGTTGTTCCTATTACTCCAGGCAAAAAAGGCTTACGACAAGGGGATATGTTGTCTCCTTATTTATTTATTTATTTATTCTAGTGGTAGAAGGGTTGACAACTCTTATACACCAAGTTGTTGGTAGAGGTGACTGACACGGTGCACGGATTTGTCGTGGTGCCCTTGAAGTGTCTCATCTCTTATTTGCAGACGATTATTTCCTATTTTGCTGAGCTAATGTTGCTGAAGTGAATCGACTTTTGAGTTACATGGTGCACGGAATTGTCGTGGTGCCCTCAGGTCAGGAAATCAATTTATCTAAGTATGAAGTGTTTATCAGCCGCAATATGTCGCAGGCGGCGCAACAAGATCTAACTGGCATACATGGTGTCAAACATGTTTTGGGTACATGTATTTATCTTGGTTTACTGTCTATGATAGGTAGAAGCAGGAAGACAATTTTTTCCTATATTAAATATTGTCTTTGGAAGAAGATGAATTCATGGAGAGGAAGAGCCATATCGAAAGCTTGAAAAGAGATTGTGATAAAGTCAGTGCTTCAAGTTATTTCATCTTATGTTATGAGTATGTTTATCCTCCCTTCCTCCTTTATTGTTGATATTGAAAATATGATAAATTCTTTTTGGTGGGGAGGTGGGAATGCTAATAGTAAAAGTATTCACTGGCTAGCGGGAGAGACTTACATGTCCTAAAGACAAAGGTGGTTTGGGTTTTCGTAACTTCGAAGCATTCAATATGGCTATGGTAGCAAAACAAGTATGACACATCTTACAAAATTCGGATACTTTGATGGCTAAAATTATTAAAGCTAGGTACTTCCCACGTTCTACTTTATTTGAAGCTTCCTTGGGCTATAATCCCAGTTTTGTATGGCGTGGTATTTGGAAAGCTAGACATGTTCTCTTACTTGGGTGTAGATGGAGAATTGGTGGTGGTGATAAGATACGCATCATGTTTGATCCTTGGCTACGTGGAATGAAGAACGTTGGATTCTCTCGCCTCAACCTGAAGTTCTGTATGATTTACTTGTTATAGACTTAGTGGTAGAAAATTATATTGCTTAGAATATTACTAAAGTTCGCATGTTACTTCCAGACCATGTGGCAGAGAGAATTATTGCGACACCTCTCATTGGTTCGGTTTATAAGGACAAAATGGTTTGGGAGGGGGGAGAAATGGTTGTTACTTTGTCAAAATGTGGCAGATAATTGGCAAAAAATATGGAAAGTGCATGCTCCACATAAAACGCGTCATCTTCTTTGGCACTTATGTATGGGTTACCTTCCAACGAGGTGTCTGTTATTAGAACATAATGTGGATTGTGATATTCATTGTCCGTTGTGTGAAGAGGAGGTAGAAGACATTATACACACCTTCTTCACCTGTGCTTTTGCCCGGTCTAGCTGGAAAGCAGTCGTACTATCATCTGTCATAGGTTCTGTAGCGTGTCAGCAAGGTAGTGCGGCAGAGAGAGTGTTTGCCTTATGTCAGAATGAGGATTATGCTATTATAAATAGAGTGGCTACGTTGTTTTGGAGTATATGACATAACTGGAATGATAAAATATGAAAGATAATGTTATATGGCCAAGTCAAGTTGGTCGAGCTGCGTTTGACCATTGGAATGAGTGATTTTCTGTTCATAAGCTGCAAAGTCATGCAAATCATGATGTCCTAATTTTAAGCACAAGTCGGTGGAATAAGCCCCGTATAAGATTGTTAAAATGCAATGTAGATGCAACGTTTGTCGGATTAGGAAGGACAATGATGGGTGCATGTTTCCATAATAGTTATGGCGACTTTACTGCTGGACTCACACAGTGGCAATCGTTGGTTCTATCGACAGTGGAGGGAGAAGCACATACATTATTGCAACCTGTGAATGAAGCCAAACATAGAGGTTTCGAACGAATCCAATTCGAAAGTGATTCTCAAGTGTTGGTTGAAGTCATTCGTACAAAGCGGCAAGACAATTCTTATTATGTTATCATGTGCAAAGTTTGAAGTTAAGTTTGTTAGGAAACAAGTGAATTCGGTTGCTCATACTCTAGCTAGGGCGGCCAATTATTGGTCTAGTTTCCACAAAGTTGAGATTATTCCTTCATGTATTGAATCATTGATAATTAATGAAATGCATTAAGTTTGTTTGGTTAAAAAAAAAAAACTTAAAATGGATATTGAAATAAAACATTTGTCAATCAAATACTACTTAAAAAGCCACTCAAAAGAAGATACTTCTTAAAATATAATAATAATAATAATAATAATAATAATAATAATAATAATAATAATAATAATAATAATAATAATAATAATAATAATAAATAAACAGTTTGTGACAAAGTTAAGGGTCAGGTTGTTTGTAAAGCCCAATTGCTTCATCTCTAACCTAATGACTATAATGTTGCAACCTGGAGAACATGTTATGAAAGAATGATCCAACATGAAAATGTAATTGAAAGAATGATCCATCTCTAACCTAAAGACACCAGAGACAGTATGTTATGAAAGAATGATCCAACATGAAAATGTAATTGTATTTTTTCAAAGGCTATCTTGAAGGAATGCATCACTTTGAGCGAAATGATAATATGATACTGTTATTTCTACCTGAATGAAACTTGTATTAAGCGTCTCGTTATTAATTATATAGGCTAGAACAAGTATCTACGTAATTTATATTATACATTAAGCACTTCGGAGTCCGATAATAACTTGTTCGGTTCAACCATTTCATCATCTGTCCAATCGCTTTTCCAAGCTTCATATTCGGATGGCGAGAGGCCTTGTTCATCTGGGACTTCAAAGGACGCATTGCAGTAAAGTTTTAGAGCTGGGTTGTTTCTGAATAAAAAATGTATGCATCTTAAGGCCGTTTCATGTACATGTGAAGTTAATTGTCGTTCCAGAAATGAAACAAGGAAGTCCACCTGAATCCAAGCAATTAGAAAATGATTATACACAGAAAGCACTGAAACATGTATTATATCAAATTGAATAAAACATACATGCATGCACAACAGCACAAGCTAGTGGTATGGTGATTTGTTTAATCACACAAGCCATTGTTTGGGAAGTTTATAGAGGAAGGATAGGGAGTGCTTTTAAGCTAAATGGGCGGAGGAAAGGGAAGACGAATGTAAAGTAGTCCCCAACTTCCAATATGGAGGAACTCAAAGATGCATTAGAGAAGGACTTTGAAGATTTTTGGAGGGCTTTGAATAAATTTCAAGAATTGTTTCCTCTCTTAATAATAAATTTTACTCATAAGTATTACCTTCCATTCACCTCCGAAAATACTCTCAAATAATGTGAGTGGTTTCCCACTCTTTCTCTTCCTCCCCTCCCACACTCCTTCCCTCGTTTCCCGAACAAAATCTAGCTTGCTTAGCCGACTGCTTTTGCAAACTTCATATATTATTTACAACTTCAAAAAAAAAAAAAATTTAAAAGAGCAAAATGGGGCAGTTGGAAATGGGAAATTTAGGCAAATGTTCACACAATCTGTCAAACATGCACATGAAAAGTTGGCATAGAGTATTGGGCAGGCAGACCCTTAACCATTTCATTATGCCTGCCTAAACAGGAAGCCTAAATCATAGTATGATAAAAGAAAGCACTTACATGATTGGAGGTAAGAAGTGTACAAACGGATGCCAACTTTGAAAGTGAGAATAGCATGATAACAAGAATATCTTCGTTTGAAGAATTTGATATCAGCTCTAGACCTATCTGCATCAAATAAATCGTCACATAAGAAAATTGAAATATGTGATAGTTCCAAGAAAATAAAAGTTAAAAATTTGCTCTTATTGTACAAAACTATTGTTAGGTTATTTTAGGCAATTTTGAATTTGAACACCAGTCCTGCAGCACACATACTCAGGAGTCCATTTGGAGCAAATATAGTTTAAAATCGTCACCACAGATAATTACTAAAATAATAACCGACTTATTTTTATAAAGTTTAGATTTTTTTTCTAACATTTAATATTCAACATATATCCAACAACATACATAAATACTAAAAAAATACAAAAAATTAAAGGGCAATTCATACTTAATAATTATAATAAACTTTGTCATTTCCCATAAAAAATCATAAACAATTGTTTTCTTGCTCGTCTTTATAAGAATTCTACCGCCAACCTATATCAAGATTGTCACCAGTAGGCTTAAAATAACTGTTGTTCTCAGCAGTTGCTATTACACTTACAGAGCCGGATGATGATGCCATTGCAAAGAGAACAAGGAAGAACTAAATCTAACAAAGCAATAAACAAAGCAGAACACTAAAAAAAAGCAAATCACTAAGACATGTAGAGAACAGAACACTTAGAACAGAAACAGAGCACTAAAAATGAAAAAAAAATAAAAAAAATGAAGGAAACAAAGAGGAAGGAATAGAACTAATAAGAAAAGAATGTTAAAACTATATACAGAAAATGCATATGTAAAAGCATTAAAACTGAGCAAACAACCTTATATGCTTTCTTTGCAACTGAATATGAGGACTTGAATTTTGCAAAAACTTGTGCTGCAGCCAACTTTATAGGCAACGATACTGCAGGTGAATTCATCATGTTAAAGAGCATCTCCAATGTAATACATGCAAAATCATCTGATATCTCACAAAAGCAACCGGCAGCAAACAGCGACGCTCTTACCTGCAAAAATCAAATACAATATATCATGCATTGATGCAGATAATTAATCAAAACATAGTGCCTACACAGAAGTTTGGCTAAACATGGAAGAGTTCTCAAATGAAAAATACAACACAATATTCAATAATCATCAATCCAGTCAGGTAATGAATGAGTAATGACCTTGAACATCAAATTAAAATACGAAGTATGAATTGCACATCTAGAACAAGAGCAACACTACATGACACTAATCTTACCACATTATCATGAGGAGAAACAAGGCTGGAAAGTATCAAGTATCGTATCTGAGCATTGGCATTGGCAAAGTCAGCCCAACAACCAAACAGAACAAGAGCCAATGCATTGGACTCTGAATCTCCTCCACTGTTGAAAACAGATTTCACCCGCTTCAACAACTCGATGTGGTTAGCTACTCTGCCCGTTGACAGCAACCCTTTACACTGGTTGTGTTTCCTGTTATCACGGTGCTTTCGCTCGATCAAGAAAACTCTGACAACAGAAAGTTTGATTTGTGTGTTGCCTCCCCTAAAGGCATCGGCAAGGCGTAAGAGGATGGTATTAGCAAATAGTTGATCTTCACCTGGAACAAGATCAAACATGGCATTAGAAACAATACCAGACTCGAGCTCTCTACTCCAACGCTGAAGGTGGGGGCCCATTTGCAATATGGCTTTGACAGGTACACCTGATAAAAAAATGAGACTCGGTGAAGAACCGTGAGAAATGAAGAAGAAAAGACAAAGATGAAAAATGAAAGAATTGGCAGTGACCTGGTTTACCAGAACGGAGGCCCTTCTCAAGTTGGATGCTCCATTCCATGGCACAAGCAGCACAGGTTGGTTCCATGGTATGCAGTCAACTGGTGGAAGCCATTACACAGAGTTGCAAGAAGTTGAGGAGAGGTTCAGTGACTGAGAGAATCAATGGCGGAACCAGGAAAAAAAACTTAGGCGGGCCACAAAAATAAGAGCAAGAAATCAACGAGAAATTGACAATCAATCAACTAAATCTACGTTTAGCAACAGCCAACAAATAAAAACAATAACAATAAGAACAAGCACAAAACTCACACCTAAAATCAACAAAACTCACCATTTTCTTTCTAACAACAAAAATATATATGTATATATATCAAGAACACAACACAAAGCACAAAATAGTACAATAGATATCCTACTAACAGACGCATATAGCAGCCAAAGGAAACAAAGAACTACAACTATCCCCACAAACTCAAAACCTCCTACACCTTAGACACACACAAGCCCCTACTGTCCCAATACAAAACAAAAACACTAAGATTGGATACATAACTAACTGACCTAAATCAACAAAAAAAACAATGAATACAACCAACCAACCAACAAGCACAAAACTCAGTCTCAACTCTCACACTCACTAAAATCAACAAAAACAATCAGTGAACACTAAAACTCAGTCTCATACTAGAATCAACAAAACTCGCACTTACAATCTCATGCTACAATCACAGTCTCACTAAAATAAAATAAAAAGTTCAAATCAGAAAATTACAATCTTCAAATCAGTTCAATGTTCAAGTCAGTTCAAAATCACAATGTTCACACCAAAATCACAAACTCACTAAAAAAAAAAAAAAGAACAATTCAAAATCATTCATTAAGAAAAGAAAGAAAAAAAAATTTAAAATTGTTTCACAAATTTTCAAGAACAAACTCATCCACTCAAAATCATCAATCAACAATGTGATGTTGAATAGAGAGTGTGACAGAGAGAGAGGGATGAAAAAGCTTGCCTAAGTTGCCTTACCTTTCCAAAAACAGAGAACGGTCGCGGAGATGGAGAGAAGTGGCCGGAGACTCGCCGTCGCCGCCGGGGACCGAACTTGGAGGGAGAGAAGCGTCGCGCCAACGCCTAGTCGCGTTTCGGAGAGAGAAAGACAGAATAGTTTATAGTTTATTTTATATTTGTTATTCAAATAGTAATTTTAATAAATATTCAAGTAACGATTTGTTTTTTATTATGTTTGATTTTATTTATTGTTTTGCAATATAATTTGATTAATATTAACTTTATTTAAACTAGTGGCCACCGTGCCCGTTTGTATGATTCAATTTGATGAAAATAAAAGCGTGTTAAAAAATGTGAATAATTTGATGAAAGCAAAAAAAATATTGAAGTTATTAAGATAGAAGTTATTTTTGTCAAAAAAAAAAAAAAAAAAAGATAGAAGTTATAGAAGTTAAAAAGTTTTTAAAAAAAACTATTAAGGGCATTGAGGGGATTTTAAAAAAAAGTTACACCAAAACTAACTATGTTTTCCGTATATATATAGTATAGATTTAAGAAAGTTTTCTTCAATTTTTTTTAGAGAAAATAATAAATAAAAAATTAATAAGAAAAAAGAATGTTTAATAAATTAATTCTATCATTTATGATAATTACGTTAAATAGAAAAAATAAGTTTAGGTTTAGCTTTTTATTAAACCTTTTGAGTAAATGTATTTTTGTAACATAAAAAATTATCATACTCAAAATTATTGAAATGCGTCTTAAAGAATTAGTGTTGGAACAAAGTGACTCTAACAAAGACAAAAAACTCTCTTTAAATATAAAATTTGTTCTAATACCTACAACTATCATCAAAACGACTCATTTGCAATTTTAATACCTTATTGTTATCATCAAAATTGTTGTTTTACATAATTGAAAATAGTTTTCGAAAATAAGCCACTGAAGAAATTATTGGGTTGAGTCGCGGATCGGTACACTTTTTTTAAGACGTTTCGCGGCACTGCACAAAATTGTGCAAGGCAGGCTATCAACCACGAAGTCCCCAGGATAAAACAGCTCAGTTCTACTGATACCGATAACTACTGTACTATAGATATCGGGCAAAAAATACACCTTCTTGAATGGTGCTACAACACCAGTCGAATTGATACTACGATATCAATCTAGGAGTCGGTGGTACTACGATACCACCTGTATTGATACTACAATATCAATAAGTAAATGGTACTACAATACGTCCTCATGAGCCTAGCTCAATTGGTCAAGGACATTGCACATTTATGCAGAGACTGGGGTTCGAACTCAGTATGCCTATTTATTCACCTTTAAGGGGTGAATTTCTACCCGCTAGGCTACCTAACAAAAAAAATGGTACTACAATACCATTTTCATATGGTGACTAAGACAATTCTGACATCGTAACTAAGATCATTAATCAAATCAAAGAGAATATAATTCTATGACTATTCTTAATTTTAAAGGAACTGGTGATACTTTGATCACCCTTAAATCAAATTAATACTAATAATAATATATTAGTATCACATAACATATGGAATAAAAATCAATATTCTCTAAATATAAATTCATGCAAATCTTTCCGGTTAGCATGACCAAACAAGAAAACTAGTGAATATGTTTAATTGGTTGATTTTAGTTTTTTCCATTTAGCTTAACACAATACGATCAATATTTCTATCACACATATTCCATGAACATCAAGAAACCTCGACATAATTGAATCAATTTCTTGCACAGAACTAAGCAACAAACGCACGAAAACATTTTTGTGACTGCAATAATTAAAAAATTGTGAGGAAACAAAAACCCGATGTTTAAATTTTCCCAAAAATTCAAGCAATAATATTTTGTTGCCCTCCTATGACGGAATGATGCATGTGTTGGTTGGTTCAATTGATAAGTTGAAGATGTGGCTATTTGCCATTCTTGTTCACAAGAGATCAATAGTCTTTGGAACTATTGATTGTTCATTGTTAGGCTATTGTTCAAGGTTTTTTTTTGGTTGTGGTGTATAGTGCATATATTTTTTTAGTGTAGCCATTAATTAGAGTTACTTTTCCATAAATTTAACAGTTATAAATTGAAGGAAAATAAATCACAATTAATTAAATAAATAAATAAAGTGTACAATCTTATTTATTTATTTTCAAAAATACACATTAGTATGTTACACATGCTAATATGCTCTCGTATCCAATGAGGGATACAAAATTTATTTTCAATTCACACATTAATGTGAACTTTGTTCCAATAAAAAATATTAACCTAAAATTGCAATTGGTGTTACTAATAATTTGTTCTAGTGTACAAGACTATAATATAAAATTTTCATAGTCACTCAGAACATAAATGAGATGAAGGTGAAGTCATCGCTCTGAAAGGAAGCTCAGAAGAGTCTTAGAAGCATCTTCTGAAGTCAAGGTTTGAAGGCTCTCAGAAGCAAGTTCTTAATCAAGACTCTGAAGATGTTTCAGAAGCTATCTCTGGTTCATAACCCTGAAAGGCCCTCTGAAAGGATCATCGCAGACTCTGAAGAATAAGAAGATTTTATTACTTACAGAAAGACATCACTCAATCATTGGAATGTCTGAGAAATAATTTCAAATGTTATTCCTTGGTGAAAGAATAATCATAGTACGTTATCATTATCCATTTGTGGAGTGTATTGTACTATGATTACTCTAAATGGTTAAGGCGCCATTTGAATTGCAAATGAGTAGTGGAAATTTATTTCCTATCAAGGTAAAAGTTTCAAATCTTATCTTCAAGGACTATACTATTACAACTAGTTACTTAATCTTCCTGCAACGGTCATCTTCAAAATTTCTCAATAAATAGAAGATATCTCTTGAAGAATTGACCACCACACTCACGCACGAACAAGCACTACAAGAAATATAATTTTTCGTAACGGCTTTTTTTGTTACAAGTCGCTGGTAAAATTACCTTTGGTTGTTTTGCCAGCGACTTGTAACAACTTTTAACGAAAAAAGTTGTTGCCTTGCCAAAGATCATATTTCTTGTAGTGAAGCTTATGAAAGTTCTGAATCATAATATTCAATCAAACAATTTTTAGACTTGTTCTTTGCATTGTATTTTATAAACACCTCTGATTGTATATCAAGTGTTATTTCTAAACTTTCTTAAATCATTTTTAAGTTAGTGAAGTCTCTTGCAAGTGTGTTTGGGCATTAGGAATTCTTTTGTTTTTGTGAACTTAAGCATTGTGAAGTCTCTTGATGTGTGCTTGAATATTCGTAATCTTGTGAGATTGTAGTGAGCTCCCTTGAAAGTGCAAAGGAACTAGACTACCCTCAACTTGTGAGCGAAACCAGTATAAAATTGTTTGTGCTTCTCTCTATCTCTTTACTTTTGTTTTGTGTTTTAATCTGTTGCTAAGTTTGTCTAAGTTTGAAAAAGTATTAATCTTTTAAAAACACAATTCAACTCTCTCTCTCTCTCTCTCTCTCTCTCTCTCTCTCTCTCTCTAATTAAGGGTTGAAAAAAGTAGCAAAACTAATAAACGAATTTTCCTTTAATCGACGAAAAATATATAAAGGAAATTTTAAAAATATGAATGGATTAGTTAACTAAGATTTTTTTAATGTATAATTTCTCAACATGTGAGTGAAAAAATTATGTTTATTATAGGGGGCCAATTTATTATTTTTCCGCAGCAAAATATTAATTGATACACATGTATTAAGGTTGATTGACACGCATAAATTAAGAATGTGGGATGACTTATTACAGGCGCAAATAAAAAAAAAATTAGCAACCAAACACATAGATTAAGGTTGATTCAATTGATAGCAAAATTAAGAATGTTTGCCGCTCAAAAAAATAGAGATTTTTTTTTAAGAAGCTAAACTAGCCCAACTAAATTGTTATTAAAGAGAATCTAACTTGAGAACTTAAGAGGAGCACACTCTCAGGTCGCAAGTCAATTTTACCAGACCAACTAAAAAAATTAAATTAAGTAATAGATTTAGAATTGTTAATGTAATAAATAAAGTATATATAGTAATTATATAAATATATGTATATAGTAATAATAATATTTTTTATGAGGGCTAATGCTACGGTGGACCACCTTCACAAGTGGTCCACCGTGGACAAGTGATCTACCGAATACAAATTTTACAAAATTTATTGGTAAATTGAAAGTTTATATCATATAGAGTATCCATAAAAAAATTTAAAAAAATTAAAAATCATTTGATATTTTATTGGGATTTATCAAGATTTACGGTATTTAATAAACCGTTAATCTTGATGGATCTCAATAACATATCAAATGATTTTCAATTTTTCTAAAATTTTCTATAGATGATCTATATGATATAAACTTTCAATCCAACGGTGGATTTTGTAAAATTCGTATTCGTTATAGGATTTTTCATGAAT
This sequence comes from Trifolium fragiferum, assembly GCA_954870985.1. NCBI lineage: Eukaryota > Viridiplantae > Streptophyta > Magnoliopsida > Fabales > Fabaceae > Trifolium > Trifolium fragiferum. Next base: position 41,051,759 of record OX940790.1, on the reverse strand, counting down.
GGTCCACTTGAAGAAGTTGTCCATGTTAGAATTTTCCTTTTTATGAGATAGTAAATATGTATTTACGATTTTACCGACATAAAAATTAATAGATACTATTAATGTTTGAATAATTAAACCATCGTCATTTTTCATTTTCTAAGCTTGTACATAACACTTAAAATCTCTCTAACATGTCATTTTTCATTTTATAAGCCTGCACATGACACTTAAAATCTCTCTAACATAAATTATCATCATCAAATATATCAACTTAACTCACTATAACTTTTACAATAACTAAGTACTACGATTTTCAAAATCTCATACAAATTAAATACAAGAAACTTGTAATTCAGATAACCTCAACAGCACTACAATGACGTCCCCCAATATTTTCCAATAATAAATCACAAGTGAGCATTGAAGCTTTAGGTCTTGTTGTCCTACTAGTTGAGTACACTGTAGGCAATAATATTGGTTCCAAAATTGAGCCATCACATTTTCCAACCCATTTAGCTTGCATATACTTTTGTTTCCTCCATGGCCCTAAATGCAATTTCTTCTCCTTCATGCATTTTTTTGCAGCTGAACACATTATCTTAACCAATACTCTTAATCTCTCTGCTTTTCCAACAAATATTTCTGGTAATCGCTTCACTAATTGATTGTATTCTTCGTTACCTCGTGCCATCTCAAATTCACCTCTAAAGTTCAATTCAATTATCACTTTAATTACACCTCTTTTTGTGTTTGATGAATTTTCAGTCACTTCTAAATAAGAATGTTCTCCTGTGTTCAAAAAAAGAAAAATTAAATTAAATACAACATACTTTTTTAAAAAAACTCGTTATTCTGCCTAAAAATCGACTAATTTGAGAGGATCAATCTCACTATCCACTTGCGGAGACCGACAGAAACAAGATACATGTCTGGTCTAATACTTCATAAAAACAAAAGTAAATCATGCTAACGTACCGGTATAAATTACCAATTAGTGATAAATAAAATAATTGACAACATACTGAAATCTTCATATGTTTATGTACCTGAAGGAATCTCCGATGAACTTCGCCATTTAGATTTGCAAATTGTGGAATTGAAGCCGAGATTTGACAATCGACCACATATTTCTCTACGTAAACAATTCCGGCAGCTCATAAGTTCTACCACCACCGGTCGCCGGCACAAGCATAGCATCTCAGACATGTTCAATTCTCTCATAGCTTCCTTTGTAGCTTGCCTAATCTTTGATTCACGTGAGCTACTTCTACACAAAGTTGCCTTGACAAATGGAAAAAAATATTTAGTCTTTTTTTCAATGGCCATGACATGAGTGTTTAATTTAATTATTATTAGACATAAATTAAATTAATTTGTACCTTGAGAAGTTGATCTTGTTCGTCCCAAAAATATTTATCTTTTTCCAAACTGCAATTGTTATTATTATCATCATTTTTTTCATCTTCATCATCGTCGATTTCCTCATCGTTACCAGAGTTGGATGAATTTTCTGATGAGTTTTGGAATTCCTCCCAAAACCCAAAAACAGTGTCAGCAAAATTGACCTCATCGGAGCTCCGGTGAGTCGCGGCCGGAGTAGTGGAAGATAATTCTTTATCCATGAGTATAAATATATACAGAATAATAATGAAATATTGAATGTGAATTGCTCTGCCTCTATCACACTCTATTTATACATAAATGTATATGTGACTATGTCTATGTGTGTCTCTTAATCTGCAACTAGTTAATTAATAAAGTATTTTATTCTATTATTATTTTTTATTTTCCTAATAAATTTCTTAATTAGTGCAACTAGTTAATTAATAAAGTATTTTATTCTATTATTATATTTTTTTCCTAATAAATTTTCTTAATTTGTGCATTTAGCATGACTCTAATCAATAAAGTACTTTATTCTATTATATTTTATTTGCCACTAGTTAATTAATAAAGTGATTTATTTTATATGTCACGTTGTATTTTTTATCCATAACCTTTTGATGGGATAATCATCAATTGTATTATTGTATATATGCTTGAGATCGGTTTTGAATGTCCGCATATTCCATCCTTGGCTGTGGCATGTTCTCTTCTGGAACAGTGGAACATAATATGGGGATGATTGATTTACTTAACATCATGGAATATATGGTACATTCCAAATTGAAGTGCGAATTTTATTTTCTAAACCTCACTCATTATGTTAAAGCATCACAAGAGTAAGATGTTTTTAATAAGGATCTTGATTGACTTAATCCAAGAACTTAGAGGAGCAAAACATCTCACTTCAATCAAAGATTGAATTTCTAATTTCATAAACTCACAAAAAGTACTATAAGCCTTATACTATATAATAGGCTTCAACGAGAGGGAAAAAATATGTCAAGGATAATAAGATTTAGAGAAGTGATATTTTGACACATTTTTCTTTATACAATGGATACATGGGAGAAAGAAATCAAAGAAAAAAGAAGAGATAAAGAGGAAAAATATTACAAAATTGCTTCTGTGTTTGTATTGTGTAAAAAAAATGTGTTAAAATATCATTTCTCTAAGATTTAAGCCCATTATAAAAGATCATATAAAATTAAAACTACAAGAAAAATGAGTAAGATACGAATTTCAAAAGTAAACTTACACAATTACAAATGTCTCTATTGAATAACTTTTTTTGGGGTGGGAGTGAGGATACTAGGAAAGTCTTTTGGATTAGTTGGAGTTTTATTTGTGCTCGAAAGGAGTATGGAGGGCTGAAGGTTAAACGCTTGAGGGAGTTTAATACTGCACTCTTAGGTAAATGGTGTTGGAGAATGCTGGTGGATAAAGGGGGATTGTGGTTTAGGGTGTTATCGGCTAGATATGGGATTGAGCGAGGGCGTTTGCGGGCGGGGGAGGAGTGGGTCTTCTTTATGGAGGGAGATTGTGAGGATTCGTGATGGAGTAGATTTCATAGGTGGCGGGTGGTTTGAGGAGTGTGTTGTAAAGAAGGTAAGGGATGGGACTGAGACTTTCTTTTGGACTGATACATTGATAGGTGGGACTCCCTTGTGTGTGCAGTTTCAACGCTTATTCGATTTGGCGGTGCACAAGTCGAGTACGGTGGCTGAAGTGTTTACTGTAGGGTGGGGTAACGGAGGGGCAGCGTGGGAGTGGTGGCGACAGTTGTGGGTCTGGGAAGAGGAAATGTTGAGGGAGTGTCAGGTTTTACTTCACGGTGTTTTATTGCATGCTCAGTCCTCAGACATTTGGCTTTGGCGGCCTGATCCTATTAGGGGGTACTCGATTCAGGGAGCTTATCAGATTCTGACTGATCATCCGTCCGATACTTTGGACGTCGTAGCAGAACTTATTGGGCACAAACAGATTCCCTTGAAGGTGTCTATTTTTGCTTGGAGACTATTGAGAGACAGGTTGCGGACAAAAATAAATTTGGTTGCTCATGGTATTGTTTCTCCATATGCTCAGTCTTGTGTAGTCGGATGCGGAGGTGTGGAGTCAGCTCAACACTTATTTATTTCATGCAGCATTTTTGGTTCTCTTTGGTCGTTAGTTAGATTGTGGATTGGTTTGTCAACGGTGGATCCTTTTCATTTGGTAGATCATTTTTTCAGTTTACTTATTCATCTGGTGGTTTCAGAGCACGTCGCTCATTCCTTCAGCTTATTTGGCACTTATGCGTATGGGTTATCTGGAACGAGAGAAATCAATTTAGTCTCTAATTACCATAGCTGGTGGTCGAGTCCGCTTCCTTGTTTATGTTGGAAATTTAGTAGTACAAAACAGAAAAATATAACACAGAAGTTTGTTGTGCCGTGAAAAATCACTGCCTTGAAAGCAAAATTCGGCTAGACCTTGATGCAATCTAGTTTGCCGACTGCTCTCCAAGGTTAACACAACGAGCCTATGAACACTTGCACTCGTGGCCTTAGGCTATGGAAATCACAGAACAATTGCCCAGAATTTTAGTAGTAGAAAAGAAAAGAAGTGAGATCAAGAGATTATTTTTCTGCCTCTGCAAGACTATAGCAGTACTCTTTTTAATAGCCAGAACCAACCCAAAAACGTTTCTGTCAACAGCTCCTTATTATTAGCTACACACTTAAATGTAATTTGACAGTTTAGAAAATTGCTAATAAAGGGGAGGTTATGCTATCTGGTTTATAGCTAATCAAGAGCAATAAAAGGAAAGATTTGTTAAAAGGAATAACAATCAAAACTGATGAAAATCAATTAAGGAAATTTGGCAATAAAGAAAATAGAATATTTTATACCAATGTGGGACATGACAATGAAACAATGAATGACTCCAGTTTTTCATTGTCCAACAATCCCCCACCAATGGTAAAACTGGAGGTAATAAAAAACAATTTCTGGGCAAAAGAGAGAGTAACACTTAAGTATCAATATCATAATGATTGAATTGATACATAGTGAAGTAAGGCAACAATTGTGTATAGATAGTGAATTTCTCTTGAACTACCAAGTTTTCAAATGAGACCCTTACAACACATGTATTTCTCTAATATATGTGATTCCCGCGATAATACAAAAAAGCGCTTTTAATGGCCATGCGCACACCTTGGATACTAATGAGTGCTATAGAAAGACTGCTTAATTCTTTCATAGAAGGCGGCCTACCTTCACACTCATGTAGGTGAATCCATCAAGTGCGTCTCAAAAGCACCACCAAAGAGGCTATGGATTCAATAAGAGCAAGAGAATGCTCATCTTTCAAAACAACAAGCGGTGAGTCCATCAAGTCCAATTTATACGGACCACCCAATAATTTAGGCTATGAACTCATTAAGAACTAAAAGTTCAACCTGTCTACAATGTATCACCACATGTCATGGAGATGGAAAATGTAATACAACATAGTAATCATATGGTTTTGTTTGACCATTGATGGGATCCACAATACTTTCCTCAGCACAAAGGCTTAAGTCTCATCCCCCTTGATGATTCAAGTACTACTTTCTTTGTTAGACCTTTAGTGAAAGGATCTGCCAAGTTTTTCTCAGATCTAACAAATTGTAAAGAGATCACACCATTTTTCAACAATTCTCTGACTGAACTGTGTCCAATGCGTATGTGTCTTCTTTTTCCATTATAAACACTGTTCATAGCAACTCCAATAGCTGCTTCAGAGTCACAATGAAGAGAAACTGGTATAGACCGTTTTCCCCACAATGGCACATCTGCTAACAAGTTTCTCATTATAAGTTCCACTAGTGGATATGTTTTTAAAATTCTGGGCAATTGTTCTGTGATTTCCAAAGCCTAAGGCCACGAGTGCACTTGTTCATAGGCTCGTTGTGTTAACCTTGGGGAGCAAGCGGCAAACTAGATTGCATCAAGGTCTAGCCGAATTTTGCTTTCAAAGCAGTGATTTTTCACGGCACAACAAACTTCTATGTTATATTTTTCTGTTTTGTACTACTAAATTTCCAACAATTTGAAAGCATAATTATTCTTGTCATTCAAGTACTAAACAGAAATGGCTGGGATTCATTCAAGAATCATTCCGGATATGTCGAAAATGGAACCTCTAGACGGCTCAAATTATAGGAGATGGTCTCAAAAACTGTTGATTATGTGTTATTCGAAGATCCTCCCGTTGATGTCGACGCTCCTGAATCATCTACTCCTGCTACTCCGGCTACCCCTGTCGTCACACCTCTTCCTGCAGAAACCAAGAAAGCTAACGACGAAGCTAAGAAGAAATATGAAAAAGACAACAAAACTGCGAGAGGTCATCTGCTTACTCATATGGCAGATAATCTGTTTGATCTTTTCATTAATCAAAAGTCTGCAAAGACAATATGGGACACTCTGCTGAAACGTTACGACGATGATGATGCTGGAAAAAAGAAATATGTCGTAGGAAATTGGATGCGTTTTCAAATGTCAGATGACAAACCAATCATGGAGCAAATTCATGAGTATGAGAATTTAGTTGGTGACATACTAAATGAAGGAATGAATATGTGTGAGATATTGCAGGCTAATGTGCTTCTAGAAAAATTTCCACCTTCTTGGAGTGACTACCACAACCAACTGAAACACAAAAAGAGAGACCTGTCACTTCAAGAATTAATAAATCATATGAAGACAGAGGAGGCCAACTGACTTAAAGATAAGCATGTTTTACATTCTATAAATTCAATTAACGCTAATGTTGTTGAGTTTGCTGATCAAAACAGCTCAAAAGGAAAAGGAAAAAGGTTCCAGAAAAAAGGACAGCAGAAAACATACACTAATATCAACAAAGGTGATAACAAGATTCAAAAAAGAAAGCTTGATTGCTATGTTTGTGGCAAAACAGGTCATAAAGCTTATGAGTGTAAACAAAGGAAGGGGCAACAAAATAACAACTCGAAGCCTGCTGCACCATATGCTACTCAAGCACATCTAGCAGAAAATGAAGAAGTGATAGTTGCTGTGGTTGTGGAGGCAAATTTGGTCGACAACAAAGTGGATTGGATTCTAGAAACCGGTGCTTCTAAACACTTATGCGCCAACAAAGAGCTTTTTCACCAGATTGAGGATGTTGTTGATGGAGAATGCGTATTCATGGGAAATTCTGCTACAGCTGGAGTGCTTGGTAAAGGAAAGATTCTCCTTAAACTTACTTCTGGAAAAACATTATCTTTGAGTGATGTTCTGTATGTTCCCTCTCTGCGTAGGAACCTAATTTCTGATAGTTGTCTAAATAGAGCTTGATTAAAATTGGTTTTTGAAGCCGATAAAATTGTTATAACTAATAATGGGAACTTTGTAGGGAAGGGATATCTAGCTGATGGATTATTTGTTTTGAACACCATTCCTAACGCATCTAATGCTATATCATCTATTGGTTCTGTTTATATTGCTGAGTATATTAATTTGTGGCATGGTAGGCTAGGACATGTGAATGTGAATTCCATTAAGAAACTTAAAAATATGAATCTAATTAATGTGCTAGATATAAATAACTTTTCTAAGTGTCCTATGTGCGTGGAAGCTAAATATGCAAAGAAGCCTTTTAAATCTGTCTCAAATAGAACTACCGAACTGCTTGAATTAATTCACACGAATTTGGCTGACTTCAAAAACACAGTTAGTAAAGGAGGTAAAGCATATTTTATTACATTCATAGATGATTTTTCTAGATATGCCAAAGTTTATCTTCTAAGGACAAAAGATGAGGCTGGAGAAATGTTTTTAAAATATAAGGCAGAAGTTGAAAACCAATTAGACCGTAAAATTAAGAGACTTAGGTCTGATAGGGGTGGTGAATATGGAACTATTTTTCTTAAGAATTTTTGTGAAAAAAATGGGATTATCCATGAGACTAGTGCCCCTTATACTCCTCAACAAAATGGCATAGCGGAAAGGAAAAATAGGACACTTAAAGAAATGATGAATGCTATGTTATTAAGTTCTGGTATGTCTACCCAAATGTGGGGGGAAGCCATTTTGTCAGCTTGTTATATATTAAATAGAGTTCCCCATAAACGACTAGAAAAAACTCCCTATGAATTATGGAAAGGATTTGTGCCGAATTTAAATTTTTTTAAAAGTATGGGGGTGTCTAGCTAAAGTAGCTTTGCCGGATTTTAAGAGGACTAATGTAGGTACCAAAGCTTTTGATTGTGTGTTTATTGGATATGCTCAAAATAGTGCTGCATATAGGTTCTTGCGTTTGAATGATAATACTATTTGTGAATCTAGAAATGCAGAATTTTTTGAACAAGAATTTCCTTTAATGAAACATGGTATTGAACTAAGTTCTTCTTCTAATACTACTTTAGTGCCCTTACTTTCTCATACTTCTTCTACTGCAAATGAACAAGATAATGAACCTAGAAGAAGTAAAAGGAAGAGAATAGAAAATAGTTTTGGACCAGATTTTGTTACTGCCTTCTTGGTTGAAAACAATGATGTTGATAAAATAAGTGATGCATTCGTATTTAATTTTCTCATTGAAGAAGATCCTAAAACTTATAATGAGGCTATAACATCTATTGATTCCAACTTTTGGAAAGCGACAATTAATAGTGAATTAGATTCTATCATGTCTAATCATACTTGGGATTTGGTTGACTTGCCTAAGGGAAGTAAACCAATTAGATGTAAATGGATATTTAGAAAGAAATTAAGAACTGATGGAACCATTGATAAATTTAAGGCTAGATTAGTAGTTGTTGGTTACACACAAAAGAAATAAATTGACTATTTTGATACATATTCTCCTTTTACTAAAATTTCCACAATTCGTTCTCTAGTTGCTATTGCTGCTATTCATGGACTTGTAGTACATCAAATGGATGTAAAGACAGCCTTTCTTAATGGTGACTTGAGAGAAGAAATCTATGTGGAACAACCAAAGGGCTATGTGATTCAAGGTCAAGAGAAAAAGTGTGTAAGTTGAGAAAATCATTATACGGCCTTAAACAGGCTCCTAAACAATGGTATGAAAAATTTGATCAAACTTTGGTAAGTGATGGTTATATAGTGAATTCATCTGACACTTGTGTTTACTCTAAATTGTTTGGACAAGAATGTGTGATAATATGTTTATATGTTGATGACATGCTAATTTTCGGTACCAATGTGACTGTAGTGCAAAAGACCAAATTGTTTTTATCCTCTCATTTTGATATGAAAGATCTAGGAGAAGCTGATGTGATTCTTGGAATTAAAATGAGAAAAATTGATAATGGTTTTTCCTTATGTCAGTCACATTATATTGAAAAGATACTTAAAAAGTTTAATTGTTATGATGAATTACCTGTGAAAACTCCCTATGATCCTAGCATACATCTTAAGAAAAACAATGGCTCTAGTATTTCACAAACTGAATATGCTAAAATCATAGGGAGTGTTATGTTCCTCATGAATTGTACTAGACCCGACATAGCATATGCTGTGAGTAGACTAAGCAGATATACTCACAATCCAGGTAACGAACATTGGACTGCACTTCGTCGCTTACTCAGGTATCTTAAAGGTACTATGGATTGGTGTTTGCATTTTTATAAATTTCCTGCTGTGTTAGAAGGATTTTGTGATGCAAATTGGGTTACTGATAATGATGAGGTAAGTTCCACTAGTGGATATGTTTTTACTTTAGGTGGAGGTGCCATATCATGGAAGTCTTCCAAGCAAACATGCATAGCACGTTCCACTATGGAATCAGAATTTATTGCTCTTGATTTAGCAGGTCAAGAAGCTGAATGCTTGATAAACTTGTTAGCAGATGTGCCATTGTGGGGAAAACGGTCTATACCAGTTTCTCTTCATTGTGACTCTGAAGCAGCTATTGGAGTTGCTATGAACAGTGTTTATAATGGAAAAAGAAGACACATACGCATTAGACACGGTTCAGTCAGAGAATTATTGAAAAATGGTGTGATCTCTTTACAATTTGTTAGATCTAAGAAAAACTTGGCGGATCCTTTCATTAAAGGTCTAACAAAGAAAGTAGTACTTGAATCATCAAGGGGGATGGGAATTAAGCCTTTGTGCTGAGGAAAGTATGGTGGATCGCATCAATGGTCAAACGAAACCATATGATTACTATGTTGTATTACATTTTCCATCTCCATGACATGTGGTGATACATTGTAGAAAGGTTGAACTTTTAGTTCTTAATGAGTTCATAGCCTAAATTATTGGGTGGTCCGTATAAATTGGACTTGATGGACTCACCGCTTGTTGTTTTGAAAGATGAGCATTCTCTTGCTCTTAATGAATCCATAGCCTCTTTGGTGGTGCTTTTGAGACGCACTTGATGGATTCACCTACATGAGTGTGAAGGTAGGCCGCCTTCTATGAAAGAATTAGGCAGTCTTTCTAGAGCACTCATTAGTATCCAAGGTGTGCGCATGGCCATTAAAAGCGCTTGTTTGTATTATCGCGGGAATCACAGATATTAGAGAAATACTTGTGTTGTAAGGGTCTCATTTGAAAACTTGGTAGTTCAAGAGAAATTCACTATCTATACACAATTGTTGCCTTACTTCACTATATATCAATTCAATCATTATGATATTGATACTTAAGTGTTACTCTCTCTTTTGCCCAAAAATTGTTTTTTATTACCTCCAGTTTTACCATTGGTGGGGGATTGTTGGACAATCAAAAACTGGAGTCATTCATTGTTTCATTGTCATGTCCCACATTGGTATAAAACAAAATTCGGCTAGACCTTGATGCAATCTAGTTTGCCGACTGCTCCCCAAGGTTAACACAACGAGCCTATGAACACGTACACTCGTGGCCTTAGGCTATGGAAATCACAGAATATTTTGGCAATAAAGGAAATAGAATATTTTATACCAATGTGGGACATGACAATGAATGACTCCAATTTTCCATTGTCCAACAGTTTAGGCATGTTGTAACTGTGTAATTTTGTTTTTTCTCGTTCGTTCTTTTGCTTGTTGTATATGTAAACTTTTGTAGTTTCTTTTGACACACCTTATGCTGAAGGGACTAACTGTTTGGTTAATATTTATCTCATTTTAGCTTTTTCAAAAAAAAAAATTACAAATGTCAATTTGTATGTGCTCTCTGCAATGACGCAATTGAAGATGAAATGCATTTTTTTATGGATTGTGTCCAAGTTATCTCATATTGGAAGGAGGTAAGTTTTTGCAAAGTCTCGAGCACCAACTCCATCAATATGGTGGATTTAATTAAAAATATTAAAAGTAAATTTTAAGTTACAATAAAATTAAATATTAATACAATATTAATATGTAATGTAAAATTGCTCAATTTGATATGAATTGTTGAGACCTTTTAGGGTGTTGGCTTCATTTGGTAAAATAAGCCTGATTCCATGATGTGGAGCATGATGTGTGGCACATCAGGGTTCACATCTGGACGCCCTACTGGACGCGCTTTCATTTATTTAAACGCGATCTTTTGAAAAAGATTTGTTTTTCAAATTAAATCGTGCCAGCTTTCGCGCCAAGGAACAAGATAATCTTTCATGGTTCTGTTTTATTTTATTGGCCGACTTTGATCAAAAAGATTTGAAACAAACAATTAAAAGATTATGATCAAATAAATCTCAAGGAGAATTAACAAAGGCCAGCTGTCAACATTGAAGATCCAAGCCCATGAAACTTGTTCTATATAAAGGAAGACTGAAGACATAAAGGAGTACGAAGCCAAGAGTTGAAGATATCGAGTCTTAGGTCTTAGTCTGTTCTTTGTTCTTTGTGAGCCTTCACTTGGATCATAGTTTTGATGCAAGTAAGGACTGAGTTTATAGAGTTGTAATCTCTAGTTGTCTTTCTCCAAAGCTTTGAAGCAAGGAGTTAGATTGTGCAACACTCTAAGCCTTTAGGTACGAGTGCTTCGCTTGTCTAGGAGTGTGTCTCCAACTGAGTTTGTTATTAAATCCTTACTGGGTAAGGTTGAGGGGGAGTGAGCAGAGGTTCTCATATCTAGGAGTTCCTAGGTAGAATTAGCACGGGTAGTGATTAAGTGAGAAGTTGTAAACGGGGGAGTTTAGCTTTGAATTGATACTACCATAGTGGATTCATCCCTGGATTGGTATCCTCCAGAATAGGGCTTGTTATAAGTGCCGAACTGGGTTAACAAACTCACGTGTTCTTTTGTTTTCTGCACTTTATATTGTTTACTTGTTCATCAAGTTCAGTTGTCCACGATGTTGACACATTAGGCTACACATCGTACGATTCCTAAAGTGTACACATCGTGCTACACATCTGACACTTGCCACCAGAATTTCAATTGGCATCAGAGCAGGCACCCTGCCTGTTTAAGGGTGAGCTCCAGGGAAGTTACTTTCTGGAAACATGGACAAGGATGGAACAACGGTCAACAAACCACCCCTCCTGGATGGAACCAACTATGACTACTGGAAGCCAAGGATGATTGCCTTCCTAAAGTCACTTGACAGCAGAACTTGGAAAGCTGTGCTCAAAGGCTGGGAGCATCCCAAAATCTTGGATGCTAATGGTGTTGACACTGGTGTACTCAAGCCAGAGGAAGATTGGTCAGCTGCAGAAGACACTGCATCACTTGGAAACTCCAAAGCTTTGAATGCTTTATTCAATGGAGTGGACAAAAATATGTTCAGATTGATCAAGCAGTGTACTGTTGCAAAGAATGCTTGGGAGGTACTCAGAACCACTCATGAAGGCAATGCCAAGGTAAAAAGCTCAAGAATCCAACTTCTCAACACTAAGTTTGAAAACCTCAGAATGAAAGAAGAAGAATCAATTCATGAATTTCACATGAATTTGCTTGAGGTAGACAATTCCTTTGAGGCTCTAGGTGAAAAATTGTCTGAAGAAAAGCTGGTGAGAAAGATGCTTAGGTCCTTACCTAAGAGATTTAACATGAAAATCACAGCCATTGAAGAAGCTCAAGATATCCCAAGTATGAAACTTGAAGAACTTGTGAGCTCTCTTCAAACTTTTGAGATGAACTTAGGTGAGCAAACTGAGAAGAAAGGAAAAGGCATAGCTTTTGTATCTTGTGCTGGTGAAGAGGAAGAAGCTGTTGAATCAGATGATGACCTCTCAAATGACTTAGCCATGTTGGGAAGACAATTCAACAAGCTTCAAAGGAGGGTGGACAGAAGACCAAGGAGGAATGTGAGGAACATCCAGACTGACATCAGTAAACTAGGTAACACTTCAACAAAAACCAAAACTGATGATAAGTCAACTCAGAACAAGGGTGTTCAATGTCATGAATGTGAAGGCTTTGGTCATATAAGATCAGAATGTGGCACATATCTGAAGAAGCAGAAGAAAGGCCTAACTGTTTCATGGTCTGATGAAGACTCTGACACTGACTCAGAGAATGTTGCTGCTAATCATGTTAGTGCCATAACTAGGGTGGATAATACTGATGTTGAATCTGATGATGAAGAACTTACCTTTGATGAACTAGCCTCAGTCCATAAAAAGCTATTTATCAAGAGTGAGGAACTGTACAAGGTCAATGAAGAGCAGAAGGAAATCATCAGTCAACTGGAGACAGAAAAGGGTCAACTACAGAGTCAAGTTGCTAGTCTTGAAAGTGAAGTCAAGTTACTGTCAACCAACTTGAAAAATATGACCAAGTCTGTAAAGATGCTCAACCCTGGAACCAACATGCTTGATGAAATTTTGAAAGTAGGAAAGTATGCTGGTGACTCATCTGGTGTAGGATTTAAGAACAAACATCACAGCAAGAAGACAAATACTAAGTTTGTTCCTGCTCAGAAGAAACCTGACCCTAGCAGAATGTGGACACATCACACTCCACATCAGAGACCTGCTGGCAAAGAGAAGTTTAATGCTTGGAGATGCCACTACTGTGGGAAGAATGGTCACATCAAGCCCTTCTGTTACAAACTCTATGGGTATCCCAAGAAAAAGCCTCAGGTGCAAGCCAAAACAGCAAGGGTCACTCCTAAGAAGATGTGGAAGCCTAAAGTTTCTGAAACTGCACATATTGCTCACACTTCTCTTAGAGCATCTTCTAGTAATGATTGGTATTTTGATAGTGGTTGTTCTAGGCATATGACTGGTGTTGAGAAATTTCTCACTAATATCAAGCCTCATACAACAAGCTTTGTAACCTTTGGTGATGGAGCAAAAGGTGAAATCAAGGGCAGTGGTAAACTCAGCAGCAAAAGCTTACCTAACCTAGAGGATGTGCTACTTGTTAAAGGCTTGAAGGCTAATCTTATCAGCATAAGCCAATTGTGTGATCAAGGTCTCAAAGTCAACTTCACAAAGAATGAATGTCTTATTACTTCTGACAAAGGAGAATTGCTGATGAGAGGATCTAGGTCAAGAGACAACTGCTATCTATGGATTCCTGATGAAACAGCTCACTCCACTACATGTTTGATAAGTCAGGAGGAAGAAGTAAAGCTTTGGCACCAAAGACTTGGCCATTTGAATCTGAAGGGAATGAAGAAGATTGTGTCCAAGGAAGCTGTTAGAGGTCTACCAAAGCTTAAGATTGTTGAAGGCAACATATGTGGTGAATGTCAAGTTGGAAAGCAGGTTCAGATGTCACACCCAATGTTACAACATCAGGTGACATCCAGAGTTCTTGAACTGCTACATATGGACTTGATGGGACCAATGCAGGTAGAGAGTATTGGTGGCAAAAGATATGCTTTTGTGGTTGTAGATGATTTCTCAAGGTTCACTTGGGTTAGCTTCATCAGAGAGAAGTCTGACACTTTTGATGCATTCAAAGAATTATGCCTTAGACTACAAAGAGAGAAGGATAGTGGCATTGTTAGAATCAGAAGTGATCATGGGAAAGAGTTTGAAAATTCAAGATTCTCTGAGTTTTGTGCTGATGAAGGAATTGGGCATGAGTTCTCCTCACCAATCACACCCCAACAAAATGGTGTAGTTGAGAGGAAGAACAGAACCTTGCAAGAGGCTGCAAGAGTTATGCTACATGCCAAGAAGCTACCTTACTACTTTTGGGCAGAGGCCATGAGTACTGCATGCTATATACACAACAGGGTAACTCTGAGAAAAGGTACCTCAATCACACTGTATGAGATATGGAAAGGAAGAAAACCAACTGTCAAACACTTCCATGTCTTTGGTAGCAAGTGCTATATCTTAGCTGACAGAGAGCAAAGAAGGAAGATGGATCCCAAGAGTGATGAAGGAATCTTTCTAGGCTATTCCATAACCAGCAGAGCCTATAGAGTCTTCAACAACAGAACAAGAACTATGATGGAATCCATCAATGTTGTCATAGATGACTGTTCAGATAATGAACCTGATGTTGATCCTGATGTGGACACATCTCACCCCCTGCCTGAAGACTCTGAAGTTATAGAGATTCCTGAGAAGACTGATCAGCAAGAAGATGTGACTCCAGTGAACAAGGGTCCCTCTGTTAGAGTTCAAAAGAATCATCCAAAAGAACTCATAATAGGGAATCCTGAGTCAGGGGTTATGACAAGGTCAAGAGAGGTTGTATCCAATGCTTGTTTTGTGTCAAAGGTAGAACCAAAGAATGTGAAAGAAGCCTTGACAGATGAGTTTTGGATTGAAGCTATGCAAGAGGAGCTGAACCAGTTCAAGAGGAATGAAGTGTGGGATTTAGTTCCTAGACCTGAAGGAGTCAACATCATTGGTACTAAATGGGTTTATAGGAATAAATCTGATGAAAGTGGTGTTGTGACTAGAAACAAGGCTAGGCTTGTGGCTCAAGGTTACTCTCAGATTGAAGGAGTAGACTTTGATGAAACATTTGCTCCTGTGGCACGTCTTGAGTCCATAAGGTTACTTCTGGGAGTAGCATGTATCTTGAAATTCAAGCTATTCCAGATGGATGTGAAGAGTGCTTTCCTCAATGGCTACTTGAATGAGGAAGTTTATGTGGAACAGCCCAAGGGATTTGTTGATCCAAATTATCCAGATCATGTCTACAGATTGAAGAAGGCATTATATGGATTAAAGCAAGCTCCTAGGGCATGGTATGAGAGGCTAACCAAATTTCTTGTGCAGCAAGGTTATAGAAAAGGAGAAACAGACAAAACCTTGTTTGTCAGAGAAGAAAAGGGCAAGTTCATGATTGCACAAATCTATGTAGATGACATTGTGTTTGGAGGAATGTCTGATCCAATGGTCAAGATGTTTGTGAATCAGATGCAGTCTGAATTTGAGATGAGCCTTGTAGGTGAACTTACCTACTTTCTTGGTCTGCAAGTCAAACAGATGGAAGATACAATTTTCATCTCCCAAAGCAAGTATGCCAAGAACATTGTGAAGAAATTTGGAATGGAGAATGCAAATCACAAAAGAACTCCTGCAGCAACCCATCTCAAACTTTCTAAAGATGAGCATGGTGTCAGTGTTGATCAAAGTCTATACAGAAGCATGATTGGCAGTCTACTTTATCTCACTGCAAGTAGACCTGATATTAGCTTTGCTGTTGGTGTGTGTGCAAGGTACCAAGCTGAGCCCAAGATGAGTCATCTGAATCAAGTCAAAAGGATTCTTAAGTATGTCAGTGGTACAAGTGATTATGGAATTCTCTACTCTCATGGTGAAGACACAAGATTGTTGGGTTATTGTGATGCTGACTGGGCAGGTAGTGCTGATGACAGGAAAAGCACTTCTGGTGGATGTTTCTTTTTGGGAAGCAACCTTATATCATGGTTCAGCAAGAAACAAAATTGTGTTTCTCTTTCTACAGCTGAGGCTGAGTATATTGCAGCAGGAAGTAGTTGTTCTCAGCTACTTTGGATGAAGCAGATGTTGGGTGAGTACAATGTGCAGCAAGATGTGCTCACATTATACTGTGACAATCTAAGTGCTATAAATATTTCCAAAAATCCTATCCAACATAGTAGGACAAAGCACATTGATATACGTCACCATTTCATTAGAGATCTTGTTGAAGACAATGTTGTGACTCTAGAGCATGTTGCCACAGAAAATCAACTGGCAGATATTTTCACTAAGGCTTTAGATGCAAATAGGTTTGAGGTGTTAAGGGGCAAACTAGGTATTTGCCTCTTTGAGGATCAATAGCCATAATTGCTATTTAGACGTGCAACGGTTACCTGTTTTTTCCCTCCATCCATAGTTGCACGCAATCCAAAGGCAATATTTCCAACGGCTATTTCGCGTTCAAAACTCCAAGAAATCCGTTTACTCAAGATTTTTCTTATTGCCTACCACATTGATCACCACATTCGTTTCTCAACCACTCAAACGACCAAAAATTTTCTTGATCTCTCTCAAACCCTTTGTTCATCTTTCTGAAATTTTCTTTGAAATCTTCATACAAAATCATCATCATCATCATGTCTACTGCAACCAAAACATCTCCTTCCACAAAAACAAACACTCCTCCATCATCACCAAAACCTATTTCCCCACATCAAAAAGATATTCAAGGTGACATGATCGTCGATGCCACTCCTGTCTCAATGATCAAGCCATCTGGATCAAAGAAGAAGAAGTCTAAACGATCAAGAAGGGAATCAACCCCCATTGCCGCAGAGGAAGATGTTGTTCCTTCTCCTTACACAGAAAAATCCAAAAAGAAGAAGAAGAAAAGCAAGAAGCCAAAGATTGGCTCACCAAAGAGGGTTCACACCATGGAAAGTCTGCATGTTGAACCTCTTCCTGCAAAATCTGGTGATGCAAATGCTGAAGCATCTATGGGTGTAGGTTCTTCAAACCCTAACCCTGAGAAGGCTGCTGTGAAGATTTCTGAGGGTCAAAGGCACCCCTTGACTCAGAAGATCATTGATTCTGTGCTCCAGGCCCTGCAAGAACCTAATGTTGCGGCAGATGTTGGCACATCATTGCCACAAGGTGAAGAAGAGTCTCCTGCTGAAGAAGAGACTGCTGCTGTTGAAAGACCTGCTGTCATTCCTGATTCTCCTGATCAGGTATTTGTTGAAGAAGATCAACCTGCTGAGGTTGAGGAACCTGAAGATAATATCCAGTCTGACAAAGTTGTTGTGGATGTAGAAGGCTACAATTCTGACATCCCCTTGAAGAAGCTTACTGAGGAGAGTATTGCAAGAAGGACTAGAAGTGGTAAAGGTCCTGCTGTTGTTGAGATTTCTCCTGCTGCTACTAAGGAGAAGAAGAAGCCTGTTAAGAGGCAAGTCATGTATGGTCCCAAGAAGGGATTTAGTAAAGCTGTGGTTCCACCTGCAAAGAAGAAGACTCAGAAAAGAAAAGAGCCACCTACAAGTGACTCAGAGTACGATGTGGAGCAGGATGTAGCTCACATCAGTGAGTCTGAGGAAGAATCTGCTGAGGAACGCAATATGGAGCTTGATGTGATTCACATTGAGTCTGCTGTGAAGAAGAGCTATGGGAAGAAGAAAATTCCTCAGGGAATTCCTGACATCCCAGTTGATTTGATTTCCTTCCACAACCCTGCACATGCTGGAAAATGGAAGTACATTGCTCATAGAAGGTTAGCTCTGGAGAGGGAGCTCAGTGCTGAAGCCTTGCAGTGCAAGGAAGTTATGAGGTTGATCAAGCGTGCTGGCTTGATGAAGACTGTTACTGGACTGGGTGACTGCTATGAGAAGGTAGTCAAAGAATTTTTGGTAAACATCCCTGCTGGTTGTGACAATCCTTTGGACAAGGAATACCAAACTGTTTTTGTGAGAGGTAAAGAAATTCACTTCTCTCCCACTGTTATCAACAAGTATCTGGGCAGAAGTGAGGAGCCCTTTGCTGAGATGGAGGCAAATGACAACTACATAATCAAGGCCATCACAGCTGGAAAGGTCAAGACTTGGCCTAAGAAGGGAAAATTGCAAGCAAGCAAGCTCACTCCAATCTACAACATCCTGAACAGGATTGCTGCTGCTAACTGGGTGCCTACCACACACAACTGTGATGTGGCTACAGGTTTGGCTAGGTTCATCTATACTGTGGGTAACAAAATTAACTTCGATTTTGGTACTTATATTTTTGATCAGACTATCAAACATGCCAAAACCCTAGCTGTCAAACTACCCATTGCCTTTCCTTCCCTACTGTGTGGAATCATATTGAGCCAGAGACCTGATGTTCTGGGCAAGGATGATTTGTCTTGCAGAAGAGAGTCTGCTATTTCTTTTAGTCTCAAGCAGTCTGATGTGACTCCTGATGTGGGCACATCCAGCTCAAACAATGCTATGTCTAGGACAGACATGATTGCTGCTTTAAAGGAGACTTGCAAGGCTCTGGATGAGAAGAAGGCCAAGCTGGAGGCAGTCATTGCTGGACTGGAGCTTGAGGATGAGCAAACAATGGCTGAGGATGAGGAATTGGAGGAGGAGGAGCCCAATGACTCTGAAGCTGAGGAAACTGATGGGAGCCAGGATATTTGAATTATTGTAATTCATTAATATTTCCCTGTACTCAGTATTTCCTTGTTTTTGCTTGTATTTTGTGGGCTATGCCCTGGATTTCTGATGCACCTTTGCGTGCCTGTTCTGTACCTGCTGCACTATTAATATCATCTCTACATCTCATGCTATCTGCATTCTATGGTGTGTTACTTACTATGTTTGTCATAATTTTTGGCTAAAAAGGGGGAGTAAAAATTAAAATGAAAAACTTTGAAGTCTTAACTGCAGCAAATTCTGAACTTCTGAACTTCTGAACTTCTGAACTTCTGAACTTCTGAACTTCTGAACTTCTGAACTTCTGAACTTCTGAACTTCTGAAACTTTCTCAACTTCTGAAGCACTACAACTTCTGAAGCTCTTCTCAACTTCTGAAGCACTACAACTTCTGAAGCTCTGCTCAGCTTCTGAAGCTCTATAACTTCTGAAGCTCTGCTCAGCTTCTGAAGCTTCTCCAACTTCTGAAGTTCTGATGTGTGGCACATCTGACTACACATCTGGTATACATGCTTATTTTTCTTCAAATATTTTATCAACAAATTTTTGAAGAATTAGTTTTCTAAAGCATGTTCTTCTGAAGACCTTTTCTGTACATTTTCAACTGGGTGATGCATTCTTAAGAAGTCCAATTGAAGATGTTATCTAATTTCTACATGGTGATGCATTCTTAAGAAGCCTGTAGAAGTTATTTTGTGTGATGTTTGACACATCTGTGAGTTTTAACTTGGTCATGCATTCTTAAGAAGCCAAGTTTAAAACTTCTCTATATCTCTCTAGGCCATGCATTCTGAAGAAGCCTATAGGGAATATGAGATTTAGGGGGAGTACATGGAAAGTGCTCTAGTTCAAAGGGGAGTAGACTATTACTGGGTTTGCTACCCTCCCTTATGTGTGCATGGAATCTCATGCTTGTATGTGTCTGAGAATTTATTTTTCTCAGTCCTTGGGAATTTATTTTCCTATCTTGTGAGAGTTTAATTCTCTCTTCGTTTGTGAGGCTCTGATCCGCTGCTGTATGCCTCTGATGTGTCTATACATCTCTCCAAGTTTAGTTGGGTGACTCAAAGATTATTTTAGCCCAAAATTTGCCAAAGGGGGAGATTGTTGAGACCTTTTAGGGTGTTGGCTTCATTTGGTAAAATAAGCCTGATTCCATGATGTGGAGCATGATGTGTGGCACATCAGGGTTCACATCTGGACGCCCTACTGGACGCGCTTTCATTTATTTAAACGCGATCTTTTGAAAAAGATTTGTTTTTCAAATTAAATCGTGCCAGCTTTCGCGCCAAGGAACAAGATAATCTTTCATGGTTCTGTTTTATTTTATTGGCCGACTTTGATCAAAAAGATTTGAAACAAACAATTAAAAGATTATGATCAAATAAATCTCAAGGAGAATTAACAAAGGCCAGCTGTCAACATTGAAGATCCAAGCCCATGAAACTTGTTCTATATAAAGGAAGACTGAAGACATAAAGGAGTACGAAGCCAAGAGTTGAAGATATCGAGTCTTAGGTCTTAGTCTGTTCTTTGTTCTTTGTGAGCCTTCACTTGGATCATAGTTTTGATGCAAGTAAGGACTGAGTTTATAGAGTTGTAATCTCTAGTTGTCTTTCTCCAAAGCTTTGAAGCAAGGAGTTAGATTGTGCAACACTCTAAGCCTTTAGGTACGAGTGCTTCGCTTGTCTAGGAGTGTGTCTCCAACTGAGTTTGTTATTAAATCCTTACTGGGTAAGGTTGAGGGGGAGTGAGCAGAGGTTCTCATATCTAGGAGTTCCTAGGTAGAATTAGCACGGGTAGTGATTAAGTGAGAAGTTGTAAACGGGGGAGTTTAGCTTTGAATTGATACTACCATAGTGGATTCATCCCTGGATTGGTATCCTCCAGAATAGGGCTTGTTATAAGTGCCGAACTGGGTTAACAAACTCACGTGTTCTTTTGTTTTCTGCACTTTATATTGTTTACTTGTTCATCAAGTTCAGTTGTCCACGATGTTGACACATTAGGCTACACATCGTACGATTCCTAAAGTGTACACATCGTGCTACACATCTGACACTTGCCACCAGAATTTCATGAATATTTTAAAGATGTATCATTAAAAAATAAATTAGTTATTTTCAGATGATGTTGTTCAATTAGACCCATAAAATATTACTTGTAGATTATATTATTGACTAAATTCATCAAATTTTGATATTATTGACTAAATACATCAAATTTTGGTATGTTAAATAGATTATATTATTGACTAAATACATCAAATTTTTATCTTATCCTATCTTAATCTTAATCTTAATCTTAATCTTAATCTTATCTTAATCTTAATCTTAATCTTAATCTTATCTTAATCTTATCTTATCTTAATCTTAACCTTAATCTTAATCTTAATCGTAATCTTAATCTTATCTTAATCTTAATCTTAATTATAATAAAAGTAAGGTTTAGTCCCCACTTAACCCTAATTTTTTCCCTCCTAATTCATCTCTTAATTACCACCTCAACTATCACTCATTTATTACGTATTCAAATTTGAATTTTAAATACAAATTTGGAAAAATGAAAAAGAAAAGACATTGAGGTTAGATAGTTAATCTTAATCTTATCTTAATTATAATAAAAGTAAGGTTTAGTCCCCACTTAACCCTAATTTTTTTCTCTCCTAATTCATCTCTTAATTACCACCTCAACTATCACATCATTTATTACGTATTCAAATTTGTATTTTAAATACAACTTTGGAAAAATGAAAAAGAAAAGACATTGAGGTTAGATAGTTAATCTTAATCTTATCTTAATCTTAATCTTAATTATAATAAAAGTTATGTTTAGCACCTACTAAAACCCTAATTAAGCTCTTAACTTAACCCTAATATTTTCCTCCTAAACCACTATTAATTAATACTTTCATCTAATTTCTCTCACCTAAATTTGAATTTTGAATTAGCTATTTGTCATGTATTGAAAATAACACATTTCTCTCACCTAAATTTGAATTTTGAATTAGTCATGCTATGTATTGAAAATAACACATCGCTAAATGCTCACCTAAAAATAGTACAATAGAATATAATGCCTAAAAATCACTATCATTTGACTCAATTATTCAAAATTGGTCTAATTGATGTAGAAATTTAAAATGAATTTTTTAGTGAGTACAAAATTGATAAAAAAATTGATAAGAATAAATAAAATATATTTATTTTGTTGAATGTATGAATTTTTTTTATCATTACCGTTGAATGTGCAAATTGAACTTGGTCAAAGAGATGCGAAGCCTCCATCCTAACCACTTAAACTAACCAAACATTCATAATAAATTTATTAAATTATATTGAATTTTTTTAGATATATTTTTGACCCAAAATTTTAAAACCTAAAACATTTGCTTCGATTATTTGGCTTTTAGCCAATTTTGCAATTAAATTTATACTACCATTTCTGAATCAAATTATTTTGATTCTATATGATTTCAATTATATGGTATCTCTATTTTTATTAATTTATTAGTATTGTTTAGTTTTCATGTGTACTCTCTATTTTAAATTTTAATATATTTATGTTTATATTTCATTTTGTTTTTTTATTTGCAATTTTTATTATACAAATTTAAATTGTATATCTATTACTCAACAAAATTCATGCAACGCACGAGTTAAAGTCTAGTTGTATCAAAAAAGTGAACTCTACTTTTATATTAAGGATTAGAGGGAGTATTTTGGTATATTACACAGTAACAAGTTTATCATAACCCTTTAGGAAAGTGAAAAAAGGTTCGGTTTAATAGCAAAAGTGCAATAAAGTGAATGAAAAAGTGCACAAAACAACAAGAGTTATTACATATTTTATAAAGGATAAAATTTGCCACATGCATCATGTACATTCGGATTGATAGGTGTTGCTCCTCCTTTATTATTTTATAAACAAATTATACGTCACTGATTTGTAATTTTGTATTACTTTTTACATATTTTATTTATGGTTCCAATCATCCATCATCATAATATATATTTATTTAAAATTTATTAAAACACTATATATTTATTTAAAATCTTAGGACATAGACATTTTATCTAGGGAGCTTCTAAGGTATAGTTGGTATTTTGACTATATTGGAAAAGTCATTTGAATAGATCAATAGGAGTAAAGTCTTTATTTGGTCCCACCAAATCATAATTATATGGTATAGTTCCATAGTTGCGTTTCTGTGTATCATCAAAGATCTAAAGGTGTGAGTTTCTCTTATCATAGGATCGAGATTTAGCTCTGATACCAGAGTTTCGCGGCCAGAGTTTCGCGCGTTAGCTGTAAGATAAACGTTGAAGTTCATTCTTTGTATTTCGAACTAAAAGTCTATAATTAGACAATAGTTTCTTTCTTTCTATGAATCTTGCCTTTATTCTTGGATTAACATTAGGTTTATCCATATATAGCAGGTTTTCTAAACATTTATATTCGAATTCTAATTTTTGAATTCTTTTCCTATAATAGTTTAGATTTCTTCTTTCTTCAGCTAACTTCATTACTAGAAAGTGTAACGAGTTGCGGAAGTTAATTAGATTCTTTTATCTAATTTTTCGAGTTGTAAGGACAACTCTGCTACTGAGCTTTGCAGCTTATGTAATTCTTTTAGTTCTGAGATTTCAAAATCTCTTTTTTGGGGTGCTACCCTAAGGCTTTGGCTTCTATTTAATGGGTTTTCTTCTGTTTCTTCGAACAGATTTTTGTCATCTTCTATTAAAGAACAACTCTTTCTTGCCAAAGTTTTAAATATAGGTGACTCTAACATTACTATAGGGGTGAATAATTCATCAATATGAATTATATCTTTTCCTGTGAATTCTATGCTATGATGTGAATTACTTAAAGCATAATTAATTCTGTAGCATATTGTAAAAGGATGATTTCCTTTTTTCATAAATTTTGAATTTTCTAATTTGTAATTAAAGATTATGGATCTGTCCAGATCTTTATCCTTTAGGGATAATCCTATTTGTAAGTTTATGTCAAACTTAATTTTTCCATATTTTAAATTGCATCTTCCTTGTGCAATTATAGATTGTCTATCATTTGTAATTCTAGAGTCTCTTAGAATTATATTTAAAGGTGTATCAATACCTTTCATGAAAGTACTTTTGATTAAAACTTGAATGGTTGATATGTGAATATAACCAATTTTATTTCGTTCTTTTTCAGAAAGACTTGAAATTCTTTTTTGAATTTGTGTTCTATCTATGGTAGATACGAATATATTTCCAGATGTAGAATCAATTGGAACTGCTTCTTCTCCTACCATTATTCCAAATTTCAAAATATTTTTCCTAGAGAAAAGATTTTTGAGCTTGTTAGTCTTTCTTTTAAAGTTTTCTTCAGCAATTAGAGATAAATCTGCTTCTTCTATTTTGTGATCTTGTATGCTATCAGCAAAATAACTAGATGTTTCTTCAAAAAGTGAGATTTCCGACATAATTTTCAAAATTCTTCTGAATTATCACTAATATTATCGGGCAAAGTGTTTAAAGTTTTTAATAAACTGTAAAACCGAGAGTTTTTTAGTCTATAATGTACACTTGCGAAGTCTCCATAGAACTGTCCTTGAAAACATTCTATGTATTTAGAATTTTTAGTAAAATCGTTTAACTCACGAACTAAACATTTTAATTCATGTTCTTCGAAGTCTCCTTCGATAGTTTCTTGAATTTTTTCAAGAAAAACCTTTTCTTGATAATGATTAAATTTGAATTTGTCTAAAATTATCTTGGCCAAATTTGGTTCAGGAATTCTTTCTAGTAAATAAGTTACCTTTTTCTCATAGTCTTCCATCATGACTAATTCTAAGTATGTGTGACCAGAACTAGGTTATGTGTGTTCAATTTCAAAAAAATTTGAAAATAATCTTTGAGTTCTAAAATTTGAACTTTCCATCTATTATGCAAACAACATAATATAATAAATAAGTGACGTAATAATAACAATCATACCTGATATGATTTTCTTTGTTTTTGGTTTTGTTGAATTCTTCGATCCGAAGATGTTTGTGATGTTTTGGGATATAATCTGTTTGATTATATTGTTTTATATGGTTGATCCCTCCAGAGTATTACCTCAAGGATCTAGCTCCTCCAGAGTATTACCTCAAGAGCTACTTCTTAGAAATGATTCTAAGGACAGAAGAAAATGATTCTTCAAAAACTAGTTAATAGTTTCGTATTTCTTTCAACTGTAATTTACAACTGAGCTTAGAGCTCTTATTTATAGTGGAGAAGGGCTCACATATTAGGTAAGACGTCCATTTCCATAACAGCACACTTATAGCGACGTGCACTCAGTAAAGTGACACGCACTAGCACACTAAAGAAAAACGACAAACAATTATTTACATTATTGCAAAGTTTATCACTAAGTGGTCCCCATCTGACTCAGATGTGATAAGGTACCACTGCACACTTTAACTAACTACATGACACATGGCTCTGTGATGGAGGCTTCCTTGTCTTCTTATGCCGACAGTTTTTCTGGACAATTTTCACATTTGTGTCCTTTGTAATACTGTGAAAAGTATTGACAGCATTCTTCTAGAATTAACTTGGGTAATTTTTCAAGACCATCTTTCAATTGGTCAACTTTTTCTTCAAAGTTTTTGACTGCCTTGATGTCTTTGTCTTTTGCGGGCTTTCTAGAGTCACTGTATACGACCATTGATGAATCTTCGTAAATAACTCTATAGTTTGTCTGGGAAGACAATCTAGTGATCTTCTGGCGAAAGTGTTTAATTTGTTTAAGGTAAATGGCAGGATGCCATTCAGTTGTTTCTCTGTTCACCACTGGATATTCTTTATTTGAAATTCCAATCTTGATGAGGTATAAGGGTTTTGTTGTGAGTTCCAAAGTGATCTCATCGTACCATGGATATGTGGACTCAATTTGAATAAAAAATTCTTTTCCTTTGGCAAACAAGTTGTTGAATTTTTGTGCCAAATTTTGTAACTCTTTTGGAAAGAATTTGAGTTCTCCAAAAGTTTTTCCAGATTGTTCTTCTAGGTATATGGTATGAATCAACCCATTTTGAAAGAAGGATAGACATATAGTACTGTCTATTCCAGGTAGTACGACTGCTTTGGTGCAACCAATTCTGCTAACTGGGTAGAAGCATTCAGTAGTGAATTCTTCTACATAGTGGTTTAGCCATTTCCATCTAAGACTGAATTCCATATAAGTTGGATCAGTTATCTGGAAATTCTTTTGATATTCGAGCTGGCGAATTTTGTCGACTGACAGCTTCTTTTTTTACTCCATTGTTGGAGATTTTTGAAGATTTTTTGCTGTTGTAATCTCCTTATATGCTCCGTAAAGTGCTCGTTCAGCTTCCTTCATGGTTTTGTATCCTTTGTGACACACATTCTTGCCTATGATGTGTTGTTTAGCTATTGCCCATTTTCTATAGATCCCTTTCATTGGACCATCAAAAATGACATAAGCTTCAAACTTTCCCATCTCATTGTCTATGGGATCGCTTGTTTGAATGGTTGTTAATGAACCATTTTTTCTGGCTTCTTCTTCTTCTTCAACCTGGTCAGCCCAAGACTTCTTGCTGTCTGAAGTTGTTTCTGAAGACTCTACTTCTTGTTCTATATTCCAACCACTAGGAACTATTGTTTCAGTAGGAATTTTTGAACTTTCTGGGGTAGTATACTTTACGTAGTAGTCATATTTTCCAGAAGGTTGTCCTAGCAAATCCCAGTTTTCTTCTTTTTTGACAACTTCGTTTGAGCCTTTTGCTGATTGATTTTCATCTGTTGTCATTTTTTGTAAACCTTTGAGTGTTGTAATCATCTCCCCCCGCTCGGCCGAGATTTTTGCTCTTTTGATATCTAGGGCGACAAGCTGCTCGTCCTTTTGCTTGATATTGTTCTGAAGTAGCTTTGTGGCTTGCTCAATTCTCTTGTCAGTGTATCTGCAAAACTGTTTTGCTCAGATTTTATATATTGAATATATGGCTCGAATTGTTGTAATTTCATCTGTCATCTTATTAGTCTGCCTTGTTTATGGTCAGTTCTAATTTTATATCTCCAAAATTCTGTAATATATTTAGAGTCTGTACGAAGAAGGAATCTTGACGGCAATAAGTCAATCTTCCATTTTTCTAGTATTTTTACACACGCTAGAGTTTCTAGTTCCTGAATATGGTATCTAGATTCTGTATCTGTAAATGTACCAGAAATATATTTACATAAATGTAATTTTTCAGTATCCTTTATCAGGATTTTAGAAGCACTATAATCAATGCCCTTTTTGGTATCTGTTCCTTCTTTCGAAGTTTCAGATTGTTTTGATTGAAGATCTTTAGATTCTTCAATTTTATATCCCTTCTCATTTAGAGAAAGTTTTGCTTTACCATTGGGTAAGGCTCTCATACAACCTGCCCAGGTTGTTTGTGATGCATCTGTCTCTACAATCAAAAAAACTTTTATTGTTGAATTGTATAGTTCAGGCAAAACTTGAATTTTTTCTTTAATGGTTTTAACAATATCAGAATCGGTTTCAATCCAAGACCAAGGAATTTTTTCTGAAATTTTTCTTTGCAAATGTTTTCTTTCTTTTGCTAAATCTTTGAAAAATCCTTCATTAGCAATATAATTTAAACATCCAAGAAATCTTTGAATTTGTTTTCTGTCAGAAAGTTCATTTGGAAAAGCTTGTATCTTTTCTTGGGTATGAGGTGCTAGACCTAGTTCCCCATTCTCTTTTAAAATCAGACCAAGGTATTCTATTTCTTTTTGTAAAAGTTTTGATTTCTTTTTTGAAATTACAATACCTTTTTCTTTAATTCTTAGAAGAACAGTTTCTATATCTTGAAGATGTTGTTCTTTACTTCCTTTTGTGAAAATAAGTATATCATCTATATATGCCAAACATATATGAGCTAAACCTTCGAGAGATTTATCCATAAATCTTTGGTATATTGATGGTGCTTGTTTTAATCCAAAAGGTAAAACATTCCATTCATAGTGTTTTTGAGGTGGACATGAAAAAGCTGTTAATGGTTTTGTTTCTTCAGCTAGTCTTAGTTGATAGTAACCAGACTTTGCATCTAAGGAAGAAAACCAATTGCATCCTTTTATCTTTTCTAAAATAAAATCTTTTCTTGGTAATTTATAAGAATCTCCTACTGTTGCCAGATTAAGTTTCTTATAATTAATTACCATTCTTCTCTTACCTCTTTTTATTTCGTTGTGGTTTTCGACATAAAAAGCTGGTGCAGAATGTGGACTTGACGAAGGTCTAATAAGGTCTTTATCAAGTAGATCTTTACATTCTTGTTGAAATTCTTCAACATCTCTAATAGAATATGGAATCCTGTTTGGAACATTTATCTCGTCATTAGGGTTTTTAAGTTTAATGACTATAAGTTCATGATTAGTGTTTTTAACACTGTCTAAAGGGTTATTTGAACAGACTTCATCTAACATTTCTTCTATACTAATATTGAAACTTCTTTCTTCCCATATTGTTCTTAGTTCTCTAAGGTTTCCCTTAATAAGGTTTAAGATTTCATTTCTAGTAACTATTTTGGTGGTTACTATTTTGCTATTCTTAGGATTTCCCAAATCCTTCCATTGAAGTGATATAGTATCTTTTCTTTGAGTAAAAGGTTCATATAATTTTAAAAAGTTATTTCCTATGATTAGTTCTAATCCTGAATCATGGAGGTAGATTGTTGGAATAAAAAACTTATATCCTTCAATTTCTCTAGACACATCCCTAAGGTTAAACCATATCTGATGTTTTGATTTATCTGCAACTATTATTTCTTTTGGCTTGGTTAATCTTTCCCAATTTCTAGAGATAGATTTTTTCCCAAAACAAAGAGTTGCTCCTGTGTCTACATAGGCTAAAAGGTTTTTATTTTTTATCACTATTTTAATAAATGTAGCACTTGGGTTTCCTTTACCAAGTATCTTCTTCGACATCTGAATCTGTCTCTGTACAGTATTCGTAAATGTCTTCATCAGATTCTACGTCTGATTCTATAGGTTCATATCCCATTGCATATATTGCATGTAGGACATTTTTCTTAGGATTTTCCTTTTTAGGGCACTCATTTGCATAGTGACCTTCTTCATGACATAACCAACATGTACATGATTTTTTGCCTTGTGGGCATATTTTCTTTCTAGGGTAAGGTTGTTTTTTCCTAAAGAATTTTTTGTTTCCTTTTTTGAATTTTCTAAAAGGGACCTTCTTGAATTTCCTTCTTTTATAAGGTTTTGTGACCTTATCTTTTTAGGTTTCCTTCTAGAGTTGCAACCATAGTTTCCTACTTTGTCTTGTAGTTTATTACAACAAAGGGATATTTAAGCTTCTTTTTTGGCTATCTTCTGACTACATATTTCTTGAAGCCAAATTTTTAGAGAAGTTATTCTTCCTCCTAAAGTATCATCTACTTTTCCTTTTGCTAACGCTGAAGCAAAAAATGTCTTAACTTGAGCTGATACTTTTTCTGGTAACTTGTCATAGAATAATTCTAACAAATTTCTAGAGATTCTAGTACTATTATCTATGTTATATTAATAGTCCTGAAATTCACAAATGAAATTATCTACATAGCACATATTGCAGATTTTTAGGTTGGTGATTTTCCAAAGGTTTTGGTCAGAGAATGTTGTTTTTGATTGAACGGAGTCTTTCCATCATTTAAATTCTTTTACTAGTAAACTATAGACCCAGTCTACTACTAAGATTCCTGTTAAGGGTATTGTTCCCATAACTTCTGGTGGTAGGGTAGAAATGTATTTGTAAGCATTTCCTCTAGTTTTATACTGTAGGTAGTTAAAAATATCAACCGCTCCTAAATTTCTAAGATCTTCATTTAGTTGGATTAACACACTATTTGTATTATACCAATCCCTAAGATCTTTTACTACATCAGCGCTACAGTCTATATCTAAAATTCCTTGTCCTTGAAATGGATTTTGTGAAGGTACATAATAATGTGGTACTTTCTGGAATTTTTGTTTGGTAAATTCTCTTTCGAATTCTGCAGGCCTTTTTGTTCCTGATGTTTCTGCTGGTTCAAATTTTACAAAATGAGGGTTTTCATTTTCTTCCTCTACTTCCTCTTCAGAGCTAAAATCATAAATGATTTGATTTTTCTCTTTTGGTTCTTCGTCAACTACTTGACTCTTTCCTGATATATCTAAAGAGACCATGAGTCTTTTTAGATTTTCTAATTGCCTATTAAGGGCTTCCTCTGTATCGTCCATTTAAAAGAAATTAGTTGGTGGTTTAATTCTTAATTGTGTGGAGTCAGATATATCTAGGATTTCTTTTTGTTTTCCCTTTTCTTTCTCCCCCCTTTTAAGAAATTGAGACAACTCATCCAAATATTCCTTTCTATTTTCTAAGAGTTTTGAAAAATCTTCCATTTTAATGTAGAGTTTTTCTATATCTCTTTTCTGCTCTTCTTCAATTTCATCCATTCTTTGGTGAAATTTTTGATAACAACAATTTTTGATTATATAAGCTAACATACATGCTATATTGTTTAGTTGTGGGTTTGTTGTATGAAAAAGATGAGGGTATTTATGAGATTCATCTTCTTCATAACAGGCAAAATTTTCCTCATGAAAATTTCATGTTTCATAAGGTTTATATTTACCTTCTCCAGACTGTATGTCTTCTAGATGGGTTGTTATTTTCTCTATTCTATATTGTAGGTCAGAAAAGTTATTTAAAACCTTTTGTAATTTATTTGTTAGACTTTCTTCAGTCATCGTGCGATATCCTGAAGTTTTTTCTAAAGGCTTTTGGCTAGTTCCTTGTATTCTCTAGCTAAATAAAAGTTTCCTGAGTTTCTAAACCAATAATGTAGCCTTTCGAACCATCTAATTTGAATTTTGTATAGTGCAAGATCAGATAGGTTAGGTTTAAAGCTGATTACTGGATAAATTAATCTTCCACATGGACTTCTTAGGAATTCATTCCCGTATCGTTTTACTATCATATTATTCATTGGACTAAACTTAATTGCTATAAATTAGCTACCAAATTTTTGCTACTAAATTTGTGCTAATGGGCTGCTTAGCCATTAGATTTGAGGTTTGCACATAGAAATTTTTGTGCCTTTGCCACACTAGATCATGACTTTTTTGAAACATTCCTTTTGGTGAATGTACCATAGAATTTGTCTTTTATCTATATGTTTTTTAACTTTTATTTTTCTGTCTAATGTGAGATTTCTTTTTACAGAAGCAAATTTAATTCATCTTATTATAATAATGGATTCAATACAAGAAGAATAAACATTAAGAAATTGGGGATTAGAAATAAAACGAGACGTTTGAACTAAGTCGATAACTCAATTAGCTTATTGTTGCACATAAGAGCAACTCCAGCGGTGGGTTTTTCACCCAGTCCGCCAGCATGGAGTGCTTTACATTTCCTGAAGCATTGCAACCTGGCAATCTCCTAGCTACAGGTGGCACTACGGTAGTTTTCTGCAGCAACCTTGTTGTCCCTGTTTTCAAGAAAAGCTATATTTTTTTACTCATATCTTTTTCACATAATTAGTCCTTTAGTATATATTTAATTGATATAAAATTAAATGTGAATAAAATATTAATATATGAGATAAAGTTGTGGGACTCAATGCAAGTTT
The DNA here is from genome assembly GCA_954870985.1 of Trifolium fragiferum. Classification (NCBI taxonomy): domain Eukaryota; kingdom Viridiplantae; phylum Streptophyta; class Magnoliopsida; order Fabales; family Fabaceae; genus Trifolium; species Trifolium fragiferum. Next base: position 41,020,251 of record OX940790.1, on the reverse strand, counting down.
TTTAGAGTTGCACCGCTGAAGTAAAAAATGAGTAAATTATTTCAAGATGATTTGGCTTTAATGGAACACATAAAATACTTTGATGTTAATTGCACCATTGGAGTTGCTCTAAGAGCATCTCGGGCGGAGGTTATTTTGCTCTTGTTGTCCGCCAGCATGGCATGGGAAACATGGAACTGTTCATCAATAAAGTGGAAATGGAGTTCGACATGTGGCATCACATCATTTCAGGAAGCAACGACATTTTTTCCACTTTTCGAATTAAATACTACTTCTTTTTCTTTGTTTTAAATCAACATGAGTAGAATATATTTGTTAAAATTGTTGGACCCAATAAGACCATCTACAATGGTCTAAAAACTCAACACCCACTTTATTAACTTTTTACACTCCACATCATCTTCTCTTTCTTCCACCTACTCATTCAACACTCATTCAACACTCTACCCTCTCCAATGGTTTTTTCATTCAACACTTACACTCTACCCCACCACTTTTTATTTCATATTCTTATTTAAATTTAAATTTTTATGATTACATAAAAATACAATTAACGATTAAAATTTAAATTTAAATTATACGATACAAATTATCGATTAAAATTATAATAAAAATTATCGATAAAAATTAAATTATACTCCCGATTGCAATTATAATAAAAACAAAATTTATTTAAATAATTGATACGATACAATCATGTTAACTTGAAATTAAAATACGACACACAAGTAGTTAAAACGATACAAATAATTTAACATGCAATAATACACACAAGCAATAAAACGATACAAATCATCTTCAACCACGTCCCATTCCAAACTTTGTCCATATGTGCTTCACTAGATCTGCTTGCAATTCTTGATGACCTTTTGGATCACGAAATTCGGATCTAGCACGCACATGATTTGCAAAAGCGGGTAACACCTCAGGCGAGTATGGTTGTTGCGGTGCACTAGATCCACTTTCCTCAGATTGCTCAAAATCGGTCCAATGTTGAGAATATGAATCTCGTTCATCCTCAACAATCATATTATGTAATATGATGCATGACCTCATGATGATACCCAAATCATCTATGTCCCACAAGCGAGCTGGTTCACGGATGATTTTCAATCGAGCTTGAAGCACTCCAAATGCACGTTCGATGTCCTTCCGACATCCCTCCTGATATTGAGCAAATAACTTATCGGGTTCACTTCGAGGAAGTCTAATTGATTTGACGAAAGTTGGATAAGAATGGTAGATACCATCAGCTAGATAGTATGTTATATCATAGAGACGTTGATTCACAAAGAAAGTCACACTTGGAGTCTTTCCCTGCTCCACATCATCAAACACTGGTGACCGGTCTAGAACGTTTATATCGTTCAACGTTCCCGGACATCCAAAAAAGGCATGTCAGATCCATAGATCATGAGTTGCAACTGCTTCAAGAATAACTGTTGTGGTTCCCTTATCCCCCCTAGTAAATTGACCTTCCCATGCTTTAGGACAATTTTTCCACTCCCAGTGCATGCAGTCAATACTCCCAATCATCCCTGGGAACCCCCGCCTTTCACTAACTTGTAGTATTTTTTGCAGGTCTTCTTCGGTTGGTGATCTCATATACACTGGCTCATACAATCGTATGATTCCTTTACAGAATCTACGTAAGCACTCCAATGCTGTAGTACCTCCTATTTTGATGTACTCATCGACTGCATCTGCTGCCACACCATATGCTAACATTCGCATCGCCGTAGTACATTTTGCCAACGGTGATATACCTTCTTTGTTGGCTGCATCAACTCGCTGGGTGAAGTAGTTATCACTACTTGAAAGGTCCTCAACGATTCGAAGGAAAACATGTTTTTGCATCCGGTACCGACGGCGAAACATTAAATCGTCGTATGTAGGCTCAGTGGCAAAGTAGTCGTCAATGAGTCTTTGGTTTGCCGCTGCATGATCTCTGTTGATAAATTTTCTAGTACGAGGTGCATAAGCTTCCAATATTTTCTTTCGATGCTCTCTAAATCGATTGGTCATAAAAGCTTCTTCAATTTCAAGATTTTGCTTATAAGCTTCGACATCAAAATAATCAAAATGATCTTCTGATGGATCCATATTTGTGATATTAGAATTAGATTGGATGAGATTTGAGATATTGGTACATAAATGGATGTATGAGTCCCTATCTATAAATGGATTTGAGTGGTGGACCACTGACGGATTCGAAATATTTATTGTATAGAGTTAATTATCAGATAAGGATTCGATTTGAGTGGTGGACCACTGCCGGATTTGAAATACATTAATCAAACCAAACAATACACTGACATATTGAAACACAATAATTAAACCAAACAATACACTGACAAATTGAAACACAATAATTAAACCAAACAATACACTGACAAATACTTGCTTGAAATTAATTATCAAAAAGTTCTTCTTCCAACTTTTTCAACAACTGTTTCTTACGATCATTGAGATGCTCTTCGGAACTTAACTTTAGATACATTTCCATTTTCTTCAAGTGGTTAGCCTCTTGTTGAGTCTCCCTTATCTTGTCCAATCGTTCAAGCTCTTTCTCCTTGAATTGTTTGAAAGAAGACATTTCGTTGTCGAAATTCTCCAAGGCAACTTCCCTGCTCTTCTTTTTACCCTTTTTTTTAGCTGCCTCCCTACCCATGGGACGAGCACTAGATCCTATAGTGTTTGACCCACATGCATCACTATCGCGAGATCTCTTAGATCCACTACTTTCTGAGCCATTATTTCCTCCTACTTGACTACTATAACGTGGTTGTTCACGGAGAGCGTCCCATTCTGCCATCAAAGTAAATTGAACATTCTTCCCATCCGCGTATATTTCCTGTGCTTTTGCCAAAACATCCTTGTCCGACCAACCACTTCCTTTCAAACGCATAGCTTTATCATAAGAACCAACCCATTTACCAATTATTTTGTTCATGTAATTAAAACGGTTTCGGCATGCATTTTGATCACGCGGAGGATCGAATGAGCAATGCTCATTACAATACTCAGCAATTTTGGACCAATATGTTTCACCTTTTTGGTTTTTTCCAACAATACTGTTTGTTCCAAATTTAATCCACCCACTAATTAACACCAAATTTTGTTCAGTGTTCCATGCTGGTAGCTGGCTTTTTCGGCTCTTAGGAGTTGTTTCATCTGAATTTGGAGTCACTTCATTAGCAGTTGTCATTCCACCAATGGTCATTTGTGTTGAAAATCCGGGAAATTCAGGTGCACCACTCGGAAAATTTTCATTACCCATCGGCATATAACCATTAAACGGGGGTGTTTGAGATGGATTTCCCATCATAGATCCATAATATGGATGAAAGTTTGGAGGATGTTGGTTGGAAAATTGATTTGGATTTTGAGAATAGTTGAGATTTTGATAATAGTTGGGATTTTGATAATAATTTGGATTTTGATAATTGTTGGGATTTTGATAATTGTTTGGATTGTTAGAAGAATTTTGGGTGTTGAAATTATTATTGGGATCCATTTCACAAAAAAAAAAGACTAAAACTTCAAATTAAACACTAATTGAAAAATAATAAGAAGATTAAGAGAGTGAAAAACTTGATATTTTTTTCTGTGTCCAAATGAAACAAACCAAGTCTCTTTTTATAGAGAAAAAAAAATCATGAATTTTGGTATAAAAATAAAAAAATAAAAAATTAATTTGCAATGAAATAATTGAGTTTAAAGATAAAATGAGATTGAAAATCCAGACTGCCAATCAGAGGCTGCCACGCGTCCCTCCCTATCCCATTTCTTCTTCTCTCTCCGCGTCCCTGACCGCCCACGCTCCCTGTCTGCGCGTGTCATGCACGCGCCCTGTTGCAGCCAATTTTCATGCGCCGCGTGTCATTTCCGTCAGGATTCAATTGTGTTGAAGATGTTCAACTCTTCTCTTCTCCACCTCACACTCAACACCTTTCAACACTCCCATTGCAAGGTTTTTGCTTGTTGAAAGCCTCATTCAACACCACCATTGTAAGTGGTCTAAGAGCTTTATAGAGTTGCACTATTAAAATAAAAAATGAGTGAATTACTTTAAAATTAAAGTAATGTGTCTAAATGGATCCACAAAATTACTCCTTGATAAAAATCACCATTGGAGTTGCTAATTGATTCTACAATTTTCATATAAATTAACTATACACAACATCGATCGATGATAGCTTCACGCTCTGTATAATTCTTCTGGTTGGATTGAAGAGTTTGCACCACTTGAATGCAATCTGTTTCAATTGTGACTGACATTGCAAGAGTACCTCTAAATCTAATGTGAGACTTCATCAAATTAACAAAATCATACTTAAAACAAAGAATCGTCATTCACACTCACTTTCTTTACATTAAACAATAAATTCCTTTCAACTTTTTCTTATATGAATTATTGTTTAAATTTAACTCACAATGAAAACAGCAAGTTGGTAAATGGATCACAAAGCACAATATTATTTTATTTTTCCAGCCACTGTCTTTGTATGCTGGAAGTCGTGACATCAACCAATAAGTGTCAATGTTAGGTGAAAAAAGAAAAATGACGTGGGAAATTAAGAGATAAGATGCTTATTTTATAATATGAGTAATGATCAAAAAAGAATATAAAAGTGCAAATGTAGGTTAAAGTAACTGGTTTAAGATAGCAAATTTAATTTGAGATATTGTTTTGCTAAATTGACATATACTCTTTCCGATTTTATATATAAATAAAATTTTATTTTTAAGACAATATAAACAGTCAATAATATAAAAGCAATGTATTAAGACAATAATATAAATTAAATACATTATTTTTTTAGTGAATCTAAAGAGTCAAATTTTACTTATATATAAAACCAGATGAAGTATATAACAAAGCGCAAAATAATAGTCTCTACCAATAAATTGACAATTACATTTAACATTACCAATCAAAACTTGACAAGTAGAAATCAAGATAAATTGAAGCATAATTTAGAGGAATAATTTAGAGTGTTTATATATATATATATATATATATATATATATATATATATATATATATATATATATATATATATATATATATATATTTTTAGATTATTTTAAGAATAATATGCTAAATTTCCATATTATAGTTTGTAAATAAAAAGTAAATGAAAATACATTTCAAGTTCATTTTTAAAATTAATGTAATATAAACATTAATTATTAAAAATTAAAAATATTTTATATTTTTAATAAATCGGCAAAAGTGCACATAAAAGGCCTACTTTATTTTCATTTCAATTATAATAATGTGGCACAAAGAAGGTTTTCAACTTTCATTTATAAGAATCACAAATGTTTTATGTACAAACTCACTTCTCCCGACATTTAAAAAAATTACACATATTAAAAAAGTTAATTTTTCTCGTTAATAATTCTAAAATTTTATCTTTTATTCCAAAACTACCTTTGATTAGCATACGAAATAAATTTCTCTAATTCATGCAGTAGCATTGAAATTTTATTTCATAAGGATACAAATCAAATTGTGTATTTAATAAAGAATGAAATTATATAAAGGATCGAAAAAATTCAAAAGTGCTCCTTAATTCTTATAAAAAAAAATCGGAGAAAATACAAGTTTATTCAACAACCGAAAAACACGATGGTGATAATTATTGAAGTTATTTGAGCCCCACGTAACCAATATTTCTTTCGTAAAAAAAATAATAATATTTCTTACATTGTAGAATATCTACCGTCAATGTAGATATTCCATCAAATTTACAATTCGATTGTTTATAATATAGGTAGGGAATTTATTTTATTTTTAAAACGGCCAAAGTTAGTAGTTATTGTTAGTTTTTTCATATTGTATGAACTTAAACTTTGAATCTTTATTCTTTAACTCCTTTCACGTTTAGCTAAAATCAGTTGAGCTATTTATCCCACCCAATATAAGTAGCGAACTCAATTCTCCTAATTAGAAATCATTTCCAAAATTGAAGCTTTATGCACCCTACAATTTCCAACTTCTCCTCGAATATTGTCATTGTTTCTTCTCCAAAAAAAGAATTTCCTTATCCATCGGTCTTTTACCAGAACTGCAATATAAAAAATGTGTCCATTCCTAAGTGACCACATTTACACTTTGATCGTTCATAATATAGGTAGATATCTCATTTCTCCTAGATAGAAATCATTTCAAAAATGCATCTTTCTTTACGCACACTGTACAATCTCTAACTTCTTCCTCGATAGTGTCGTTGTTTCTTCTCTAGTAAAAGAAGTTCATGACTTGTAGGCCTTTTACCGTGTGTACGTTAAAAAGAAATGTGTCCATTCTCGAGTCATCAATAGCCTAAATAATGGAATGCAATATTAAAAATCTATCATTTCTTCGAAATCAAAAAATCATGTTTTTGGGAGCTTCTGCCTGTTTACGCCCAAGCATGGGAGGCTGCGCCCAGTCGCAGCGCGTGCAATAGCATGTTGTTATTGTGGAAAAATATGTTTTCTGAAAGATATCTTACTAGGATTTGGTTTTATTTTATAACGATTTGTTTTAAAATAAAAGGCATCTATTTTTCTATAAATAGGGAGTGCTTTATTCATAGAAAAATTAGAGAAAGATAGAGAGTGACAAGATGTAGGGAATTGAGATTTGCCACCACACAAGACTATGATTTTAGAGAGGACATTGTCTCTTGGTATAATCCTAGAGGTTTTGACAAATTGTTCTTGAGATCATCTTGTGGGATCACCTTGGGTAGACTATGTCAAATTGAGTCTCTTGTCCACGGAAAAAGATTTAGGTGTTGGGTAGAATTATGTGATAATTCTTGTAAAGAACTTATTTGATTAGTGGAACGGATAGGTACTCTCTCCGTCAGAGTATGTTTTTTTAACCAAACTGGGTAAACAAATATCGCGTGTGTTTCTTCTTTTATCGTCTTTATCGTTTGATTACTATTATTTAATCCTCTTGTTGTCGTTCTTTTTGCTCCACACAATTTATTATTGGTGTGAGTTTAGACGAATTCACAACAACGATGAAACACCAAAACTAAAGAAATGTTCATCTGACATGACTATGACCACCCCAAACTACTGCACACAACATATCAAATTCACAAGGAAAATTGATCGTACAATGTATATATGTGTACATCATCTTATGAGCAAGATTTTTAGGGTGAGCTTATGTCCATTTAACATAGTTTTAAAGACAAACTTTGCAGGGCATATGAAAATCGAACCCAAAGCCTCATACATATGAGGGTGAGATCGAAGTTGTATTTTAAACACACATTTCCATTGTTGTGAATACATATACTTGAACACCTTTTGATAGTGAGATTCAAGTCTATTTAACATTGTTTCTTTTATAGAACAAGTGTGAATTGAACAAGAGTATTTAAGTTGTAATCTCTCCGTACCAAAATATAAGTCATTTTGAGAAGGAAGAAAAAATGTACCAAATTATAAGTCACTTTACATTACTAATGAAGCATTTAATGCTCTTTTTCCTATTATACCCTTAACTATTTATTTCTCTTTCTTTTTTCAATTCTTCAATTTATTTTTCTCATACCATTAATGAAGCACAATTTTGTAAACTAACTCATAATTTCTCTTTTTCATACAACAATGATTACATTTCTTAATTTGTGTAATATGACCAAAACGACTTATATTTTGATATGGAGGTAGTATATAGGTATCACTTTTTTGGGTACAAATGAATGCATGGAATCTCGGAAAAGAACTTTATTGTATCAACTAAATGCGTGCAAATCTTCCACGAAGAAGTTTGGTTGATATGTAGTCAAAACTTGAAATTCCAGTTATGCATTTTTAATTAAAAATAATATAAAGTTGTAGATTCATATTTTCTTTTTATTAAATAGTCTAATAATTTAAATTTTACTTTTTAATGTGAATAAATGAGAGTGATGACTCACATCACTTCCACATTTTAAGATCATCTCAATAGAGTTTTAGAGGAGTTTTGAAGAGTTTTTTTTTATCATAATTGAGGTGAAAAAGGCTCGGATTGAAAGATAGCTTGCAAACGAAGAAAACAGCAAAATGGAGCTTTCCCCCATCCCGCCTGGCGCGTGGCATGCCTATACAAGGCGCGTGGCGCGCATTGCAGGTTCCATGGTTCTGACTTGGCGCGTGGCACACCTATGTGGGGCGCGTGACACGCGCGTGCATGTGTTGGGTGCACGTTTTGGACGTTTTTGACCTATTTTTGGCACTATATAAGTGAAACTTAGTCCCATTTGAGTAAGTTACGAATTTTGGGATCAAGAATGGTCATTGAAGCTCAAAAGATGTGGATTCAAGTAAGAATCAAGGAGTGGAAACTCTCCAACATAATGAATTGCTAGATTCTTATATTGAATCTTTAGGGGATTTTCAATGTAATTTGGATTGATCCAAAACGTGCACCCAACTCATAATTTCTCTTTTTCATACAACAATGATTACATTTCTTAATTTGTGTAATATGACCAAAACGACTTATATTTTGATATGGAGGTAGTATATAGGTATCACTTTTTTGGGTACAAATGAATGCATGGAATCTCGGAAAAGAACTTTATTGTATCAACTAAATGCGTGCAAATCTTCCACGAAGAAGTTTGGTTGATATGTAGTCAAAACTTGAAATTCCAGTTATGCATTTTTAATTAAAAATAATATAAAGTTGTAGATTCATATTTTCTTTTTATTAAATAGTCTAATAATTTAAATTTTACTTTTTAATGTGAATAAATGAGAGTGATGACTCACATCACTTCCACATTTTAAGATCATCTCAATAGAGTTTTAGAGGAGTTTTGAAGAGTTTTTTTTTATCATAATTGAGGTGAAAAAGGCTCGGATTGAAAGATAGCTTGCAAACGAAGAAAACAGCAAAATGGAGCTTTCCCCCATCCCGCCTGGCGCGTGGCATGCCTATACAAGGCGCGTGGCGCGCATTGCAGGTTCCATGGTTCTGACTTGGCGCGTGGCACACCTATGTGGGGCGCGTGACACGCGCGTGCATGTGTTGGGTGCACGTTTTGGACGTTTTTGACCTATTTTTGGCACTATATAAGTGAAACTTAGTCCCATTTGAGTAAGTTACGAATTTTGGGATCAAGAATGGTCATTGAAGCTCAAAAGATGTGGATTCAAGTAAGAATCAAGGAGTGGAAACTCTCCAACATAATGAATTGCTAGATTCTTATATTGAATCTTTAGGGGATTTTCAATGTAATTTGGATTGATCCTTGTGAACTTGATTTTATATGAATGTACTATGATCTATTTTTCTATCGATTGTTCTTTACTCTTAATGCTTCATATGATTTGATGAAATTGTGTGATGATTTTATAGTTGCTTATCATGAGAATGAAAGTTAGCTATGGACCTAGGAATGATTGAACAATTGATAATCATTTTAGAGATTTAGGTTTATTGGTTGTGATTAAGGAACCAAAGCTTGTGAAAACCTCACTTAAACACTAATTCACCCAAGAGATCGGGGAGTTGTGCTTAAGTGAGAGGATTATTTGACCAAGAGATTGGAAATAATCATTTTATTGGTTCAATCTAGAAACTAGTTGAGTAGTTCATGAATATATATAATATGTTTCACCAATCCTATTACTATGAAATGAACCAAAGAGATTCAATCGCCCACCAATTGTTTGCTAAAATTCTTAAGTGTGGTTTTAACCAATTTGAATGCAAAAACTCCCCCCATTTTCTACGTTTTTAATTTTACTTTTACTAGCTAAGCCAAGAGCCATTGTTGAAATAATTTCAATTCTTATGGGATCGATATTTTATTACTTTTGATAATTCGTATACTTACGAAATAATTCAACAGAGAGTATTAAAATTTCACTTTTTTTAAAAAAAAATAATATTTATCAAAATCCGAACTTCCATCACTATATTCCTCAAAGTTATTTATTCATATATACTTAATGGACCTTATTAGTAACTCTTATAAAACGAAGAAAAAAAAATATTGTGCCAATTGAAAGTGAGATTCCCCTCTTTGTGATTCAGTTGGCTGTTTGCCATACAATTTCTCAACTGACATGTTTGTAGTGGCTGCAATATTTAATACTAACAAAATGAAATACTAATTAATAGTATGAGATACTAAGAAGCATTACAGATTTATCCAATTACATGATTTATATTGCTGCAAAAGTAAACAGAATTTATCCAAAGAATGATGTAGACAAGAATTATTATTTTTCTTTTTACGCAAAGGATTATTATTTATATAAAGGATAGATTTGAGTTTGAGCAGTGTCACCATGAAAATGAAATATGTATTAGTTAAGCTATAGCGGGGTTCAATTCCTAAACAAACGGCAGCTTATAATATAAGATAAAGTATTCATAATAATTAGAAGTACTAAGTAATGATATCATCATCCATTATATAAACATAGGACAAATTAATCCATGAGAAATTCAAATTAATTCGAAATTAATATTGATTAATGACTTAAGGTAGCACTAGCAAACAAATATTTATATGCAACTTGCTGCATATGCAACATCACGGTATGTATGTATTGGTTTTGTAAGCCCAAGTTTTGAAATATGGTTGCAGCTTCTGAAGGCTCCTAACTTCTGAAGCTCTCAAGCTTCTAGAGTGCCTCAGGTTCTGAAGCTCAGCAGCTTCTGAAGCTCAGTTTGTTCTGAAACTTTGTTTCAGCTTGTTATGTGTAGTTTTTTTTGTTATTAGTTAGAAGTTATCCGTTAGTTAGTTGTGTATAAATATGGGTATAACTTCACATGTAAAATGACGATTTTTGTGAATAAGATTTCTACATTCTTTCTTTTCCTAAGTCTCATTTTTTTCCTTCATCATTTTCTTTCTTTTGTGTTCTTTGTCATTGGGTTTTATCCCCAACAAAGTGGTATCTAAAGCAAGCACGATCCAAGGCATTTTGATTTAAATCTTCTTCAAGAGGAGAATCAAAGGTTGAGGTGAATCAACCATGGCTGGGAAAAGCAATTTCCACGCGAATTTGCCCATCCTTGATGGAAAGAATTGGGATACATGGGTGAAACAGATGAAGGTGATATTCATTGTTCAAGAAGTGGATAAACAAGTGAATACAGTCCTTAACCCATTACCAGCAAATCTAACAGATCAACAGAGAGCAACATTCAGAGAAGCACAGAAAAAAGACAGCAAGGCTCTATTTCTCATTCATCAATGCGTTGATGCGAAGGTGTTTGAGAAAATTGCAGATTCTACAACCTCCAAGGATGCTTGGGACATTTTGCAGAAATGTTATGGTGGAGATGCAAAGGTCAAGAAGGTGAAGTTGCAAGCCTTGAAGAGACAATACGAGCTGTTGCAGATGAAGAATGATGAGTCAGTTTCAGATTACTTCACAAGATTAGTGACTCTCACCAATCAGATGACGAATTGTGGTAGTAATCTTGATGAGCAAGAAACGGTTGAAAAGGTATTGAGAACTTTAACTCCTAAGTGTGATCACATTGTAGTGACAATAGAAGAGACAAAAGACCTGAGTGAGATCAAGATTGAGGATCTGCAGAGCACTCTTGAAGCTCATGAGTTGAAGCATGGTGAAAGAAGCCATTGCAGAGATGATGAGCAAGCTCTTTTCACAAAGTTCAAGAAATACCAGAAAGACAAGAAGAAATGGCAGGGAAAGAAAGATTCCAAGAATAGCAAAGATGATGGTGAGACAGGACCTGAATCCTCTGATGGAGGAGGAGGGAAACAGAAGGCTAAGTCAAAGAAGAAGGTTGACAAGAGCAAGATCCAATGCTATAACTGTGATAAAGAAGGTTGTGATTCAGAGGTCTAATGGGAAGAAGGCTGTAATTGAAAATGTACTTTATGTTCCTGGGATGAAGTGCAATCTCATGAGTGTGGGACAGTTGATTTCAAAGGGCTTCAAGATAGTTATAGAGGATGAGACTCTACAACTATTTGATTCTAAGAAGAGGTTAGTTTTCAAGACAGCACAAAGTAAGAACATAATCTACAAGACTCGGATCAAAGCCATTGAAGCTACATGTTTGTCTGCAACCACAGAGGATAGAGATAGTGATCTATGGCACAAGAGGTATGGGCATTTGAATTTTAAAAGCTTGTCAATGCTTAATTCAAAGTGCATGGTGTTAGGTTTACCTAGTGTCATAACTCCAGTAGACACATGTACTACTTGTTTGTTAGAAAAGCATCATAGATCTTCATTCAAAAGTCACTTACCTATGAGATCTAGTGATGTGCTGAACGTTGTGCATTCTGACATATGTGGACCATTTGATGTTTTATCAACTGGTGGAAACAAGTACTTCATGACATTTGTTGATGAATACTCTAGGATGATATGGTTGTATCATATCAAGGCCAAGAGTGAAGCTTTTGAAGTGTTTAAGAGGTTTAAGACACTGGTTGAAAAGCAAAGTGACAAGTCTTTGAAGATTCTGAGAACAGATGGTGGAGGAGAGTATACCTCTAAAGAATTTGAGAAATTCTGTAAGGATCAGGGCATAATCCATGAAGTTACTGCACCATACACTCCTCAACACAATGGTCTTGCTGAGAGGAGGAACAGAAGCATTCTAGATATGGCCAGAAGTATGGTAAAGTAGAAGAACCTTCCATCAAGGTTCTGGGGTGAAGCTGTAGCCACAGCTATTTACATACTAAACAGAAGTCCAACTAAGAAACTGAAGGATAAGGTACCTGAAGAGATATGGTCTAAGAGTAAGCCAAATGTGAGTCACTTGAAGGTGTTTGGTAGCTTGTGCTACAAACATGTGCCTGATGTTAAGAGGAAGAAACTAGAAGATAAAAGTATACCTATGATATTTGTTGGATATCACAGGACTGGTGCTTATAGGCTCTATAATCCTACTTCAGATAAGGTAGAGATTAGTAGAGATGTGAAAGTGTTAGAAGATGAAAGTTGGGATTGGAAACAGAGGATCACATCTAAGAAAGCTTGTGCAGTGGACTTAGATGTTGGATCAAGCAACACTAACAACACAGTCACATTTGTGTACCAAAATCACAACCAAGGTGCCAACAGTGATGAAGATATGCACACCTCTAGTGATGATGACAATGTTGTACCACCAAGACCTCAGAGGAATGTTCAGTTGCCTAGAAGGCTAGCTGACTGTGAGATTGTCTCTGATAATGCAGTAGATAATGAAGGAGAAATTGTGCATTATGCAATGCTTGCAGACACTGAGCCTATAGATACCAAAGTTGCATTGAAGAGTAAGGTATGGATGGAGGCAATGATTGTTGGAACAAAGTTGGTTCTAATATAACCCAAGTAGTTTTGATGATAACAATAGTATTAATATACAATAGGGAGTACTGATAATTTACTCTAGTGTGCAGGTATATAAGTTAAAATTTTATATACACTAGAAATTGAAGTTCTGGTTGCTATGCTAAGAAGCGCTTGCAGAAGTTGGGAAAAGCAAGTTCTGGAGAATGACACCAGAAGTTGTGGTCACCAGAAGTTGCAAGTCAAAGTCAACCAGAAGCTGCACTCATCAGAAGCAGAGTTTACTCTCAAGATTCTGATGACGATAAAATAGCAAAACTTGCCAGAAGAACATTCTATTCTCTATAACGACTATCATCCAAATGGCAAATTCAGAAGAGGCAGAAAAAATCTCTTACAAGACCGTTATCCTCATGATAATGACGTTTGTACTATTGTACTATCTTTATTTTCCTGATATGGGCGAATATTCGAAATCAAGGATCAGATTTTATTCTTTACTTGATTTGAATAAGCACATTTCAAATGAAAATATTAGTACAGTACTACGTAGCTGTTTTCATCTTTGTCCGCTCAAATTCAAGACGCTCCAACATCAACTATAAAAGGAGGAAGAATTTGATGACAAAAACAACACATCTATCAAGAACAAAAGCGCTGTTATACTGCTGAATTTCTAAGAGCAATTTTTAACTTAGATACAACTTGAGCATATATCAAAATTCAGGACAAATAGTTTCAACTTCTGACTAGTCAGTTGTTGAACCTTAGTTTTCTTTTCTGAGAATTCTAAGATAAGTCTTGTTTTTAGAGTTGTATTATTTTGTTCTAAGAACTCTGATATTGTTTATCAGAAGTTCAAACATTGTCTTTGTAACTTTGATTTAGAAGTCTCTTGCTTGTGAGCTTGAGCATTGGAAGTCTCTTATATTGTGTTACTTGAGCATAGGAAGTCTCTTGTTGCTGGCTTGAGCATTTGTAATCTTGTGTGATTATAGTGAAATCCCTTGGAAATGCAAGGGGACTGGACTACTCTCGGTTTGTGAGAGGAACCAGTATAAATCTTGTGTGTTCATCTCTCCTTTCTCTTCTCTGTTTTTCATTTCCTATCGTCCAGAAGTTATTTGTGTTTGAGTTATTCCGCTGCTGATTCTGATAAGTTGCAAAACTTAGAAGAAGTTTTTAAAACTACCAAAACACAATTCAACCCCCACACAATTCAACCCCCCCCCCCCCCCCCCCCCCCTCCTTGTGTTTTCACACCTTCAATTGGCATCTAGAGCCTTGGTTCTGTTATATCACTTTGCAGTGAGACAGTTGTTTGTCGTGTTAAAACACTATGTCTGGACCTGGTGAACATAGTAAAAAATCTGAAGGTGTTACTATCCCCTTTAACTATGATGCTGATGATAAAAACAACAGCAGCAAAGCTCCTAAGTTCAATGGAGATGGTTCTACCTTTTCCTGGTGGAAAGATAGAATCTACAATCATCTAGTTGGTATTGATGATGAACTTTGGGACTTAGTTGAAAGAGGAGTAACATTTCAAAGTTTGGATGAAAGAGGAAGATTAGACTATGACGCAAGACAAGCTTTCACTGATAAAGACAAGAAAGCATACAAGAAGCACCACAAGGTCAAGGATATTCTGATTAGTTGCATATCTCATGAAGAGTACCTTAAGATCACAGATAAATCTACTGCCAAGAGTATCTATGATTCTTTGTGTTCATCTTATGATGGAAACAAACAGGTACATGAGGCAAAGGCAACACTTTTGATCCAACAGTATGAACTTTTTAGAATGAAAGAAGATGAGAACATTGAATCTATGTTTTCTAGATTCAAAGTTCTGGTTGCTGGTCTTCAAGTTCAGAAGAAAAGTTATACTACTTCTGATCATGTGAAGAAGATTCTCAGAAGCTTACCTGCTAAGTGGAGACCTAAGGTCACTGCTATTCAGGAAGCAAATGATTTAGACACCCTAAGCCTGGAAGGTTTAATTAGTTCACTCATGAGTCATGAGATTGAGCTAGCTTTTGATGAACCTCAGAAGAGAGTGATGTCTTTGGCTCTGCCAGCTACTTCAGGATCTTCTAAGGCTCTAAAGGCTAAGTTTGTTGAATCTGAAACAGAAGAATCTTCTGCAGATGATCAAGAAGAAGGATCAGATGATGATGTATTTGCACTTCTGACCAGGAAGTTCCAGAAGTGGACAAAAAGAAAGCCAAGATATTCTGGTAGAAGTTCTGGATCTAAAGGTTCTGGTTACAAAAGTTCTGGAAACAAAGATAAGAAGGATGATTCAAAGAATTGCTTTAATTGCAACAAGCCTGGACACTTCATTGCTGATTGTCCTGAACTGAGCACCAAGGGAAAAGGAAGAAAGAGCACTTTCAAGAACAAAGCTAAGAAGAGTCTTCTGGCTACATGGGAAGATCTTGACAAGTTGTCTGATGATGAAGCTGAAGATGCAGAAGCTAACCTGGCACTCATGGCCACAGCTGAGTCAGATGTTGAAAGTGATGTTGAGTCAGATTCAGAAGATATTGAGCAGGTTATTTCTCAACTATCTAATACTCAACTCTGTAAGGCTTTGAAAGATACTATGATGAAATACATGGAAAGATCAAAAGAGCTAGAACTTTTTAAACAAAAGTTCAACATGCTCAATGATAAAGTTAATCATATTCAAGAAGACTACAATAAGTCCTTAAAGACTATTCAAGTTCTTGAAAATGGTTGCAGATCATGTAGCAAACCCTATGATAAGCATGAAATTGCTCTTTAAGAGTTTGTTCATCATAATATTGACAAGCATAAATTAGCCTCTATGATTTATGGTGCTGGCAAATACACAGGACAGGGTTTCAGAAGTACTGTCAAAGGAAACTCAAATCAGTCTGTGTGCATAAGCAAAACAGCTTATGATCTTTATTCTAATTTTGTTTCTAGTAATGGTACAGAAAATCCAAAAGTGTCAGATGCTCAAGTAAGCGTGGAGTTTTTGAAAACCTCTGCTCCCATTGCTTCAGTATCCAAGTCTAGTAAAGGAGTACAGAAGATCTTCAAGCCTAAGAGTACTCGGGGCATGAGATCAGACTATACAAACTTGAAAGCTGGTTTGCTGACACATTTTGGATCAAGGTCCAAAGGAAAGGTTAAGCCTAAACCTGTTTTTCAAGGCTCACCTCACCTTGGATCCTCTGGAAGTTACAAGAGACAGAAGATGGATAAAAGCACTAACTTTAGAGGACCCATCAGAATATGGGTACCAAAGTCTGAGATAATGTTTACTGCAGGTATGCATCCCAAGAGGAAGACAAAGCTCCTGGTATCTGGACAGTGGATGTTCGCGACGCATGACAGGAGACAAGCACTTGTTCCACACCCTGAATCTGAGAGAGGGAGGAACTGTAGGATTTGGTGGGAACCCAAAAAGGAAAAATCATTGGTATAGGAAAAGTAGGTAATTCTTCTCTTACTATTTCTGATGTTTGGTTGGTTGATGGACTACAACATAATCTACTTAGCATAAGTCAATTATGTGACAGTAATTATGATGTTGTGTTTAATAAGAATTCATGTATTATAATTCACAATTCTGATAAATCCATTTTGTTTAAAGGTTGTAGAAAGGGCAATGTTTATAAAGTTAATTTATCTAATCTAGAAGAGCAGAATGTGCTTTGTTTATTGACTCTAAGTGATGAGAAATGGGTTTGGCATAAAAGATTACGTCATGCTAACTGGAGATTAATTTCCAAGCTTAGCAAAGACAATCTTGTGAGAGGCCTTCCTAAATTGACTTATCACTCAGATTCTCTTTGTGGCTCTTGTCAGAAAGGGAAGATTGTCAAAAGCTCATTTAAACTTAAAAACATTGTCTCTACCTCTAGACCTTTAGAACTTCTGCACATTGATTTGTTTGGACCAGTTAGCACTGCTTCACTCAATGGAAAGAAGTATGGATTAGTCATTGTTGATGATTATAGTAGATGGACTTGGGTAAGATTTCTGAGATCTAAAAGTGATACATATGAAGAGTTTAGTGTCTTCTGTGCCCAAATTCAAAATGAAAAAGATTTAAAGATTTTGAAAGTTAGAAGTGATCATGGTGGAGAATTTGAAAATGAACCTTTTGAAAATTTATGTGAAGAACATGGAATTCTCCTAGAACTCCACAGCAAAATGGAGTTGTAGAAAGAAAGAACAGATATTTGCAAGAAATGGCTAGAACCATGATGCATGAACATTCTTTGGCAAAAATTTTCTGGGCAGAAGCAGTAAGCACTGCTTGTTATATTCAGAACAGAATCTATATTAGACCTATTCTGAATAAAATAGCATATGAACTTTTTAGAGGAAGGAAACCCAATATCTCTTATTTTCACCAATTTGGTTGTTCATGTTACATTCTGAATACTAAAGTTTAGGGGTGAGCAAAAAATTTCTATCCGACCGAAACCGATGAACCCACAAGCCATGAACCCCAAAAAGGTGGGTTGAGTCGGTTGAAACGGGTCTCGGGTCAAAAAAATCAGGTCCAAATGGGTGTAAACGGTCGGGCCCGGGTTTTGAAAAAATGAAATCGTGATGGCCGAACCCGACTGACCATTTAGTATACACACACGTTTTTTATTTCTATTAGCCTTCAGCCCAATGTAAAAATTATTGACCCAAACCCTAGGTATATAAACTCTTTCATTAACACTTTCACTCAAAACTAACCCTAACATGTAAAGAAGCAGCGGCGCTCTCTAACTCAAATCTCAAACATGAACTGGCTCTCTAACAAGTCACCGCCGATTCTCCAACTTTGTTTCACTCTCGCCGTCGTTTTTGTACCACTCACCTTCATCGTCTCTCATCGCATGACATCAAGTTAATTTCGTGTAAGTTAGTTTTTCTATCTCTCACTTTATCATCTCCAAACACACTTTTTCATTCACTGTGAGTTAGTTTCTGTTGTTTTTAACTATGATTTCTATGTTTTTGAGATTTATTTTTGTTGTTGTTGTTGTTCACTCTGATTTAGGGTTTGGTGTGTTGTGTTCTTTATATAACCACGAGATCTAGATAAAATATGTTACCGGATACGGACTTATTTTATTAAGCTGGCGTATAGCTTTTTTATCTTGCTGGAAAAACCATGAATTTTCATAATCAAGAAACAATAATTATTTTCAAATAACTTTTAGTCTTTGGTTATTGGTTTATTGTTGTTTTATGTTGAAGTATTTTCATGATTGGGTCTTAATTAGCAAAGGATGTGTCATAGATATGTAGAAGTATTGAAGAGGTGCTATGGTGTTTAATGTTTTTAATGCCGAGAGATATTAGTTGCGTAGAAAGAGGTACACATATCTGAATAATGTTTAATTTGGTAAAAGAAGAAATCAGTAAAACATTTGAGTTTTGGATTTCTTATATTATATCTTGCTTTTATGTTTTGTTGTGGTTTAGTTTTATTTATGTTTTGTTGGTGATTTACTTCTCTAAATATTGATAATTAATTTATCGTTAATTTAAACACATAAGCGGAAGGACTCAAACACTTGCCAATGAATGACATGGACGTTGATCTGCAAAGTAGTAGTTTTTGACAAACTTGGTGTATCTATGTATGTCTATTCTTATTTCAATTTTATGTTACATTATTTAACTTATGCAATATTATTTCGGCTAAACTACATATTTGGTCCCTTACGTTTATTTTAGGTTTCAATTTGGTCTCTTACGTTTAAAAAGTTTCAATTTGGTCCCTTACGTTATCAACGTTTGCATTAGTTGGTCTCTTCCGTCAGATTTCACTGTTCCACTATTTCAATTGGACACATGTCAATGTGTCCAGGTGTCCATGTGTCAATCTACGTGTGCAAACCGTCTGCCACGTAAGCAAACCGTCTGCCACATGTGCAAAAACTGACGGAAGGGACCAAATTGAAACCTAAAATAAACGTAAGGGTCCAAATTAAAAATTTTTAAACATAAGGGACCAAATTGAATCCTAAAGTAAACGTAAGGGACTAAATGTGTAGTTTAGCCTATTATTTCACTTGCATAACTCCTTTGAATTGGAATTTCATCATGATGCAGTGACATATTCCTTTGGAATTGGATGACAAGTTTAGGACATAACATCTAAAAAATTATGACACAACATCTTGTTTAGGTATATGCCATATGATTTAATTGGATTTGTTTATGTAAATTAAAATAGTCAGTATGAGTTTATAGTCTATATAGCAATAATAACTTGGTTTGTATTTTCCTTTTCAGACCAAGTAGATGAAGTTGAAACCGAAGTATGTATGATATGTAGATCTATGATCAATTGGTGAGAGTGGCAGCAAAGTTCGAATGTAAATGCCTTGTTCTATTTTAGATATTTTCCTCATATTTGGTCTATAATATATGTTAAATTTTGATGGTGTGGCTAAAATGCCTTGTTCTATTTTAGATATTTTCCTCATCTGAACTTTGCTAGTCAAGCATGACAAAACATGGCTAAAATGAAATGTGGTAAAGGCAAGCAGGGCACATTATCTATGCTAGAAAGTATCTATTGAACATTGATACTGATGTCTATATTAGTTAAACTAAGGCCAATGCTATGGTGGACCACCTCTATATTAGTTAAACTAAGGCCAATGCTATGGTGGACCACCTCATCAAGTGGTCCACCGTGGACAAGTGGTCAATACTACTATAACGAATACGAATTTTACAAAATTGACCGTTGGATTGAAAGTTTATATCATATAGATCATTCATAAAAAAAATTAGAAAAATTGAAAATCATTTGATATGTTATTGAGATCCATAAAGATTAACGGTTTATTAAATACTGTAAATCTTAATGAGTCCCAAAAACATATCAAATGATTTTCAATTTTTCTAATTTTTTCTGTGGATGATCTATATGATATAAACTTTCAATCCAACGGTCGATTTTGTAAAATTCGTATTCGTTATAGCGTTGGTCCACCATGGACCACTTGAATAAGTGGTCCATATTAGAATTGGCCGTTAAACTAATATCTAGTCTTGGACATGGATTTAAGTTATTGATGTTTATCTTTTATCCAATATATTTTTACAAATTGTTGCAGTCAAATTATGAGTATAGCATTATAAAAATTATTATTACAGCTAGAAAATTTTTTAAATGTAATTTTAACTCTTTTTTTGTAAAATAGTTGAACAGAAAATTTGTATGCTTTTTTAAAAAAAAAAAAAAACAAATTTGGGCCATTTTAGAGAAGGCCAAAATTTTTTAAAAAAAACTAAAAAGCCCAAACCCGCTCCAACCCAGTCCGAGACCCGCCCAACCGCTTCACCCGAGACCCGTCAAAACCGATTTGTTAAAAGGTCGAAATTGGGCCTGGATATGGCCCATTCGGTTATGAGTAGCTTTAGTATTTTGGGCCCGAACCCGCCCATTGCTCAGCCCTACTAAAGTTCATCTTAAGAAATTTGACTCTAAAGCTAGTAAGGGTATCTTCATTGGATATTCTGAGCGCTCCAAGTCATACAGAGTGTATAATTCTGAAACTCAATCAGTTGAAGAATCTATGCATGTAAAGTTTGATGACAAAGTGCCTGACCATGAAAAGTCAGAGCCTGTTATAGAAATTTCAGATTCTCAAGACTCAGAAGATGAAGGTTCTGGATTTGATTCCACTCCTGAACTTCTGGAAGCTCCAAAGAACAACCAAGTTTCAGAATCTGATGATCATCAAACAACACCAACTGAAGATCCTGATCAAGAAGCAACAGCTATTCCAAGAAATACTTTCAAGTACAAGTCATCACATCCTGAAGAGCTTATCATTGGGAATAAGAACAGTCCTAGGAAGACAAGATCAAGTTTTAGGGATGAAGAGTCCTTATTTGTTCTAGTTTCCTTGATTGAATCTAAAACCACTGATGAAGCCTTATCTGATGATGCTTGGATAGTTGCAATGGAAGAAGAACTGAATCAATTTCAAAGAAATGATGTATGGGATCTGGTACCCAAGCCAAAAGATAAGAACATTATTGGAACAAAGTGGGTAAACAAAAATAAGCTGAATGAACAAGGAGAAGTAACAAGGAACAAAGCTAGACTTGTTGCACAAGGATACAGTCAACAAGAAGGCATTGATTACACAGAGACTTATGCTCCAGTTGCAAGATTGGAAGCTATAAGATTACTTCTTTCTTATGCTGTCAACAACAACATTACACTTTATCAAATGGATGTGAAGAATGCATTTCTGAATGGAGTAATTTCTGAAGAAGTATATGTCAAACAACCTCCAGGATTTGAAGACATTTCAAATCCAGATCATGTGTTTAGACTAAAGAAGTCACTTTATGGACTCAAACAAGCTCCCAGAGCTTGGTATGAGAGACTAAGTAACTTCTTGGTTGACAATGGTTTTGAAAAAGGTCAAGTTGATAATACATTATTCATAAAGACTTTGAAGAAAGACATTCTGATCATTCAAATATATGTTGATGACATCATTTTTGGATCAACTAATGCTGCACTTTGCAAGAACTTTTCTAAGATGATGCAAGATGGATTTGAGATGAGCATGATGGGAGAATTGAAGTACTTTCTGGGAATTCAGATCAATCAAACAAAGAAAGGAAACTTCATTCATAAATCAAAGTATATCAAAGATCTTCTGAAGAAATACAACTTAGAAGACTGCAAACCCATGAACACTCCAATGCATCCTACATCAAGTCTTAGCAAAGGTGAGTCTGAAGGTAAGGTTGATCAGAAGTTATATAGAGGTATGATTGGATCTCTTCTCTATCTAACAGCTTCAAGACCTGATATTTTATTCAGTGTATGTTTGTGTGCAAGATTTCAGTCAGATCCTAGAGAATCTCATTTTACAGCTGTAAAGAGAATCTTTAGATATCTGAAGGCTATTTGTAATATTGGATTACTGTATCAGAAATATGATGATTACAAACTGATTGGATTCTGTGATACTGACTATGCTGGTGATAAACTTGAAAGAAAATCCACTAGTGGAAATTGTCAATTCATTGGTGAGAATTTGATTTCTTGGGCCAATAAAAGACAAACCACCATAGCTATATCAACTGCAGAAGCAGAATACATTTCATCAGCTAAGTGTTGTACACAACTGCTTTGGATGAAGTATCAATTGGAAGATTATCAAATAAGCAGTCACAGTATTCCTTTATATTGTGATAACACTGCTGCCATTCATCTTTCCAAAAATCCTATTTTACACTCAAGAGTTAAGCATATTGAGATTAAACATCATTTTATAAGAGACTATGTACAGAAGGGTGTTATTGATCTTAAGTTTATTGATACAGAAAATCAATGGGTTGATATCTTTACAAAACCCCTGACTGTTGAAAGATTTGATTTTATCAAAAAGAATCTTAATATGATGGAAATATGTGAATAAGCTGAAACTCTGGTGAAAAATATTATTTTATGGAAGTTTTGGAAGTCTATCAGAAGTTAGGGGGAGTCAGAACCTTTGTATCAGAAGTTTAGACAAACCATCTTCTGGTATCTCTATCAGAAGTTAGGGGGAGTCAGAACTTATGTATCAGAAGTTTAGACAAACCATCTTCTGGTATCTCTATCGGAAGTTATACATGAGTGGTTCTAGGACGTGACGTGGCAGTACTTGTTGAGTAACCTCTTCAACTGCTGTTGCTAACGTGTCAGTTATTTAATTAAACTTCTAATACACGTGTCTTTTTGCTATTAGAGAAAGAAGTTGGTTAGTGATGATTGTGTTCTAATTCAATTTGTGAATTGTTAAGTTACTCTTTTACCCCTGTCCTTTCAGTTAGTACGTTTTTGCGCGTTTATTTCCTTTTAAACTCACTAACTGTTCACATTCACACTTTTGCACACTCACTGCCCACACTTTCATTCTTCTAAGACTCGGAAAAATTTCTTTCTTCTCCAAACTTAGCAAACCCTAACCCTAAAACTCAGAATCATGTCTTCTTCATCTGGTAAACAACAACAACAACAACAGGAATCACTTAATGTCCCTCCTATTGCTGACATAGAAGCTTCAACTCCTGGAGTCTATACGAAAGATAAAATGGGTTTCCCCATTTCTGACCAATTTTTGCTTATCGAAAGAGCGGTTGATTTCGAAGGCATAAGGGTAAATGGAGTGAAGGATGTCAAGGAAGCTTTTCAAGCACAAGGGTTACTCATCTTTTTGGACATTCTTAATGGACCTGTCTATCCAGAATTGGTAAAGGACTTCTGGATGAAGGTAGAAGTGATTACTAAAGGTACATTACAAAGGGAAAGTGAAGAATCTGCTCAGGTTGTTGAAGAAAATGCTGAACAAGGGAAAGCATTAGAATTTCTGGGAAAGGAAATCCGTTCAGAGGTTGGTGGTGTCTGTGTGAGGATCAGACAAGAGCATATAAGGCAAGAGGTAAAGTTACCTTTAAATGGAGTAGCTCCTCATCCAAATGAAAAGGACTCAAATCATTTGATGCAGGAAGAGATTTATTGCAAGCATTCCACTTCTAAGAGTAATCAGGACATGAAACCTCTTCACAAGATGATTTACAAAATTCTACATGAGTCAGTTATACCAAAAGCTGGATCTTCTGACCAAGTTTCTCAATACTATAAGACCATCTTATACTATATGGGAAAGAAGGCTCCTGTGAATTTTGCTAAGGTTATCTTTGATCATCTGTGCAGAGCTATCTCAGATAGTAAAAACAAAGGCATCACAAATGTGCAATATAGCAGATTTTTGTCTTTCATGTTTTACAGAAGTTATCTGTTGCAATCATTAAGACCTGTCTTTCCTGGATATGGTTCTTTTATTGATGCTAATCCACCTGTGATAGATGGTGCTACTGTAAAGAGAGTGGTGAAGACACCTTGTCAATTGGTTATCCCTCAGGTTACTTTTAAGCTAAGGAAGTATGAAGAAAATCGTTATTTCTTTCTTACTACTGTGTCTAAGCAAGAAGTTGAAGTTATTGCTGCAATGCATAAGAAACTTCTGGAGGAAGGATCTCAAAAGTTGAATGACAGACTTGCTACAAGATATTTGTTGCCTGTTCAAGAAAAGAAGAGAAAGGCTTCTAAAAAGCCAGAGGCATCAGAATCTGGATCCAAGAAAGCAAGAGGATCCACTCCAAAGAAGTATGTGAGTACTTCTGGTGTTAAGGTTACACCAGATGTTGAAAAGGATGTTGTAGAAGAACTATGCTGTAAACATTGCTAGGAGGAAGTTTATTGAAGCCAAGGTTGTTGCTGGAAGAGAAGAAGATCAGAGGTTGTATGATGAGAAGATGAAAATGGTTATGGCAGAAGCAGAAGATCAGTTATCCACTCTCCTTGCACAAGAAATGGAAAAGATCATTCAAGTGGATACTGTGTTTACAGGTCATATTAGAAAAGTTGATTCATAAGCTATCATCAAGCAATTTGAACAGATTTCTGCAAATGCTCTGAAGCAACTACAAGAGAAACTGTTGAACCCCTCTAACCAATCTCAACCCTAGGATTCTGGCACATTTTTTTATTGTTGTTTGTTTGAATGTTATTGAATATTATGTGGTTAATTATTCTGTTTTGTTCAGAAGATATATATAATTGCTGCATACACATCATTGCATTCAAATAAATTTTGTTTTATTCATATAAAATTTGCATTACAATAACTTTGCATTTTTCTAGATTTTTTGCATTACAATAACTTTGTTCTAAAAACAAATTTTTGCATATGAAAAATCCAGATACATGTGAAAACCTAAAGAAATTTTTACAAAAAGATAAATATAAGAACTGAACCAAAGGGTGTTGATCCAAACTTCAACCTTGGAGTCTGGTACCATCAGCTAATCTGATGATTCTTCTAAACCTCTCGAGCTACAAATTTCCTGTTTTGGAAACTTGGAGCATCCCTTCAGTTTGACCTGTTCATCTTTTTGCATCAGGAGAAATCTTTGTTCTTTTAAGAACAGAATATGGTTGAGAAACTTGCATCTGATTTTGATTCCAAACTCTTTACCATCTTCATATGATTCTTAGAAATCATATTCCTTGAGGTTGCATCTCTTGTTTTTGAGATTCTACCCTATTTCTCCTCTGAAAATTTCTTAAACCCATTTCTTTCAATCACTCTTCTATCCTCGTCAATATTTTCTTTCATTTTGTTGAAGAAATATCATGGAAGTGTTGAGTGAAATGACAAAGAGTATGGTGCGTTTTTATAATCACTCTGGTGGTTAGAAGTTACCTCGTTTTTCGTTTTTGCATTAAATTTTTGTGGTTTTTATCATCTTTGAATTTTTGACCTGACTAATTCTTTAGTCACGTGTTTTTTTATTTGACTCTTTCCTTCTTTTTTTATTCTTTTTGTTTAATGACAAAAGGGGGAGTAAGAGTAAATTAATTTAAGAACACTAACTGAAGCCAAATTAATATAAATTAAAATTTATTCATTTAATTTCAGTTATTGAATATTATCAGTTATGATTATGAAAGGAAAATTTTTCTATTGAGATTAGAACTCTCTATACATGATACACGTAAGAGAAGATTGCACTTTTCTCTTAAGTAGATCTGACCAAGGAAGAAAGCTTGCAAACCTATCTTCTGGAAGTCAAGTGTATAATGAAGTTTTGGATTCAATGTTAAAATTGTAAAACTATTTTAATCATTCATTATTGAATTCATGGGGAGCTTGCAAAACTCATATACCTGCAGGATGCATTCTATGATTAAAATAACAACCATTGTAAATTAATACTTGGTTTGTCATCAATCAAAAAGGGGGAGATTGTTGGAACAAAGTTGGTTCTAATATAACCCAAGTAGTTTTGATGATAACAATAGTATTAATATACAATAGGGAGTACTGATAATTTACTCTAGTGTGCAGGTATATAAGTTAAAATTTTATATACACTAGAAATTGAAGTTCTGGTTGCTATGCTAAGAAGCGCTCCTGTAGCGGCTGGAAAAATTCTCATGTAACAATGAAGTCGCCATCGATGTTTATTTATCCCAAAAAAAAAGGGAAAGGAAAATACCGCGAAAACCCTTGGTTAGCATGGTTGAAGAACCATGGCGGGTTCGGGAGTTGGTTGTGCGAGAGGAAGGTGTTAGCACCCCTCGCACCCATCGTACTCGATGGGAACCATTCAGAGGTTTAAGGTTGGTAGCTTTCAGGTTTACATTAACTGCTCTATTGTCGGTTATCTGCCTATTCAAATCTACTCCAATTATTAATTAAAAAAAGGTTTTTTTATTATCGAGTTTGACGGTTGTAGGAGCCCGCTCCTACGTATTCCCAGGTGCAATGGGAAACTCAAAACTCACGTAGTTCTGGTAAAAAAAAGACTTGTGTGTTTGTTTGTTTTTAGAGGATAATATTTATTTCATATTCCGCTGATACAACATTGTTTGTATGTCCTAATCAGGAGCTTAAGCTGTATATATGTCAGAGGAATAGATAAAACATGTATCCTTTTTTTTAAAAAAAGAGTTGTTAACAGATGATGCTTAATTCACATTCCGCTGATACAACATCGCTTGTATGTCCTAATCAGGAACTAAGCTTTGTATGTGTCAGAGGAATGGATAAAGCAAAACCGGGTTTTATTTTGAAAGAAAGGGAATTAATGTGGGTTGGGTTAATTTTAGCGTTTTTAGAATGAGGACAACTTGCGACCACAAGCCATACGTCAGGGGTCCAAGATGTCCGAGGCGGAAACAAGCCATACGTCAGGTTCCCCTTTTTCATCCTTTAATTATTATGAAAATTCTTGATTAGTTTTTTATTAATGAATACCGGAGCCAAACAGACCAAGCAAACATATATATAAGAAAAGAGAACAATGTAGCATAAATTAACAAGAGATTATAATAATGCATGCAATAATTATGTGATTTAAATAAACAAGTTAGTAGCGAACAATGTTCAAAAATACTTAATTAAACTAATTAAATTTTAAAGAGAGCTAATCAAGATGATTTATAATATGAGACATGAATTAAAATGAAGGATTAGTGTTAAAACACCATTATCAATGCAAAGGAACCTATACAATCAAGCTAAAAAGCTTTAAGTTCAAATAATCACTTATACATCAAACAACTTAATTAAGAATCAATTATGAAAATAAGTTTAAAAATTTAGGAAAAAATTGTATACCATAGCTACTGTATTTAAATTAATCTTGTGCAAAAATTTGGATCAAATAAGCTAAAGAGCTTTTTGAAATCACAAATAAGCACTTATTGTTAGAACAACTTAATTAAGAATCACTTATAAAAATAAGTTTGAAAAATTTGGAAATTGGTTGTATACAGTGGCTACTATATTCAAATCAATCTTGTGCAAAAATTTGGATCAAATAAGCTAAAGAGCTTTTTGAAATCACAAATAAGCACTTATTGTTAAAACAACTTAATTGGAAATTACTTATGAAAATGAGTTTAAAAATTTTGGAAAAAAATTGTATACATTGAATAATGTATTTAAATCAATCTTGTGCAAAAAATTGGATCAAATAAGCTAAATAGCTTTTTGAAATCACAAATAAGCACTTTTGGTCAAAACAATTTAAAGGCATAATCACTTATCAAAATAAGCTTTAAAAATTTGGGAATTTTTATATACAGTAAATACTGCATTTAAATTAATGTTGTGTAAAAATTAGGGTCAAATAAGCTAAAGAGCTTTTTGAAATCACAAATAAGCACTTATTGTTAAAACAACTTAATTGGAAATTACTTATGAAAATGAGTTTAAAAATTTTGGAAAAAAATTGTATACATTGAATAATGTATTTAAATCAATCTTGTGCAAAAAATTGGATCAAATAAGCTAAATAGCTTTTTGAAATCACAAATAAGCACTTTTAGTCAAAACAACTTAAAGGCATAATCACTTATCAAAATAAGCTTTAAAAATTTGGGAATTTTTATATACAGTAAATACTGCATTTAAATTAATGTTGTGTAAAAATTAGGGTCAAATAAGCTAAAGAGCTTTTTGAAACCCTAAATAAGCACTTATGATAAAATCAATTAAGTGAATAATCACTTATTAAAATAAGCTTTAAAAATTTGAAAATCACTTGTATACAGTAAATACTGTATTTAAATCAGTATTGTGCAAGTGTTGAGATCTAATAAGCTAAAAAGCTAATTAGAATCATCAATAAGCACTTATTCACTTTTAGGTTTAAAATCAATTAATCAAAAATAATCACTTAAATAAGTTAGAAAAATTCACAAATGAAATTAATAAAATATAAGCATAAACAGAAACTTAATAAGCTTAAATAAGCTAATAAGCCACATAAGTGCTTTTACAAATAAGCTGAAATTAATTACTAATCAAAATCAGGAGGGTGCATTTTATAAAGCGCAGTAAAAAAAAGGGGTGCAGAAAGTACCTGAGCCCAAGAGCCCAAACAGAAATCCTATGTGGCGCAGGAAAGGAGGACTATGGTGGACGCGCGTGTTTTAGGCCGTCTGGTGAGATCTGATGGTGAGATTTGAATCAGCCAAGGAAAACGATCCAGTGCTTCGCAGGCATGAGGATCACCATGCACACGCGCGTTGCAGGACGCCAGATCTATTCATTAAAGCATCCAACGCGTGCGGTTTGCGCCAACGATCCAACGAACGCGTTATGTTTGAACGATCCAACGGACGGAATCAAATCTGGAAACGTGAGGGTGTACGTGGGTTGTCTTCAACCTCACGAAGAACAACAACAACGCGTGAGCTCGGCCAACTTCGAAGATCCTCAAATATTAACCAAATCGTGCGAAACAAAGCTCTATCCTGCTCGATTTTTCATGCTGGTCATGAATCCACCATTAGTTTCTCCAGAAAGTGCTTCAAGCTTGAGATATATGGAGATAAAGTTTGAGTGAAATTTTGAGAAATCACAAATTAAGCAAAATCGAGTTCGATTGATGATTGGAAAAGGTTCCTAGGATGAAATAAGGATGAATGGAGTTGAAAAGAGACTGAAACTGTGGCTAGAAACTCGTATCCAATTCTCACATTTTTGGAGGTTTTTGAGCTTTGAATTCACACAAATTTATGGGTGAAAGCTTGTGTTTTATGATTGTTTTGTGCTACTAGAAGTGTTTGGAAGCTTATTTGATGAAGAAATTGAAGTTTGGAGATGGTTTTCTTTGATTTCGAAATTTGAGAAAATGAGAGAAAAGTTTGAGTTTTTGGATGATTTTTCTGATTGTGTGCTCCCCCTGGCCTTGGCTGCGCAAATCTCAATGATTGGGAGTATATATATGAGTTCAATTAGGTCAGAATCAATGAGAAATGGTATATAGGACAATGGTACAAAAATGTGATTTTTCTTGATTTTTCAAAAATGTTTAATTGAAGATAATGTTGTACTATTTGATGATGTGGTGATATGAGAAGGTTCTAGGTACTCTTATGATAAGAATGATGAGGTGTTAGTATTTGAACAATTTTTTGTGAATTTTCTAGGATTTTTGGATAAAAAGAAAAGGTTAAATAACACATAAAAAATTAATGTTAAATACATAAAATAAATATGCATGATGATGGATGATGATTTTGTTTTTAGATCTAATGTGAGAATGAAGTTGATTAGAATGAAAAATTATGAAGGAAAAGATTACTTGTTCACGAAGTAATCTAAAGAGAAATGAAAAAGAAAAAATGCAAATAAAAAGGAATTTCATGAATAATTAAATAATTTACAAAAAACAATTAAATAATTAAAGAAAATATTTTTATGAATTTTTGTGAAGCATTTATGCATTTTTATGGGTTTTTATGAATTATTATGCAAAAATATAATATAAACCTAAATTATTAACTAAAAGGGTAAAATGGGAATAAAAAAAAATGTATGGGGCAAAATTAGGGTATGACAGCTGCCCCTATTTAATCATCTTAGACCTCATGGGTATGAAGAACGCAAGTTTTCATACTCTTGTGGTGAAAGGTAATTAAATACGAAATGCTCTAATTTTGCACTGATGCTTATGAGAGATAAGGACCGGGTGTACCCGTTTTATTCCTTCCCTAAGGAGGAACCCTGAGGTAATAGAATCATCATCCAAATTTGGTGTAGATTCTACGAGATAAGTCCTCGCCTAAACTTGGACTGAAAGGATGAACCGTCGCCTAAATAGGTACCTAGATCCATAAAAATAAGTCGTCCCCTTACTAGGTACCTAGACTGTAGAGAAACCGTCACCTGAATAGGTGCCTGGCTTGAGTAGAGCAAGTCAATTCTTCAACCATGATTGACTGCCGACAGATTACCGCCCGATCCTGGACATTGAACCTTGAAAGTATGTTGACTCCTCTAATAGGCATCAACTGAAGAATGAACCATCGCCTGAATAGGTACCTTGATCCATAAAGATAAGTTGTCCCCTCAATAGGTACCTAGACTGTAGAGAAACCGTTGCCTGAAGAGGTGCGTGGCTTGAGTAGAGCAAGTCAATTCTTCAACCATGATTGACTGCCGACAGATTACCGCCCGATCCTGGACTTTGAACCTTGAAAGTATGTTGACTCCTCTAATAGGCATCAACTGAAGAATGAACCATCGCCTGAATAGGTACCTTGATCCATAAAGATAAGTTCTTCCACAGACCTTGCTAAGGGAGAAATGACATTTGGTTCCTTAAAAGGCTTACTGATAGTTTTCCAACTAACTTACTGGGGAAAATGAGGTATCAATTAGGTGACACAGATTCCACCTGGTGACCTGCTTAATGAAGTGTAATTACCCTGCTCTTGTAATCAAATATTACATCCTTTCTAGGATGATTTTTTTTTTGTACCTGCTTTAATGAATGCATGTTTGGAATAATGCAATGACTGTTCATTTGTTTTACTGCTTAGAATGCAAGACTAACATAAATGCATAATCTAACTAAGTGTATGAGTCTAAATATGTGAATGCATAATATGCATGCTTTAGCTGAATACATGAAGATGCATGTGCGGGACATGACCGTATGTCTCAATATGGGTGTTAATGAACATGTGATTTTGATTAGGGATTATCTTTTGTTGTTTGGTTACGAAACCATTGGATTTGTGGTATGGGGCATACCAGATGAATGAAATGACATGACTAATGCATGTTGACGATTTGCTAGAGTAGAATGACATGATTAACGCATGATCCTTATTTTCATGAATGAAATGAATGGACTAATGCATGACAGTTATTTTATGCGATGATTTGCATATTACATTGAGTGCCCCTATAGTGGGTATATTTTGTGGAAGGACGATTTGATGTTGATCCCCGTCACTTGTTTCGGACTTAATGATTGACGATGCTTGTCAGACTTTGCTTTAGTAGCTTGAAAGTTTAAGGAAGACTTGCCCCCTTGTATCCTGTCTTGCCCCAGTCTATCAGATCTTTGGGTGCCTCTTGAGATGGCTTGAAGGTAATGAAGAGTACTTACCCCCACTGCATATTTGCTTTGCCCCTGATTAATTGGCACCTTGGAGGCGTGACCCAAGTTGATCAATTCTTGAAATGCTTTTCCCGGACCGACATGATTTTCAGATGATTTGCCCCTAGTCACGAGAGTTTGCTCTTGATTAGCAGAATCCCAAGGTTACTTGCCCCTAGTTAGAAGCGTCTTGAGATGGTTCCTTGATGATCTCATCTTAGGATGCGTTGGTCAGACTGAATGACCTTTCTGAGGGATGTGCCCCTGACTAAATGAATCTTGGGATAATGCCCCAGATTGGACCAAGCTTCTTGCTGATTGCTCGGTAGCTATTCACATTTGAAATCTCTTTACCGTTAAGCGTTGACTTTGCAGATAAACCTGTTTATTTGAAATAGTAATTCTAATGAAATGTTCATGCAAGTTTTGAAATTGAAATTTGGATAAAAATTTTTGGTATAGTGGATGAAATATTGTTGAAGATATGTGAGAATGTAATATCAACAGATATGATTAACAAAAGATTTTGGGAGTCAGGTTAACGCAACCTTGCTACAGTATGCTTTCAAAACAAACCTTACTTCAATTAGGTCTTTTGAGGGTTGTAACGTGGCCTGGTTCACGGTTTATGAATAAAAGGATATCAGGCTCAAAATGTATTTTAGCCCAACCCATTCTTCTTGATGATCTTCAGTCCTACGTTCAATCAACTCAGCTCAAGTATTCAAGTTTCAAGAAACTTTTGGGATTGTGATAATAGCTCCGAGGTTAATGATGTTTTCCTCTTTTGTGTGGCAGTCACTTTTGCCTTTTTGCTTTGGTCACATGATATTGATGACGTTTACTTTTGATTTTTTTTTTTTGTATCAATCCCTAACTTTTGCCTGGGCTGGTCTTTTTTAGCTTTCAGCCCACCAGGATACCCTTATTTTTGCCTAAGTCATTTTTTGAGTTTGAACTTAGCGGGTTTTTCTTTCTCTTTTTTTTTCATTGGCGAGTTGTGACTGCCTTTTTGGATTGTTTGTGAGGAATAAACCATTCTCTCTCTTTTCTTTTGAGTTCTTCTTTTGGAATTTTTATGATTTCCCTAACATCACGTGATGCGTGCAAGGTGGAAGATGTGATTGATCCTCGGATGAGATGCTCTTTTCTTGAAACTCGAACGCATGGCCGAATTAACTGAACACTACCCTATCCCGGGTTAAAATTGCAGGTTTTTTTGTATAGAAATAAACACCAACTTCTAGGCTCAAAGGGGTTGATTATGGATTATCTTCCTTATTTCTCCGGTGTTTGGGAATTGAAACAATGCCTTACATCATCAGCAAAGTCTTATTTGAAAGCATACTATAGCAACTTTAGTTATTTCGTTTTCATCATCCTCGCTCCAATCTTTGTTCAAACAGATTTGATAATGGAAGAAATGAAATGAGTGAAATATTTTTTTTGTTTTTGCGAAGAAGAAGAAGAAGAAAAGTGAATGGACATGAAGAGATAAATTCAAAGCATGCATTATTATTTCATTAAGATTACCATTTCAGACAAACAAAGTTTAGATGCAAATACAAACTTAGCAAATAAAGAAATTACAAAACGGGAAACTGTTTGCATGATACTTTTCATGGCTTGATTCAATCCTTGATTTCTTCAACTAGCATCCACAGATGGACTTGCTTGACTGGATAGTGGGTCATCTTGCACATTCGGCCCTCCCTCTTTGAAAATTAACAACTTCTTGTCAATGAGCTCCTGGACTTTGTGCTTGAGTGCCGGGCAGCTTTCAATAGTATGTCCTTTTGCCCCAGAGTGAAACTCACATTTAGCTTTGGGATCATACCAAGCAGGGAATGGTGCAGTGAGTGGCCTCAAAGTTCTAGGAACTACCATTTTGTTGTGTATCAAGTAAGGTAGCAGCTCTCCATAAGATATCGGAATCGGGTCAAAACATTTTCTCATGGGTGGTTCTTCAAATGATGCCAAGGGGCATTTAGACACATCCTTTATCATCTTTTCAGATTTTTCAACCTCGTCCGCCTTGGGTCTTGAATATCCCGGTGAAGGAATATCTTTCAGAACGAGTTCGCCTTCCTTGAAGGTTAATAGTTGCTGATCAATAAGCTCTTGCACCTTATACCTGAGTGCCTTGCAGTTTTCAACAGTATGTCCTTCTGCCCCAAGGTGGAACTCACATTTGGCTTTGGGATCATACCAATCAGGGAACGGTGGAGTCATTCGCTTTAAACCTTTTAGGGTTACCATCCCATGGTGAATTAGATATGGCAGAAGCTGACCATACATAATGGGGATTGGAAGAGGAGACCTTTGAGGCCGTTGATACGGTGTAACCGCATAGGGTATCTGAGTTGGCATTGCTTGACCACCAATCACCCCATTTCCTTTTCTAGACGCAATTTGATGGTTCTTTTGCGTCCTTCTGATTCCCAAATGCAACCTAGATCTTTCCATTGCATGCCCCAATTGAACTGGAGGGATTCTTGACTGACTTGTAGGGGTCTTAGCATTATTTTCCACTAGCACTTGAGCAACCCGAGCAGTAGCTGGAACTTTGGTTGGTGGAGGCATGACCTCTAGCGGAGCATATCCAACAGGTAAACTGTGGGGTAGTCGCACAACGTTTAATGTTGAGGACTCTCTTGGTGGAACCACAACCGCTGGTACTGGCACTTCCATTGTGATCAGTTGTGTTGGCTGATTCGAGCTAGTTAACATTTCAAGGATTTGATCCACTTTGCCAGACAGCTGGGTTACCTCCCCTTTTAGGAGATCATGCTGCTCTTGCCAGTTTTCCATGACTTTCTTTGAGACGCTTCGAGTCCGGTATCAGCGTCGAGAATGAAGCTGAAGGGTTTGAAATGGTAGTGAGTTTATTTTTTGAATGATATGCAAATGCATGAGGGTGCATGTATGCATGCGAATGCAAAAACTATTTTAATTGTGAAATGCAAAATGCGTATGCAAAAATTATTTTTTATGGATGCGGATGCAATTGTGTAGCACATCAAGTCACCATGAAGCACAGGTTCAAACACATATTTTGAGGTCAAAAGGCTCGAAGTTACCTGTAACCCATCCCACTCACATGTTGTTCTAGGGTTTTTGTTAGACTTGGTTGGCTCTTTGGAAACAACGTCGTTATTGCGAAAGCTCACGACAAATATCGCCAAAATGCCAACCTCCTCTAGGTGAGATCACCGTGCTAACCGGGAGGATCAACATCACGTGACCTTGACTCGGGTTCTAAACAGAGGTCCCTAGTAACAAGGTTCATGGTTCTAGACCAGTCAACATGGTTCCTAGAGTCGCTGACCCCACGAGAAAATATTGGCGCTCACAAGCCAAACGGCAGGGAACCCAACACTTCCAAGGGAATCTACTCTAGGCGGGGTGATTATTCCGGCGCTCACAAGCCAAACGGCAGGGAACCCGACATAACGACCCCTAACTTAACTTAGGTTTTTCTCAAGCTCGGGTGCAGAGCTTCACACATCAGAGTAACCAAGCCACATGGGCAAAAAAGAAAAAAGAAGGAGTAGAAGTAGAAGAAACAGATAATCCAAGCAGATAATAACAATAATACCATAAAAGATAAAGCAGATACGGCAAACCTGGAAAAAGCAAGCAAGCAAGCAAAAAAAACCCATAAACTAGGCTTAACTCTCAAGAGTCCCCAGTGAAGTCGCCAGCTGTAGCGGCTGGAAAAATTCTCATGTAACAATGAAGTCGCCATCGATGTTTATTTATCCCAAAAAAAAAGGGAAAGGAAAATACCGCGAAAACTTTTGGTTAGCATGGTTGAAGAATCATGGCGGGTTCGGGAGTTGGTTGTGCGAGAGGAAGGTGTTAGCACCCCTCGCACCCATCGTACTCGATGGTAACCATTCAGAGGTTTAAGGTTGGTTGCTTTCAGGTTTACATTAACTGCTCTATTGTCGGTTATCTGCCTATTAAAATCTACTCCAATTATTAATTAAAAAAAGTTTTTTTATTATCGAGTTTGACGGTTGTAGGAGCCCGCTCCTACGTATTTCCAGGTGCAATGGGAAACTCAAAACGCACGTAGTTCTGGTAAAAAAAAGACTTGTGTGTTTGTTTGTTTTTAGCGGATAATATTTATTTCATATTCCGCTGATACAACATTGCTTATATGTCCTAATCAGGAGCTTAAGTTGTATATGTGTCAGAGGAATAGATAAAACATGTATCCTTTTTTTAAAAAAAAGAGTTGTTAACGGATGATGCTTAATTCACATTCCGCTGATACAACATCGCTTGTATGTCCTAATCAGGAACTAAGCTTTGTATGTGTCAGAGGAATGGATAAAGCAAAACCGGGTTTTATTTTGAAAGAAAGGGAATTAATGTGGGTTGGGTTAATTTTAGCGTTTTTAGAATGAGGACAACTTGCGATCACAAGCCATACGTCAGGGGTCTAAGATGTCCAGGGCGGAAACAAGCCATACGTCAGGTTCCCCTTTTTCATCCTTTAATTATTATGAAAATTCTTGATTAGTATTTTATTAATGAAAACCGGAGCCAAACAGACCAAGCAAACATATATATAAGAAAAGAGAACAATGTAGCATAAATTAACAAGAGATGATAATAATGCATGCAATAATTATGTGATTTAAATAAACAAGTTAGTAGCGAACAATGTTCAAAAATACTTAATTAAACTAATTAAACTTTAAAGAGAGTTAATCAAGATGATTTATAATATGAGACATGAATTAAAATGAAGGATTAGTGTTAAAACACCATTATCAATGCAAAGGAACCTATACAATCAAGCTAAAAAGCTTTAAGTTCAAATAATCACTTATACATCAAACAACTTAATTAAGAATCACTTATGAAAATAAGTTTAAAAATTTAGGAAAAAATTGTATACCATAGCTACTGTATTTAAATTAATCTTGTGCAAAAATTTGGATCAAATAAGCTAAAGAGCTTTTTGAAATCACAAATAAGCACTTATTGTTAGAACAACTTAATTAAGAATCTCTTATAAAAATAAGTTTGAAAAATTTGGAAATTGGTTGTATACAGTGGCTACTATATTCAAATCAATCTTGTGCAAAAATTTGGATCAAATAAGCTAAAGAGCTTTTTGAAATCACAAATAAGCACTTATTGTTAAAACAACTTAATTGGAAATTACTTATGAAAATGAGTTTAAAAATTTTGGAAAAAAATTGTATACATTGAATAATGTATTTAAATCAATCTTGTGCAAAAAATTGGATCAAATAAGCTAAATAGCTTTTTGAAATCACAAATAAGCACTTTTGGTCAAAACAACTTAAAGGCATAATCACTTATCAAAATAAGCTTTAAAAATTTGGGAATTTTTATATGCAGTAAATACTGCATTTAAATTAATGTTGTGTAAAAATTAGGGTCAAATAAGCTAAAGAGCTTTTTGAAACCCTAAATAAGCACTTATGATAAAATCAATTAAGTGAATAATCACTTATTAAAATAAGCTTTAAAAATTTGAAAATCACTTGTATACAGTAAATACTGTATTTAAATCAGTATTGTGCAAGTGTTGAGATCTAATAAGCTAAAAAGCTAATTAGAATCATCAATAAGCACTTATTCACTTTTAGGTTTAAAATCAATTAATCAAAAATAATCACTTAAATAAGTTAGAAAAATTCACAAATGAAATTAATAAAATATAAGCATAAACAGAGACTTAATAAGCTTATAAGCCACATAAGTGCTTTTACAAATAAGCTGAAATTAATTAATAATCAAAATCAGGGGGGTGCATTTTATAAAGCGCAGTAAAAAAGAAGGGTGCAGAAAGTACCTGAGCCCAAACAAAAATCCTATGTGGCGCAGGAGAGGAGGACTATGGTGGACGCGCGTGTTTTAGGCCGCCTGGTGAGATCTGATGGTGAGATTTGAATCAGCCAAGGAAAACGATCCAGTGCTTCGCAGGCATGAGGATCACCATGCACACGCGCGTTGCAGGACGCCAGATCTATTCATTAAAGCATCCAACGCGTGCGGTTTGCGCCAACGATCCAACGGACGCGTTATGTTTGAACGATCCAACGGACGAAATCAAATCTGAAAACGTAAGGGTGTACGTGGGTTGTCTTCAACCTCACGAAGAACAACAACAACGCGTGAGCTCGGCCAACTTCGAAGATCCTCAAATATTAACCAAATCGTGCGAAACAAAGCTCTATCCTGCTCGATTTTTCATGCTGGTCATGAATCCACCATTAGTTTCTCCAGAAAGTGCTTCAAGCTTGAGATATATGGAGATAAAGTTTGAGTGAAATTTTGAGAAATCACAAATTAAGCAAAATCGAGTTCGATTGATGATTGGAAAAGGTTCATAGGATGAAATAAGGATGAATGGAGTTGAAAAGAGACTGAAACTGTGGCTAGAAACTCGTATCCAATTCTCACATTTTTGGAGGTTTTTTGAGCTTTGAATTCACACAAATTTATGGGTGAAAGCTTGTGTTTTATGATTGTTTTGTGCTACTGGAAGTGTTTGGAAGCTTATTTGATGAAGAAATTGAAGTTTGGAGATGGTTTTCTTTGATTTCGAAATTTGAGAAAATGAGAGAAAAGTTTGAGTTTTTGGATGATTTTTCTGATTGTGTGCTCTCCCTGGCCTTGGCTGCGCAAATCTCAATGATTGGGAGTAAATATATGAGTTCCATTAGGTCAGAATCAATGAGAAAGGATATATAGGACAATGGTACAAAAATGTGATTTTTCTTGATTTTTCAAAAATGTTTAATTGAAGATAATGTTGTACTATTTGATGATGTGGTGATATGAGAAGGTTCTAGGTACTCTTATGATAAGAATGATGAGGTTTTAGTATTTGAACAATTTTTTGTGAATTTTCTAGGATTTTTGGATAAAAAGAAAAGGTTAAATAACACATAAAAAATTAATGTTAAATACATAAAATAAATATGCATGATGATGGATGATGATTTTGTTTTTAGATCTAATGTGAGAATGAAGTTGATTAGAATGAAAAATTATGAAGGAAAAGATTACTTGTTCACGAAGTAATCTAAAGAGAAATGAAAAAGAAAAAATGCAAATAAAAAGAAATTTCATGAATAATTAAATAATTTACAAAAAACAATTAAATAAT
Source organism: Trifolium fragiferum (assembly GCA_954870985.1). Classification (NCBI taxonomy): domain Eukaryota; kingdom Viridiplantae; phylum Streptophyta; class Magnoliopsida; order Fabales; family Fabaceae; genus Trifolium; species Trifolium fragiferum. The sequence goes on along the minus strand of OX940790.1, from coordinate 40,981,328 downwards.
TAAAGAAAATATTTTTATGAATTTTTGTGAAGCATTTATGCATTTTTATGGGTTTTTATGAATTATTATGCAAAAATATAATATAAACCTAAATTATTAACTAAAAGGGTAAAATGGGAATAAAAAAAATGTATGGGGCAAAATTAGGGTATGACAGCTCCCAGAAGTTGGGAAAAGCAAGTTTTGGAGAATGACACCAGAAGTTGTGATCACCAGAAGTTGCAAGTCAAAGTCAACCAGAAGCTGCACTCATCAGAAGCAGAGTTTACTCTCAAGATTCTGATGACGATGAAACAGCCGAATTTGCCAGAAGAACATTCTATTCTCTATAACGACTATCATCCAAATGGCAAATTCAGAAGAGGCAGAAGAAATCTCTTACAAGACTGTTATCCTCATGATAATGACGTTTGTACTATTGTACTATCTTTAGTTTCCTGATATGGGCGAATATTCGAAATCAAGGATCAGATTTTATTCTTTACTTGATTTGAATAAGCACATTTCAAATGAAAATATTAGTACAGTACTACGTAGTTGTTTTCATCTTTGTCCGCTCAAATTCAAGACGCTCCAACATCAACTATAAAAGGAGGAAGAATTTGAAGACAAAAACAACACATCTATCAAGAACAAAAGCGTTGTTATACTGCTGAATTTCTAAGAGCAATTTTTAACGTAGATACAACTTGAGCTTATATCAAAATTCAGGACAAATAGTTTCAACTTCTGACTAGTCAGTTGTTGAACCTTAGTTTTCTTTTCTAAGAATTCTAAGATAAGTCTTGTTTTTAGAGTTGTATTATTTTGTTCTAAGAACTCTCATATTGTTTATCAGAAGTTCAAACATTGTCTTTGTAACTTTGTTTTAGAAGTCTCTTGTTTGTGAGCTTGAGCATTGGAAGTCTCTTGTATTGTGTTACTTGAGCATAGGAAGTCTCTTGCTGCTGGCTTGAGCATTTGTAATCTTGTGTGATTATAGTGAAATCCCTTGGAAGTGCAAGGGGACTGGACTACTCTCGGTTTGTGAGAGAAACCAGTATAAATCTTGTGTGTTCATCTCTCCTTTCTATTCTCTGTTTTTCATTTCCTATCGTCCAGAAGTTGTTTGTGTTTGAGTTATTCCATTGCTGATTCTGATAAGTTTCAAAACTTAGAAGAAGTTTTTAAAACTACCAAAACACAATTCAACCCCCCCCCCCCCCCCCCCTCTTCTTGTGTTTTCACACCTTGAATGATTGATGAGTTGAAGTCAATTGAGAAGAACAGAACATGGGACTTGTGTGAATTGCCCTCAGATAAGAGAGCAATTGATGTGAAATGGGTATACAAAGTCAAACAAAATCCTGAAGGCAAAGTGATAAAATACAAGGCAAGACTTGTAGCAAAAGGATTTTTGCAGAAGCAAGGGTTGGACTATGATGAGGTATTTTCACCAGTGGCAAGACATGAGACAATAAGGTTAGTGATGGCCTTAGCTTGCAGCAACAGATGGCCCCTATTTCATTTAGATGTGAAGTTAGCATTTCTGAATGGACCCCTAGAGGAAGATGTGTATGTGAAGCAGCCTCCAGGGTTTGAACTGAAGGGCAAGGAAGACTAAGTGCTGAAGCTGAACAAAGCCTTGTATGGTCTGAAGCAAGCTCCAAGAGCTTGGAACAAGAGAATTGATTAGTTCCTTGTCACACAAGGTTTTAAGAAATGCAGTGTAGAGTATGGTGTTTATGTAAAAGGCAGTGATGGAAAGCATATGTTGATCATATGCTTGTATGTTGATGACCTGTTGGTGACAGGTAGCTCAGCTACAGAAATAGAGGAGTTCAAATCACAGATGAAGTGTGAATTTGAAATGACTGACCTAGGGAAGCTGACAAACTTCCTAGGCATGGAGCTCTTGGAAACTACAAAGGGAATGATATTACATCAATCCAAGTATGCTACTGAGATTCTGAAGAAGTTTGAGATGCTTGACTGCAACTCATCAATCACACCTGCAGATACTAAGGTCAAGTTTGATGAAGAGGCAGGTGGTGACAGTGTTGATCTAACTATGTTCAGGCAGCTAGTTGGTTCATTAAGATACTTATGTCAAACTAGGCCTGACATCAGCTATGCAGTAGGTTATGTCAGCAGGTTTATGAGCAAACCATTGAAGTGTCATTTGTTAGCAGCAAAGAGGATACTTAGATACATCAATAGCACAATCCACTATGGCGTGCTGTTTCCATACTCTAAGGGTAATGGAAAGCTAGAGTTGAGTGGATTTTCTGATGCTGACTGGTGTGGTGATAAGGTAGAAAGGAAAAGCACCAGTGGTTACTTGTTTAAATTCCAAAATGCACCTGTGTCTTGGTGTTCCAAGAAACAGTCAGTCATAGCTCTCTCAAGCTGTGAAGCAGAGTATGTAGCAGGTTCTTTAGCAGCTTGTCAAGCTAATTGGTTGCAATCACTTCTCAGTGAAATGGGGATTGTTGAAGACATCACAGTAGTGCTGAAGCTTGACAACAAATCAGCAATCAATTTGGCTAAGAATCCTGTTAGTCATGGCAAGAGCAAACACATTGAAACTCGGTTTCACTTTCTCAGAGACCAAGTTAATAAGGGGAAGTTGATTCTGGAGTATTGCCCCACTGAGAATCAACAAGCTGATATAATGACTAAGGCTGTGAAGAGAGATCAGTTCCTCAAGCTCAGGAGGGAGATAGGGATTGTATGTTTCGATAGCTTGTCTTAAGGAGGAGTATTGGTTTTGTAAGCCAAGCTTTGAAACATGGTTGCAGCTTCTGAATGCTCCTAGCTTCTGAAGCTCTCAAGCTTCTAAAGTGCCTCAGGTTCTGAAGCTCAGCAGCTTCTGAATCTCAGTTTGTTCTGAAGCTATGTTTTCTTTCTGAAGCTCTGTTTCAGCTTGTTATGTGTAGTTTTTTTTTTTTTGTTAGTTAGAAGTTATTCGTTAGTTAGTTGTGTATAAATACAGGTATAACTTCACATGTAAAATGACGATTTTTGTGAATAAAATTTCTACATTCTTTCTTTTCCTAAGTCTCATTTTTTTCCTTCATCATTTTCTTTCTTTTGTGTTCTTTGTTATTGAATTTTATCCCCAATAGTATGTTCACGGATGCAGATTCGCAGCAGTATTTTTTAACGGGTTTTCGCACAATTTTAAACTTTGATGTTGATTATAGATTGGATGATTCAAATTAAAATAATTAGAAAATTAAATAAAACAATTTTAGCTGCACATTTTAAATCGGATGATTATGATGTAAAACTGTGTCAAAACACATTGCAGGAAAAAATCTATTTCTATATTTTCATATTATCAGATGACATTTGACTATTTTTTTTAAAAATGTACAACAGTGTTATTGGGTTTGGGTCTATGGTTAAAGAAACAAAAATGATAATATAATCTTGAAGTAGTATATTCAATATCTTGAAATTTTTTAAAAAATAAAATCTTTTATACTTAAAAGTTAAAATTTTCATTTCTATTTTTTTTTAATCATTGCTTCGTGTTATTATTTAGCATGATCCTATTTTATAAGGATGATCACCTAAATGGTACAAATGCTTCCACCCTTTGTTTAAGCCATCATTCTGGTGGTGTGTGTATAAAGTTGCCATTAGTGATGTTCGCAATTTGATTAGGATTAGTTTTAATTTGTAAGATAGAAACTTGTCCTATTTAAGAATAAAATTACATGTTATTCAATTCAATTTTAAATTATTAAATATAAAAAAAGGCAAATGCTAAAGAGTGCACCCGGCACACTTTTTAAGCTTTTTAAATAATAAGTTTATATAGAATTTTTATAAGAATATATAAAGTCAACACATTGGAAATTGTGTTGTTTATCTTTTGAAGTAAAAAATTTCTTTAAATAGTATGTTTAAAGAGTGCACCAGGTGCACTTGTTAGCAAGACCCATAAAAAATTATCTTATCTTACCAATTCATTGTTGGTAATTATAAATTGTTTTTATTAACTATTATAAAGATATGGTAATATAATATGTTCAATGTAAATATAACATATTTTTAAGATAATGTAAATATAACATATTGTTTAGATATTTTAATTTGAAGGGGAAGTAAATTTGTGTGTTCATAATAGTGAAATACCATTAGGGGTATAATTGGACCGATTTGGATCGGTTTTTGATGAATCCAAACTCCGAACTAATGTGAACTCAATTGGTTCGGTTTGGATCGGTTTGTCCTGTTTTTGAAAAATGAAAACGAACCAAACTAATCGGTTTGGATCGGATATTTTGATCGGTTTTGTAATGTTTTTTTTTTACAATATTTTCCCTACTATTATTTTTTATGCGATATCCTGCTATAATTTTTTTAATCACACATAACATTTATGTAATCAATTATCACCATACACCATACATTAATTGGTTTTCAAACACATTTTAATTCAAACAAAGTTGACAAAATACAATCCATAGATTTTCAATACAAAATACAACCATAAAATTAAGTTCATGTGTTTAACATCAAGTAAAAAAAAAAAAAAAAAAAAAAATTCAATTTTTTTCCCACTTGAATCGTCAATGCACCATCATGAAATAATAAATTGAAATATATATATGAGTCAGGATCCGTTGACACCAATTAGTTTGACACTAAATGTTACACCTCTCAATAACATTTTAATCGATATAAATTTTATAAAATCCACCGTTGGATTGAAAGTTTATATCATATAGATCATTTATGTAAACTGTAAGACAAATTCAAAATCATTTTATATGTTATTGAGACCAATGTAATCAAAACCGGACCGGACCGGCCTGTTCAACCGGTCCGACCGGGAACCGAACAACTAAGCAGTTCGATTTACAGAAAAAACCGCTGCACAAAGGAACCGGATATAAAACCGGTAAACCGGATAAAACCGGTTAAAAAACGGTAAACCGGTGGTTCCCCGGTTAAAACCGGTTGAACTACTACTATAATTTTAAATTATTTTCAAAAAAATATTAGTAGTTTTTTTTTATTTGAGGCTTAAGTTCCTTTTTTTCTTTTCAGAATAAAAAACAAGCACTCAAAGTTCATTGAGATTCACATTGTCTATGTACACTTATATATAGGATGGTTGTTATAGTTTGTGAAGTTTTGTTCGATGTGGGACTTTTGGACTAAAGGAGAAAATAGCTTTTCTTTCTTTATACTGTATATGGAACAAAACACTAAAACACAAACTTAATTTTTTTTCTCACACTAACTTCATCGAACAAAACTTGCAGCAAATTGCCTCTCCCCATACTCCATTCACTTGCAGCAACATCAAAATCAAAGAACACGGTTTCCCTTTGCTAACGAACAGATTTATTAACTTTTCTATTTTATGAACAGTTAACATTACTAACAAATAATAGTGATGAAGAAAACAAATAAATAGTGGTTATAACTTAAATTTCATATCTGAAAAAATACACCATTGTTGTACTAGATTTTTTCCAACAAAACATCATCAGATTTTAGAGATATTAAAACCCCATTGTTGTAGATTTCTAGTTTTTTGAGAAATGGGAAGAGGGAAAATATAAACCTCATTGTTGTTGAAACTTTACATTATCCAAAGGTTCTTATTCATGGCCAAGAAATTTATGTTAAATGATCCAAGAAATCTGAATTGTTTTGGTTTGGAGGGGTATAGTGGTGGAAGATAGTGTGAAAGATAAAGTGAAAAATAACAATGTTGAGAGACTGTCATAGATGTGTGTTTCCTTTTTGTTAGATAGAGAATAAGATAGTGAATATTGAGTATTATTTATTTATTTTTAATTATATATTAATTAAAAAATATATATTTGATTAAAAACGGTCCGATCCGATCCGACCCCTGTCCGACCCCTTGAACCTTGAACCCGTAAGCTTACCGGTTTGATGACCGGTCCGGTTTTGAGAATCTTGATTGAGACGCATAAAGATTAACAGCATTTAAAAAACGCCCAAACTGTTAATTTTGATGTATCTCAATAACATATCAAATGATTTTAGATTTGTCTGACAATTCAAACAAATGATCTATATGATATAAATTTTCAATCCAACGGTGGATTTTATAAAATTTATATCGGTTAAAACGTTATTGAGAAGTGTAACATTTGGTATCAAACTAATTGGTGTCAACGGATCCTGACTATATATATATAGAACATTGAATTTATTTTAATTTGAACATTGAAACGGTATATACATAGGTAGAATTTAGAACATTATATATAAATATATGGTTAATAATATACCTATTGGTTCGGTTCATCGATTTTTAAAAATTGAATCCGAGAATCGAACCAAACCATGTCGGTTTTTAATTGGTTCAGTTCAGTTTTGAATCCGAACCATAAACATCGGTTTTTTTCGATTTGGATTGGTTTGAATCGTCAGTTTAATTGGATTTTTTTGATCCGCTTACACCCCTATCTACCAAAGACTACCACACTTTAGAAACTACTAAAAAATACATTCTCAATCTTTCTTTTTAGTTATTTTTCAGAAACTACTAAAAAAATAAAAAATAAAAAACCCTTGTCAATCTATTTTTCTTAACAACAATAAAATCTTCTGGTTTTTCTTATTTCTGGATTTCTAACTAATTTAAAATATTCAAACAAACATAATAAAACCACTAAAATATATTTCTTTTAGTTAAAAAATTGACTTTTTCTTGATCAAAAGAAAAGTGAACTTTGTTTTATCAAATCTTGTAATAAATGGACTTAAACATAAAATGCATACATCAACCTTGGAATTTATTTTGGAAAGAAAATTTGATACTATTATTTTTGGGTTAATAGGTCTTTACCCCCTGCAAAGTAGACGAGTTTTGCTTTACCCCCTATAATTTATTTTTTTTAGATTACCCCCCTGCAAAATTTATTTTTTTTATTTACCCCCTTCAATGCACTTTTTAAATCGGTTATTTTGTTCAACCGATTTAAAAAGTGTTATTTTTAAATCGGTTAATCTGTTTTTTTTTGCCTGCTACGTCAGCAATAGGGGGGTAAGTCAAAAAAAAAATTGCAGTGGGGTAATCTCAAAAAAAAATATTACAGGGGGGTAATGCAAAACTCGCCTACTTTACAGGGGGTAAAAGCCTATTAACCCATTATTTTTTAATGTAAAAAGAAAAAAAAAGTTCTTCCAAAGGTTGGTGCAAGGAGTGTGCAATTTTCAGCTTAAGTGGTGCAGTAAATAATTTTTCATAATTAATCTCAAGTGGAGGCCCAATATAGACTAAATACAACAGAGTACGTCCGGTAGGAAAAGATTATTTCTCTTTCAGTCCCTACGTTTCTTTTTCACCCCTCGAATTTCTTGTTTTGCCCTTTAAAAAAATTTTGGTTTTTATAAATCGAAAAAAAATTTGCCTTGAAATAAAACTTTGGTTTCTAGAAATCGAAATTTTCTAAAATTTGAACTAGAAATGTTTCGGTTTCTGCGAACCGAAATTTTTTTTAAGGGCAAAATCGGATTTTTGAAGGGGTAAAAAAGAAACGTTCCGCTGGGAGAGAAATCTTCATAAAAAAATTTAAAATCAAATGAGGTGAACATGGATCAAACACGCGACTTTCGGTCTAACACTATCCAAACTGAGCTGTCTCTTCAACCTGTTAATTGTTCTATTCGTAATGTTCTTATAACATTTTCAACCACTTGATATACAAAAACAGCAAAATAAATGCATCAGTTGGGAATCGAACTCGGGGGTCTGTACCATGACAGGATACTATTCTTTACTACTAATTGTTTATAATTATAACTAGTCATTAACATCTTGGAGCGGATTGTTTTTAGGCTTCATCTATAATTGAAGGTATCAAGCTGACTTTAATTATAAGCACCACGAAATTAAATAAAAATAAAAGTAATTATCTTTTTAATCAATTATATCAGAAGTAGTTAAACGAGGAAAATGTCATCTCAAAATAACCCTTTAGCCACTCAAGTATCACGCCAAAACAAAGCATCCTTACCATTTATTTTCTAGGATCTTGCTAATGAGTTATTTTACTCTCTAAGCATTTCATTTTTTTTTTTTTAAAAGTATTCAAAAAATTAAAACTACAATTTTTAATGTGTTGACTTTATAAATTTCTATAAAAAATTTATAAAATTTTAGTAATATTTAAGGTCTTAAAGAATGCCTCGGGAATACTTGTTAGCGTTTGCTTATTGTTTTAATTGTTCTTTCTTATCACAAATATAGAAGAAAATTTATAGATGGTAGAATGTGAAATTCATACCTTTTGAAGAAGAAGGATGGAAACATTTCATTATCTTTGGAGGATTTATTTTTTTTACAAAATATCTTTGGAGGATCGTTAAAGAATAAGATATATATTAAAACACGAAATATTATTTGATTAGCAATCTCTTGGAGTTTATGATACGTAGGAATGTCAATTTCATCCGTAAATAGGTATTGTCCCGTTTGGGGACCCGAAGATAGAGAATTTTTTTCCGTGGGGATGGGGATGGAGGAGAAAATTTTGCCCGTCTCCGAAAACTTTATTAAAATAACATTTATAAATGTATATTATATATGATGTTTATTATGGTCATAAGACTCACAATAATATTGTCACTTTTTTCTTTGTTTTATAATTAAGTTTTACTATTTTTTTGCAACTAATTTGATTGAAAATAATAAAAATTTGATAACTTTTTAAAGTTGACGGATCCCCGCGAAAACTGTAGAGATCCGTGGAGATGGGGATGGAGGAAGAATACTTCCCGAAGCGGAGAATGAAAAATATTTTAGATAATGGGACAATAAGTGGTAAAGTACATTCCGCTCAATCCCCATTCCATTGACATTCTTAATGACACGTTCGTAATAACATTATGTGTAGAGAAGAGTTAGTTAATTTATTTATTTTGACTAAAAAGAGTTAGTTAATTTGTCTTTCTTACTAAAGCAAATCATATATATTTTCTCATTTTAGTTTATAGGACGCATAAGAAATACCTCCTCTTTTATATTTTTTTTTTTTTGATATAATAATTCATCATAGAGGTATATTGACGGATGCTCATGATTTGCCTTGTGTTTTCTGTTTTTTAAATTCAGAGGATAGTAGCCATCTTTTCTTCTCTTGTCAATTTAGTAAAGAAGTATGGGCTGCTATATTTAGTTGGATAGGGAAAGCTATTTTAACAAGTGTCGAGGGCCGGGAACATTTTATGTTGTTTGGTGACTTGGTTAGCTTGAAAAAAGGTGGAGGACAAGTTAACCAGTTGATTTGGTTGGCTACTACGTGGAGTATATGGAGGCATAGAAACAGTGTGATATTCAAAGGTGCAATTCCGGACACAATAGCTCTTGTGAATGAGATCAAATCCGTTTCTTGGTTTTGGTTTTCGAATCGATTTGGTCGTAAAACTAGTTTTTCTTTTTTGCATTGGTGTCTTGATCCTTTGGGATGTATCAACAGCATTCTATAATTCTTATCTATTGTAAGGGATTGAGTACCCCTTGTACTCCCTTATAATAAAATTTGCTTATAAAAAAAAATATTTCTGTAGATTATAAAAATTAAATATCATTTGTACTCTTTATAATTTAAATTTTACTTATATAAAATAAAAAAAAAAAAAATCTCACCATTGCCCACCTGCCTAAAAAGTAAATTCTCAAATCATTCATTTATTTATTAGTTTTACAATACAAATCATTCATTTATTGAATTAAAGAATAGTCTTTTAATATCAATAATATCTTTCCACCATTCTGAAATTTTACTCGCTTCATAACCAATCTCCCCATATTTATGAGTTAAAATATTTCTCCAATACCTACCCCCTTCCGCACCATCCATAGGATGTCTACCCACTCTATAGTGTGATTAATTGATTATGCTTTATTGGATCAAATAAAATTGCAGTAACAACCCTTGTTTACTTCAAAATTTCTACCGGAGGTTTATTGCCAATAAAAATACCACAGTTTGTTTGTTGTGAAAGAATCAATATTTATAAATGTTACTGTTTTTTTTTTTTTTACGTACTCAAAAATCAATTCCAGCTTTAAATCACATTCACACTAATAAGTCCGTGTTGCTTAAACTTCAGTTCTACTAGTTATACAGTATGTTTGAAGACATGTATACTAAGGTCGGTGCTCAACTTCTTCCCATTACCACAAATACTACTTTGAAAATACTGTACATATGTATTTTTTCTGTCCGAAACTATACTTTCACCTTTTTCTATCCGGAACCTATTTTTAAGCAATCTCACCTGCCTAGTCATCATATTCCAATAGTAAAAGTAAATAAGGGACGAAGCTTAGCATATAAGGTACCGATAAGATCCCTGCATTGGAGATGCCCTAAGTTTGATTTTTTTTGTCTTACTATCATGAAGTGGTAGGGTCCAATCCCAACCGTGCAATCAAGGTTAATGATGTTGATTATGTGAATATACCTCTATTACGAAAAAAAATAATCGATAATGTACATGGGCATCGATAGTTGAAGACCGAAATTCAAGAAATGTAGATTGTTACAGAGTTTGATGGATATTTTCTGAATAATTACTATGATATACGTATTCTTGAAGCAGTGCCCAAAGACTCAAATGACTAGATGCTTACAATTGCACCGGGCGTTGTCGAAGCTAACCAGAAGACTAACGGTGCAAATAGAATGCAACAACCATAAATGTATAGTAAGAGAAAGATGATTAAAACATGTATAGTAAGAGAAAGATGAATTTGTTGTTATAGAACCTGCAATTTACATGATATATTATATATATGTTACAGTAAGAGTGAATCCACTCTCTCCTTTCTCTCTCGAGTGTTGAGAGATAAATAAATGTTATCATAAAAATAACGTATACAACGGACCAAATAGAAATATTTATGTATTCTGACTACTTTCTTTGTGTGCGTACTTTCTCACCTCTTGCTCGTCTTGAAAACTCTTGGATCTTACGATCGTGGTCTTTGAGCATCTCATCCATATTGTTTGAAGCCAGTAACGGACCTGACATGTATATCTTGTTTCCACTGGATCCATGTCCGTCCTGAAATACAGCCCAACGTAGTTATTTAGCTATTCAGCAAAGATAAAGATGCACATGGTTTTTAAATATAACATGAGAGTTGCTCGTGCAAGGGAAGGCTTTTACTACCGAACTTTTAGAATTCGTAAAATAAAACAATAAATAAATAATAACTAACCGGAGTTGATTTTTCAGTTGGGACTCTTCTATTTACAATTTGACTGTGATCAACAATTCGTTTTTTATCCCGCCTTCTTCTTGACTCGGATCCATTAGTTGCCTCTACGGATTTTCTTACTTCAATTGGTTTTCTGTGGAGAAAGGGAACTGGTTTTGGCTCCTGATCTTCCGACAACAAAGTCCTAGATGCTACAAGCCCGGATAGTTTTGCTAGGTTCACTCTGTTTGAAACATGAGGCCCTTTATCAACTTCTTTCACGCCCCTGGGCCAGCCAGAACCAGGAACCAAGGGGCCTGAATGTGAAGGCCTCCTATAAAAGTGACCAGATAAATTATTTTCTGTTTCTTTAACATCTTCTGATTGTTTGTGTGGGAAACCCTGACTCCCAGACACGTATTCTCTACGAGGATACGACAATTCGCTTCGGTTCTTTGAGATGGAATAATGCTTGACTTGCTGCTCCAGACATCAGTAAGATAAAGTGAGAGGGAAATAGATAAAGACTAATTCAGTAGAAAGTACATAAGTGAAACGACGAAAAAGAGCACTAGAATACTTCAAATTTAATATATATATATATATATATATATATATATATACATGAACTCATAGATATAATGTCAGAAGATTACTTGAAGAAAAGAATTACCTGTATTGATGCACTCAAGTCAGCATTGTCTTTTGTTGAGACAACGACCCTAGGTCCTTTTTCTTGTCTAACCGCTGAGCCAACCTTTTGCTCCCGCTCTCCAACAGCTCCTTTCCTAAGATTATTAAGAGAAAAAAAAAATTATGCATATCAGTTATCTTATAGAAATATGCTTTATATCATTGTTTTTTCCGTGACTTAGAATCAACCAAAATCAGGTACCTTCTGGTTGCTTCATCACGCATTTTAGCGTCAATCTCCTTGCTAGGAGGATATTTTGGTAAACTTGATGGATCACAAGGCAAAGGTTCTGATGTAAAGAACTGTCAAAAACGGGGAGAAGTTCAAGATGGAGAATCACAATATCACATGCTTCTCAATAGTATTGATTAATCTCAATCAGATTATACAGTTACTTGTTTGGAGGCATAAACCAGCATACCTCACTTTTCAGAGCAGCAGCTGCTGTCCCTCGTTGGGACGGATCTACGGAAAGTAGGGTCTCTATAAGCTTAAGAGCAGTTGATGAATATTCCTTAAACGTATCCGCAACACATCGCCTATAATGGTGTGGAGGCTTGAATACTGTTGAATGTGGCAACCGCAACTTAAGCCAATAGTCCTCAGTCGGTGAGCCGCAAAGTTTAAAAATCCGATGCAACTGCTCAACCTACAAGGAACTAAAATCAATTTTTAGGTACCTCATACATTTATTAACATCCAATGCTAGTATTAGTCTCGGTTTACAAAATTGTGAGGGACATATATAAGGTTGGCTTAGTAGGTAGCATCGACATTACAGTTTAAAGGCATAGGCATCTCAATGTGCCCGTGTCTGCGTGAATGCTTCATATTGGTTTGAAAATTATGGAAAGTAGACTCCTAAACATCATACCTCAGTTTTTCCGGGCAAAATGGGCCGGCCTGTATATAGTTCTCCCAGTATACAACCAGTGCTCCATAAATCCACTGCAACCCCATAATGATTCGCTCCAAGTAAAAGTTCGGGTGGTCTGTACCACAGAGTTACTACACGGCTAGTCAATGGAATATTGTGATGGGAGTCAAAAACATTTGCCAAGCCAAAATCGGCAATCTTTAAAACACCATTATTGTCGATGAGAAGATTTGAGCCCTTTATGTCTCGGTGGAGGACACCATGACTATGACAATGATCCAATCCACTAAGAAGTTGATGCATGTAGCATTTCAGCTGTTATACAAAAAAAATGTCTTAAAAGAGTTTTCTTATAAAAATGGAGTAGGAAACATTTGTGGTATAATTACACGTGGCATTTCAGATAACGACTACTTAGGTCATTTCTCTGGTAAATGTGGGACCTCAACACGCCACATCATATCCAAAACTAGTTGGAACATGAACAAATGTGGGTGGCCTAATACCAAATCTATGATAGGCTCAGATGCCATCTTAAAATATCGGCTGAACCTAACTCAACATCAAAAATTAGCTTAAAGGGGTAAAATTGTCCAAAGCCATATAAAGACCAATTTGACCATATCTCAAGTTCTCAACAGAGAGAATCCAAAGAATCATTCCTACCTGTGATTCAGAAAATTTGATGTTCGGATTTGATGTAAGTCCTGTTAGGTCATGTTCCATATACTCAAAAACAAGGTACAAGCTTCGAGAATTTTCAGATGTTATCAACCCCTCCAGTTTTATTATGTTTGGATGGTCGAGCCTACGAAGTATATGTATTTCCCTTGCCATAAACTTGACACTCTCAGGATCAAGATTATCAAACCGCACCTTCTTCAATGCAACAATCTTCTGATTAGTCATGTCACGAGCCTTATAAACAGTACTATAAGTTCCTTGCCCAATCTGCATAACAGAATAACATCAAATTATCCATTTTTATAGGAACATCAAAGAAAATAACCTCATTCCTTCACCCATTTAAGAAGTTTAACTCACATAAACGAAACAGAATCACGCCATCCTAATTAGCATTCTCTCTTTTTAACTTTTTGCAATAGAAACAATCAAGTTAACCCTACCTTGAACTCTGACGCGTCAAGAGAAAACAGCAAAATAGATTTTACATGAAACCTTGACACCTAGTTTCTATATTCTATATAATCATATCAAACATTATTGATCCATTTCTTTCATTATTGAGTTTTAACCATATGAGTCTAATTATATTGTATACACAAATAGAGCAAACAAATTATCAACTTACTTTATGTAACCTCTCAAAAGTATCTGCACTTCGCGGTATCCATCCTTTAATAGCATCACCAGCAACAGAAGAAAGCCACGCCGGCCAACCAGCCGCAACTCGTTCGCCTTCTATAGCCTTTGGAACCCTTCCAAGACCAGGATGATCAATAACAGTCAATTCAGTTTTCTCAATTTTCTTCTTCCTCCCATTTTGATCATCATACAAGTGCACTGAACCATTGGATTTCTTTTCATTCAATGAAGCTTTCACTTTCACATCAACTCCACCCTCAACCCTCTTGGAAGAATTCAACCTCAAAACATTCAACTCTGAAGTTCTTGTGCTACTTGATTGCAATTTCTTTGATATACTTTCATTGTTGTCTTCTACAGCTGAACTCTTGGAACATATACAACCCATTTTGCAGCAGAAAGATATAATAACACTTCAACTATGTAATATATAGTAATATTACAATTACAATTACAATATCATCCTTCAAAAACAACAAAATTTGTTTTAACAACCCCACCAAAACTCATGAACATAGTCACACTAGATAGAACTACAACTACCACTTTTTCAACAATCCAAAAGTAAAGATTGAAACTTTTCAACCATGAATCCAATATTTGAAGATTCCAAACTGACCCAATTGAATTCTGAGCAGTAAACTTAGAATCAAACATGAAATTCAGATCCCAACACAATAAGAAAACATTTTTCCAAGGAAGAAAATAAAGGGCATGAAATTTAGGTTGTTGGGTGAATATGAAAACACTTATAAAAACATGGAATTAAATTTAAAAATAAAAATAAAAAATTACTTGGAAGACCTTTGAATTGGAATTAAGAGGAAAGAGAAAAGTGTGATGGAAAATTCAACGCGTATTCAGACACCAAAAAGAACATTATCATCAACCAAACAACAACCTTAGTCGGCTTATGCCGGCTTAGGCTCAGTCAAAGGACACCACTCTCTTTCTCTCTCTCTGGTGCATGATGGTGATGATGATGTTTTTGTAGTGTGAGTCTCTCTCTCTCTCTCTCTCTCTCTCTCTCTCTCTGTTTTGTTTTACCACGTTCTATGTTCTGTCAAACAACGATTGGTGTTGGTTTTGTGTTCAAAGCTTCGAAGCTGGTCGTTCAAGTTCTGTTTGGAGGAGTCCAAACATAGAAATCAAGATATTTAACTTAATGGTTAATCAACTATTTTTATAATGAATTGTCCAAAATATTAAGCTCAATTTTTTATTGGAGAAATTTTTTGTGAGGTTTCTAAACTTTAGATTAACAAGGTTAATTCCCTAAATATCAAAGTTAATAAATAAAAACATTAAGAATTAGAATAACTAATAAAAAAGATATTTGTAAAACTAACATGAAAGTCGATTACGATTAAAGATAGCAATAGGTTAGGGTGGTCTACGGGGTTTTAAGACCTAGTCTATATAAACTCAGAGCAGGTCAGCCTATTTCTTTAAATAAAGCATATCGAAGCATTTTTATAAACATATTTAGTTAAATAGTCTAGGTTGCAGGCCATTAAATTGTTAATCTACTAGACGGTCTATTTAAGTTAATATTAATAATATTTTTAATAATATTATTATTTATATATTAAAATTTGAACTTTGATTAGATTATATGTTTATTAAATTTTTCGATAGTTTAAGTTTATCAATCTACATTAGTTTTTCACATATATAAATATATTATTATAAACTATAATTAAAATATGATATATAGTTAACTTCTCTAAAATATCATGTTAAATATAAAAAGGACATTAGTTTATTAATTCGTAATTATTTTTAAAAATAAATATAATTATTTATTTAAATATATTCATGTAAAATAGGTTTTTAAACAGATTAATATGCCACATTAAACCTTCAAAAAGTCAAACTCGGGCCTAAAAAATAAGTCTATGATAGGTCATATACCAGACTCAGACCTTCTATTTTTTGACATGTTAGACCGAGGCTTGACAAAGTCTAACTCGACCTAACTTATTCCCACCTCTAATTATGACGAAAATGGTGATTTGTTCACTGAACATTAAAAGCGTTTTTTATTTTACTTTTCATTTTCATCCATTATTTTAATGCAACTTTTTCTTATTGTAATCTCTCAGTGAGTGACGAAGTAATGGACAATTAATATGCTATTTAAATTTTAATTAAAAATTAAAGTACTTTTTTCCTTGTTTGTTGATTTGGGAAAGAGAGGATTCTGTGTCAACTAAAACACAGTTTGGAATAAAATGAAACTTGGCATATATACTAATCCTGCCATAATATGAAATCAATTTTGCGCCTATTTGACAGTAAATTATGTATGAGAAGAAGTTGCTAACAACTGTCTCAATTTCCATTTATAAACCAACATTAAGTAATCTAAAAAAATGAACATTAATTTGGCAAATACTAATCATTGTGTGAGGAAGAATTAAACCTAATATATTGGATGTTCAATGAATTTAAAAAGATAAATTTTATTCCAAAAAAAAAAAAAAGATCATTTTGTTCACATATAAATTTTTATATTTGTTTTATAAAATATATTTATAAATTTTTTGAAAATTGATTTATTTAATTTTTGTGAAAAGAAAACTGATATTCATCTCAAAAACTAATTAAATTTTATATTTTTATTTATTGATATGATAAAAAAATCATAAATGTAAAAATAAAAAATAATTCTTAATTTCTTATTTGTTCTGTTAAAGGTATACTCTCATTAATAAATCCTAAAGGTATATATTTTTCAAAATAAACTTACAACTTTACAAATTTAAGAATTATTAATAGTTTAGTGATTTCTTATTTCTTACCAAAAACAGTATGGATTGGTGATTGTCTCTCGTCGAATAAATAAATAAACTAGTATGAATTAAGTCATAGTGGTTAAAATTTTGGTTAAAACTTTTGTTTACTACTACTAATAGGTTGTGGGGTCGGTATTCAGGTATATATTCCCAGTATTATAGTATATGATGATCATGATAAGATAATGAGGTAGATAATAACATGATAGGAAAGTGATATGATTGACACTTATCATGTCATATATTTGATGCACACGTTATAATAAATATAAGATAGCATTTGGTGCATGCTTGATTTTCTTAATCAATGTTCTACAAATATAATGATTGTAAAAAAAATAAGGATTCACTTATCATTCTGCTGACAGGTCTCAATTCTTTTATGACAATTTTTTTTCACCCCAATATATCTTTTTCAACCCCCTTGAAGGCACAAAAAATTTAAGTAAAATTTACACTAAAAAAAATTTGGTAAATATTTATCGAACTTTTTCGAGGTGAAAAAGAGTTTTTGAAAGGTAGGAAAAGAACTTTTTTTTTGTATTTTGCTGCAGTAGGCATACTTTAATTTTGTTGAAGAAAAAAGCCCAAGTAAGTACATTGCCTCTCTTCAAGGAAAAAAAAAAAAAAGAAAATTGCTATATAGGTCTCTCATATTTACTTCCAGGCTCCCCAAACTGATAAAAATGCCCCTGATCAAAAAATTCGTTAAGTAGACGACGATTAAAAAACTATTTTGTTGACAGACTGACGAAACTACGTGATAAATTTGACCATACGTGGATCCTGTGCATAGTGCACACATTTTCGTCTTGTACCCTATATTTACATTTTGCACACACGGCAAGTTCATTTTTTTTATTTTTTTCTTAACAAGTGCTTCAGAACATTAGTTAGGATAATTTATTTTTATTTTTGATATTTCTTGCTCGTAACGTATTTTTATTTACTTAAATGAAAGGTACAAACTTTAATTGATATTTCATAAAAAAAATTCTATTATATGTGAATTTATACATGTTAAAATATTTAAAATAGTAAATTTGTACTGAAAATTATACATTTTATATCAAATGTATAATTTTTTTAATAAATAAATTTATTTTTTAATAAAAAATTACACGTTAGACAAACCCTTTGTAAAATCAACCACTTTAGTTTTCTCAAGTGCCACAACAAAACTGTGAACTAAACACCACGCGCTACAAAAGCGCGTGAGTTTCCAACATTCATTACTTAGCATGATTGTTAATTACCAAAACAACAACCTAAGACACAGCTCGAAATCGGAACAACATAGAAAAGAAGTAAAACAAAGTCAAAATTGTTGTCTTTGTGTAACATCTGAGTTTTAGGAATGGCAAAAATTGAAGAAGAACCAACATCGTCATCGATGCAACAACAAGCACCTTCATCATACATGTTCCTATTGAACATAATGAGCAAAAGAAGAACATGGGCATGTCTTTTTTTCCTTGTTTACGGTACCCTTTTAACATCTTCATGGAATTTTCTAAAATCAATGCTTTCTTGGTACAATTTACAAGCTCAATCATCAACATCTGGTTGGCCTGCAATCTATGCATCTGTTCTTCTTGGTACTGTTTTTGGGTTGCTTTCTATGGTTGCTGCTTTGGTTGTTATGGTTCCTGCTGTTTTAGTCACATGGATAACCATAGTTGTTTTGTTGGCTTTTTTTGGAAAGCCTAAGAGGACTTTGGTTGTTGAAGGGAGAAAGATTACTGCTGAAATTTTCAGTTTTGTTTTTAAGATTTTGCTTACTGAAGGGAATGTTGTTGCTGCTGTTTGTGCTGTTTTGGGCTATTTTGCTTTGGTTAGAAGGAATAGTGAATGATTAATTAATTTGGATTTCATTTGAATTTGGTGGATTTGTTGTTCAGTGGTTCGTTTTGATTTTTAGGGAATTTTGGATGATTTTGGTAGATAGGGTTTGCAAATCATGCTAGCTGGTGGTGGGTGTGATTTGGTAAAGTGTCTTAATTAATCTTTTTTGTTTTGTTCTGTGACATAGATTAGGAATCAAATTACATAGTTGAAATCAAACTTGAAAATGCTGTTTAGATGGTAAATCCAAGTGTTTTAGATTCATTAATTTCATGACTTATTTACAAGCTGATTAGTTTTATTGATTCAATATCATACATAGTGTTTCTGTAGATAGATATGTAGTAGTACTTCAGAAGTAGTTGTTCTTCAATGTCTACTGACTCATTCTGCAAAATTGTTCCTGTTTTACTTTCTTAAAAACATTCTTAACTTGGAACATGAAAAAGTGGAGTTAAAAAATGTTAACTTAGTGAAGTGTACTATGTCTATGAGTATTAGTATTACTCTTTTTTTGTACAAATTTTTTCTTGCAGGCTCAACAAGGTCAACAGGCCTAAAGGCGAAACCGTACTTATGCGCTTATAGATTACCAACCAACGAGATCCTTATACCTAGTAGTAGAAGCATATGTTTGGTATCACGGTGGATATGTCAGGATCATGGTGTGATTTGGCCATACTCACCGTGATTCCAAACATGCACGAAGTTGAATTCACGCTTCTGTGGAGTATGAGTCAATTTCTTGCCAATTTAGATAACCTCTTTTTGTCTATGAGTATTACTATTTAAGTCAAATTAGGCTGCTGAGTAAACAAGAATAATCATATGTTGAGATTCTGTTTAATCTTTTACAGTACCTTTCATTCTTTAAACAAACTCTTTAGTTAGAGTCTTTTGAGAAGACCAAGACTAGAAGAGGTTTCTTAAGTTACATAACTAGCCAACAATAATCATACTGTCTCTAATAAAAAAAATAGAGTTAAGAAATTAACTCAAACTAGAAGTCAAATTATGGTTGAAGTTGAACCATCCATAGAGAATCAAAATGAATTATTGAACATCTGTTAAATTAGTTATGAGTGTTTGTTTTCTATCATAAGTTATGACAACAAGCAACAACAACCTATTTGACTACTTGTGGCTACCATTTTTCATTATTGATATTACCAAATACTACTACTCAATGCTATATCAGTATGACAGTACCTAACTCTGAAGGGAAAACTTATTTCTGTCCATGGGCCCTCCCAAAATCTTATCTCATTTATCAACCTATTGTTGTAACTTGTATATGTAAGATTAAAAAAAGTGGTGCTAACTAGTGCCCGACATTAATAAAGAATACTAAAAAAAGTAATTTTTGTATTGAAAACAATATTTTTTATGGTTGTCAATTTTGTGATTAGATATAAATATATACGGACATATTTGGTTCATGTGTATATTCACTTTAGTACCATTATAAGCAAATTTGATAAAAAAAAAAGAATTGTATTGAAAAAGTGATGTATTTAGTATATCGTTGATAAAGTTAAATTTATTTATAATAGTGATCGGGCGGAGTATACAGTGTATATGGAATACTTATTGTCTATTTCCTGACATAGTTAATCTTACATGGCCAACGTAGTGTTGTCCAAATGGTAAGAATTCAGCTCATATTTCACATGAATTTGGGTTCAAATCTTATTTCCGAGGTGAGAACTTCGTTAGTAGATAATACGGAGCATGTTAGTACTTTATCGGTGTTTTTTGAGTTTTGAGGTTTTTCTTAATTAGGTTAAACTCTCAATCCAACCAGCCCAAACATGTTTTTATTTATCTTTTTTTTTCTCAAGTACTTCAAGAAGAAATGCTAATTTTAATTACTTGAAAATGAATCCATATCTTGTATGGAGAAAAGGGTGAACTTGTTTACTTTAGGTAAAAAGTTGATTGAGAAACTGTAAATAAAAAGGTGATTGGTGGTGGAGAATGAATTCATGTGGAAGTGAAATAAGATTGCATAGTATAATATTATCTGAATTTGGATTTTGGTGTCTTGCACATGTCCTACCGACCAAACTTTGATGTAGATTATCTTTTTCTCATGCCTTGTTCCGCAAGCAAGCCAAACTTTGCTCCATTTAGTGTACCTTTCAACTAATAGAAATTATATTTTGAAAGAAAAAATGCTTTTAACACCGTAAAGTGATACTGTACATTATTGTGCTTTCAGAGTAGGATTTTTAATTTTCAATGATATTGTTTTCTATAATAATTATGTCAGTAGTAAATTAAACTTCAAAAAGTTATAAATAATAATTTTGTGTTTTTTAGGTTTTTAGATTTAGAATTTAAAAGGATGCATTTTGTCTTTTAAAAAGAACTAGTTTTGAGACCCGCACACGGTTCTATCGATTTTTATTTCTAAAATATTATTAAAATATAAGTGACGTAGTGTATAAAAAAAATAAATGACGTTATTCTGCTATTTTTTTGTAAAACTTATTAAACTACGTAAAAAAAATTATTAAAGTAATTGTCCCGTGTATGATTTTTGTATAATAAATTATAATTAATAATAACAAATATTTATTATTCAACTATTTTTTTTTCATTAAATCAGTTGTCTCGTGTATGATTGGATTTTTTATTAAAACAATTGTCCCGTGTAGTATTATAATATATATTTATCAATAATATATTCATCAACAATTGTTCTGTGTATTATTATAATATATTATTTAATTCCTTTTATTTATTTTATTTTTTTGGTACAAATTTCTTTTTTTTATTAAAGTAATTGTCCCGTGTATGATTATTTTTTTTATTAAAACAAATGTCCCTGTGTTATTATAATATATATTTACCCCTTAATTATTAGTATAATATATATTTATCAATAATATACTTCTCCTATATTTTTTATATAAGAGTAAACAAAAATAGAGTAAATTATTTTATAATAAATATAGAGTACAATTTAACTATTATATAGAAAAATAGTAAATTGGAAAATATAATTTATTTTTTTACGAAATAGAAGATTTGAAATATTTTTAAGAATTGATAAGGGCAAATTAAGATTTTTAGTAGTAATACCTTTAATATATTGGGCCCATTTGAACTTGGCTTATTTTTAAGCTTATGAAAATACTTTATAATTATAATTTATAAATAAACTTTTATGTTATTTCATAAGTTTTTTTACGCATGTTAATTCATAAGATTTCACTGACAAAAATTATATATTTATAAACTGTTTTCATAAATAACCTTAAAAAACTTATAATAATACATAAAATTTTATATATTTGCATAAGTTATTTCGCATAAGATCATAAATAAGTAAATTGAAACGGGCCCATTGTGTTTTTTATTTTGTTTTTATGTTCTATTATTTTTAAGCTCATAAATAAATATCTTCTTTTATTAGGTTCTTCTATTTTAATTTTTTATATATAAGTTTTTATATGTTAGATTGAGTAACTATTTTTTCTTTAAAAAAAGTTTTTTTTTTATTAAAAAAAGTTATTATTTTTGGTACGTATATTTTATGTTGACTTTTGTTTCTATTTTGATGCGTAAATTTATTTTAATTAATTCTTTTTTTTTTTGCCTATTTTTGAAATTAAAATATATTGGATTATTATCTTTTTTTATAGAAGTGGTTTCCGTTGCTATTTTTATGTAAATATTTCTTTTATACTTATCTCTTTTTTTTTTCCTCTTTTTGTTAGTTTAGAGATGTAGTTTTTAATGCTATTTTTATGGGAATATTTCTTTTATACTTATTTTTGTTTGTTATTTTTTTTTATTAGTTTAGAGTTAAAATTACATTTAAGGGCGCAAAACTCGAAACACCGTTAAAAGTGATAAGGACAAATTTGGATTTTTAATAGTAGTTTCTTTTAATATATTGTAACTAGTTTTCATACCCGTGCATTCGCACGGGTCTATTGACTTTTATTTATAAAATATTGTTAAAATATAAGTGACGTAGTGTACCAAAAAAAATAAAAATAATAAGTAACACTATTCTGCTATTTTTTTTTGTAAAACTTATTAAATTAAGTAAATTTATTTTATTAAAGAAATTGACCCGTGTATGATTTTTGTGTAATAAATTATAATTAATAATAACAAATATTTATTATTCAATTCTTTTTTTCATTAAATCAATTGTCGCGTGTATGATTAAATTTTTTTATTAAAACAATTGTCTCGTGCATTATTATAATGGGTCATGTTAACTTGTGCCCTTAGGGCACATGATAAGCTACCTAAAAAAGGAAATATAGCATTTAATGATACAAAAGTATTAAATGATACAAAAACCACCTACAAAAGTATTGCAATAAATTTTTACTATATTAGTCATCTTAACATGTGCCCTTAAGGGCACAAGTTAACATTTCCCTATTATAATATATATTCATCAATGATATATTTATCAACAATTGTTCCGTGTATTATTATAATATATTATTCAAATTTTTTTTATTAAAGCAATTGTCCTGTGGATGATTAATTTTTTTTTAATTAAATTAATTGTCCCGTGTGTTATTATAATATATATTTACCCTGTAATTATTATTAGTATAATATCTATTAATCAATAATATACTTCTCCTATATTTTTTTTATATAAGAGTAAACAAAAATATAGTAGTTTTTTTTTTATAATAAATATAGAGTACAATTTAACTATTATATAGAAAAATAGTAAATTGAAAAATATAATTTATTTTTTTACGAAATAGAAGATTTGAAATATTTTTAGGAATTGATGGGGACAAATTAAGATTTTTAATAGTAATATATTTAATGTATTTGGTCCGTTTGAACTTGGCTTATTTTTAAACTTATGAAAATACTTTATGATTATAATTTATAAATAAACATTTATGTTATTTAATAAGTTTTTTTACGCATATTAATTCATAAGATTTTACTAACAAAAACTATATCTTTATAAACTGTTGTCATAAATAACCTTAAAAAACTTATAGTAATACATAAAAAATTATATATTTGCATAAGTTATTTCGCATAAAATCCTAAATAAGTAAATCGAAACGGACCCATTGTGTTTTTGATTTTGTTTTTATGTTCTTTTATTTTTAAGCTCATAAATTAGTATATTCTTTTATTAGGTTCTTCTATTTTTATTTTTTATATATAAGGTTTTATATGTTAGATTGAGTTACTATTTTTTCATTAAAAAAAAAAGTGTTTTTTGATAAAAAAAAAAGTTACTATTTTTTGCGCGTATCTTTTATCGTGATTTTTGTTTCTATTTTTATGCGTAAATTTATTTTAATTAATTTTTCTTTTCTTATTTTTGAAGTTAAAATAGATTGGATTATTTTATTTTTTTTAGAAGTGGTTTTCGTTGCTATTTTTAAGGGAAGATTTCTTTTATGCTTTTTTTTTTTTTTTAGAGATGTGGTTTTTTTTAGTTTAGAATTATTTTTTAGATTTGGATTAGTAATTTTATGTTTATCTTTAGAGGTGATTTTTGTTGCTATTTTTATGAATAGATTTACTTTATGTTTATTTGTTTTTAGTTTAGAGTTAAATTTACATTTAAGGGTATAAATGGTGAAATGTTATTAATCGTGTTAAGGACAAAAATGATTTTTTAGTAGTAGTTTCTTTTAATATATTGTAAGTAGATATATTGTAAGTAGATTAGTGACGTAATTTGTTATCCATTTGTCTTTCATCCAAATATAATTATTTTATATATATAAATAATGTGTTTGAAATAAAAATATTAAAAGTAAATCTGAAAATGGTATACAAATACACAACTAAATACTGAGTAAAGTCTTTGCAGAAAAAATCATATAAAATTAACTAGTTATATTTTTTTTTTTTGACAAGAATTATATTATTTTCTTAAATACTTAGATATGGAGAAACTTTCTTCTATTGTTAATTGTTTTTTGCTTCAATTAGTGGGCAGATACGGTGTCTGTGGCCATTATAAATTTATAATAGTGAGTAGGTAAAATCAAGCATGTACAATGTATTTGCATATTGCAGCTTACCGACACTACTACCCTTTATTCTCTCAACAATATTAGTTTTTGGTTCCATTGATAATAATAAACTATAGGTTTGGTTTGAATTTTGGAAAATATTAACTAAATACTGGAAAATGAAAGATATATTATACTATATCAATAGGTAATAAACAATATAATTGGTCATTTTGTTTCATTTAATTTTTTTGGTAGTTATTATGGATGTTAATAGAGGAATTAAAGTTTAAATTTTGAATTTTTCATTTCTCTACGCTTATAATCTGTGAGTCTAACTATTAAGTTACTTTGGATCCTTGTATTATAGATAATTGTTTAGTTCATGAATTTTCTATGGTCCATTGTCCTAGAACTAGGAATTTCTTAGAGATTGCCCCAAAGACCCGCAAGACACACAAATGTGAGTTCAATCAAGAAATTTGGAATTGAATTACAATGACACAAACAAGTGAAAGAGAAGGCCATCAATTGTGGCACATTTCGATGAAATTGAAGTATACACTATAGTCAATACTCAAGACATATGCTACCATGAAGTTGATAGTTGACGTTGAGCTCATTCTTTCTACCAAAAATGAAAACAGAAAAAGAGAGGAAAAATAAAACAAAGACTGGTATTAATTGGTATTAAACATGTTTAAGGTGTGCAAAAGGACAAGATAAAGGTTGACTTGTTTATTGGAAAAAATTATTTGATTTTTTTATAGAGCTAAAATTTTAAAGCTTAAATGCAATTTTATCCCCTTTATTTTATAATTCTTTGGATTTTGTTCTCCTTATAAACTACAAAAAAATTTATAATTAATTACGACAGCGTTTGTAGCTAATTGATAATTATTTTCTAGTAAAACAGAGTTAAATATCAAGCATGAATGTTTTTTTGGACTAGCACGCAAGTGAGTCTACCCCCTTCTTTGTTTTTTTTTTTTTAAAATAATAAATAGGTTTATACCCCTGTAATGTATGCGTGTTTTATTTTTTCCCTTGTAATTTTTATGTTTGTGACTCGTCCTGTAATGTTGAATTTTTTGGACTCGCCTCTTGGATGCACTTTTTAAATCGGTTATTTTGTTCAAACCGATTTAAAAAGTGCTGTTTTTTAAACCGGTTAATCTGTTCACCCGATTTAAAAAGTGCAAATCACAACAACAACAAAAATTACATGGAAAAAAAAAACAAAACTTGTCTATATTACAGAGGAGTAAAGACCTATTTACCCAAAAAAAACATTGTTGAGAATAGAATAACACAACATAATATACAAACCTCATGAATAATTTGCAGGCTCTGGGAAGCAGGGGCGGTACTGTGTGTATGTAAGGGGTGCAACTAGTGCACCTCCTGAAACTTTTAAAATTTTCATTAATAATTTTATGTTTTTGCACTTTGCACCCTTTGATTTTTTATTTTTTTTTATTTTGCACCATTTACTTAAAGATTCAAAATACTTTTCACTATTATCATATCTTTTTTTCAATTTCTCTCTAAAATTAAATCTTCTCAAACAAAAGATCAAATCAAATGCGTAAAATAGTGATCAATCATCCAACAAATCTTGAAACAACACCAAGATAATCAATAAAAAAAATCTATAGTTTTGGGTCTTAAAACTTTAGATTTATTTTATATAATTTCAATAGTGATAAATTGGTTGATTGATTATTCAATAGGGGTTCTAATGACATATTTTTGTGCTTCGTTGGCTGCTTGTTTATAATTTGGTCGAAATGCATCTTTGGATTTTTGTTATATGGTTTCTAACTAAGTCATCCACAAATTTGTTTCAATTTTAGCCATGTGAAAATCAGTGTTTTCATGAAGCTAATATATGGTTGTTGGTTTGTATATACTCAAATGATAGATAGAAAAAATTAATCAATATCGAGCAATGAAAAAACTAATCACTTCATTGTGTATTTGTGTTGTTTCCATATCAACACTTATACACCGATTCTATTTCTTTTTTATTTGATATATACCTTATGTAATCAATACTTATGTTGAAAGAGACTTGTTCAACAATGTAGATAATAAAAAAACAAAAGAAGAAGTAATAAAAAAAATGGATATATGACAAACAAAAAAAGAAACAAATTAGATAAAGAACAAAACAATATGCATAAAAAAAAAGAACAAAACAATAAAATATAAATGGAACAATACAAAACACGTGAAATGAAAAGTATAGTCATAGTAATTAAAGTCATAGTAATACAAAAAAAAAGTCATAGTAATTAAAAAATATTAACTGATTTGGTAAAGAAGTGAAAAAACAAAAAAGAGGAGTTATAAGAACAGAAGAAGTCATAGGCAGCTGAGTTTGATTATTTTTTTGGTGCAAGGATAGAAAAAATAGAAACAACTAAAAAGCTATTTAAAAAATAAAATTTCACTAGCACCGAGAAGGTTTATTTCAGCGGGCGACATAACTAAAGGAGTATAAGCCTAGAGATTTCTTGCTCCAAGCTTAACTAAGTAATCTGCACAAGCATTTCCTTTTTGACGTGTATGAATAACTTTGACTCTTCAGTCTCCTACAAAGAGTTCCTTATACTTATAGATGATAGTCATATAATGATGTCAAACACAGAATCAGATATCAATTTGATAACTGTTTTCAAGTCGAAATAGCACAACAACTCTTTAATATTTGGACTGGATATACGTCGACCTGAGGAAGAACAAACGTCTACGCCTTAACAGACTCGACGCTTGGTAGACTGTGGACTGGTATGGAGGACCATACCATGTGAACTCTATTATACTTTGATCATTCATGTCATCGTATGCCCAACTCAGCTCAAGAAAGAGCCCCTCCCTCTACAACCTCAGTTAAACCCAACCTTAAGCATGTCCAGCTCGACCACGAGCTTATTCTTTAGCTGGTCCAGCTGAGCTCGACCACAAGCTCTTCCTTCGGCATGTCAAGCTCAGCTTGGTCATAAGCTTCCCCTCCAGCCTGGTCAGCTCAACTTGACCATGAGCTCCTCCTTAAGCATGTCCAGCCTAGCTCAAGAAGGAGCTCTTCATTCAGCATGTTAAGCTCAGCTCGGTCATGAGCTTCCCTTTCAGCTTGGTCATCTCAGCTCGACTCTGAGCTCTTCCTTCAGCATGTCCAGCTCGGCTCGAGTAGGAGCTCCTCCTTCGGCATGCTAAGTGCAGCTCGGTCAGCTCAACTTGGCCTTGAGCTCCTCCTCCAGTATGCCCAGCTTAGCTCAACCATGAGCTCCTCATTCGGCTTGCTAAGCTCAGCTTGGTCAGCTCAACTCAGCCTTAAGCTCCTCCTCCAGCATGCCCAGCTTAGCTCGACCATGAGCTCCTCCTTCGGCATTCTAAGCTCAGCTCGGCCTTGAGCTCCTCCTCCAGCATGCCCAGCTCAGCTCGACCATGAGCTTGCCCTTTAGCTTGTCCAGCTCAGCTCGACCATGAGATCCACCTTCAGCATGCTATGCTCAGCCCATCCTTCAGCATGCTAAGCTCAGCTCGGTCATGAGCTTCCCCTTCAACTTGGTCAGCTCAGCTCTACCATGAGCTCATCATTCAACATGTCTAGTTCAACTCAACCATAAGATCAAACTTTAACATGTGTAACTCAGTTGGATCATCCAGGTCATGTTAAGCCCAACCTTCATCTCGACAAGCTCAGTGTGGTCATGCAGGTCATGCTGAGCTCCACCCTTAGTCTTCCATGCATCATGTACGAACATAGTGACTTGAGTTAGGCAAGCTCTTGCTCCACGTGATCTGCACGGACGAGTGACGTAGGTCACATGTTCTTTAGCTCCACGTGTACTGTACGGACAAACTACTAATGAATATCATAGTTATAGCTTATTGGGCCTAGACATCCAAATCTTGTGAAAGACCCACTAAGCCAATGAATTGTGGACTATAAAAGGAGGCACTTAGAAGGAAAAAAAGGAGGGGGACATATCCAATATATTTAAAACAGTGTATTTTGAACTAAGTCATTTTCTGAAGTGCTCTAGGAATCCTTAGAGCAGCTCACCTGTTATAACTCATTTGTGTTTACATACGTGAACAATATCTAATCCCCAAGGCTAATACTAACCCATGGTAATCTGCCACTAGCTGAGGTTGATTATGTTAACACATTTATGAGGAAATTTAGGATATTTGGGATTATTAATAAAATTAATTAACATTTGCACGACTACACTTTATGTCTCTTTTTAATGCCATTAGCTTAGTTTTTGCTTACTTAATTAATTGTTGTCTTGTGAAATAATATAAAAATTATTTTATTTGATAACACAAATAAATTGGCTTATAGTTTATTACAATAATAATATATTAGTTTATAAGTTTGTTTTATAGAATTATAAATACATTTGGTAATAAACTTTTAGCATTACTGTATAATAAATTATTTTTGATCTTCTCTCTCCTCCTTTTCAAATTCCTTCAATTTGAAAAAAAAAAAAAAAAGTTGCTTTTGCAGATATTTTACTCCTCTTCTCTTTTAAAAAATTAAACCAAACACATTTCATTTAAATTTCGTAAGAATTTAATAACTATTTTTATAGTATGATCCAATTTTATAAGGGATAAATAACTTTATTTTTATATCAAATTTACTTTTTTATCTTATACAATTTTTAAGGTTTATAAAAATACACAAAAAATATAAACGATGTCGTATTTTTGTCAACTTTGTATCTCCATTTAACAATTTTGTAAGTAACATGTATTTATAGAGAATAAGTCATTCATAAAGGATCCATGTGATAGGGAAAGGAAAGTGGAGTTTTTGTGTGGATTTTTTTTAGAAACATATTGTAGAAAGGGAGAAGTTATGGTGTATAAGTCTTTTTTCTTATGCATAAATAATAAAATTGTTTCGTGTATCTTTCAAATTTCTCACGCACCTCAGAAATTTCTCGCGCACCCTCAGATGACTTGCGCCCCCCAAATTATTATTTTTTTTTTTTTTGTCCCCACATTTCTAGTCAAAACTATTTTGCTGGTGGAATGATTTCAGATGGTTCTACGTCAAAATCATTAAATGCATAAAATGGTTTTGGAGTACAACCCTATAATTATGCACTTAACAGATTGTTTTTCCTCCCCACCCCCTCAGATTTCTAACCGAAACCATTTTATGCACTTAATGGTTTTGGAGTGCAAATCTCTAAAATTATTCCCACAACAAAATGATTTAGGCATAATTTGGGGGGTGTGCAAGAAATTTGAGGGGTGCACGAGAAATTTAGAGGGCACGCGAGAAATATGGAGATACGCTAAGCTATTTTCATTGTTTATGCAGATGCACCATAACCACTCCGCTGTGCATCTTAAAATAATTTAGGAAAACTCCACTTTCATACTCATATTTTTAAAAACTCCACTTAGATACTCATATTTTTAACTCAATTTCTATATATATAAATATATTATAGGGTTAATAAGTCTTTACCCCTGTAAAGTAAAGCCGTCAAAATGGGCTAGCCCGAATGGGCCGGACCGAATAGCCCGAATTTTTCCCGGACTTGGGCCTTTAAATTGGAGCCTAAATTTTATCCGGGTCTTTATTAGCCCGGCCCGATAAAGCCCGATAAAATATGGGCTAGCCCGAATGGGCCACGGGCCGCCCGAAAGCCCGACGAAATTATAATAATTTTTTTATAAAAAAATATAAGTAATTTGTTTTGGATGATTTGAACTTAATTTGTATTATAAAAGTTTTTTATCCCTCTACGAGTTTCTCAAATATAATCCGCTGCTTAAGTAGTGGACTCTGTTTTCTTTTATCAAATTTATCATTTTTACTACTTAAGTAGCAGATGAGTAAAAATAAGGCGCGCGAGAAATTCGTAGGTAGCAGATGAGTAGAATTAGGGCGCGCGGGAAACTTCTAAGTAGCGAATAAGTAAAAATAGGACGCGCGAGAAACTCGTAGGTAGCGGATGAGTAGAATTAGGGCGCGCGAGAAACTTCTAAGTAGCGAATGAGTAAAAATAACGCGCACGAAAAACTCGTAGGTAGCGGATGAGTAAAAATAGGGGGCGCGAGAAACTCCTAAGTAGCGAATGAGTAAAAATAGGACGCGTGAAAAACTCAGATAGCGGATGAGTAAAAATAGGGGGCGCGAGAAACTCGTAGGTAGTGGATGAGTAAAAATAGGGCGCGCGAAAAACTTGTGAGTAATGGATGAGTAAAAATAGAGCACCCAAGAATTATTAATCCTATATATTTATGTATAATATAAATGTATGTTTTTCTGCTAGATAACAAAATAAAAAAAATAAAGGAAAAAAACCGGGCCGGTCCGAAAGCCCGACGGCCTGTTCTGGGCTGGGCCAGGCTCGAATCCTATTTTTGAAGCCCATTTTTCATCCGGGCTTTTTTAGCCCGGTCCGATATAGCCCGAAGCCCGTCCGGGCCGCCCGTTTTGACAGCTCTACTTTAAAGTATGCGAGTTTTTTTTTCCTTGTAATTATTTTTTTTTAGATTACCCCCTATAATGTTTTTTTTATTTTTTTCGTAGTGTATTTTACCCCTATGTGTTTAAAAAAAAAAATCGGGAGGGGAGTAAATTACACTACGAAAAAATGAAAAAACATTACAAGGGGATAATCTCAAAAAAAAAAATTATAGGAGAGAAAAACAAAACTCGTCTACTTTACAAAGGGGTAAAGACTTATTAACCCTATATTATATTTATACCATGAATTATGTGATAGGGAAAAAGTAAAGAAAAAAAGAAGAAGCTGTTTCTATTATAAAAAATCAAACACAGATCTTCTGAATAATGCACCAATTGTCCTTTTGTTGAAACTTCCGTTTTATAATAATCAAAATCAAATTGCATCACTCAACTAGTTATAGTATTACTATTAGTAGCTATTATAAAAAAGATATTACAATTAGCAGCTAAGAAAATTGACTGAAATTCACTTTTGTAATAAAACACAGTTTTCACACGATTTTACATCTCCATCATTGACTATAAATCAAACGATTTTAGATTAACGAAGTTATTAAATTATTATAAACAATCTATACCACACATTTAAAATCAGATGATTTAGATCTATTATTACAACTTCCTGCAGGAAAGTGGTTGTTGTACATTTTTGTCTAGCATGAAAACCTTCCATGTGGAAGATGCTTCTATCTGTACATACTAAATAAGCAATCTTGGTCTAAATATCAAAATATAAATAGCATGATAGTATATGACTTTATTCAGAAAGAATCTGAACATAGTGTTACAACAAACACTATATTTTAAATTTTTAAATTTGCAGAACATGGTAAAACACTGATTATTATACATCAATATGGCCCACAGTTCTTGACATTGTCTTTCAAATTTTCCTTAAGATTAAACTATTATGTAAAATTTAGAACTCAAGAGAGTTTTCCAATTCTCAACCAGATCTAAATCCAAGTAACATAATTATAACAATAATACTAATAATTTTCTGTTATTAATATTTCACCACACAATCACTTTTTTCTCCCTCTTCAACCTTATTACCTATCATAGAAGCAACACATTTTTCTATCAAAGTTGCAATCTTTAAGCACTTCTTAAAATTAATCTCTTTCAAGAGATAGAGATCTATACTTTCTGATCATTTGGGGTGTGAGGAACATTCACAATCACACACACATTCATATGAGTGACTGAAAGAGTGGATTTAGAAATCTTTATCTATACCTAAAAACAAAGTGACCCTTTGAATAAAGAGCCAAAAGGGTATCTGAAAATCTATCAAATCTGTTAAATTTCTGTGGTTTTTGTTGCAAAAAGTGTAAAGAGGTTTTCACTTTTCAGCAACATGGTGGCTGGAAATGGTTTGTTTTATCCAATATTTGGTTTTGCATCGGTTGTGCTTTTAATTTACATGTCATTTGGTGATGTAAAGATGGGTTTTGAGGAAGAAATAGAATTGAGTTTTGTGGAGAGAAAGGGTTCTCAATTTGTGTTGGATGGAAAAGCTTTTTATATTAATGGATGGAACTCTTATTGGTTTATGGTTCAATCTGTAGATGTTTATACAAGACCTAGGGTAAGTGAAATGCTGAAAATTGGGGCTAAAATGGGTCTAACTGTTTGTAGAACTTGGGCTTTTAATGATGGAGACTATAATGCCCTTCAGACTTCACCTGGTGTTTTTAATGAACAAGCTTTCAAGGTATTTTAACTTGTGAATTTTTTGTTTTCATGTTGAATTTCATCTTCTTGTTTTGTTTTCTTGTAATTTATGTTTTGTTTTTCAATGTTTGACTCTAATACAGACATAGTTAAGAGTTTGATAACTGTCTATGATGTTGGCTAGTTTGTTTTTGCTTAATGCCTTCTCTTATACTTTGTTGTTCTTTTTACCTTAAATTGTGTTTTTATGCATGAGCCTATGATGATTGGGTGCTTCCAAAATCATGGTTTGTAATTGGTGATGACTTTATACATGTAATTGCTGAGATTCATGCTTTTCCAAAAAGTAAAAAAAGTTGATGAGATTCATTGGGGGAAGGGACCTAACATTGCAAAATTTGTAGGGAAGTAACTTTTGAAGTGGTGATAGTTGTAAAATATGACAATGCTTTGAATGTTCATTTGTGCTTAAATTTTTCATTTTTTAATTTGGCTTTCATTTGTGCTTAAATTTAGAAAGCTTTGAATATATGCTTCAGAAGTTTACGATGGTTGTTTTCTTTATGTATTTATCCTTGAAATCATGCCTGATAGAAATGAAAAGTTTTTTTATTGTTGAGGATCGGTAACCCTTTTGGTCCATCGAGCAAGTTGGTTGTTTTATGTTTGGAATTATTGAATTGTACGATGAATGAAAATTTATCGAGGTTTGGTTTGGTGACAGGCCTTGGACTATGTCATAGCAGAAGCAAGGAGACATCGAATTAGGCTGCTTCTCACCTTAGTAAATAACTTGCAAGCATACGGTGGGAAAGATCAGTATGTGAAGTGGGCATGGCAAGAAGGGACAGGGTTAAGCTCATCTAATGATTCTTTCTTCTATGATCCATCAATCCGAAGTTATTTCAAAACTTATGTCAAGGTATCTCATCTCTACCTTTTTTTCCTTCCTCTTGCTTTTTGTTTTTCCGAACATTTCAACTTTTGCTGCATGTTTGCAGTGTTCGAGTCTGGTTTTAAGATAAATTAATTAATCATTTCTTCTTAACTTGTCTACAGACTATTCTGACAAGGAAGAATACTATTACTGGAATTGAATATAGACACGACCCTATAATTTTTGGTTGGGAACTGATTAATGAGCCGCGATGTGCAACTGATCCTTCTGGTGACACTCTCCAAGTAAGTCATGTACCTGTACAAATATCTTATTCTTTCCTGGATTTCTTTGAGTATACGATTTACTTAATTGCCATAGAACTGCAGGATTGGATAGAGGAAATGTCATCTTTTGTCAAATCGATCGACAAGAAACATTTGGTGACTATTGGACTCGAAGGTTTTTATGGTCCTAATGACCCAAAAAGGTTGACTGTCAATCCACCAGAAGGGTGGGCGTCGCTGCTTGGATCTGATTTTATTAGGAACTCTCAGACCTCAAATATTGACTTCACCTCTGTTCATATCTATCCTGACCATTGGTAAGCATTGTGGTGAATTATATATTTGTAGTTTTGGATTATCAGTCGTAGTAGAAAGCATGAAGCACTGACACATAGACAATACATTAACACGTCGACACTTGTAATAATTTGAGAAAACGAAAGTATTGAATGCAACACGTGTTGGTGTTGTGTCGGTGTACATGTCAGACATCAAACACGACTTCAATCTAAAGTATCGATGCTACATACTTCAGTAGTTCCAAAGAACTCCACGTCATGAATGGAAGGTTTTCCGCTTTTGTTTTCTCATGTTTTTGTCCGGAATTAGTAAACCATCTTAGGAATAATTTGTTTGAAATTTTTAACCATGCTCTTTAAGAGCTTGCTTCTTTATATGAATCCAGAAGAACACAATCTTATGATGATTTCAGATAGCTTTTTATTTTGTAATCTGATCTGTGTTTATTGATCTTTTATAAAAAAAAAAAAAAAAAAAAAAAAAAACTTTTGCATAGGTTTCATAAGCAAGTTTTTGAAGACTACATGAAATTCCTGTCGGAGTGGATGCTTTCTCACATAGAAGATGGTGATAATGTATTAAACAAACCTGTTTTGTTCTCTGAATTTGGATTATCAGACTCAATCGAGAACTTTTCGATGTCTAACCGAGAAAAGATGTACAAAACAATTTTAGACATATCCCACAAATCTGCTAAGAATAATCGGTCCGGAGCAGGTGCTATGGTTTGGCAGTTCTTAGTCGGTGGAATGTCAGAGTTTATCGATGATTTTGGGATGATACCGTGGGAAAAGCCATCAATCTATTCAATGTTTACTCAACATTCATGCAGATTATCCAAGGTCAACAAAGGATTGACTCAACAAAACCCAAGTTTCAAACAAGTGTGTTAGTAAAATTATGGAAATCACAAATGAAGAGAAAATGAGTTCATTTATGGCTGGTTTTGTACAATATCTATGTTATTTTCATAATCAAATGTTGCTGCATTTGGGGTGCATAGTGAGGTATATAGTCTTTTGGTATAGATTAGACAATCTCTATTTTGATGTGTGTAATTCAGATACACAAAATCTATAACAAGTCTTCTGAGATGAGATGGAAAAGTGTTTGAAAGTTATAGAAGTAACATTCTTAAATCCGATTTTTTGTACTCTGAGAATTATCAAAATCATCAATTATTAACATTTGTTGTCGAAGATCCCTCACTCCGTTAGTTTACTTTTGAGTTTGGCTCAAATTTTAACTTGATATGAGGCATAGAAAGGATACAAAAAAAACAAAAACAAAATTATATTGCAAAAAAACATTTTTATACTTTTAAAAAGTATATTATACAAGTTTAATACTTTTTTACTTTATTTAATTCCTTAACTAGTGCCATAGTAATATTTCTCTATCTATAAATATTATATTCTTGAGTCATTTTGATGCCTTTTAGAGTTATGTGTCCGATGATGATTTGCTCCATGTGAGTATTTCTTAAATTCATTGATTAATGGTCTGTTGGACAAAATTATGGTGGCTTACCGTAATTTTGTCAAATTTAACATTGATGTTGAACAATCATTAAAATATTTTTTCATTACACGATTCTTAACCATGATATATTTCATCCTATCATTATTATAAATAAATTTTTTTTTTTTTAATATATTAAAAGACTTATCTATTTAGTCCATGAACAAGATATATCAAATTTTTAATGTAAAAAAAAATAAAAATTATTAAATTTATTAGAGTCATGTTAAACAGTGTCCTGAGGCACTTGTTAAGCATACCAAAAATAAAAATAAAAGATAAAATTAATATTGATAAAAAAACTTTTTACATTCTCGATGCATTGAATGCACAAATTTCAAACAGAATTTCAAGATTTATATGATTAACTAATGTCGAGGCCACTGTTTACCATTTTCCATTTATTTATTATAAAACCCGAAGAAAGTATAATATTACGTGTAATAGGGGGTACTTTCTCTAGGATCTAAGATCATTCTAGACGTTGAGTTTGTGCCCAGGTTAGACTTACTTTCTATAGAATTTAAGACCATTCTAGGCGTATTCCATTGTATAAGTAGTAAATAGAGATGATAAAATTAACAGATAAATTTTAAAATGATATAAAAAGGTAAGCTTAAATTGCAAATATTATTGTGATCTTTTAAACTAATTCAATTGGTTTCAGTTAATCAAGTCATCAACAGAAGAATTAGCAATACTGCCAGAAAACCTAGCATTCGAGTGTCATTTTTCTTTGTAAAAAATCTCAGACTATGCATATGATAAAAAATCTGAATAATTTCTATGGAATAAAAATAATTTGTTCTGCCAGGGATGCAACACACGTAATCAGATCACCTACTAACTATACCAAAATCAATTTTAAACATGACAATTGACTAATTACAAAGATCATCAAAGGAAATCAGAAAATAATCTTCTCCTCCACCACCAAGTAAAGACAAAATATAATCACAACAAGAACCAGAGGAAAATTGTGGACACAAAGCAAGTCTTATAGCCTCTAGTCTTCTTCTATAGCCTCTCCCTTCATATATTTCCAATGTCAATCCTGGAAAAATAATACATGCCTATTAGCTAAAAAAGGTAAAATAATACATGAATCAGATAGAACTTCCAGAAAGTTAAAAAATAAATAACAATTATTTGACAAGAAACAGCGTCAGACAAAGATGATTGAACAATACAAATGGAATACACCATGCACAGCCATTGTAAAACGATAGCCAAGAACCAGAAAAACCGGTATATTAGAGGATTAATTTACACAAGCCACAAGGCACAGCCATGAAGCACCCAGTAAAGCAGAGAAATAAGCATTAAACATAAAATATAGTCCAGCTTTCCAGTCTCCACAGTATAAGCTGATAACCGAAGGCCTTCTAGTTATATTTTTCTATTTTGGTGTAAATATATTCTCATATTTCATTCAAGTACAAGATGTTTCGCTAAAATATGGTACTGAAGACCATCATTAGTTATTCGAGAACATCACACCAATATTTGTGTTATGGGCCTTTGGGGTAGTTCTATTTATTACCAAAGACTCCCTAACAGCCCGGTCAAAAATCAGCCAATTACATAAACAAATTACTACAATAACTATATGTTAAACAAGCTTTAAGCCTTAGGTTTAAGTATTCACTACATTGACAAAGTTGGCCACAACATTTATACTGAAGTGGTGGCTATTGAGTTTTGAAGTGGTGGCTTTGAGTTTTGAAAAGGTAGCATGGTTCATAGTTCATACCCACTCAAAAATATAGGATACATGTAGCTAAACAAGAAAGGAAGGTGAGGCCACGAGGTGGGCTAAATGCAAAATAGTTCAATAGTTAAAGATAAAAGATAGAAGAATTTGGATTTAAGTTCAATATAGATAAACGACGAACTATAAACCAAAACCATCAAGAAAGATTTGCAATAGTGGTATCAGTATGTCATTAAACATGATTAAGCCACAGATTTAATGAGAAAGGTTTTTTGCAACTTTTGTTATTGTATTTGTATATATCAACAGAAAATATTACCATATACAGACGTCTCAAGTCTAGCTCCATAAACCACGTGATGTAAAAGGCACTCCATTGATTCCAACCCTACAGGAAAAACAACACAACAAAATAAGACATCTTGCGATGCAATACAAAAGGTACATCACTAAATTCATTATAAAAATCAAATTGGAAGATCGAGACGGCAAAATAAGTAATTAAATAAAGCCCTCTGATTTGAATTCAGGAGGCCCAGAAAACCTTAGAAAACATGTCAGGAATGTGAAAAGGTTGAAATAGGCTAAAAACAGTGTACAACTGTAAAGAACTTAGAAAACCATGCAAAAATAGGGCAAAACAGAACTAAGGACACAGCAATTTACACAGGGACAGATTAAACAGGACAATCAAAGTCATATACATCACCAAACCAAGGAAAACAGAATCCACACAGGGACAAGCAAATCCAAGGCAAACAAAACAAGTTGGAGTTGAACAGAGGATCAGAGCCAACCAAA
Source organism: Trifolium fragiferum (assembly GCA_954870985.1). NCBI lineage: Eukaryota > Viridiplantae > Streptophyta > Magnoliopsida > Fabales > Fabaceae > Trifolium > Trifolium fragiferum. Next base: position 40,942,940 of record OX940790.1, on the reverse strand, counting down.
ATCAAGAATGCAATAACCAAACCATGAACAGAACCAAACACACCACACTCAAGTCTTGATTTGCAATTTATAAAATGGTGTATACTGTATAGAAACATCAATATCAAATAACATGAATTTCTATAAGCTATTGGAACTTTGACCAGAAAGTAAAATATAAAAAGATCTTTGAATTTATCATAAATATCTTGAAATTCTTTGAGATAAATATTTAATCAGACTTACTTTTATGGGAACTATATTTAAATCACAAAAAATAATCATTTACAATTGACCCTTGTTTCCATAAAATGAATTCTACATTTCAATGCCACTAGTCTACAAAGGAATCATTGCCCATAGATTTTAGGCTTATCCTGAAATGTTTCCCTCGATATGAAATTTTTTTATGTTCAGTTATGCCAAAGTATTTCCAAGACAGTGAACACAAGTTACAGAATGTATTCTATTTCAATTTTCAAGCATAATGGCACTTGTGTGGGGGGATCATGAAGCATGACAATTGATATAATCAGCAAATGGCCAACTGAATGTCAAACACAACAGAATAAACAAAAAAGTGCAGAATAAGGGCTCAATTCAGGTCATAGGAATGTGAATTGTAGTAATTGGCTGCACTTCATTTAAGATTGGAGAAAAAGGTAAATTGAACATTATATAAAAACATGAACTATTGCACGAGCACAGTGTATATATTAAGTACAGCCAATGAAAACAATCAACAGATATGACAATGATAATAAGAAACACAACAAAATTCCTGCTGAAGTTATTTTAATGTTATCTTGAGTTCTCAACTGATTGTGCCTATATGCACTGTACTGGTGCAAGAATTAATTGTTAAAAACACGTGATTAGAAAATTCCTTGCCTGCTTAATCTCATATAGGCTCAGATTTTTAAAATAAATAAACAGTTCCTTGATTGTAAGACATGGGGTCTAGGAGGTCACTCAAGGTACCAAAAACTGAAACAAAAATATGTGAGCAGTAGCATTGTCTTGTTAAACTTGTCTTTCAGAAAATGTTTACCTCATTGACAAGTAAGAACAATTATGCCAAAAATGTAAATCTGAACATGAAAATAAACTAAAAAATGGATTGAAATTACCTTGCTTCATAGTCAACTTTGAGACTTTTTCCCCGTGACAATCTGGGATATGCGCAGGCCCCTGCTGAATGCTTCATTGAAAAGAATTCTAGTTTGCATATTTTGAAAGCCAGGCAGCCATGATAGTAATGCAACAGGGGCCATAACAATGACTCCAAACAATATATCATATAAACGAGCTACTGCAACAACACCGTTCCAAATGATAGTAGACTGCAAGAATGGTCGGAAAACTTGGGCAATCAATATCAGGCCCCATCCTGTAGGAAGGAATGCCAACAGGCTAGTAAAAATGTCCACGAATTTGAAATTTGTGAATTCCAGCAAACCAACTACCAAAAGTATTGCAAGAATTATGACAAGGAACTGAACAAGCCGGTAATAGATATGCTCTTTTGCCGAATATTTGTTACGTGCATACACAACCACAGCATAAATTCCAGATACAACAACAACGTAAATCCACGATAGCAAGTAAACAGCAATACTATTATTTCCAGCAGAAATGCCAAGCTGGTAGACAATTCCATACTGGAAAAAGAAGAACCGGAGGTCTAAGATTATTTCCAAAAGCTTTCCCCAGAGGCCGGTTACCTTTAGATGATCTTGCTCTTCATACCACCACCTCTCCCAACTCTGTTCGGCTTTAGCAAACACACTTCCACTGTACCAAATCCAGTTCATAAAGTCATCAAAATCATAAACAGTTTTTAACCAATCAAAGCCAGAGGGATTGAACAAAAATGGTGCCACCACCCAGGATGCAACTAAGAACCAACTAGTAATGGTCAGGGCTATATAAACAAATGTGTCAGTTGCTACAGGACTGTGTGTTGCATAAATTACAAGTATTAGCCCCAGTTCAATTGCTTTCACAAAATGGCTACGGGAAAAGAGTCTATAGATTTCGGCAAAACTCTTGTGCTCTACAACAAAACCACGGCCGGTGGCTCGATATTTTGCTCCACCGTGCAGAACAGTCCGGCCAAAAAAATGGCTGCGAGTGCCCATAGAGAAGGTGTAGAAAACTGATGAAAGCTGGAGCTGCATAGTCAAGAAGTCCCAAATAGCTTCAAGGAACCCATGCTCGAGGGAATTTTCCACAATCATTGGAAGGGCGGTGAAAAGTCCAAGTTGGATGATAAACTGCTGATTTAAGATGGTACCAAGTGCTTTATTATTATTGCTGTTACTTTCCATTGATTTCTCAACACCACTAAGGGCAAGATATAGCCGACCCCATAAAAAGGCATATACAGTCAAAACCACCATCATCGTGTTGAAGAAGAACCCCACAGTGGTGTAGAAGAATGAGAGCATCCGGAAAAAATCCAGCCTATGACCCAACCTGTACACATCTCTGCTCAAGATTTGCTCGCCATTTCCGCTGGCAACCTTGGCTTCAAACATCGATACTTGATTCAATCCAACATCTCTTCCCTTTCCAACCTGAATGTATTCATGATGAGTGACATTACCTCCACGAAGAGTGCAATTGAACCCGGCAAAAATATCCTCACTAATGTTGATCACTCTGGAAGCTTTGCTGATACCACCTCGAGTTAAGAACCAAAATCTGTCAAACACATCGGGATGACCGTAATGCATTCTAACTTTCAATGGATTTGCCAAAACCCTCTGTCCTAAGGTGACGAAACTTGTCTCCTGGGCTGACATGAACCAGGCAAGAGAAGACACAGATCCGGTGAAAATGTGCTCCCTGACTCCCAAAATTGTTGGTTTTCGATTCCCATAATAATGCCTGTACTCTTCCAGGAGGTTCCTGATTTTGAGTGCCTCCTCGAAGTAGTTGTCCTGATTCATGTCAATAGTTTGCACGGCGTCGCCGCGAGTGAAGATGATTGCGTGGTTTTGATTTTCCGGTTTTCCTTCCCCGAGCTTCAAGGGACCGGGCAATTTTACTCTGTATATTTCAACCTCCTTGTCCAACTGTTGATCGTACTTAACGAGGACAGAGAAATACTCTTTCTCGTCCCTTCCAGTAGTTCTCTCATCCACATATGCAACTCGAAGTGCCTCATTGTTTTTCATTAGATGCAAAATTTCATCAGCCTGAGGATCCTTCTTTTCCTTCTGGGTTCCATATATCTGGCAAGCAACCACATACGTGAATTTCATCAGAGCAGTCCCATACTCGTGGCCTTTGAATAATAAACTTACTGAACTGCTTTCCCTACTTAAACTCTTAGAGTAAGGTGACCTTTCAGAGTTGAAACTGTTTAAATTATCTTGTCTCACTGAAACAAGTTCGCGTGAGCCCTCTCGAATATCCATTTCTGATGCAGAATCCAGAAATGTCAACATCTTGAGGGCCCGATAGTAGTACATCATTCCTCTAACTGTCCGTGATAGTGTCTGGCCTCGGTAGGAAGCCCACAGCCTCAAATCTCTAAGTTTATCAGTCCACATATCACTGTCTTTCATCATTCCCTCCCGACGCATCCTCTCCACAAAATTCTTCCACTCATCATCATAAATAGTTTGCAAATAGTAGAGGATTGAAACCCCGTCTTCATTTTCAGTCCTGAGCTGTTCTTTAGTGTATACTACTTCCTCACTATAATATGGTGTTAGAACACTGAAAGCCATCATTTTCTCAACTTGAGGAGCATGGGGCATAGACATAAAAAGTGAGTTGCTGAAGAAAGCAATCCTTCGTCTGGCCTCTAGATTTATTGGGATGTTTTGCATTGAATCCCTGGAAGTAAGAATTGTGTGCAAGCGCCGAACCTGGCGATAGAAGTTCTCATTGCTAGTGTCAGGCAACTGAACGGCATTCTCAAAAAGTAGAGCTGAACCAGGATTACGTGGAGCTAAGCCATCATCCTCTAGCTGCTTGGGGTTTCTTCGATCCTTGAAAAGATCTCTGATAGCAATCTCATAAAGGGCCTGAAGGGTATTGACCACTTGATTAGAATCTTTGACAGACTTGTTCAATAACTCGACGAGTTTTATCAACTTGCTGTGAAGCTGGGGCAGTGCAGTTGTTTTGAATGTTTTAGTGAATTTCTCAATCTCCAGAGAGTGGTCAATTTCCTGAAACAGAACAGTCACAATAGAATGCTCTTCACTATTGGGTTTGATAATCTCATGAAGCAAGTGCTTGAGACTATCGTATGCTTCGATGACAGCACAGCGTCTGTACTCACTGCTGCATATCTTCTTATAAAGCCTCTTATCAGTATCATTTACTAGTTCTTTAGCCTGACTGAGAGCTAGCAGTAACTCGTTGCAGAGAAGAAAGCACGGCCAGCGGATAACCCGGACATTCCAAGAGTTCTGTGGCAGCTCCAACAGCTCAACCTCTCTGTCAGAGATGATATCCTCCTCCCTAAAAGACAAAATTATCTCGTTCCATATCAAAGCAAATTTGTTGGCCTCAACCTGGTTAGACTCGAGCTTCCTATAGGGGCGACCAAGCCCATACCTGAGCTTCAACCTGTGGATGGCATCCTTAAACTTGCTCTTCAATGTTGCTCTTGCATTCATCAGCTGCTCCTCAGGCATGAGATTAAACTGGATTGCGCTGGCAAAAAACTGGAACCTCAATTTCAGCTGCTGCATATTTCGAATCTCGCCCAGGTGTGCAAACAACCCCACAAGCGCCCCAGCAAAAGACGAATATATCGAATACCAAATCTGTATATCCATTAGATAAATCAGAACAACTGGAATCCACAATATTCCAGCAGCAAATCGGTTGCTGTGATGGAAAAATTCATGCCATTCATACTCAACATTCTTGAGGTCCAACACTGCCTTTGTTGGAGCAATCATGGGTTTTATCTGCAAAAAGTAACTGAAGCAAAATTTTGTGGCCAGCACAGAAACCCAGAACAACGAATACTTGATGTTGTCTACAAGCCCTTCTCTCAAACCACGGCCAACAAAGCTTCTGCTCTGAAACCACCACGATAACACGTAAAAGATCCTCCAATTTGTATTCTCCACAAAATTTCTAATCCAAGGAAGTATAAAAAGGGCTGTAGCCAGAAGCTCCGGAATGATGAAGACAACCACAGCTTCCAGAAAATTCAGTACCCGGTCATTGGCCGCCTTCGTCCACCTTCTATCATGGTTTCTCTGCTCCCAAATCCTCCCATAAAACACTCCAAACACAACAATCCACGCAGCAGCAACAATACATTTCAACGTCATCCTCACTCCAAGCATCTTTGTCTCCCTTGATATCAACCTGTACTGCATCCCCACATCAAGTAAAGACTGCAAAAACCTCATGCCACTCCATGTGAAGAAAATGGTCAAAACCCTAACCTGAACAGTGCGGTCCTGCAAAGCCTGCCATGGATAAGTCCTCTCTTCCCAAGCAACAATTATAGCCGCTTGAAGAAATAACACCAACATGATCCAAAGCCTATCAAAACTTCGAAACACATTCCAAAACGATCTCTGTTCAACAAACCCAGTTTTACCCACATGCTTCCCCCTACCAACAGGCACAAAAAAATTACTTCCAACATCAGGAGGCCATTTAAGCTTCTCAAAACACCTCCTGCTCCAAAAATACTCATTTATATCATCATAATTTCTCCAAGCACTATGAGGAGCAGTTCCATTTCTACTATTATCAACCTCACTCTTAATTGTATCATAAATAGGCTTCACAACAAAATTCAAAAAAGCATTCTCACCGGAAATCGAAGGCATCACCGGCTGCCCCGTGTTATCATCAATATAATCCTCCAATATTTTATTCAGCTCGTTCGCCATGTTGTGGAAGATGTAACAGATACACTCCGGAACAAACCTCAGATTTGCAGCTTCTCCCCAAATAAGGAGGTAAAGTGACACATACAGAAGCTCTCGCCGGAGATCAGGTTCTCCACGGCGGTTATCAAAGATCCAGATGTTTGACTTCTTACCAAGATAAGAACACCACGAGCTGTAATTCTTGAGAAGCTTCTTACGAAAATGACGGAGGACGGTAGCGTCGAGAGTATCGATGTTATCCGGCGGCGGAGTGAGACGCATCTGAGCATTAGCAAGGTGAAGAACAAGATGCTCACGCTGGTTCCGGACGTTGTCTTTCTGGAATCCGAAGAAGAGAGCCAACCAGTCTAACAAGTCCATGTGCTGTCTCCATTGGCCGAACGGAGGACGACGGAGGTTACCAACGGAACGGAGAGCGGCGGCGGCGGCACGAACTTCGGGGAATCGGAGTGATGGATGGTCAGCAAGGAGGTTATGGACGGGGATGATGTTGTAGGGTTCTTCCTCATGTGGAGGAGTTGAGGCTGGTTGCGGTGAATTACGGTTGCGGTGAGTCATTGCATCGGAATCGGAACCCTAAAATGCTGTGGGTGTAGTGTTTTGAAGTTGAAAAAGTGGAAAGAGTGAGAGAGAAAATTTGCAGTTACAGAGAGAGAATGTAGGGATGGTTGTGTGGCTAACGTGCGCAGAGCGGAATTTCGGAAAAGGGAAGAAGAAAAAGCGCGTTGGCGCGTTCGACTTTTTATGGAAAATATTATTTTTATTTTTATTGAATTGAATGTGGTAATAAATAAATAAAATCTCTTCGCGTTTCTTTTTCTTTCGTTTTGTCTTTACTTTTGTTGTTTTTCAGATTCAAATCTACGAGGCATCTCCAATGGATAGAAGTAATTTGAGTTGCTTGATTCCTTTTTGTGGACCTCAAATGCCGCATAGAATGTAAGCAATTTTCATTAATTTTTTTTTTTTTTTTTGTTTTCACCACCAGTTGAATCTGAATTTTCACTTCAATGGTGTTGCTTAAATTTTATATTATTTCTATTCAATAATAATAATAATAATAATATTTTAATGAGATAATAAACTAAATAACTTTAATCCAAGAACACTTAGATGAGATGGTGCGAGTCTCTTCTAACTTAACCAAGGTTCTGGGTTCGATCCCTGGCTTGGGCATGTAGCAGTGTTAAAACTCGTAGGGAGAGTTTGCCATCCATTTGGGTCCCACAAGGCTCGAGGAATTAGTCTCTGCAGTTGCGCGCAGAGGATACCCGATTTAAAAAAAAAAAAAAAAAAAAACTAAATAACTTTAATAATGTAAATCCTCCACCCTCACACATATCCCATCCCACGCTCATTCCACTACCCTGTCATCACAAATCTACCGTCCACTCCAAATAAATCCACCGCTCCAAACAGATCTGAAACCAAAGACCTCTTCATTCCCTGTGTTGTTTGCCTCTGTTAAATCACTACATACATAGCGAGAAAGAAGCTTGTGAAAGAGATGGTTACGATGGTGATATCCTCTTCGTCTATACTTGTAGATTTACTCATCTTTTCAGTTTTTTCTTATTGAACCTCGATTTCTATCAATTGAAATTTATGTTTTCATATTTTCCAGTTTTTTCTCCTCTTCTTCTATCAATTTTTGTTGACTGAGCAAACTTTTATTATTTTTTAATGCTAAGCAACAGTGGTTCAGAGTTGCCTTCTGAAGCAACTGACAGGAAAAAATAAGCAACACAAAATGCCATGTAGATAAGCTACAACAAGCTCCAATGGTGAAAGAGTTAAGAGATGCCAAATCACCTCTAAAAAACCTCTTAAGAAACGAGCGTTGGACATGCTCTAAAGTCAATTCGTTGATCTAGTTTTTTAATAGAATCACAATTTTTTTTAAAATAAAAATATTTTAATGTTTTTTTTATACATACCGTATATTTTAATGTTTATTAATCAAATCAAATGTAAATAAATGGACAACAAATTAAGTCACTAATGGCAAAAATATTTTTCTTAAAAATAATATTCATCATTAATTAAGAAGACACAAGACAAAATCACGAGTAAATTAATAAAATTTTAGGATGGATTGATTTGTTAAAAATGAAGAATTTAATAAGACAAGATAACTTATTGTTTGATTTTAAAATTGGACGGGAAATAATTTATTATACTGTGTTTGATTTAAAATTGATAATTGAGTAGATAAATTTATGGTGTGTTTGATCTGCTAATAAGCAGGAAATTAAATTGGATAGTTTTTATTATACTCTGTTTGATTTAAAAACTGGTTATGAGACTGGACAAAATAGCTACTAAAGGGACATGACAAAAAACAAGAATTTTTGTCCCTCACAAAATCACAATACAATTTTTTGTCCACGGTACAACTATAAAAAAGACGAAAATACATATTTTACTTTCAAATATAAAAAATATTATCTCTTTAATCTTTCCAGTAAAGTTTTATCATGTCTTGTATTATCTTGTTGTGTCTAGTACGTGTTGTTTTGTGAATCAAAAGCACCCTCAGGGTCAAGGGATTGGACAAATTTGTTTCACACTGAACTATGGGACAACTTTTTGTGTTTTGCACAGGTTATTTAAATATACTTTGTCACCAAACATTGTACAAAACAAAATATTTTTAATATTTTAAAGCTTAAATATCATTTTCGTCCTTATTTGTTCGCGAATTTTTTGTTTCAATCCCTATATTTTTTTAAAAACTTTTGTCACAAAACATTGTACAAAACAAAATATTTTCAATATCTTAAGGCTTATATATCATTTTTGTAACATCCCGATATTTTACTTAAAATTTTCTTATTATTTTCTAAAAATATGATTTAAGAAAATTATAGCACCCTCAGTTTATAATTAAATTAGGAGATTTATTTCTATTTACTCTATTTATTTATTTATTTATTTTATAAATTGGTTGTAGAAATTATATGATGATCGGCTTGATTAGTTTTTGATAAATAAATTTTATAGTAGTTATTTTATATATTTATCCAACAAAAATATCCTATTTTATTTATTCGATTTTGGGTGTTTGATGAAATAATGATTATTTCAGTTAATTAACCAATTCGTAAGCTTTTGGAAATTAATTGAATTACTTTTGGTGCAAGTGTACTAATCACACGTGAATGGTTTCTCAGCAAAGCAATATTATTTGTTTCTAAAATGTTGAAACCGATTACTCCTACTTAATAGCATTATTTGAGATAATTTTCCACTTATGCAAACCACTCACATAGTCAAAATCATTGACCATATAATTTTCTCACACGATCCCATGACCAGCCCATTATAAGCTCAAGACTTTGTTTTCTTTCATATTAGGTGCAGTTACTAATGCTAGCTCATTTAATCACGTTATTTGCCTCATATTCTCTTCCCTTGACCTCATGGTATGAAATAAAGCAACTCCCAAATTCCCTAACTTCTTACCCTCACGCCAATAATATTCCCTCCCTGATATGGTTTTGTTTCTTGTTTCCATGTGGTGTTGAAATTTAATCTCCCTCACATTCCCTTTAGTTGGTGTTACAAGGTAGCATCGGTGAAATCATTATTTAAGAGCATAATATTATTATCCTCGCAAATGTTAGTCTCTAACCATAAAAGGCTTATCACACTCTTTGCACTCACATCTATACTTGTCACTATAACCCATCAAGCTTTGTTCTAAGTCTCATTCTTCTTTAATTCAATCCATGTGAGTTCTCTTATGTTTAAGACACGTGATTCTTCATATTCAACGGTTAGGTCTTTGAAATGGATTCCGAAGTATCGTGTGTACACCATAGCTGTGAATTTAGCTTAGAGTCATATATGCTAGGAAGGAAAGCGGCTAAGGTAAGGGCTTTTTTCCCATACACTCATGTACTTAGGGTTTATGTTATAAATTAATAATGGAATTGTGAACGAATAAAGAGTAATGATGATAGAATGAATGATAGAATTATTTTTATTATGTTTTATGCTATTTTATACATTGAGTGATATGTGTGGCTGATTGTGTATTTAATTCTGTGTTTTCTTGGTGTATGGTTGATTGTGGATTTTGTTACTTTATCGGTTCTAGTCAATGTTATCTAAGGTGTTAATCTTGTCTCTTAATCTGGTGGATTTAGAGATGTTTTCGATTAAATGGTGAATTTATGGAGTTTGAAAGAAAAGATTTAAGTTTTCAATTGGTTTAATGGTGTTGGTTTTAAATGAGAATATCTATGATTTACGTATCATGGCATATAGCGGTTTGATATGTTGGTTCGGAATAATACCAAATGGTGGGGTACCGAACCTTAATACCCAGGTGGGGTATTGTGTCCAGGTGGGACACTGTCTAGGTGGGACTTTTTGCTCTGCGGAGAGGTGATATCCGGATCATTGTAGCTAGTTGCATTTCATGCATTATTAATTGGTATAAGGGGTTATCAAAAATAGTTTCTTTCATTGATTTTATTTGATTTCTTCTTTATGGTCGACCGTTTTATTATTATTTTATCACATTTACCTTCCGTTCGGCATGTTTCAATTTGGATAAAGAAATTGACCCGTACATTAAATATGGTTGTAGGTACCAGAGAATTTTGAAGTTGATGTGTTGCTTGTATGTGCGCGGGGATAAATAAGGGGTTTATGATTATATAATTGTAAATTTAAATTAGACTTTTGAACAATTTTCTTGCTTGTAAATTTACCATATTCTAAGTTTGATGACTTGTAATATTTGAATTTAATAAGTTTTCTTAAATTTTCCAATAATTAATGATCTTGAAATTTTGAAAAGATAACGATATTGACCTGTTTTTTTTAAAACAATGTCGTATTTTTTGAAAAAGAATAATAAAATTAGTATTAATGTCTCGGACCAAAAATCTGGGATGTTACAATTTTCGTCTATGTATGTTCGGAAATTTTTTATTTTAGTCTCTGTATCTTTTTTGTTGCAAATAAATCACTGAATGTACAAAATTTATTGATTTTAGTTTCTAAAGTTAAAATCCGCATAAAACTCTGAAGGGTTTACACGAAATCTGCAAAGGAATCTTTGAATTGGGCAATTAAAAAAACGGTGAACTTAATGTTAATAAACACATAAGTAGGCAACAATACTTGTAGATGTTCAATCATCCATTAGAATTATTTGAACTCGTTTTGTGATATAAGTGGTTGCGTAAAAATTTGCAACAGCTTATGAAAGTAGTTTTTGATATGTACATCACACGATTTCAATTTATTTTCATAAGCTCCTCCAAATAGGTTATTGGCATAAGCTATTTTCAACTAATTAAGAATTAACCTTAACTTCCTCTTCAAATCAAAAAACAACTTATATAAAAGCTCTTACACAATAAGTTCTTATTATCAAAATGTCCCCATAATTTGAAAACAATGAAAAACACAAATTACAAAATATATATAATATTAGAAAAACTCTAATTGAATGTCAACTAAGGAATAATCTTAAAATATAATAATGAAAAAAAAGTAAAATATGATATTAGAGTTTCTAAAATAAAATTATATATAATATGAGAAAAGTTATAATTGAATGCCACCTGACAATAATAATATTAAAGTTTCTAAAATAAAAAATGTCAATCCCCACAATAAGAAATAGTTTCTACAAAAAAGGATACAGGGTCTGTTTGGGATAACTTATATTTTAGCTTATGCAAAACAACTTATGTAAATAAATATTTTGGCTTGTTCAAAAAAAGCTTATGCAAATAAATACATTTTTGTGTATTATTATAAGTTTGTTAAGATAATTTATTATAAAATAACTTATAAAAATACAATTTTTGTTAGTAAAAACTTATAAATTAACATAAGACTTTATTTATTTGAGTAATGCTAGGAACACGCCTTCTAACTAGGGATGGCAAAACGGGCCAAGCCCGTCGGGTCGGCCCGCTTAACCGGCCATTTTTGGCGGGGTGGGTTGAGATTTTCAATCCGCAAAAAGAGCGGGGCCCGTCCCGCCTAACCCGCAAAAACACGGGACGACGACGGGGCGGGGCGGGTTGGCCCGTCGGGTCTAACCAATTTTTTTTATTTTTTTAAAAAAAACTCTTAGCCCATTATTAATGAGTTCTCTTTTGTGTTGATGGACTACTAAACTTTAGCATTTTTGTGAATTTAAATGGAATCCAAGTTTTGTTTGTTTTGGATTTATACTAAGCACTTCTTCAAGTTTTATTATAAGTACGGTTTGTTTAGTTTTATAATCATGAATGTTTTGAATGATAATTTTATTTTTCTTATCGCCTTGTTAGTTTATATTTTGAATTTTGATTTCCTCGAGTGGTTTTTTATTTTATTTTATTTATAATTTCTTAAGATATTTTTGGGAATTTATAAAAAAAATAATTAAAATTTTATTGACGGGGCACTCCCGTCAACCCGCCATGAAACGGGGCGGTTTAAATTTTTCAACCCATCATCACTAGTTAGCCCGCCCCGCTCTGCCCATTTTTAGACGGATTAATGACGGGGTGGGATGGGTTGACCCGCTTTGCCATCCCTACTTCTAAGACACTCTTCTAACACACCCAAATCAAAATTTGCCACATAATCCCTTTTTTAAATTCAATTAATTGGCTACCGGTTGAATATTGAGATTCACCATTTATTTATTTATTATTATTATTTGAGTAAAAAAAAATTTTGTATCGGGTTTGGATCCTCTCCTTCCACATTTCTTTCAATCTCTCTCCTAGTTCTCTATCTCTCTCTTGATTTTACTCTCTATCTCTTTAATAAAAAAGGATTTTATAATGAGGAGAGAGAGTGAAATTAAGAGAGATATAGGAAAAAGATAGAGATGACTTTGGAAGGAGGGGATCCAATTGCGTATCTTCCCCGTTCGGCTCAACATTCCATCGTCTCTTCCATTTCAATGATCCCACCATGAAGGTGTAAAAGAAATTAGGGATAAACATTTTTCTTATTTTGGATACAAAGTTATAGTGATAAACATTCATCTTCTACAATTATCGATTATCCCTCTGTTCAACTCCCGTAACCCTTTCGGCACACCCACTGTTCTTAATCTTCGTTTTCTTTTCTGGGTACCTTTGCTTTGAGTTTGGTTATGAAGACAGCAGAAATGATGTACCCAATTTCTTCCATGTCTAGATGGAAAAACATATTCTATCTCTCTATAGTAAAATTGGGATGAAGTTTTTTTTTTTCTTCTTTAGACTGTATAGTATAGATCTATGGTGAGGAAAAAAAGAGAAGAAAAGTGAACCCATTTAGGATTTTGGAAGAGTGGTGTGGATTCTTCAAAATCAAATTTTTATGATACAGTGAATAATGGTAATGGGTGAGTGTGTTGTGAATGATTTTGAAGCAGAAGAGGATAATGTTGTTGCTACCGTATTGCACATACCCATTCTAAAAATAAACTAAAAATCTAAAAATCAATAATATATGGAAAGAACTTGCAAAAGAAAAGATGGGTTACAGTAAAAATAGCTGTAAGTTGTAACATCGGCGTATAGAAATGGATCTTCGGCGTATGAAGCCATGGATAAGGAGAGACAACAGTAAAATTTTAAATAGAACAATTATAAAAACAACTTGGTAAGTTGATTCTAATATAAACCTAGTAAGTTTTGATGATAATGATAGTATTAATATACAATAGGAAATACTGATAATTTACTTCAGTATGCAGGTATTTAAGTTAAAATTTTATGAGCACTAGAAAGTGAAGTTCTGATTGATATTTTAAAAGCTTCCCTAGAAGTTGGGAAAAATAAGTTCTGAGTTTAACACCAGAAGCTGTGTCACCAGAAGTTGCAAGTCAAAGTCAATCAGAAGCTACTCTCATCAGAACCTGAAATGGAAACTCAAGATTCTGATGACGATGGAAAGATCAGAGTTTGCCAGGAGAACATTCAGAAGAAAGTTCTATTCTTAACGACTATCATCAATTTGACAAATTCATAATGACAGAAGAAATCATCGTACAAGACCGTTATGATCGTGATAATGACGTTTGTACTATTATACTATTCTCTATTACATGATATGGGCGTATATTCGAAATCAAGGATCAAGAATTTATCATTTACCTGATTTGGATAAACACGATTCAAGTGAAAAAAAATAGTACAATACTATTTAGCTGTTTTCGTCATGTCTACTCAAATTCAAACGCTCCACCATCATCTATAAAAGGAGGAAGAATTTGAAGAAGTGGACAACAACACAACTACGAAAAAAAGCGTTGTTACTCTGCTAAATTCATAAGAGCACTATAACTTTGAAAAATACAACTTGAGCTTATATCAAAATTCAAGACAAACAGTTTTCAACTTCTGTTTAGTCAGTTGTTGAACCTTAGTTTTCTTTTATTAGAATTCTAAGAATAGTCTTGTTTTTAAGAGTTCTATTATTTTTGTTCAGAACTCTGATACTGTTTATCAGAAGTTCAAACATTGTTTTGTTTTGTAACTTTGTAAGAAGTCTCTTGCTTTTGTGCTTGAGCATTTGGAAGTCTCTTGTATTGTGTTACTTGAGCATTGGAAGTCACTTGCTGTGTGCTTGAGCAATTGTATCTTGTGTGATTATAGTGAAATCCCTTGGAAGTGCAAGGGGACTGGAGTACTATCGGTTTGTGAGGGGAACCAGTATAAAAATCTGTGTGTTCATCTCTCTTCTCTCTTTTATTGTTTCCTCACCAGCAGAATTGTGTTTAATTATTCCGCTGCAAGTTCTGATAAGTTGAAAGACTTAGAAGAAGTTTTCAAAAACTCTTAAAACACAATTCAACCCCCCCTTCTTGTGTTTTCCACACCTTCAAAGGTTTCTGTGGAACCTCATGTGCTTATAAAAATAAAAACAAATAACCTATTTTTTTATTTTTTTTTTAAAGATTTGGCGAGTGTTCCGAACATAACTCGAGGTTAATAATAGTTTATATACAACATGTCACACTCCTCTAACCAATCGAGGCGCCTTTTCTACAAAGGACAAAACCGTGACAGGTTAACCCAAAAGCGGACAATCTTTCGAAGATGTGGACTTGAGGTCGGGTCGGTACATATTTATCCCCCGCGGATAAATCCGAGTTCTGTTTGGAACAATGGCGACTTCACTGGGGACGATAAAATTTGTTCCCAACCCAACCCCTTAGCCTCGACTGAGGGGCATCTATTCTGACTCACCTATAAGTCCTACATCGTTTGGAACTCGAGACTAATGGTAATTTATATATAACACGCCACACTCCTGTAACCAACTGAAACGCCTTTTCTACAAAGGACAAAACCGTGACGGGTTAACCCAAAGCGGACAATCTTTCGGAGATGTGGACTTGAGGTCGGGTCAGTACATATTTATCCCCCGCGGATAAATCCGAGTTCTGTTCGGAACAGTGGCGACTTCACTGAGGACGATAAAATTTGTTCTCGAACCCAACCCTTTAGTCTCTACTGAGGGGCATCCGTTTTGGCTCACCTATAAATCCCACATTGCTTGGAACTCGAGGCTAATGATAGTTTATATACAACACGTCACACTCATCTAACCAACCGAGGTGCCTTTTCTACAAAGGACAAAACCGTGACGGGTTAACCCAAAACGAACAATCTCTCAAAGATATGGGCTTAAGGTCAGGTCGGTGCATATTTATCCCTCGCGGATAAATCCGAGTTATGTTCGGAACAGCGAGCATCTGAAATAGCTAGTAAATTGCAACTCTATTATACTGCAATTGGTGCATTGATCTTTCCGGCCTTAATGCTTTTTTGGGTGAGCTCAATAATAAACTAATCTAAACTTATAAATATCCTAATATATTATAGAGATCTGTACTGTCCATCTTAAAATCAATGGCAGAGATTTGATAACTGTGGGAAACTTGTACAATCTTTCAAGTTCACGACTAACCACCCTTTCATCCATTATAAAATCATGTCCACTAATGTGAACAAACTTATAGATCTAACGGTCTAAGTCTAAATTCCATGGAAGCACCCTTTTTCGCAGGCCTGCATGACTGACAACCAATATTTTAAAAATCGGACCGGGCATCGAACCGACAAGGTTTCGGTTTACTGGTTCATTGGTCGAACCTTTGAGTCACTTGTCGAACAGCATGACTAAACTGGATCAAACCGATAAACCGGTTGAATAAATCGGTCACTATAACAATACTATATAGTTATTAAACCGATAGAACCAGATGAATCAAACTCTAAAAAAATTGGCAGAACAAACATAAATTGACAACATCATGAAACAAAACAAAAATTGATAAATTGAAGTAATATGAAATGAATTAACAGAGCATAATATGAAAATAACAAACATAAACTGATAAAAGTCGATGAAACAAAATAAACAAAGCATAGAATGAAATAAAATTATAATTAACTAAGATAATAATAAAATAAAACAAATAATGATAATAAAACATAAATTCCAAAACTAATAAAATAAAAGAAATTGAAAAAATAGAACAAACAACGTTTCTATTTCCTATTTTAATTGCTTTTTTTTTTTATAAATATATTATAAACAAAACGATGTCGTTTACGCATTTTTGGCAAAAAAATAATAAACTAATAAATAGGGGCATGCAATCAGACCGCCGGTTCGATCAGACCGCCAATTCACTGGTTTTATCAGTTCCGAGCGATTCTGAACAGTCTGATTACAACACCGATCCAACTAATAAACCAAATCGGCCAAACTCCGGTTCACGGTCCAACCGGTCCGGTTTTTAACACACTGCTGCTGACAACAACACAACACCTTAGAAATGGGTAAAAAGTTATCGGGTACCCGACCCATAAAAGCTAAACACACCCATAGGAGTCGAAAGCGGTGTCTTGTTCGCAAAGCTCTAAAACCCTAAAACCACTGAAAACCCTCTTTTCACTAAACAAAACTTGTTCTACAACCCACTCATCACCGCAAGGTACCTATTATTGTTCTTCAATCTCTACTTACTCTAATTTGTTTTATTGCGCTTAATTGATGATAATAATGTTGATTTGATAGATGAATTTCAACAACATCAAGGTTCCAAAGGTTCCTGGTGGTGGTGGAATCTCTGCTTTGCTTAAAGTTAGTATTATTGGTGGACTTGCTGTTTATGGTGCTACAAACACTTTGTACAATGTTGAGGGTGGTCACCGTGCTATTGTCTTTAACCGTCTTGTTGGTGTCAAAGATAAGGTTGAAACTGTTAAATCAAAATTACTTTATTCTAATGTTATAATTATAATTATTAAGTATGGATATCCCTTTAATTTTGTGTTATTTTGTAATTTCTAGTATTTATGTGTACTTTGTACATGGTTTTTAGTCTTTCAGAATAACAGTCATCCCGCTAGCATTTTTAGGGATCGGCGCTATGGGACGCTATTTGAGATTAACAACATAGGCTCGCCACTACTATTCGACCACTTTGTACTCAATCACATAGTAGTTTGTTCAAATTCCACTACGTTGTAGCGCTATTACTGAGCTAGTTGACAACACTGCCTGTAATATCACACAATTTGTTGTTTGTGACTGTCATTTAATCTTAATCTTTGTTTAGGTTTTCGTGTTGTATACTAGTCGATCTAATATTAAATAGCTTATGGTTTTCGGCCTCATGGTCGACTAATATGATTTCATCTCTTATATGTTATGCAAACTAGACAACTCTTCTTGTAAGTGGGGTGTATTTTTTTTGAACCCTGTGATTTTATCATATTATTTTGTCTACATTTTATATCACACACTGTCCTTTTTAGTATAGGAGGCTGAGGGTTATGATTCACTAACAATCTTACTATTAAGCATGAATCAGAAATACCTTTGAATCAATATACTCCCAAGATCTCTGTATTTGTATGGCCAAACTGCGTTTACTAGTAATCTTATTGTAGTATAATAATAAACTACGTATATTTTTTTCTATATACAATGCAGGTCTATCCTGAAGGAACGCATATTATGATCCCGTGGTTTGAGAGGCCTGTGATCTATGATGTTCGTGCACGACCTCATTTAGTGGAGAGCACTTCAGGAAGCCGTGATCTCCAAATGGTAAATTGTTTTGTTTGTCCTGTTTCTTTCCTTCTTATTAGTAAGGTTTTGCCAGGTAATGTAGTATGCTTGAGTATTTGGCCGCAGGTAGTCCAACAATTTTATTTTTCCATTTTGTTATAGCAAATGTGTCTTTTGGTTTGAAGTTGGATTACCTTCCCTCATATGACACTTTCATGCTTATCAGAAAAAAGGTTGGCTTAAGGGAAAACTACGGTATTTTTTTTTCTCCCTCTTTAGGGTGTGTTTTGGGAATTGGGTTTTGGAGTGGCTAAGTCTATATTCTTGATATGTATTTTAGATTTTTAAAAAATGGGAATGACATGATAGATAATCATATACTGATATTTAAGTCACCCTTACAATTATTTTAGAAACATTTTGTACTTTATTTAATTTTGAAATGAAAAATGTGTCTTCCCCTCCTTTTCCTTCCAACACTCAACTCCCAAACATAGCCTTAGAGTTTAGTCTATTGAAGTCATTTTACCACTGCTTGCCTTTTATGTAGGCTGTTGACATTTTGGGTTTAGGTCTCGTATTAATTGTTACTGATATGATTGCCTGAACTGAACCGCCAATTGTCAACTCTCATGTTATACATACATGTCACCCATTCTCCTTCCAATGTTGTGGACTTCACATATCTCCCTCCATGGAATTGTAGAGTTATGTTAAAAATGTCAAAATAGATGCCTTAGATGCAAGTGTTGTCCACCATAATCTGTATTATAGTTTCCCTGTAATGTATTATGGAACTTTTATTTTGCCAGGTGAAAATTGGACTTAGAGTTCTTACTCGTCCTGTGCCAGACCAACTACCGACTGTTTATCGTACTCTCGGTGAGAATTATAATGAAAGGGTTCTGCCTTCGATCATACACGAAACTCTCAAAGCTGTGGTTGCACAGTACAACGCCAGTCAGCTCATTACTCAGAGAGAGGTATATATTTACGATTTTGCTCAGACTCTCTCCTATCTTCTGTTCAACTAGTAACTGGAAGTTACATTCTTAGGAGTGAAATGAATTCATTATTCACTATTTATATTAAAAATGAATCACAAACACAGGTGAGACTGATTATTTCTAAAATGGTCCAAATTATAGGCTGTTAGTCGAGAGATAAGGAAGATATTGACTGAAAGGGCTTCCCAATTCAACATTGCATTGGATGATGTGTCAATCACAAGTTTGACGTTTGGGAGGGAATTCACAGCTGCAATTGAAGCCAAGCAGGTTGCTGCTCAAGAAGCAGAGAGAGCGAAATTTGTTGTAGAAAAAGCTGAACAAGACAAAAGAAGTGCTGTTATTAGAGCACAGGTAAGATACTTGATCCATTTCTACCTATAAGATGATTTGTAATGTCTCTAGAAGTTGCTGCAGTGCCTATTGTTTTGAAATTGCTACCGAATCATACAAACTAAAATAAAAAAGAAAATGAAATGAAAGGATTATTGCAATGATATTTGCCGACTGTCTTGCTCGAGTCATATGTGAACTCTTGATAATTATGCCTTTTAATTTTAACTAGTTTTACACTTCTTCAACACAATGGAGTTTTGTTTGTTCTTCTACTCCATGCTCCCCTCCACTTTCTCCTCTTGAATGAACCTGTTTGGGGGACTGATGATGTATGGATAGGTTTTTCGGTGATGTATGGATAAGTTATCAAGGATGGAAATTAAATTTCCTTCAACAAACCTATTGAACATTTTTCTGCAAAACTCTAAGAAAGGCTTTTTTTTTTTCTTTTCTTTCCAACTTCTCATTATTATTTTATATATAAGGTTCTCCTTCCTTTACTTTATTATTTCTTTTTGACAAACAGGGAGAAGCCAAGAGTGCTCAATTGATTGGTCAAGCTATTGCCAACAACCCTGCTTTTATAACCTTGAGGAAAATTGAAGCTGCTAGGGAAATCGCTCAAACAATTTCAAATTCTGCCAACAAGGTTTACTTGAATTCAAATGATCTCTTGTTGAATCTTCAGGATTTAAATTTGGAGCCCAGTGGGAAGAAATAGTGATGTTGCTGAATTCACTTATTTACTTCAGCATATCTATTTTCTTGTATTATGATTCATTTTGAATTGTATTTTATCAACTGTTCACATGAGATTTAGCTCTGCAAACTGGAATATTGTCAAACTGTTTGTCATTATCTTTTCAATGGAACATGAGAGATAAGGGAGGTTCAATAAAAACTTAACCCTTTATCTATTCAGTATTTGTGTTCTTGAATAGTTTCCAATCTCCTATCTTTGTCTGTATGACTGACCTCAATTGCTTCTTTCTATCTTTAATCTTTACTTGGGTTTGATAGTTTGATAACCATTGGCATTGCATCATTGATTACCCAAAGGTGATCTTCTCTCCGCAAGGACAAGGAATTGCTTGACGAAATTCTCAACCAAAATGATGGTTCGTGGAAATCATCACATGCCCAATACTTAATGTGACAACTTCTGAAATCATGATCTAATCAATTTTGATGAATTAAAGCACATGTCTACTTTCCATTATCTTTGTTGAATCAACATCGATCAAATCACACTATCATTGTTGCGACATAAGACTGAAAACTTCTATTTAATGGTAGCAACATAATAATATCGGTTGTTGTCAAAGGTTTTGGTAATTTTTAAGCATTGATTCACATATACGAGGGACTTTCTGGTACTAGCAATTGCATGTACATTGTGTTTGAAGCTAACTTTGAAGAGGTAGGATGTCAAATGTCAATAGGCACATAAAAAAACAATGCTAAAAACAATATTCGATTAAGTTCCAATCATTATATTTGTGGTAAAAATAAGAGTGGGGTATCTTCTTTTTCCTGAACTAGTACCACTTCTCACTTCCCCATCAAATTAAGTTCCATGAAATATACTAATTTCTTATTACTAGTACACTTTTCTTATGCAACATCATCATTATATAATTAGTTTTAGGAAAAAAAAAGAAAATTTGGCAAACCCTCATTTGTCCTAAATTCATTGAATAGAAATTGCAAATCCATTCGAGAACTGAATTTACTACTTAAAAACATATTCAATAAAAAAAAAACTAATAAAAGAGATAATTGTTGATATGTTTATAATTTTGAAACATTCAGAAATTAATATGACATCGAGTTACACAATATCAAAATGATAATTTGTTCAATTTTTTATTTTTTGTACGTGTAAAGATCTAATATTGAATTACCAACAATGGATTGGTCAAATTAGTAAGGGCCTTGGTCCCCTTAAGATGTGGTCAGGGGTTCGATTCCTGACTCATGCGTATGGAAAAAATTCGGTGGTTGGTAAGGAAGAATTCACATTGTATGCCCCACAAGTTTTCCAACGGAGATTAGTTATCGTTAAAAGCGGTAAAAACTTGTACCAATATCATGGTAACAGAAAAAATAAATCTAATACAGTATTGAATTTATTTAGACGTGATGGATGGTACATATAGAAGAAGCATAAACAAAACGTTTGTTAAGCTTAGTGAAAGAGATGGTGGAGGAGCTTTTCTTCTGGAGAGGAAGCAGCAACTCAAACCCACTTCAACAATTTGAAAATAACTCTAATAATCTGCTTCTTCTTCTTTCTGGTCCTCCTTCTTCGTA
Source organism: Trifolium fragiferum (assembly GCA_954870985.1). Classification (NCBI taxonomy): domain Eukaryota; kingdom Viridiplantae; phylum Streptophyta; class Magnoliopsida; order Fabales; family Fabaceae; genus Trifolium; species Trifolium fragiferum. Next base: position 40,921,381 of record OX940790.1, on the reverse strand, counting down.
ATATATAACTCTCTCTCTTTCTCACTACAATTTGAATTTTCCTTCTTCTTCTTCTTCTTCTTCTTATGAATGAATATTGTACACAGTGGGAAGACTTCACTTCTTTTCCAATTTGCATTCAATGTAGCATCATCATCATCATCATCATCACTTCACTCCAACTATGTCGTCTTCATCTGTAACCGCAATAGGTTGGATTCCAAACCCCCTTTTCTTTCTCAGGTACACTCTCTCAACTTATGACATATTAATTTATAGCTTTATATGGAAACAATTCGACTTAATTAAGCTGAAACTGAGCCTTAAATAACTTATACATAAACACTTCTCTCATAACCACCGTTTAATTAAGCTGAAACTGAACCTTAAATTATGTTATGTTTTCTGAATTTTTTCAGGGTATTGACCCCTCTTCTAATGTCTTCCAACGTATACAAATCAAGTATGTACCATAACATTTTTATCTTTCACTATTCACCACTAATATTTGAGAGAATTTTTGAAACAGATTATGATATGTCTATAAGCTGTTTTCAACTTATTTCCATAAGATTTTGAGGATATTCAATGAAAACAACGTATAGTTTATATACAAATAATTTGACTTTATTTTATCTTTTGTTATAGAAGTAGCTTCTACATAAGCACTTATATGATAAACATTTATGCTATAAACGACTTAATTAAGGTGGCTATCTAAAAGGCCTTGATTCTTAGTTATGTACTTATGTAGATTTTATTATTCCATGATTGTTTGAGGTAGGTATATGAATGACGATGAAGACATTAGGAAGTACTTTGCTGCCTTCCATCTGCATGATACATTGCCTGATGCAGTTGTTATCGATGATTTTGGAGATTTCTTTGACAACAAGTAATTAATTTGGTCTTCGCATATCATAAATTAAATGAACAACTTTTATATGTTTTTCGTTTTATCTTTTGATTTTGAATTCTTATATGAAAAGGGTATGCCAACAACGATATTCTAATCCCCGCGGGCGAGACTTGGCCATGATCAAGAGTCTAGCTTTGTGCCATAATGCTATTAACTATGCAAAGTGAGTGTTTATTGGTTATTACCATCATTCATGATATGATTCGTTTTTGTTGGAGGCAATTAAGCTGTTTAACTTCTATAATGCACATAATGATAAGCTCTCTTTCTGTATTCTCTGGCAGTCAAAAAGGGTCTTGCAAGCTTCTCTTGTCAGATACTCATACTCACCAGGGAGACTCCCCAAGGTTTCACTTCATCTATAAGAAATGGATACACACCACTTTTACAATTAAAGGTTACATATCAGACATTTAAAAATAATGTGCTTTTTCTTGTCAAGTATATTTCCTCGAGTTTAATAACTATAGCGACACATGTTTTACATATATGTTCATCATATTTTAAAGCAATGAAATATGATCAGACGTCTATATAAAACTTAGTTACACTGTTGGTGCATATAAATTACCTTTTTTGTTAATTGTCTTGCAGAAGATGATATATCTGGATCGTTTATTTTGAAAGGTAAGAGCTACTCAGGAACCGAATACACAGGTACTAGTAGTATTAAGACTGCAAAGTACTCCATAGCTCTTCAATATCTGGTCTTTGATGGACTTGTTAATGATCAAGTAGAATAGGAAATAGAATTCTACCTCTTCAACGAGCAAAACTGATTGGTAACTGTAACTGTATCATTGCATATATTAGCTTGTTCACTTTAACAACTATACTCAATCATATAATGAACTTTGATTTTACATGCGTCCTCAGTGAAACCATACGATACGAATCTCAGATTTCAAGTAGGGCTTTTAAATGAATTTAAATTTTATGATTTATATCTTAGTCTTACACTACCTTTCTCTTGTTTTGGTTCAAAGTTATAATTGCTGTGTGACACCAAGTAAACAAAAAGGTAGCAATATGTGTGCTTAACTAGCCCCAAAATTTGGGAATTTACCAATTGATTCAGAAATTTGAAAATCACCACAAAATCCAATATTTGGTTCTGTGGTATCAGTTAACTATGAAGATTAGAACAGCATGAACAACTGTGCCCTGTTGCTGCTGTCTCTAGTTCAATTATTACATTGTTAACTTATATATCCTGGGCAAAAATAAAGGACATGCAAGGTCCACATTGTTAACATATATATATATATATCCTGTTGCTGCTGTTATTGTTGGAATATCTCATAGAGTAAAATTTTAACCATAAACTATTATACATAAAATAAAGGCTTAAATAACTTCTTGGCCATGTTTTAGCAATGTAAAATACAAACAAAAATGTCTAGTTTTAATCCCTGAAAAAAGGAATATTTGTTTTTGACATTTTGGTTTTAGTTCTTGTAATATTTGGTTTTGGTCTATGTTGAATCAGTACTCATAATATGTAAATTATACTGATTATTTTATTTTTGTTTGAAGGGTTATATAGACTCTGGTTTATAAAATATGACATCAATTTTATTTTAGAGGGAGGGACTGCTTCAACATGAACCAAATATTTTGACCTGTCTTTTTTATACCTGTCTATTTAACTTTACTAAAAGTTCTAAATTTTGGCATTTAAGTAAAGTTGCTCCTTAATTTTTAATTTTAATTCTCATACTTTTATCTTGCATTTGAATAAATTTAGTGTTTTATTCAAGACTTTTTAGGCATTGCATTCTTTTCAAGAGTAATACATTTATCCCTTAGTTAAAATGATATTTTGTGAGTTTTGCTCGCAAACTTGGCTGCAACTCAGTCATAGAACATGAAATCTGTTTGATCTATTTACAAGAAATTTTAGTTGAATCTAATGTTTTAAAAATTGATTCAGACATCAAATTGACAAGACTTCTGGATCATTATTAAACAGCTTGAACGGAGTCGTGTGATGAACACATAACAAACTATTTTTTTGCTTTTTACTAAAAAATCATATTAAACCGCTTGAAACTGCTCAAAGCGGAATCAAATTGCGATTGAACCACTCAAATAACCGAAACAAAGTTTCTGTTATTACTACATTTGAAGTGGACTATGGTATGGACACTTACCAAACATTTGAAGTGTAGTAGGTTCTGATTGATTATCCATTTTTCTACTACATTTCTCTCTCAGTTAAGGTGAAAATAGTAATGTAATAAATTTAGTATGTGAAAACTGAAAAGCCTATTTTTTAGTTACATTTCTCGTTTTAAAAGCATGCTATATATTCTTGACCAAAAAAAAGCATGCTACTATTACTATATCACACTTCCAAATTCCAACTAGAACACAATAAATATAAATTTAACACATGGGAACAATTATTTTTCCTTATGTATTCCTTTAAATAGATGATGATGACTCATCCTTGTATCCACCTGTCACAACTCATTCTCCTAGGTGTCGATCATGAAGACAGATAGACACTATTGCCAAACCTAACCTACCTTGTCCTAAACTCCTCCTGGTCCATATTCTCCTAGCTAGAAAAGTAGATCAAACAGAATAAATACAGACAATTAATCTAAATTTTATGCACAAGTAGACTATTGTTAGAATCATGACACATGTACTTGGGTTGTATCAAATTTTTAAACATTGTTTAAAAGTTGAAAGTGATGGATGTCATCATCTTTAAGTAGAAGTCTTTCAGTTTAGATATTGATCTAATCGATGTTTGATTAGTAAAAAATAAGAGAGATCGTATTAACATATTTTACTGTTTAGTTTTGAAACATTAATATTGGTTTTTCTGTTTTTTTTTTTTTTTTTTTTTCCAAACCTACCATGATTGAGTTATTGAGTTGTAAAGACTAATAATAATATGAGCCTCAACTTATGAGGAATTAAAGTTTAGAATGATTTTCAAGCAAAGGTACACAACATATTTTCAATAGAAGTTATTGATAAAGAAAGTACATGTACCATTGGACTTTAATTATAAAAAAAAAAAAAATGCTAATGTTTTGTTGGACTCATATAAGTAAAAGTTAGTGGGACGTTATGGTGTATCATTTTTATTGTGAATCTAACAAATTTTGGTTGTTCGATGGATTATGGGATTTTATTTTTTAAGACATTTCCTTCTTTCGTTAGTTTTGTGTTTCTTATTGATTGATGTTTTAAGGTCACATCCCTTACGTTAATTTCTTTGTAATCTTCCTTCTTTCGAGCTCTTTATAAAAAAAAGTCAATTAATCTATTCAGGTATGATATTCTATTTTCAAAAACATCTTCAAATTAATTTCTCAATTTTGTGCTAAGATGGTACATCATAACGTCCCACTAACTTTTACTTATACATGTTCAACAACATGGAAGACCCTATTATGCACCCCTTTTTTTAGGGTCCATCGGTGCACCCCTCTATTTTACCTGCTACAACAGGTTGCACCAGTTTTTGTACAATGGGGCCCACGAGAGAGAAACAAATAATTTTTTAAAAGGGAATTAATAAATTACGTTTTTTTTCCATGGATTGATTCACAATCTCTTTCCTTCATTTATATTTGCAGAAAGGTTATCTTTCTCTTCTTTTCCAAGTGCCCCCAAAACTCATTTCTCTTTTATTCTCAAAATACCATCTTGTGCTGACATTTGTAATTAAATTGTTTAAAAATTAGTTTATATAATACTAAAAAATAAATTAGGCAATTAAAAATTGAATCATAAAAAAAATAATTAAAGAAGTTTAATCCAAATCTGGGTTCATCCACTTGATCATCATCATTTTATTTTCAATCTCATCTTTTTCATCATCATTTTTCTCAACCTCATGAATATGATGACAACTTCATATCTGGGTTCACCATATTCAGCAACTTCATCGTCATCGTCATCCTCATCGCCGAGTATAGTGTTAGTTATATTTTCAACGGAAACATGCTGTGGTGGTGATTGGTTTGGTTTTTCTTCTTATTATTTTTTAATAAAATATAATATTATAGATTTATGAGGTGGGGAGGTGAAATGGGTAAAGTAGTGTATACTTGTTGATACTAGTATTTGATAATTGGAATGGAATTTGACAGTTGTGTTCTTTTGTTTCAACCCTGTAGTTGATCTTTTTGTTATAAATTTGTGAGTGTTTTTTTACTACTTAAAAATTTGTGAGTTGATTTACTTGTTAATTTAGATTTAAAATTGTTAAAATTAACCTGATTAATTAAGTAACCTGGTTAATTAATTTAAATTATTGAAAAATAGAATTCAAATTTTTAATAAATTGATTATTAATTTTGATTGAAGGTTTTAAATTAGGGGCATTTTGGTAACTGTTAATATATAGACCGATTTTAATACTTGTCTCATTGACAATCTAGTTTTATTTTGAATTTTATCAATTTGACCGTTCAAAATCATCTAATTGAATTGACAAACAAACAAAAATAAGAATTTTGATGATCGAACTTCGAATGCATAGACAAATTGTAATAACAGTCTATCGAAAATTTAGTTTTAATAAAAGGGTCATAAAGTTTGACTAAAACTACCAATTTCGACTGAATATTTCAAATTTTATCAATCTGACCGTTCAATATCACTTAGTTGAACTAACAAACAAACGAGAATAAATTTTTTGATGATCAAACTCATAAACCGATTTTAATAATAGACTCATATGAAACCTAGTTTTAATGAAAGGGCAATGATGCTTGACTAAAACTACTGATTTCGACTGAAAATTTCGAATTTTATCAATCTGGCTGTTCAATATCACCTAAATGGTCTGACAGATAAATGAGAATAATAATTTGGATGCTTGGACTCTGAATGTATGGACGAGTAGTAATAACACTCTCACCAAAACTTAGTTTTAATGAAAAGGTCATGAAGTTTGACTAAAACTATCAATTTTGACTGAATATTATGAATTTTATTAATTTGACCGTTCAATATCACATAATTTGACTAACAAACAAATGAGAATAAGAATTTGGATGATCGGACTATGAATGTATTGATCGATTGTAATAATAGTATCATCTAAAACATGTTTTTAATGGAAGGCTCATAAAGTTTGACTAAAACTACCGATTTCAATTGACGATTTTGAATTTTATCAATTTGTCAGTTCAATACCACATAATTGGATTGACAAACAAATGAGAATATTTTTTTGATGATCGGACTCCAAATATATAGATAAATTGTAATAACAGTCTCATCATAAACTTAATTTTAATGAAAGGGCTACGAAGTTTGACTAAAACTTACGATTAGATTTTTATGAATTCGATCTTTCAATGTCACATAATTGGACAAACAAACAAACAAATAAGAATAAGAATTTTGATGATCGAACTCCAAATGTATAGACTGATTGTAATAATTGTCTCATCGAAAACCTAGTTTTATTCAAAAGGCTGCAATTTGACTAAAACTATCGAATTCGACTGAAGATTTTGAATTTTATCAATCCGACCATTCAATATCACATAATTGGAATGTATGGATACTCAATTTCAATGTATCCAAACAAACATTAATGAATGTGTAAAATATGTTTTCAGTCCCTAGTTTTACGGTGAGTTCTGGTTTTCGTCCCTATATTTTAAGATGTCTATCGAAGTGTTAACATAAAATAAAGGAAAATGCTAAATAGTGCATCCGGTGCACTAGTTAAAAAAACTTAATATAGTAAAGTTATCTTGAAGTTTGTGTAGTCAATATTTTTAAAGTGTAAAAAATGCAATTTTCAATGCAAAATTTTTTTCTTTTTTAATTCCTTAACTAATGCACCGAATACACTAGTTAGCATAATCTTACAAATTTTATGCAAATGAATACAAAAAGATGATAATTTTAAAATACTGTAGAATCTGTGGAGACAAATAAATAATTAAATCCCTAAAATTGTTTCTTGAAGCAACATATACAAATGTGTGGTGGTCAAAGCTTCCTTTCACTTGCTTGCTTTTTTCATTGCTTCGCCTGTCAACACCAAATGCGGCCTTCAATTTTTTGGTTCCCTTCTGTCTTGCTCAAGTAGCTGCAATATGAGTTGAAAAATTTCTTATTTGTTACTTTTCAAATTTAGTGTTAGATCTGTATCTTTCGGCGAAGGAAACTGTGATTTAGTTATCTTCTTTGTTATGTTCTTTGTTATGCTTGGATGTTATAAATTTTCTTCTGTAAATGATGTAGAGGATAAACTGAGGATGGTGTAAGTATGATAAACCCATTTTTCTAGATTGGAAAGTGATGAATGAACTCAGTTCTATACCCTTTTTTTTTTTTGCGATGAAGTTGATAATAAACTGAGGATGACGATGAACTTGCTGAGTATGGTGAACCTATATATGAAGTTGTCACATTCACGAGGTTGAGAACAATGATGATGAAAAGATGAGATTGAGAATAAAATGATGATGATTAAATGGATGAATCCAGATTTGGAATAACTTTTTTAATTTTATTTTTTGCAATTTATTTTTTAGTATTATATAAACAAGACTGTATTTTGAGAGTAGAAGAGAAATGAGAGTTTTGGAACTTGAAAAAGAAGAGAAAGGAAAGATGACCTTTCTGCAAATGAATGAAGGAAAGAGACAAAAAAAAATGTAATAAACAAATTTCCATTTAAAAAATTGATTTTTCTCTCTTGTGGGTCCCACCATACAAAAACTGGTGCAACCCGCTATAAGAGGTAAAATAAAAGGGTGCACCGGTGGACCTTAAAAAAAGTGTGCATAATAGGGACTTTCCAACAACATATATGCACTTTTTTTTTTATAATTAAGTTAGTGGGTTGAAGTCAAAAAAGTTAGTGGGTTGTTGCAGTATGAAATGTTGCATTACATTTACCGAGTTGATGTGATAAATTCCCCATTCGAATCATCACTGGTAATATCCTCCAACTCTGACATCTCATCATTTACTTCGTGCCCAGCCGATTATCGTTCCTTAGTATGAACCACCCTCTGTGGCCGATTTTTTGGAATATGTCCTTCATGTCATGTTTAGGTTAGACGCACTTATATCCAACCTCGCATTGACCTTCTTTTCCACATACCTAAAGAGTAGGTCTATCCACTTTCATCTTCATTGCACGATCACCTTTTTTGGGTTGAAGTTTGTCACTTGTTGACACCAGATGACCATAGCTAAAATAATTGGTGCAAAAATTGGATAACACTAATAAACTATTTTAACATAAAATACATTCATGTCTCATTCTGCTGAAACCTCGTAAAAAATATTAACTTTTATTGCTTTTGAATCGTTTCATAATGTCACTAAGGAAATTTGATCCTAATGTATTGCCTCTTATGAAAATTCAGTATAAGCTCGGACCCAATTTGAAACAACAAAAGATTCATTTTTATTGCTCTAATATTATATCATTATTTTCTCCATATCTAATGCATCATTAGCAAATTGTACGTGGCACACAAAAATCAATCTCTTACACAGTTACACCTTAAAACCTTGCTAGTACGCAGAATTCACTGACGAACAAATCAAACAATTTACACCCTCAGTTGCGATTAAAAAATGAATGATGATAAGCGATACCTATTTTAAACCAGGATCCAATGAGAAATCTTATGCAAGGCTACCATTTATTAACACATATGTTTAAGTTAAATTTACACATTTCATAATCCACTTTCTTCATCAAGAAAGTTCATATTTGACATAACTTAATCTAGATAACACCATTTTTTAGTACATAGGTGAAATGACGTAGTTATTAGCTAATTTTTTTTTTTTTAAAATAGATGAAATGACAATAGAAATGAACAATAAAATCGGTCTAATCTTTAAAAACTTAGAATTTACAAAAAATGTATTCCATGTATCTTCTATTTTATTGAATATTTCATTGATATCCATGAAGAAATGTATTTCAATTATAAAAAAAGAATTTGAATATTTCATTCACATCTTATAATAGTCATATAATAATATTTCAAATGAATTAACGCTTGAGTCTAAACTTTTTAAAGTGGAAAGTCAAATATTCAAATGTGTCATAGTCTTCTTCACAAATTTAAATCAATAAATTTGTGGTAAAATATGGTTGAAAGATAATGACAATAAATTTAAGGCAAATTTTATGGTACATTCACCAAAATGAATGTTTCAAAAAAGTCATGATCTAGTGTGGCAAAGGTACAAAAATTTCTATGTGCAAATCTCAAATCTAATGGCTAGAAACCAAGCAGCCCATTAGCACAAAATTAGTAGCAAAAATTTGGTAGCTAATCCGTAGCAATTAAGATTAGTCAAATGAATAATATGTTAGTAAAACGACACGGGAATGAATTCCTAAGAAGTCCATGTGGAAGATTAATTTATCCAATAATCAGCTTTAAACCTAACATAGCTGATCTTGCTCTATACAAAATTCAAATTAGATGGTTTAAGAGACTACACTATTGGTTTAGAAACTCAGGAAACCTCTATTTAGCTAAAGAATATAAGAAACTAGCTGAAATTCTTCAAAAAAGACTTCAGAATATTGCAAGATGACTGAAGAAAGTCTAACAAGTAAATTACAGAAAGTTTTAGATAACTTCTCTGATTTACAAGATAGGATAGAAAAACAAACATTCTATTTAGAAACCTTACAGTCTGAAGAAGAAAGATATAAACCATATGAAACATGGAAATTTCATAATGGAATAAACTTTGATTGTTATGAAGAAGATGAAACTCATAAGTTTCCTCACCTCTTTCATACAACAAATCCACAGCTAAATAATATATCTTGTATGATAGCATACATGATAAAACTCTTAGAAGACAAAAACCTTCATTTTTTCTCAAGGGGGGAAGAGAAAGGAAAGGAACTAGAAATAGAAAATATTCCTAGACTCCTAGAAAACCTCGAAGAAACTTCTGTTTCTACACAATTAAAAATTAAACCACCATCTAAATTCTTTTAAGAATGGACGATACAGAAGAAGCCCTCAATAGGCAATTAGAAAACTTAGAGAAACTTATGGTCTCTTTAGATATATCAGGATAAAGTCAAGTAATTGACGAAGAACCAAAAGAGAAAAACCAAATCATTTATGATTTTAGCTCTGAAGAAGAAGTAGAGGAAGAAAATGAAAATCCTCACTTCGTAAAATTCGAACCAGCAGAAACATCTGGTACGAAAAGAACTGCAGAATTCGAAAGAGAATTTACCAAACAAAAATTCCAAAAGGTACCCCATTATTATGTACCTACACAAAACCCATTTCAAGGGCAAGAAATTTTAGACATAGACTGTAGTTTCGATACAGCCAAGGATCTAAGAGATTGGTACAATACAAATAGTGTATTAGTCCAGTTAAATGAAGACCTTAAAAATTTAGGACCAATTGAAATTTTCAATTTCCTACAATATAAAACTAGAGGAAATGCTTACAAATACATTTCAACCTTACCACCAGAAGTTATGGGAACGATACCCTTAACAGGAGCTTTAGTAGTAGACTGGATTCATATGTTACTCGTAACATAATTTAAAGGATGGAAGGACTCCATTTAATCTAAGATAGCATTTTCCGACCAGAATCTTTGGAAAATAACTAACCTAAAAATCTGCAATATGTACTATGTAGATAATTTCATTTGTGAATTTCAGAACTATTATTACAACATAGATAATAGTACTAGAATTTCCAGAAACTTGATAGAACTATTATATGACAAGTTACCAGAAAGAGTATCAGCTCAAGTTAAAACATTCTTTACTTCAGCATTAGCAGAAGGAAAAGTGGATGATACTCTAGGAGGAAGAATAACCACCCTAAAAATTTGGCTCCAAGAAATGTGTAGTCAAAAAATAGTCAAAAGAGAAGCTCAAGTATCCCTTTGTTGTAATAAACTACAAGACAAAGTAGGAAATTATGGTTGCAACCCTAGGAAGAAACCCAGAAAAACAAGGTTACAAAAACCCTATAAGAAAAAGAAATTTAAGAAGGTTCCTTTTAGAAAATTCAAAAAGGGAAACAAAAAATTCTTTAGGAAAAAACAACCTTACCCTAGGAAGAGAATATGCCCACAAGGCAAAAAATCATGTACATGTTGGTTATGTCATGAAGAAGGTCACTATGCAAATGAGTGCCCTAAAAAGGAAAATCCTAAGAAAAATGTCCTACATGCAATATATGCAATGGGATATGAACCTATAGAATCAGATATAGAATCCAATGAAGACATTTATGAATACTGCACAGAGACAGATTCAGATGTCGAAGAAGATACTTGGTAAAGGAAATCCAAGTGCTACATTTATCAAAATAGTGCTAAAAAATAGAAACCTTTTAGCCTATGTAGATACAGGTGCAACTCTTTGTTTTGGAAGGAAATCTATCTCTAGAAACTGGGAAAGATTAACCAAGCCCAAAGAAATAATTGTTGCAGACAAATCAAAACATTAGATATGGTTTAACCTTAGAGATGTATCTATAGAAATTGAAGGATATAAATTTTTTATTCCAACAATCTACCTCCATGATTCAGGATTAGACCTAATCATAGGAAATAACTTTTTAAAGTTATATGAACCATTTACTCAAAGGAAGGATACTATATCACTTCAATGGAAGGATTTGGGAAATCCTAAAAATAGAAAAATAGTAACCACCAAAATAGTTACTAGAAATGAAATCTTAAACCTTATTAAGGGAAACCTTAGGGAATTAAGAACTATATGGGAAGAAAAAAGTTTCCATGTTAATATAGAAGAAAGGTTAGATGAAGTCTGTTCAGATAACCCTTTAGACAGTGTTAAAAACACTAATCATGAACTTATAGTCATTAAGTTAAAAAATCCTAATGACGAGATAAATGTTCCAAATAGAATTCCATATTCTATTAGAGATGTTGAAGAATTTCAACAAGAATGTAAAGATTTACTTGATAAAGACCTTATTAGACCTTCGTCAAGTCCACATTATGCACCAGCTTTTTATGTCGAAAACCATAACGAAATAAAAAGAGGTAAGAGAAGAATGGTAATTAATTATAAGAAACTTAATCTGGCAACAGTCGGAGATTCTTATAAATTACCTAGAAAAGATTTTATTTTAGAAAAAATAAAAGGATGTAATTGGTTTTCTTCCTCGGATGCAAAGTCTGGTTATTATCAACTAAGACTAGCAGAAGAAACAAAACCATTAACAGCTTTTTCATGTCCACCTCAAAAACATTATGAATGGAATGTTTTGCCTTTTGGACTAAAACAAGCACCATCAATATATCAAAGATTTATGGACAAATCTCTCGCAGGTTTGGATCATATATGTTTAGCATATATAGATGATATACTCATTTTTACAAAAGGAGATGAAAAACAACATCTTCGAGATTTAGAAATTGTTCTTTTAAGAATTAAAGAAAAGGGTATTATAATTTCAAAAAAGAAATCAAAAATTTTACAAAAAGAAATAGAATACCTTGGTTTAATTTTAAAAGAAAATGGGGAACTGAGTTTGGCACCTCATACCCAAGAAAAAATACAAGCTTTTCCAAATGAGCTTTCTGACAGAAAACAAATTCAAAGATTTCTTGGATGTTTAAATTATATTGCTAATGAAGGATTTTTAAAAGACTTAGCAAAGGAAAGAAAGCATTTGCAAAAGAAAATTTCAGAAAAAATTCCATGGTCTTGGACTAAAGTTGATTCTGATAATGTTAAAACCATTAAAGAAAAAATAAAAATTCTACCCGAACTCTACAATCCAACAATAAAAGATTTTTTAATTGTAGAAACGGATGCATCACAAACAACCTGGGCAGGTTGTATGAGAGCCTTACCCAATGATAAAGCAAAACTCTCTCTAAATGAGAAGGGATATAAAATTGAAGAATCAGATCTTCAATCAAAACAATCTGAAACTTCGAAAGAAGAAACAGATACCAAAAAAGGCATTGATTATAGTGCTTCTAAAATCCTGATAAAGGATACTGAAAAATTACATTTATGTAAATATATTTCTGGTACATTTACAGATACAGAATCTAGATACCATATTCAAGAACTAGAAACTCTGGCGTGTGTAAAAATACTAGAAAAATGGAAGATTGACTTATTACCATCAAGATTCCTTCTTCGTACAGACTCTAAATATCTTACAGGATTTTGGAGATATAAAATTAAAGCTGATCATAAACAAGGCAGATTAATAAGATGGCAGATGAAATTACAACAATTCGAGCCATATGTTCAATATATAAAATCTGAGCAAAACAGTTTTGCAGATACACTGACGAGAGAATGGAGCAAGCCATAAAGCTACTTCAGAACAACATCAAGCAAAAGGACGAGCAACTTGTCGCCCTAGAAATCAAAAAAGCAAAAATCTCTGCCGAGAGGGGGGAGATGATTACAACACTCAAAGGTTTACAAAAAATGACAACAGATGAAAATCAATCAGCAAAAGGCTCAAGTGAAGTTCTTAAAAAAGAAGAAAATTGGGACCTCCTAGGACAACCTTCTGGAAAATATGACTACTATGTAAAGTATACAACCCCAGAAATTTCAAAAATTCCTATTGAAACAATAGTACCCAGTGGTTGGAATATAGAACAAGAAGCAGAATCTTCAGAAACAACCTCAGACAGCAAGAAGTCTTGGGCTGACCAGGTCGAGGAAGAAGATGAAGCTAGAAAAAATGGTTTATCAGCAACCATTCAAACAAGCGATCCCGTAGACAATGAGATGGGAAAGTTTGAAGCTTATGTCATTTTTGATGGTCCAATGAAAGGGATCTATAGAAAATGGGCAATAGCTAAACAACACATCATTGGCAAGAATGTGCGTCATAAAGGATACAAAACCATGAAGGAAGCTGAACAGGCGCTTTATGGAGCATACAAAGAGATTACAACAGCAAAAAATCTTCAAAAATCTCCAACAATGGAGTCAAAAAAGAAGCTGTCAGTCGACAAAATTCGCCAGCTCGAATATCAAAAGAATTTCCAGATAACTGATCCAACTTATATGGAATTCAGTCTTAGATGGAAATGGCTAAACCACTATATAGAAGAATTTACTACTGAATGCTTCTACCCAGTTAGCAGAATTGGTTGCACCAAAGCAGTTGTACTACCCGGAATAGACAGTACTATATGTCTATCATTCTTTCAAAATGGGTTGATACATACCATATACCTGGAAGAACAAGCTGAAAAAACTTTTGGAGAACTCAAGTTCTTTCCAAAGGAGTTACAAAATTTGGCACAAAAGTTCAACAACTTGTTTGCCAAAGGAAAAGAAATTTTTATTCAAATTGAGTCCACATATCCATGGTACGATGAGATCACTCTGGAACTTACAACAAAACCCTTATACCTCATCAAGATTGGAATTTCAAATAAAGAATATCCAGTGGTGAACAGAGAAACAACTGAATGGCATCCTGCCATTTACCTTAAACAAATTAAACACTTTCACCAGAAGATCACTAGATTGTCTTCCCAGACAAACTATAGAGTTATTTACGAAGATTCATCAATGGTCGTATACAGTGACTCTAGAAAGCCCGCAAAGGACAAAGACGTCAAGGCAGTCAAAAACCTTGAAGAAAAAGTTGACCAATTGAAAGATGGTCTTGAAAAATTACCCAAGTTAATTCAAGAAGAATGCTGTCAATATTTTTCACAGTATTACAAAGGACACAAATGTGAAAATTGTCCAAAAAAACCGTCGGCACAAGAAGACAAGGAAGCCTTCATCACAGAGCCATGTGTCATGTAGTTAGTTAAAGTGTGCAGTGGTACCTTATCACATCTAAGTCAGATGGGGACCACTTAGTGATAAACTTTGCAATAATGTAAATAACTGTTTGTCGTTTTTCTTTAGTGTGCTAGTGCGTGTCACTTTACTGAGTGCACGTCGCTATAAGTGTGCTGTTATGGAAAGGGACGTCCTACCTAATATGTGAGCCCTTCTCCACTATAAATAAGAGCTCTAAGCTCAGTTGTAAATTACAGTTGAAAGAAATACGAAACTATTAACTAATTTTTGAAGAATTATTTTCTTCTGTCCTTAGAATTATTTCTAAGAAGTAGCTCTTGAGGTAATACTCTGGAGGAGCTAGATCCTTGAGGTAATACTCTGGAGGGATCAACCACATAACACAATATAATCAAACAGATTATATCCCAAAACAACACAAACATCTTCGGATCGAAGAGTTCAACAAAACCAGAAACAAAGAAAATCATATCAAGTATGATTGGTATTGTCACAACACTTGTTTATTATATTATGCTGTTTGCATAACAGATGGAAAGTTCGAATTTTAGAACTCAAAGATTATTTTCAAATTTTTTTGAAATTGAGCACACAGAACCTAGTTCTGATCACACATACTTAGAATTAGTCTTAATGGAAGACTATGATAAAAAGGTAACTTATTTACTAAAAAGGATCTCTGAACCAAATTTGGTTAAGATAATTTTAGACAAATTCAAATTTAATCATTACCAAGAAAAGATTTTTCTCGAAAAAATTCAAGAAACTATCGAAGGAGACTTCGAAGAACATGAATTAAAATGTTTAGTTCATGAGTTAAACAATTTTACTAAAAATTCTAAATACATAGAATGTTTTCAAGGACAATTCTATGGAGACTTTGCAAGTGTACATTATAGACTAAAAAACTCTCGAATTTATAGTCTAATAAAAACTTTAAATATTCTGCCCGATAATATTAGTGAAAATTCAGAAGAATTTTGAAAATTATGTCTGAAATCTCACTTTTTGAAGAAACATCTAGTTATTTTGCTGATGTTATACAAGATCACAAAATAGAAGAAGCAGATTTATCTCTAACTGCTGAAGAAAACTTTAAAAGAAAGTCCATAAAATTCAAAGAACGTCTTTTGAGGAAAAATATCTTGAAATTTGGAATAATGATAGGAGAAGAAGCAATTCCAATTGATTCTACTTCTGGAAATATTTTCATATCTACCATAGATAGAACACAAATTCAAAAAAGAATTTCAAGTCTTTCTGAAAAAGAAAGAAATAAAATTGGTTATATTCACATATCAACCATTCAAGTTTTAATCAAAAGTACTTTCATGAAAGGTATTGATACACCGTTAAATATAATTCTAAGAGACTCTAGAATTACAAATGATAGACAATCTATAATTGCACAAGGAAGATGCAATTTAAAATATGGAAAAATTAAGTTTGATATAAACTTACAAATAGGATTATCCCTAAAGGATAGAGATCTGGACAGATCCATAATCTTTAATTACAAATTAGAAGATTCAAAATTTATGAAAAAAGGAAATCATCCTTTTACAATATGCTATAGAATTAATTATGCTTTAAGTAATTCACATCATAGCATAGAATTTACAGGAAAAGATATAATTCATATTGATGAATTATTCACCCCTATAGTGACATTAGAGTCACCTATATTTAAAACCTTGGCAAGAAAGAGTTGTTCATTAATAGAAGATGACAAAAATCTGTTTGAAGAAACAGACGAAAAACCATTAATTAGAAGCCAAAGCCTTATGGTAGCACCCCCAAAAAGAGATTTTGAAATATCAGAACTAAAGGAATTAAATAAGCTACAAAGCTCAGTAGCAGAGTTGTCCTTACAACTCGAAAAATTAGATAAAAGAATCTAATTAAACTTCCGCAACCTGTTACACTTGCTACCTACGATAGCAATGAACTTAGCTGAAGAAAGAAAAAATCTAAAAGTCTATAGAAAAAGAATTCAAAAATTAGAATTCGAATATAGATGCTTAAAAAACCTGCTATATATGGATAGACCTCATGTTAATCCAAGAATAAAGGCAAGACTCATAGAAAGAAAAGATCTATTGTCTAATTACAGACTTTTAGTACAATAAACGAAGAATGAACTCCAACGTTTATCTTACAGCTAACGCGCGAATCTCTGCCGCCAAAAACTCTGGTATCAGAGCTTAAATCTCGATCTTAGGGTAGAGAAAGAAAACTCACACCTTTAGATTTCTGAAGATACACAGAAACACAATTATGGAACTACACCATATAATTATGATTTGATGGGACCAAATAAAGACTTTACTCCTATTGATCTATTCAAATAACTTTTTCAATATTGTCAAAATATTGACTACACCTTAGAAGCTCCCTAAATTTAAATTGAACGTGATGAGCCAGATAAAATTACTCAAACTTTCAATATTATTATTTTATAGTAGCAAACTAGCAATGGACTTTGAAAATTCGTACACGTTTAGTATTACTTAATTAATTAATCTACTAATATAAAACAAACTGTAGTTTCCTTAAATGAAAAGGCCGAAAGCATGCCGGTAGTTAAATATGAAAGTATACTTTTATCACGAAAAAACGCAATAAATTTCACAACAAAAACTCATATATTAACAAAAATACAAAATTTTAAATAATTAAATATTTGTTCTATTCTTGAAGTTTGTCCGTTTGAAAGATAGTCTTACCTCTAACAAAAAAAAGGTCATCAAATGTGTCATGGCCGACTTAAAAATTATCCTCACAAATAGCCTAAGATATGAGGATACTTTATACTCCATCAACCCGAAATATAAGAAAAAATTATTCTGAATTGGCTAAAAGTTTAATAAACATCGAAGTTTATCTAAATAAGATAAAAATAATTACGTTGCAAACGACCATAGTCTAATATGGTGAATACAAGTAGAGACAAAGAATTTTTAAGATCCCAAATGTACCTCATAAATATAAAAGACGGTCCATTACAAAGGACAATATATGTGTCAAGCACATGGCGGATTCACCCACATGGGGACCCTATTGTGTTCTAAACCCTAATGTCATCTTATATATAAATATTTATACATCAATCACATGTATTAAATTCTTGCGCCTCCAATACTTAAAATATTTTATTCATTATTCAAATACTAATTGCTAACATTTTTGCAGGTATTTTTCTCCACCCTCTAAAGGAACCAGAAAACGACCATTCACCATCAACAACCTTCAACGACCAGCTTGTCAATATGTGCTAAGATATTCATTTATGAACCACCGGTTCAAAAGTAATAAAAAGAAAATTATAAGAGAAAATAATTTTTTTGTCTCAAAATATAAATATAATGACAAACTTTTATAATTTTCAAGATTTATTTTTACTTATTCGAATTAAATTAAACTAAATGTAAATTACATTTAATTTACTTTCTTTCTCATTTTCCTATAATCAATAACTAATAAAAATTATTTTTACATCTTTTCATAACATCATTTTAAGAAGAACACAAAACCATACTTCAAATATTACAGTATATTTTAAACCAAGATATTTGGCTTAAATGGTTAACGAGCTTCTCTAGAGGGGATCGTTCGAGAGAATCCGAGTGGAAATTAACAATGTTTAGCCAGACTTTACTTTCCTCACGAGTGAACTCTGGATTATCAAATTTCTCTTCACTAAACATTAGGGTAAATAGATTTTTACCCCTGCAAAATAGGCGAGTTTTGCGTTATCCCATGCAATGCTTAATTTTTATTTTGGTAATGTATTTTACCCCCTGTGTTGGGAAAAAAAACCAGCAGGATAAAATACACTACAAAAAAATTTAAACATCGCAGGAGATTAACGCAAAACTCGCCTGTTTTGTAAGGGATAAATACCTTATTTACCCCAAAAAATTTATTATATTTCACTTTGCTTAATAAATGTGATTTTTTTTTTTTACATTATGTGAATTACTTTTGGTACATAAACGTGATTTTTTTTTATACGCTTATAATTTGAGTAGGGAATGCTTAATTTTATTTTTGAGTCAAAATTAATTGTAAGTGGTGAAAAAAATGACATGTTTGGTCACTTTCAAATATAATTAATCTCACAAATAAAATTAATTTTTTCTTGAGGGATAAATACCATTAAAATTTATGCGCATTTGCGAGGTTTTAGATTCGAACTCAAGTAAAAGTGTCAAATATAACTATACTACTATCGACAATTGAACTAGAATTTATAAACGATTAAATTTAAATTGATTTTCAACTCACTTTTACATCAAATATATCCGATCGTAAACCATTTTACATTCACCACACTTATTTTATTAGTTCATCTAATTTTATTTTTTATAAGTAAAATTAAATTAAATTATTATAAAGAATATAAATACTCAATTTTTACGATTCAAAGGGTCAGTTCATCTAATTGATTGAAGTCAAGTAGTCAAAAAATATCACTTACAAATATTAATTGAGTCAGTTTGACTAAGTATACTATTCACATATCTTGTTTTGACGTTATTTTTCTATTAATAAATAAAAATAAATATTAGCATATAAGATGTTCTTGGATTCATCTCAATGAGTATTTTCAAAATATCAAATTTTTATAATTATACAATTAAAAATGTTAATCATCAAAGTTATATATTAACATGCGTGCAACAATCAACTCATTCAATTTTTTTGGATGAAGGGAGTAAATTATTTAGAAAAATCCGAGTTTAATTTGTGGAACCATTCATAGCCCAATAAATAACCGAAT
Source organism: Trifolium fragiferum (assembly GCA_954870985.1). Taxonomy (NCBI): domain Eukaryota; kingdom Viridiplantae; phylum Streptophyta; class Magnoliopsida; order Fabales; family Fabaceae; genus Trifolium; species Trifolium fragiferum. The sequence goes on along the minus strand of OX940790.1, from coordinate 40,901,914 downwards.
GTGACCGCAACTCAATCACATTCCTTGAAGAAAACGCAGCCTCTTAGGTTTGGGTTTGGAGTGAGGTTCGGTGTTTTTGGAGTTTTTTGAAGAAGAAAAAAGATAAGCACTTAATTTTCTCAACCCTTCATAACCCGCCACTACAAAAGCATAACCCCACTTCCAAGTTCCAACCTTTTTCCTTCTCTCTCTATTCATACTTGTAGAAAGTTCTCTTTTTTCACCTCCAAATTACCACCGAGCATCAGAAATACCATAACCCTTCTTTGAAAATCATGGTTAGTGCCACTACCATCAACCATTTCAATTATGCAAATTGTTATTTTTTTTAATTTTAATTATATACCCAATTGAAAAATTATGGTTTTTTAACATTTTTTTTGTTATTGGGTCTATGAAATTAGGGAGGAGGTGGAGGAGGTATCATCAATGAAGAAGAAAACAAGTGGCCACCATGGTTACAACCACTTCTTCAAACAAGTTTCTTTGTTCAATGCAAAGTCCACTCAGATTCACACAAGAGTGAATGTAATATGTTTTGTTTGGATTGTATTAATGGTGCCCTTTGTTCTGCTTGTCTTGTTTCTCACAAACAACATAGAACAATTCAGGTATTAGATTTTGGTTTCAAATCAGTTAATTATGTTTGGTTTCTGATTCATTGTTCAATTTGACCCAATTCAGTTGATCATGTTTTTTGTTCCTGCATTGGTCTATGTTGTTAATTGTTAACCCCCCTTTGACCAATTCAATGATAATATTAATAATAAATAATAAAAAAATTCCTTTGAATAATTGGTTGTTATTATTACTCAATTATATTGTCTGTTGGTTGGTTCTGCTTTGATGGATAATTTTAATTTTAATTAAATTATGGTATTTTTATTTTGGCTTATAATAAATAATGTGGTTGATATTCTCTGATGATGAATTTTTATTTTTTTATTTTTTTATCAATGTTGAAAGATAAGGAGGTCTTCATACCATGATGTGATAAGGGTTTCTGAGATACAGAAATTTCTGGACATAACAGAAGTTCAAACCTATGTTATAAACAGTGCAAAGATTGTGTTCTTGAATGAAAGGCCTCAACCTAGGCCTGGGAAAGGGGTCACCAATACCTGCCAAGTTTGTGACCGCAGCCTCCTTGATTCTTTCAATTTCTGCTCTCTTGGTTGTAAGGTGACATGCATTTAATTTCTTTTTAATTTTATCCCTTCAAACGCCGAGGTTGTTAATCCATAGTTCAGTCGGGCAAGTAAGTAAAGTCTGATAGAAAATTGTTTTAGCTGATTGAAGCTTCATTGACCTGTATGGTAAATTTGGTATTGTAAAGTATTAAAATGGTGAAATGGTTTCCTCAGGCTGCATATTTGGATTTCATAAGTAATAGAAAAAAATAGCTTATTGTTTTCCTTAATTTGATTATTATATATTTTTATAGAAATGTTGTGCATGTATGTATGTAAATTTGTAAAGTAAAACAATTGTAACAACTTCCTCCTTTTTTTCTGTATAAAGTATGCAAAAATTAAGGTGTACTTTTTATGTTTCCTTTGAAAAAGTAAGAAAAATGATGATGAGAGTAGGTGGATTTATAAATGACTTGTTCAACATTTTGATTTTTTTTGTTAGATTGTTGGAACCTCCAAGAAGTTGAGGAAGAATAAAATGTTAAGTCAGAAAGATGGGTCTGATGGTGAAGAGTCAATGAATGGCATTAGCAATGGAAGTGGAAGAAACAAAATTCATAGCTTTACACCTTCAACACCACCTCCAACAGTTGTGAATTACAGAACAGTGAAGAGGAGGAAAGGAGTTCCACATAGAGCTCCAATGGGAGGAGGAATCATTATAGAATACTGAATTATTATTAATAATGGTATATAGTGGTTTTAATGTCACTTAGCAATCAATATTTATACCTAAAAAAGATACAAACAGTTGTATCCACTTTCTTAAAGTGGCGTCCTGAGCCATTGTGATTATATCTGGCTCGAGAGATTAATCTATCTCTACAGAGTTTCCCGCAGAGGATACCTGATTTACACCAAAAGAATGGTATTCTCAAAAAATTATTTATGGTTTACATAGTTCAACACCTGAGCCTTGTTCCCTGAGGCCGGCGTTGGGATTTACTGCTCTACATTGTATAGGGAAAAAAGGGAGAAGAATATCAAAAAATGATAGAAAGCAAGTAATAATATAAGTTTGGGGAATTTGTTGTGTTGGATTTGTGATGCTAAGTGTATATAATTAGTGGTTTGTAGAAAGAAATTGTATAGCATTAGCATCTAGTTTCTGTTTGACATTAAAAATAAAGTTATGTTGATGTGTATTAATTTTATTCCATTGGTTTGGTAAATGACCATTGTCCTTGTCCTTTCGAAGTTGAAAGGAGTATATATGTAGAATTGTTTGGGGCTAGTGGACTAGTTAGTGGATTAAACTTTAAAAGTGCTTTGATTATTGGCCTTTGCTTCTCTTTTCTGCTTTTGGAGTTGGAGCTTGACTTATGATATTAATAACAATATACTTGTAAGTTGTAGCTTATTTGTGCAATATTACACATAGGAATGCACACAATGTATTAGTGGATGCCATTGTCTTTTATCTATTAATAAAGGATGTGCTAAATAAACACTATCTTGCTTTACACTTTCTTTTTTATACTCTATTATTAGCAAAAAATTAGTATTAGTATATGGTACTGTTATTTTGAAAATGGATCCTACCACATAAGGAATTAGATCCTTACAAATTTCAATAGAGAAATTGGATTAATGTTGGTGAGACATTGTCATTTGTCACAAGATGTTAACACTATTTATAATGTTTTCTGTTTTGGGTTAAACTTTAGTGACCTTTGCTAGCAGTATAATCTGCTAGAGCCTAGAGGTCTTCTAGGTGTTTATGTCGAATGAATAACTTGGTATTTGATGGGGATCTTGCACATCATTAAGGTCGTGCGACTAGGTTAACTCACGACCTTTGCAAATCTAGTGTCATACTCGAGTCAAAGGAGACAACCTGTGTGAAGGGAGACAGGCTGATCGGAGTAAGGATGATCTAAGGACCTAATTTTCTTTATGTTTGGTAAAGATTCTATGTTGGTCCGTAGATTGCAAGCTTAAAGGCCAATTTCTTTCCCCACCACCTTTGAAGGCAAAAAAAATTCGGTAAATACGATAAGAATTTTTCAGCTTAAAGCATGCAAGGGTGAAATACTTTGTAATTTATGCTCTGCAAAGATTGGGCCTAGAGATTGTGCACCATTACCACCTGGTGTACGTTGATTAACCTTCTCAAAGACATTAGTCATCTCTAATTCTTTTGATCCTCCATGCTCTCCACTTTTAATCTTCTTGGTGTTGCGTTCTTCCAAATCGTCCTCATGCTATTTTCACGGTCCTCAAGCCCTTACCATAGGAGAGCACTCATGCTTTTTTGATATCCCACAAATGAGATTCAACCATACTACTTTTAGATGATAATTGTAGAGAGAAGTTCTAGAAATTTGCTATCTAGGCCCCCATATGCTCTCAGGCGCCCCAAAAATCCCAAAATACTCCTAAGTTAGTGGACAAAAACTTCGTCGTTTTGCTATCTAGGCCCCCCATATGCTCTCAGGCCCCCCAAAAATCCCAAAATACTCCTAAGTTAGTGGACAAAAACTTCGTCGTTTACGTAACGAATTCGAAAATATTCGGCACTCAGACGACGAAACGATTGACCTGAACAAAATTACCAACATTTCGTTGACTACGCAACAAAAATTGGGCCTTCGTAAATTGCATGACGAAACATTAAAATTTGTTGTCTACCTAACGAACACGCGTGTTTTCGTTGACTATGCAACGAAAATCAGTGATATGAGAAATATGCAGACGATTTGAAACTCAGTATCTCTAAATAGTTTCGTCAGTCTGTCAACAAAATGATTTTTTGATCGTCGTCTACTTAACGAATTTGTTGTCCAAGGGCATTTTTGTCAATCTGGAGGGCCTGGGAGCAAAGATGGGGGGCTATTTAGCAATTTTCGAAGTTCTATTGCGTTCTTCCTTAGCTTTTGATTGTCTTTTCCCATAAATCCATGTTAAATCATATACAGCAGCTGAGCCAGGACCCTGACCCAGGGGTGCAAAATATTAAAATTTTATTAATAAATTATCTATTTAATTGTTATAACTTTATCATACGAAATTGGAGCCAAACCAAACCATGTTAGTTTGATTCGATTCAATAATGTCGAAATTTGTAAAAGCAAAGATTGAGTATTATTTAAATATTAAAGCTAGCACAACAAATAAATTTTGTTCCAAATACTATTCACTTATCCTACTTTGACTAGTGTTTTACTATTATATAAAATTAAATATTAGTGTATATGATGTTCGATTTATCACAAAGAATATTTTTTAAATATCAACTTTTTATAATTTTTAATATTTCATCTGCTCATTTTTATAAGAGACAATTCAATTTTCTATATTTATTAAATAATTGATGTATTTGATCTATAAATATTAAATACATCAATTATTTAATAAATATTGAAAGGTGAATTGACCCTTATAAAAAAGATTGGAGATAATAATATATATAACTAAAGGATACTAATTATTAAAGTTTGCATTCACACATGTACAATACTAGTAAAATGTAACACGTATTTTGAGATGAAGAGAGAACGATTTATAAATAAAATTATTTATATTTGCAACATATTTTTATTATTAAACATCAATTAATATACTCCCTCTAGTCTTAATTATAAGAAACAAAAAAAAGGCACACCCTTTAAGAAAGTGGTCAAAGTAGTAGAAAATTAATGTTATTTCCAATTTTACCCTTACAAGCAAGCTATAAAAGTTTTGGAAACTACAAAGTAATTATTATAGGCTCGTATGAAAAATTATTTGAAAAGTAAAACCAAGAGTAAAATTGGAATATTCAAAATAAATATAATCATTGTAGTTGCTTTTACTTATAATTAAGACTTTCTAATTTTTTTTTTTTATTTCTTATATATATGAGACCGGATGGAGTATTGATGTATACATCATTATGTATCAAGAATTTTGCACAATCCAGTATCTTCTAGTTAAGTGGCGCATAGAGCTTTTTCATAACTTTATTCAAATTAATGATCAGTTTTGTAAAACATTTTATAATTAATTAATGGGTTAAATATATTTTTAGTCCCTGTATTTTGTCTTATAGTCAAGAATTGTCCCTATATTTTTTTTATAATTTAAAAAAATCCTACAAATTTTTCAATAATCAAAATTGGTCTCAGCCGTTAATTTTTTTTAACAGAACGCTGATGAGGCGCAATTAGCCAATAACAAGATGACATATGTCTTTTACCATAGCTTCAATTTGGGTTGTTGTTGTGGTTTTGGTAGAGTTTGTGGTGATGAATATGATGTTGTGTTAAAGAAAGAAAGATAAAAAGAAAGATTTTGTGTGGAAATGTGCACAATAAATCTGATGGAAAAAGACACATGTCACCATGTTATTGGCTAATTGTGCCTCGTCAGCGTTCTGTTAAAAAAAATAAACGACGAGGACCAATTTTGATTACAGAAAAAATTGTAGGGTTTTTTTAAATCATAAAAAAAATGTAAAGACTATTCTTAACTATAAGACAAAATGTAGGGACTAAAAACATATTTAACCCTTAATTAATTATGAAATATTAAAGTGGGACACTTTACAGACATTGAGAAGAAAGTGTAGTGTAGTTGGAGTCTTTGAGATAGCAGGGTGCAGCATAGATGCAATACCTTAACATCAGGGGGTTCAAGCTAAATGAGTATATGATTATTGGTATAATTTTATAATGTTGAGGGGGTGCAAGTGAACCCCTGAAGACAATGTGGCTCCGCCACTCATATATAGTTATTGTAATACTCCATCTAGTCTCAATTATAAGCAAAAAAAAATAAAATAAATGCACACCCTTTAAGAAAGTGGTCAAAGTAGTAGAAAAATAATGTCATTTTCAATTTACAAAGTAATGATTATAGGCTTGTATGAAAAATTATTTGAAAAGTAAAACCAAGGGTAGAATTGAAATATTCAAAATAAATATAATCATTGTAGTTGCTTTTGCTTATAATTAAGACTTTCTAATTTTTTTTTTGTTTCTTATATATGAGACCGGAAGAAGTATATAATTAGGAGAAAGTTGCACTTTTGGTACTTATTAATGTACTAAATATAGAAGTTTGGTATTGAGAAGAAGAAGAACAAGAAACATCATAAAGTGAAAGGAATTCTTATTAGTGTCATAACACATGCTGAATTTCTTAAGATTGGTGATATATCTTTAGCAAAATCTATTAGAGATTCCTTAGGTTCTACTTATGAAGAAAACAAGCAAGTGAAGGAAGCTAAGGCTAATCTCTTGGTTCAGCAATATGAACTCTTCAGAATGAAGAACGATGAAGATATTGAAACCATGTTTGCAAGTGACTATTGTCTGACAAGTGCATCAGTCTGTCGTCGAGTAATAATTCACACCGTAGGTGTCTAGAATGAGTTCGTATCCACAGGGAACGTGCCAATGCGCGACTAGCGTTATTTAAGTTCGTAGTTTGCATTCGCTTTGGGTTTTGAAAAAGGTTTCAGTTAAAAATAGCGATATGCATTGTAGAAAAGTAAAATTGAGACAGAAATATAGAAGAAAGGTATGGTGGTTGGACTCCCTCCCCTACTACTATTTGGCATGATCGGTGTATAATATAGTTATTTAGTCTAACAAGCGGCATTAATTCTATCATTGATGTGGTAATACCTTACTATTACCCTAATATATATGAAGTTTCCCTACAATTATAACTAGGATACCTACGAGAGCCTACCTCGCTTGTCACATACCCCAACTACAATGTGAGTTATCCATATAGAAAATTGCTATATAGGCCCCCAATGTTTGCTCCCAGGCCCCCCAAAGTGACAAAAATACCCCTGGTCAAAAAATTCGTTGCGTAGTCAACGACCAAAACATTGCTTTGTTGACAAAGTGGCGAAGATGAATGATAATGGTGGCCGAACGCGCGTCCTCAGGAATATGCACACATTTTCGTAACGCAGGCAACGAATCAAGGTTTCGTTGTCTGCAATACGAACACGCTGAGTTTCGTTACCTAGATAACGAAATATGACAAATATAGATCCACACCAGCTGGATCATACGATCAGTACTGTTTAAAATTTCAATTTCAAAAGTAGATCTAGGGCGATTTTTTGTTGAGGATGCTTGGAATCAACTTGGAAAGATCGTATAGAAGGTACCCAAGGCTGATTGGAGGTCTACAACAGGTAATGCATTGTTAATTTGGTTTGTTTTGGTGTTTTAGTTGAAGTTTTCTGGCGCACCTAGTTTCATCACTTTGGCAACGAAAATAGGGTATTCGTAGTATAGGCAACGAATTCTAGATTAGTTTGCTTCCCACGCCCCCTGTTTGCTATGTATTAGTGTGTGTGCATGATTTTTGTGTTTTGGTAGCATAGTCATTGATTGTTTTGCAATTATCGTTTGAAAGGTGTTGAAATGGAAGAACCGAGTGTTGGTAACGATGTGGATGTCGCACCCGTCGGTTCACAAGCTTTGGTAGTTTACGACGCCGCCATTGCCGAGGCTAACATTGCCGAAGGAGCTAGTCCATCCACAATCCGTGTTAACACCGACAATTTTTTTTATCATGCCGCAAAGTATAAGTTTTGTGATGAATTAATCCAATGGTGTAAAGATGAGGCGTTAAAAGCCGGGTTTACAATGGTAATTGAAAAATCGGACAACAGGTCGAATAGAAGGAAGACTTATTTTATATTGGGATGCGAAAGAGGCGGAGAGTACAAAGAGCCGAAAAGGAAAGGAAAGAGAGATGACACGGCGACTAGAAAATGTCAGTGTCCGTTCAGGCTGCGAGGTTACTTTTTGGCATCTCAGGAATGGAAGCTAAGTGTTGTGTGTGGTGAGCATAACCACGAGATGACCAAGAATTTGGAAGGTCATATTCTTGCGGGACGTTTAAAACCCGAGGAAAAGGAGTATGTGCAGGAGCTGACTAGGAATTTGGTGCAGCCAAAGAAAATTCTGAACAACTTGAAGGAGAGGAATAAAGAGAGCAAGACCAATATGAAGCAAATTTACAACATCCGGCAAAAATACAAAAGTGATCTTAGGGGTCAATTTTCTGAACTTGAACAACTTCTGAAGTGTCTTGAAGAGCACAGATACTTCCACAAAGTTAGAACTGTTGGTGAGTCGTCGACCATACAAGATATTTTCTGGGCACATCCTGATAGTATCAAATTGCTCAACACTTTTCCTACCGTATTGTTGACGGATTCTACATACAAGACCAACAAGTATAAAATGTCACTGTTTGAGATAGTCGGTGTGACTTCAACTGAGAAGAATTTCAATGTTGGTTTTGCATTTCTGACAAATGAAAAAGAAGACAATTTCATTTGGGCCCTTGAGACTTGTAAGAGTCTTTTCAAGGATAAGGATGTGATGCCGGCCGAAAGTTATTGTAACTGACAGAGATAAGTCACTGATGAATGCAGTTGAAATTGTTTTCCCAAATTCAACTGCAATGGTGTGTCGGTATTACGTCTACAAGAATGTAAGGGCTAAGTTCAAGGCACTTTGCCGAGCAAAGGATCAGAAGATGGAGAAGTTGCTGAATACTTTGAAATATCAATGGGAGGCAGTTGTCGACTCTACTTCGGATGAGGCATTTACAGATGCAGTTGTGGAGTTTAGGAGAGTATTTGCTAGATTTCCTAAGTTTTTGCACTATTTTCAGGAGACGGTCTTAGATCCGGTGAAGGAAAAACTTGTCAGAGCTTGGACTGATCGTGTTATGCATATTGGAAACACCACATCCAACAGAGTTGAGTCTCAACATGGTGTTTTGAAGCAATATATCCTTGATTGTAAGGGTGATTTTGTGAAGTGTTGGGATGCGATGAATCAAACGTTGTCCAACCAATTTACCGAGATAAAGACGTCATTTGGTCAGAGTACTTCACAAGTTGAGCATCATTTCAAAGATCATTTTTTATACTTGAAGTTGGTGTATAACGTCTCAAGGGATGCGTTGCGCTTTATTCGTGGTGAAGAAGAGAGATCAAGAGAATGTGGTAGGAATCGGAAGAAGTGTGGGTGTGTCATAAGGATGACTTACGGTTTGCCATGTGCTTGTCTCATTGCTTTGAAATGTGAAAAAAAACTACCAATTAGGCTGGACGAGGTCAATGCTCATTGGAAGAGGTTACACTATGAAGAAGAAGAGGGCAAGGTCACCAATGTTTTTATATTGGAAGAGCTAAATGCAATTTAGGTATAATAAACTTGAATTTAAATTCGTCAATTAAAACATATCATTAAATTAGTAGCTTGATGCATTTGTTTTATTTTTTATTTTAGGAACACTTCAAAGTAGCGGATCATGATATGAAGTTGCAAATCAAAGAAACATTGCGCTTGATCGCATATCCACAAACAACCTCATTGACTCCTCCGGTTAAGAAATGCGACACAAAGGGTGCACCGAAGCAAAAACAGGCTTCCATAAGTGACAACTCTACCACTAGAGAGCCATCTCATTGGGAGCATATGGATTCCCAATTTCCCGACTCACAGGCGTCACAGTCAAAACCGTCGAGGCCTAGAAGGAAAAGTGCTCGCATCGGAAAGCTTTCGTCGCCTTCATCATCAATGAAGAGGATTCCGTTTATACGGAATATGCCACATTTCATGCATCCATATATTGAAGACATTGTTGATGTTAAGTCGGACGAGCATTGTGGATTTCGGGTTGTGGCTCAACATCTTGGTAAGGGTGAAGTGAAGGGAAATCATACTTATCAGAAGGCAGCGAAATTTAAAATTTTCGGATTTCCTTTCCTTGGATCATTACGAAGTTAGAACGAATCAGTGATAAAATTGTTACCATACATGGAAAAAGATTCGATTGATCACAAAGCTGAGCAACGTAGCAAAGCTTCTACTCGTCCACACGAACAGAACTTCTCCGATGACCGGTGCTAGCCAATTTCAACAAAGATTCAGAGAGATTAGGGTTTAGAGAGCGGTTAGGTTTCTAACTCTTAGAATTATGTTAAGCTCACATAACTTCACCACAAGGGTTCTATTTATAGAACTACTTGTGTGTTCATCAAGCCAATCACTTAAATACATTGTACCTTACGGTGGACCGCATTTCTCTATTTAATTACTAATAGGTCCTACTTATTATTTTATAAACAAGTCTTACTTATTTATTTCTCTCATCTATCTGTCCTTTGTGTGTGACCCTATATGTTCTCATAACGTTGGCAATAATATTAAATCACATATTTAATATTATAAACAATGAGCGGTATCTAGCAACACATCATTGTTACCCAAGTTACGAGAATGTCATGTGATCTGACAAACCTTTTCCGTGATAAACATCTCGTGTATAATTACCCTTTTACCCTTATGTCTATATTGAACACAAGGCATAGTACGTCACCCTTGTTAAGTTCAATATTGGACCCTTAGACATATCTCCTGTTATGTAGGAGGGGTAAATTCCATCTAGGTCATTCATGTCCCTCAGCATGTTTTGTGAAGTACACATCAACTGTCTTTATGATCATCCTATTACGGACAACGTTTGATCAGCAATAGAGTATTTGACTCCACGTCTAGGGTCCATAGTGGTTTCAGGTCGAAGGGTGGAATACACCACTTATCACTATGAGAATATCTTATGACATTTCATAACATACTATGTAGTATTCTCGTGGTGGGTCAATCCGATATAAATGTTACCCCTAACATTCATATCTATGTGAAGACTTGATAACTACTTATCTATGATCCGTGAGATGTGATCATCAGTCTACCAACATAATAGTCTTTATGCTTTAATGTTATCCCAATTCACAATAAAGCTTGACTACGGATATTTTAAGAATAGTGTTCTCATGTTAATGGATTCTCACGATTAAGTCATACTTAACGTTCCATTTAACGAACTAACTATTCTAGGGACTCTATTATTTTGACACATAAACATAATAAAGAAAAGCCTTATTATATATATAAAATATATAAATCAAGTCGCAATACAAAATCAAATACTATCAAAATAGATTGACTTTTAGGGCTTACTCCAACATGAAGATAGTCAAGGGTTGATACGTTTGGCTATGGTTAGAGAGTTAACCATGTTTAGAAGTGTCTATATGTGTGTTTATGAATCTGAGGAGCGTCTGTAGTACATACTTGATGGGTTGTACCCTCCGAAAATAATGCCTAAGAGTGGGGTTGCATCGAAAGATAAATGATTTACATTTCCTGATATGGGCCATATCGTTGCAACCGCATACAACCGGGTCGTGGTTGAGTTGACATCCCCCACTATTGGTCACTCTGAGACTTTCTTACCATTGCGTGGTCGTCCACTTAGCGATCCTGCTACACGCATTTTGTGTATGGGTTTAGTGCCAAATCATTTTGTGGAGGTCAAACTAAAGCCAGGGTGTCCACTACCTCCTACAAACAAGCAATGGAAAAAACATCGTGCCGGAGATGCCGAGGGGTGGGAGGAAAAGTTTATGGATCGGATGATTGAGTTTGAACAGTTGTTCGAGAATGAGAAAGCTAGCTTGCCAAATATGAAGTCAAATGTAGATGACCCCATCATTATAGGATGAGTAGCGACATGTGTGCTTTAGTTTTTATTTTTGCTTGTAATGTGTGACACACTTTTTGTGGATGTAACTTGAATGACATTTTGGGGATGTAAATCGAATGACACTTTTTGTGTGACACATTTTTTGATTGATATATATATATATATATATATATATATATATATATATATATATATATATATATATATATTATTGTAGTTTCTAATGATAAGGTTATTTATGTATTATTGAAATGATAAATCTTACGGTGTACTTTCGAATTATTTATTATTGTAGGTATGGAAAAAATAAGTGAAGCAGAAAAAATTAGTGCTGCGGATCGTTATGTGTCGAATCATACTTCAAAAAGTTTTGACTTTACTATAAGGTTGACTGGTATTCAAGAGTTTCATCTTCATCTGAAAAACAACATTACGACTCTGGAAGGGTTGAAAAATAGGATTGAATTCATGTATGCCTTCATGAAGGGGAAGGAAATTAAAATTGATAGAATTAAGTATTATGAATCTTACACCGATATTACGGGTCACAGTATTGGATTTGATGATGCTGAGACAAAATATCATTGGAAAGAGTTAATATCTGACAATTGTGTTCAAATGATGTTTGACAGTGTTGAAGGTGACCCAGCTCCACATCGTTTGGCCGGTCGTTTATTATAATTAATTAGTTATTAATATGTAATAGTTATGTAATGAAGAAACATGAGTTATTAGTATGTAATGACAACACATCAATTATTATGGTGTATTACTTTTTAATGAATCAAAGGCCACGATCGCACCGACAGTTTGAACGGTCATGATTTTCATATAAAATTTGTCTATAAATAGAGTGGTGTAGTTTGTTTAGGTTGTCACACATTACCTAAAAAAATGGATATCGGTTACAAAGTTAACACACACCTCACTACCGTTTACTTCAACAAAGAAACCCCAAATCTGTTTTGGATCCATATTCATGTCACTCTAAGTGAGCTTAAGCTACAGTTGGATGGATTGAATGGTCGGCTTACCGGCCATCATGACAATAGAAGGGTAGCCACTGTTGAGTATCGACGTCCGTCAGTCATATCTGACGGTCGTGTCGTTAGTTTCACAAATATGGTTCTTCACACGAATGACGATGTCAAAAGCATGTTCGAGATTTTCTCCGAACACAGCACAAAGGGTCTGATCGAACTGGATGCAAAGTTGCTAAGATCTGTACCTGAGATTTTATCGAGTTTGCGTCGCCCGAGGAACTATGAAGAAATCGAACATTTGTGCTACGCACCTGAGGAAGAACAAGTTGTTAATTTAGCCGATCTGTAATCGTAGGTTTATGTGTGTTTTGCAAATGTACTTTATGATTATGTCCGATGTTATGTTTGTTCGTCTTTCATGTTTGTTCGTCATTGTTATTTTGAAAAATTGCAGGTTCTGTCAACTAGTTTTTTAAAAACTTCTGTTAAACCTGTTTTCGGTGACAAACTGACGAAATCTGGGAAATTTTTCCAAATTTCGTCACCTAGTCAATGAAAACAGGTTTATCAGAACCAGTCTGCATTGTTTAGGCAAAATCCCATGATTTTCAAAACAACGCAAGCCTGTCCAGACGAGTTCATTTTTTTATCAGACCTGTTTTCACGATAATTTCGAAAACTAATCTACAATCCTTTCTTTGTACTTCAAAGTTTATAATGTGTAAACACTAATTAGTGCAATTTTACAAAATATCACTAAATTAAAATGCTCCAAATATTGTGTCTAAAATATAATGTCCGGAGTCAAATTTACAAAGACAAAATACAAACTCCAAATACTCTAAATACCAAGTTAAATTTACAACTCTAAATACTTAGTCTTCACTAACTAACTAAACTAGGGGTTTGGGTTTCCTTCATTTGTTTTCTCTCAATTTATTCTCCATTTGGAGAGAGATAGACACATTAAAAATTAGCGGGGTCCACAAATTATTGGGACCCACTTTTTAATGGGTCCCACTAATTTTTAATGTGTCTATCTCTCTCCAAATGGAGAATAAATGGAGAGAAAACAAATGGAGAAAACTCAAACCCCTAAACTAATCTACTCTAAGCTTCGACAATTCCTCCAATGGGTCACGACTCTACTTCTTCGATAATTCCTGCAACATAATCATAAATCAACAATTCGATTTCAATCAAACCATCTACTAATAATATTCATAACAAAATCTAAACAAAAATCCCTAAATCAAAACCCTAATCCAACACAAATTTTAATCAAATTAAAATTCCCAAAATCGCCTTCATAATCGTTTTACTGTAGTGATCTTCGAACCGTTTTTTTCGTTTCTGATATCACATGTTTTCGTTGTCTATTCAACGAAACTACGCGCGTTCGTGAGTTAAACAACGAAAACATGTGTTTCGTCACCTAACTGACGGATTGCATTGGTTCGTTAAGCTGACAACGAATCTCAAGTTAAATTGTTCAGGCACGCGCCTTCGTTGTGTTGGCAACGAATTTTTTTGTATTCGTTGCGTAGACAACAAATTATGTGGTCAAGTCCTCAGGGATATTTTGGGATTTTAGGGGGGTTTGGGAGCAAGTAGGGGGGCCTCAATAGCAAATTTCATACATATATATGCATTATGCCCATCGACAATTGCCTCTAGGGCATAGTATCAGACTATTCAGCCTCTAATTGCTCTGTTCACAACTAATTTATGATTCTGCCTCTACTCCTCTTAGTTCGAAGGTAATTCCGGATGTTACCGTCTCTATACCCCTAGATTTATTTACTACTAGTTCCGGACAAGTATTAAGTTCACCTAACACTTATTCTGAGAGCGCTTTCGCTATCTGACAAGATTACCGGAACATATTTAAAGCAAGAAAGTAAATAAGACAAATAGTACTAAATATAATTTATTATAACTTTGACCCAATCACACACTAAATATTCATAGGGGAGTTCAACTTCTCCACCACAATCTAAATGATCTATACAAAAGATTACATAATTAAATTACAAGAATAAAATCATGCTACCTAAAGAAAGATACCTTGCTGAGGAAGGTACCTTTCCCGTGAAAGGGGAGAGTTCTTCTCGTAGAGAGCTCCTTTGCCCTCCTTGCTCCTCTAGAACAACTCTAGTGTAGTAGAGAATGCTCTCAATTTATGAATGAAAAATAATGAGGGAAATGAGCTCTATTTATAGTTTTCTAAACGGGCCTCAAAGTCCCATCGTTCTGCGATGGACCTATCGCACTACAATATGTTGATTTTCTTAAAAAATAAAACAGATTTCTGCGCGGAATCACCTTGGGCACCAAGTAACTCCCATCGCACCATGATGGGAGTCATCGTGTTGTGATGGTGCGCTCATTCAATCCACTTTTTTGCTCTTTCTTGATATTTTCTTGCTCCTTTCCGTGCTTTGCTTCGAATCTTTAGGTTTTGCTTCATATTTGGGCTTGTCTTGAGTCATTTTATTACTAATATGCTACCTAAAATACTACATAAATTCCTGTCATCACAACCCCAAACTTAAATTGTTGCTTGTCTTCAAGTAACATGCTGCCAGACAAAATTGTTAGCGAGTTAAGAGATAAATAATGATGATAGGAATTTCACAACCTTGCTTATTCTTTCAGCAATGGTACCGCTGATTCTTATCGCAAGGATCATGCTTAGTCATGCTTGGTTCAGGAGACGTCGATAGTAGCGAGTTGGACAAATGTCCGTAAGAGTCCGTGTTCAACCTTTTTTCTCTCTCTCTCTCTCTCTCTCTCTCTCTCTCTCTCTCTCATATTTTCGCTCGAAATTGAAAGGTTATCTCTCAATTATCGTGCAACCTGCCATTTTACCACAGGCTTGCAAGAATTCTAAGCAATCTGTCAAAATTTAATAAATATGCATTTTTGTATGTCTTTAAGGGTTATAACGTGGCTAGGGTCAAGGTAGGACATTTTTGGGATAAGTAGGGTTCTACTTTGTTTCCTTTTTGTACGCAACCTTATACCTTTTTGGGTGCCTTTTTGCTTCGGTATCAGAGATTTAGAACCGGATGTGTCTTTGTGTGGTTCTGTTCTATCACTATTTTTGTCATTTGACTCTTTTCTTTTTCATTTTTTTTTGAAGAGACTCTATTTTTATGGAGTTTTTTTTTTATGTTTTTCCGTCTGTTTTTCTTTTTTTCTTTTTGTTTAGTGATAGTTCTCTGTATACCCACCCCAAACTTAAGATGTTGCTAGTTCCATGAGCAATCCCAAACTTATGTTGTTGCAAAGACTAGAGAACTATTTCTACCTAACTCCAAAGAGGATAAAATTTTGTTTTTCTGGTCTATAAGCTTGTAACGTGGTTTGTCACTGAAAGAAAAGGGATATTCATTTCTTACGGCTAAAATTTGGCTAAAGGATATAATAATCATAAGGGTGACTTAAAAAAAGGCTCTGGTTTATAACAAACAATTGTCTCTAATGCGTATAAATTAAATCAACTAGTAAGCAGAGAATTAAAACAAGTTCTAGAAAATGAACAAGTGCACGGTACTCTCAAAGTATATAAAAAGAAATTGGTGATACTGTGGAAATATTTGGCTAGAATGGTTCATTAATACACTTTTATTTAAATATGTATCGATATGCTTGTTAAAATAGACAATTGTAAATTGTAATAGGTTCACAAATTGTGAAAGATTCACAATTGTGATAGTACTTATTTGTGGATATATTAAAATTTCTCATATTAATGGTGTATAATTACATGTTCAAATAAAATGTATACCGAAATATTCATATTTAAAATAGGGAGTTGTGTGTTAAAATTCAAACTCAATCAAAATTGTAAAGTCAAAATTACATTTAAGCATAAAAAAAATAAAAAAAAGTCCGTGTTGCGTCTTTTTTACATGAAGTTTTCACTTATTTTCAAAATTACTTATAAAAAAAAAATCCGCGTTGCGTGTTTTTTACAAGAAGTTGATTATATATAGCTGTGTGTATCAATCGATTGAAATCTTGAAAGCGCGCGAGGGTTTGTTTGTTTGTTTGTTTCGAATTAATCAAGACTGAAGAAAGAAGAAACATTCTTCAATGAGTAGAGATATTTGTAGAAATTTCCAGCGAGGCAGGTAAATGTAATTCTTCATCTTCATACTGTCATAATCGATTATGTGTTTTCAGCATCAAAATAATCATGTTCTTGTTTCAGCTGTCAATACGGAGATAGATGTAGATTTGTTCATCAACAACAGCGAAAATCTAATAATGGAGGACAGCAAAATACAAACCCTTTTGGATTTGGGTCTGCCAATGCCTCTGCACCCAACAACCATCCAAAGACCAACCCTTTTGGTTTTGGAACTCAAAACACCTCCCACTCTAATGCCCCTCCTCGTTCTGACTCCAAACCTAACCAATTTCAGGTTCTTTCTCTTTTCATATGCATATAGGACCTGTTTCGATTCATTTATTTCAGTTTATTTACTATCATCAAGACTTGTAAGACTATTTCAAAGTGCTTATCAAAACAACTTATGACATGTCAATAAATTCTTGTTAGCTTACTTTCATTAGCTCTCCAAGATAGCTTATGAAAACTACTTGCCAGTATATGATAAGTGCTTGTGAATCGTGATACTTAATAAATAAGCTATTTATCTAAACTGGGCCATTAGCTGTTTACTTAATAGTCCATGAATATATCATTGTTGTCCTTCAATATTTAAGTAGTAGCTTTTGAGATGTTTACATTGTTATGCTTGGTTTCACTTTTCTTGTTAATATAATCGTGTAATTATTTGTTTTAGTATTGATGGTTTACTTTTGAACCAGCCTTTTGAAAACAAATGGACTCGATCTTCATCCAAACCGCAGAATGGTACTCCACGTCAGTCAGATAACAATTCCCAAGCAGTGAATCATAAGTAAGTACTGATTAATTCATCGTCCATCTCTCATCAAACGTAGACATTTTTCTTGATGTAGTATCAAGTGAGTATAAAGTTAGGGTCATTATTTTGTTTTCCTTCACCTTTGTGCTCACTTTTTGGTGTTAACACGTGACCGTCTCTTGTATTTTCCTCTCCCTATATAATTATATTTCTTTTTCTATATAAAGAAGTCTCAGTATGTTGATTTTGTTCCGTGTTCCATATCAATTTTTGTGGCTCTTGCCTTTTTTAAATTTTTGCACTTTGCATTAGGTTTACTTCCTCAAGAGTTAAATTATATCATATACTTCACTAAATCTTGGTTGATGTAAATGAAGATGCACAGATCCTGAAGATTGCAAGCGCCAGATTGTAGAAGATTTTCAGCAAGAGAAACCGCTTTGGATACTTACATGCTATGGTCATTGCAAAGGGTATTATTTTTTATGCACAATGGTTTGAAAATACTTATCAAATTTGTTTGTTACTATAAATAATATGTTGCTTAATCATGTAGGAAGTCATCGTGTAGTAGTCTAGTACATAATGCAGTCAGCAAAACATGTAGATAAGATCCATTTTCCTCAAAACCTGTGCGGTGGACTATGTTGCAAAAGATTTTCAGCAAATTTTCCATCTATTACTTCACATTTAACACCAATTCAACTACTAACCGTTATACATTTCGGCAAGCCCTTATCATTGAAAATAGTTTCCAAAGTTGCTGACCAAAAGATGAAAGAGGTTTTGATGGGGACTGTTTTGATTTGAATCACAAAGCCTAGTGATTGGAA
This sequence comes from Trifolium fragiferum, assembly GCA_954870985.1. Classification (NCBI taxonomy): domain Eukaryota; kingdom Viridiplantae; phylum Streptophyta; class Magnoliopsida; order Fabales; family Fabaceae; genus Trifolium; species Trifolium fragiferum. The sequence continues at coordinate 40,883,486 of OX940790.1, read as the reverse complement.
TTTTCAAATACATGATCTCATTTTTTATTTAAATTCCAGAAAGCTTTAGTTGATTCTTCTTTAGTTACTTATGATTTATGTCACTGCCCAGTGCCCAGTCAGTTAACAGTTTGGAATAAGGAGTGAAAAAACTCCCAAGAGAAAGCTTTACTGTTGATCAGGAATACACCAGCTTTTATACCGCAAGGAGATCCTAATACATTTTCCACTTTTGAAATAGATTGCTTTAAAGAATCTTAACCAGTTTACTAATAAGAAAGCTAAGTGTTGTGATAGATTTTGACATCTTTTTTATCCAGTGCTCCTTGTGACATAATTGGAGATATTAGCTATGAAGAATTACGGGCAGCGGCTTATGAGGATGCCAGGAAAGGAATGACTTTGCCATCAATTGTAAGAATCCTGATCTACTCGTAATTCATTTTTCTCTAGTCAAATATATTTTTCTTTTGAAGAAAAGCCTCTTTTCAATTTTTTTTGTACCCGTCTTTGCAACTAGAAAGATGATTGTTATGTTCATGCAATTACTTTTCTGGTTTAACCTTAAAATATGTTGTTACAGGTTGAGAAAGAGAGAAGCATACTAAAATCCAAGTTGGTTGAGTTTGACAAACTACTTTCTGAACCCTACAAAATGGCTCTGAATTCTTCTAACTACCAATCCAATGGAGCCAATACAAATACATTTTTACCAGCCACTCAAAACTACCAATCTAATGGAGCCAATGCAAATGTATTTTCCCAAGCCACTCAAAATTACCAATCTAATGGAGCCAATACAAATGCATTTTCACAAGCCACTCAAAACAATGGTCCTTTAGCAGTCTCAAACTTTAGCCAACTGGGTGCCTCACTGAACACTGGTTTTGAAAGGTAATAATGACATGCTTTAGAACATTTTCTTCATTTTTAATTGTGTGGAGTCGAAAATGACCTGAATCAAGATATATCAAAATTTAGTTAACAGGGAATGCAAAGAGCTTCTTAAGTGGTATATGGTTTGCACCTTATTAGATATTGAGGAAGCTGTTTTTTTGTGACCTATTTTCTTTCATTTGGCTGCATCACACCAATACAGGATTCCTTTTTCTAGAAACTCCTATCTACTATTTGTTTTTGTTTTGGATTATGGTGTGATTGTCAGAGAGTGGTGAAAAATGGGAATCTTTCTATTAATGTCATTTAAGGTTACAGTTTTGGAAATGTTAATACGAATATCTGTTGCAATTTCTGTAGAATGACCTTGGATTATGGTGTGATTGTCAGATAGTGGTGAAAAACGTGAATCTTTCTATTAAAGTGGTTTAAGGTTACGGTTTTGGAAATGTTAATACAGACTAGTTAGTTGAATATCTGTTGCAAGTTCTGTAGAATGATCTAGGTCATGAGAGTTTTGTGTCCGGATGCATGCCTATAAGGTTATGATGGTTTTTTATGTTTGGCATTGAGTGATTCAAAAAAGGTGTATGCTATATTGTATAGGATGCCGGTCTCCTCCAACCACTGCTTCCCATGCAATGATTTTATCCTGTTCCTTCTTTTATATTCTGTTTTTTTTTTAAATGTCTGCTCTTGACGTATGGTAATCTGTTTGTAATCTGCTCTTGACGTATGGTAATCTGTTTGTAACTTTCATGTTAGGCCCTCTGCACCACAAATGACCACTTCAGCGCAGCCTAACTCCTTTGGAAGTGGAGGTATATGTTTTATGAATTTTCAATAACAAGCACCACAACTACATTTATCTTATATTTTCCTTGTTTGACCATCAATGTTGCAATGAATTGTAGGAAACTTTTTCGGATCCAACACACAAAATCTATTCGGCAGTGGAATCTCAGGTGCTCAAAGCAACCCCTTTTCACAGTTCCAACAACCATCCACTGTGTTCAATAACACAATGCTTCCAACAACATCAGATGTTCAGCTGTAAGTCAATGGTTTCATTCGTTTAGAGTTCTACAAAAGTAGTTGTTACAATTTAATCAAACTCCGTTTTCATCCATTACTCAACCAAAATAGTTCTACTGTATTACTTGAGAGAGGATCCTCTCAATTGTAAAAAACAATTGAGGAAATAATGTGAAATGATAAACCTTTAAGATTATAGATGGAGGGTAGAATTGAAATTTGCAAAAAAGGAAAAAAGTTAATTAATGGTTAAGATGTAAAAATTGAGGAAAATTGAGCGAAAAGAAATTGAGAGGATCCATTCTCGTATTACTTGGTCATATACAACTTTTCAGAGAACATAGAGTTCAATTAATATATGCCATAGATCATAACCCAAGTGCAAGTTACAAATACTTTTTGCTTGAATCTTATGGTCCTCTATTCTTGCAGAAACACCCAAGTGGAGAATGCGTCTGTAGATGATAGTATCTGGTTAAAGGAGAAATGGATTCCTGGAGAGGTAATAGTCTTCTGCCGTCCTTGTTGAGGTTTGGAATAAGTGTCCATTCAGGTTTCTCAGAAACATTTATTTCATTTACAAAACCATGACAAATTTTCCTTTGTGGTATATAAGCAATCATATTATGGATAAAATAGTATATTTTGGTTCTTCCATGTGCTAAACTACACAATACTTCATATTGGGGACATTTTCTTAACTTCTTTGTGAGATAAGTGCTAACATTTTTTTTGTTTCATATATATCTTTTAATTTGACAGATTCCAGAAGTAGCTCCTCCAGATAGATTTATTCAGGATGTGCAATAGAAGAGCTAGGTGTATTTTCAAATTTAGGTCCTTTGTTAATTGAATTATTGAGGTATATCAACCATGAATGAACAACAAGAAATGAGGATGCAAAAGCAAAGGCTCGATTACAGTTGTCACGAGTACTTCATCGATATTGATTATTACAATCCTCTTAATATGTTTTTTTTTCCTGAACAAACATGAGTGTCATATCTGGATAGAATATTTTTTGTATGTTTGCAAAAATCCTAGCTTGCAAGAAAGTAGTTTATCTTTGTCAAGAAAAAAGAAAATCACTTTATCCTTTTTTATTTGTAACATGACAAAAATTATGTTCCTTAAGATAGATAAATTTTAGTTTTAAGGACAAATTAACGTCCATTTGATACAAGGTATGAAATATGTTTTTATCCTTTTGGGAGTGTGTTAGCCTGCTTCAAACTTTTGTGAAGTTCAGTATAGTTGAATTAGAACTTTGATTAATAGGATGACTGGAATTTCTCATACAAACAAAGGCAGTTAAATCTAAATTTAGGACTAAAAGAGTAAAAAGTATCCAAAATTAATCTGAGCAATTAATAAAGGTCGATTCATACTTAAAAGAAGATATCAATGTACGTAATAACAATAATATTATGTGATGAAGAATGAACAGAAGCCTAAGTAATTTAATTGCCAGCATAGCTATTTTTTTACAATGAAAGTATTTACAGGACTTATGAAACGTATCAAAGGAATGCATTTCTTGCTTCATCTTATGAAAGAATATTAGAACTCAATGCAAGGTTACAATCTAATTAAACAGTACCAATATCGGATCGAACAACGGATGTATCAAGTTGAAATTCAAAAGATTCAGCCAATTTGACCGCATCTGAAATTCTAAGCCTTGTTCCCTGCTGTGCAACAACAGTGGCTGCAACCTTAGCTGCTATTGTACCTATATTTCTTAAATCCGACACGCCTCTTAAAACGCCATACAATATGCCAGATGCATATGCATCACCGGCACCACAAGTATCTACTGGAACACATGGAGAAGGGGGGATGTACACTGCTTCACCTTTTACGCCAATGTAAGAGCCTCTGAGACCGTCAGTAACGGATACTAGAGGGACAAACTGACTTAGATACCTTGTAACAGAAACAGTGCTCTCATTTGCATCAAAATTACAAAGAGCTCTGGCCTCATCAACGTTTGCGAAGATTAAGTCTGCATAATTGCCTACAATTTCCCTGTTGAATGAACAAATACAAGTTACATACAAAGCATATGTGTGTGATCTTTTTTTTTTTATTTTTTTTTATTTTGACAACATGTGTCTGTGATCTTAACACCTGCAATTTTCAGGTCTCAAATGAAGCAATTGAAAGTGAATAACAGCACATTGATTATAGCGTCGGACCAAAATTACGGGGTCTCTTAGATCGATATTTCCCGCATTTTACAAAATTGAGATAAATACCAAAACTATGGTAATTTGTGTAAGAACAAATTTTTCTGTACTGAGGGTTTGAATCCCTCTATGCCATTTGTTCTGAACTAATACAGGAGAAAATGTATGAAAATCATATATCAAAGCCGCGTAACAATCTTACCAGAAATGGTCATAATGTCTCTCAATGCATGTAACATCTGAAGCTGTTACTGCAACCAAGGCACCATTACTCCTAGCTTCCTTACACGCTTTTGTTATTGTTTTAATAGTATCAGGAAGTTCAAATAGATAACCTTCAACAACAAGTATATTGGTCTTAGAAACAGCAGTTGCCAAGGAAGTGTCAAAGTTAACAGTTGAAGATGTGCCCTGACACAAGAATACAGATTTATTAGCATTTTCCCTTCATTATTTTACATAATGACAGCAAAGAAAAAAGGAGTCCATAGAATTAGCTTTAATAAAGGTAAACACAATTTGAAAAGAGTTCCTAAAATTTCCTAAAAAATGGCACACAAGTGAATCCGCGAGAAGAGAGACTTGTTTAATTGCTATTATCTCCTTAGAAACATTTAGCCAAAGAACCCTCAAATTGCAAGAAATATATAATAATATTCTTCATCTGTAGCATATTGAACCTGATATGCAAGCATTGTGCGTTGGGCATCTGGAGTTGTGAGAACTATAACTGTTCCAGTTGTCGCATCCTTGATAGGCGCAGAAAGAAATTGCACATTTGCTCGGCGTAATTTTTCCCTAAAATTTAAAATAAATGTAAGCAAATCACCGTACTTCAAGAATCCAATCAAAGGAATTCTTCTGACTCATGGAAGAACAAATAGTTAATAACATTTTGTTCGAAGAACAGTGCAGTAATGAAGGCAAACCTGTAGAAGCCACCCAAAAGATCACTCGCCACACTGCCGGCCATTGCCACATTTATAGCAGGATCTCGGAGGGAGCGACTTCCAAGCCTTGCCAGGGCAACTAAGGTATTAGAAAGTGATCCACCAGCCGCGGCTTTATAGCTGCAACCATCCATGGCCTGTAAAACTCTACCTCTTTCCTCATGATTTACAAGTTTCCTTGTTCCCTTTTCTAATCCCAAATTCTTGAGGAACTCATCATCAACTGTGCCAGAAAAGTCTACCTAAAAGAATTCCCAAAACAACACACTTAAAGAGTCATCACTATTATCAAAATGTCTGATATGTATCTATATTTATTTCAACACAATGATATATTATATCCCACAACCCAAGCAAGAATTGAGCGATTCTAATATGTTGACAGTTTCAAGAAAAAGCAAAGGGTATGCATGTAAATCCAAATGCAACATTTCTTTAATGAACATATCTTAATAAAAGTTATATACGGTGTAAGGGTTTGTTAGAAGAATGAACTGGAGCATACCAAGGGCATGTTTGGATAAGTAGTTCAATTAAGCGCTTGTAGCATAAACAGTTATCATATAAGCTGTTTGTATGATATAAAAACAAAGTCAAATTGTTTCATATAGCCTATAAGTTGTTTTTATAGGTTCTCCCAACCATGAATAAGCTCAAATAAGTCGATTGAAAACTTATATCTATAAAAAGAATCCAAACAAGCCCCAACTATCAATGTTCCTCACACATGAATAAGAAATGAAAATAAAAATTACCATAGCTTGTCCAAGACCTAAGACATCCCATCTTTCAGGAAAAACAAATGAACTAATAGACCCTTCTTCTTCTTCATCTTCATCTTCATCACTAGCTCTTGTTCTAATTTGCTGTTCATCATCTTCTTCTTCATCATGGTTCCTTTCAAATTCAGAAGCTCTACCAAAAGTGCAAACTTTAAAGAGTCCACGGTGAATGGAAACTGAATCATACACTTGTCTGCGTCTATAGCGGCAAAGAAGGAAATGGGCAGTTCGGGAATTTTGAGAAAGATGTGATGGAAAAGAGTGTGGAATTGGATGAGAGGAACAAGACATACGAACAAAAGACAGAGACATGTTTTTTTTATGTATGTATGTATGTAATAATATAATGATGATGATTATGATAAGTGTGTCTTTGTGTCTATGAAGAGACACAAAGAAAGATGGTTGTGGCTATGGCGAAGAGGGAGAGAAGAAGATAAGGAAAGAAAGAGGGAGGAAGAAGAAAGGGAAGGAGGAGGGAGTGGGATTAACTCAATTTACGTGTTCACCCTTTCAGCTCTAACTCTAAGTTTTACAATTTCTAGAATTATCCACTTTTATTCAAAATTATCCTACAAATATTTATTCACTTTAATCAAACTCAATTCTGGAAATATTAATTTTTGTACACAGGACACATAATAATACTGCCTCAGGCCAATTTTAATGATAAAAATATTTCAAAATGTTTAAAACTTTAACAATGACAATTTATTTTTTAGGGATTGAAATAACGATTTAGTTGATATCAGTTTGATTAAAAAATAAAATTAAATTGATGTCACAAAAAACATGCAGAGTTATGAGTTTTAATTTTGTTGATTGTGATTATGTTAGTTTGTCTAATATTGCATGAGTCCGTTTGGATTAATATTTTTTTAGTTTATGCAATTTTATGTATTATTATAAGGTTGTCAAAATAGTTTATGATAAAATAGCTTATAAAAATATAATTTTTACTAGTTTGAACTTATAAAATAGTATAAAACCTAATTTGTATTATATAAGTTGTTTGCATAAGCTCAAAAATAAGCTAATCCAAACGGACTCTAAAGCAACTAAAAGCAATAATTTTTTTATTAAAAACAACAATTATTTATTATTATTTCTAAAAAAACATTTAATATAAAATGTAGTTTCAATACAAACTTAACTTACTATTTTGAATGTGTGTAAATTTATATATTTTGCTCATATGCAAATTATGTGGAGCTGTAGAGGTTGTTGCTACTACTCATGTTCATGCTATTCCAATTAAAGGGGTTTCAAATGCCTTGTTGGATTATGTTTCTTTTACTAAAGATCGATCCTAGTGGTTTACCGGAGGGAGTTATTCCAAAGTCTAGAAAATTGAGGAAGACTTGTCCGAGTTTGAAATATATGGTAAGAAAGACCAGAGGGCATTCATGGGGGAGCTAGATAGGGGGAGAAATAAGAAATCAAAAGACTCAAAAAGATAATTCTTGTAACCATACTTGTCAAGTAAGTTTTTTGTCTGTTGGTCTGGGTATGTCAAAAAGGGAGAATTGGAAGAATTAGGTGGTTTTGAATATTCTCATCATGTGGTGGAGTTTGGTGGCAAAATTATTTTAAACTTCAAAGAGATAAAGCGGCTGTGGTGGCTCATTTACAAAGTATTGTTAGTTAGGGTCCATTTGATTCTATAAAAATAAAGTGAAAGGAAGGAAAATTACGGAAATCGATGGTTGATCCACAATAATCCCCACTACGTTAAATTTAGCATAATTGATTTTTCAAACCACAAACAATCTCAGAATACACGGTAAATTTGCAGAATCACTCGTGAGTTGTGCTTTTGAACTTAATCATTTGATATCATTTGAAAGCTTTGTGCATGAGCAAGACATTATGAAATTAAAAAAGCTACAACATTCACAAAGAGAAATGCGAGGCATCAACTTGACCAAATAAATTTAAGCATGGCAAGTCTACAATTTCAAAATTCTGCAATTCAAAGATATTGGTTATTATTCAAATCATATGTAGTTATGAACTCAATAATTTAGTCCTAAAATACATCAAGACGCACAGCAGAAGTGATCAAATGCTACATTCTCCACCAAAAGGAAACAGGACAATTCCAAGTAGTTAATAAGCTCAACATTTTTCAGTTATTGCTTCTTCTCCTCTGCTTTCCTCGGCTGGAAGAAAAGACACATAGACACAAATTAATTAAAACAGCTTTAACTACAGGCCTTATAGTCCTTATACACAAACGGAAAGCATGCCATCGAAGCAGTTAAGAGAACCCATGCTAAACACAAAACCATATCAGAGTTATCTGAACAGAAATTGTAAAACCATGCAGATAAGTTGCAGCTGTAGAAGCATATGCAATGCAACCACGTATTATACAGAAAATTTCCATCAAACCACTGCAGTGCCAATGTAGGGTACTATTTAAATTTGCAACACAATTAGTTTCACAATATTCTAGTTACAGAAACCTATAGTTCTTCTAATCGGATCCCCACAATTTAGGATGCGCATGCACCCATAACTAAAGCTACGAAGAGTTATATCAATTGGTGAACCTCTACTCATCTTAAAAATCATCATTCATCTACCATCTTATACAAGAATACAGCAATGAAATGAATTTAAGGTACAGTTTATATCAAAATACTGCTGAATGATAAAAGTGAAGTCACAACAACGATACTAAGATCTTGCTGCACCTAGGAATGCAGATATGATGCTTGCCAAGTAACAAATGGAATAATATTAGGCGGTCCTTTGGAAAAGCTTATTTAGAGTTAATTTATGACATAAGCATTTGGGCAAGTGTTTTATAAATTGCAACAGCTTCTAAAAATAGCTTTGGACATGTCATTAAACTGTTTTCAGCTTATTTTATAAGCTCCTCGGAATAGCTTATTGTCATAAGGTGTTCACCCAATGCATCTTTAATTGTTAGATGATCAATTTCAATATGTTGATTAGATACTGTTAGTTGGTAAGTGTTTGTCATTTTCTGTTACTCAGTTAGTAAGTAGTGAATTGCTCCTTCTGCGTCAAGTCATAAGTCATAATGACTGAAATCCTTCCTTATTCCTTGGCACCACTGTGACTGCCACAAGCTCTCTTCCTGTTCCATTAAGCCCCTATTACATTCATCCAAACGAAAATCCTTCTCCAGTTTTGACCTCACCAGTTATTGATGGAGCCAATTCCCATGGTTGGGATAGAGCCATGACCATAGATGGCACTCCAAATGAGGAACAAGTTTGAGTTCACAAATTGTACTGGCAGCGCTTATTTGGATCTGTGGTGGCATCCCATTTCTCACGCCCAAAGTGACTTTACCGTGAATTTTATCAAGCTTCAATTAGTAGAATTTCTAAATTAATAAGTGATCTCTTCTCCTTTAAGCAAGCTGATATGTTCGTTTCAAGCAATTACACTAAGATGAGAATCCTTTTGGGTGAACTATGCAACTTTTGAACCCCCCTTGCACTTCATCAGCCACTAGATTTTGTAATGTGTCCAACACTATTCAACAATTCCGAGTAATGATTGTGTGTAGTTGTTCCTTCAAGGGCTGAATAATAATTTTGCCACTGTCTAATCCCATATCTTGTTAATGGAGCCCTGCCCTGAATCACCAAGGTATTCCCCATGGTTGTAGACAAGAAAGGCCAATTCATGCCACCGCCTTTGCAGACACATCTGCTCTTGCAGTCCAAACTGCACATAATAACAACCCAACCAAAGGGGAATTGATAAAACCACACTGGACTCACCGTAATTGCACTGCCGCTAATCATACCATTATCCCTCAATTTTTGTCTCTTTACCAAATGGTCAAGTAGCTACTGCAACAAATAGTGGCACTATCTACTTGACTGAATCTTTAGTCCTATTTGACAGTTGACACTTTATACACACCAAATCTCTCCACATTACAAGGCTAACCAAATCCCTTTCATGTCAGGTTACCTTTACTAATAATCTCTGTTTTATTCAGGAGATATCATCCATGATGATGATTTGCAGTGCTAAAGAACATGCTGGATTATACATAACATAGTGATAATTCTTAATAGTCAAGTTCACATTCCTTTACCAAAAACACTCAATGCATCTCCACACCCATAAGTGGTGTCACTACCCACAAAATTTGGCACCATAGCTAGGTCATCCCTCAAATTGGTGCTATTCTACTTTGCAAAAAGAGAATTGTACTATACTCTTAGCTGTATCAAAAGTTTATGTGTAGGACGAAGAAAACTTTACTTAATAGCATTAGCATGTTTTCTGCCATCTCAGTTTTCGATTTAATTTATGTTATTATTTTTCCTAACTATTATGGATGACATATCAATAAATACTTGGACTCATTTAATAAAAACCAAGGCAGAAACCCGACAACACTTACACCAATATAAGTCTTTTGTTCAAAATCAGTACACATCCATAAAAATAAGATCTAATAATGAAATAACTCGGAGTTTTCTATGTTATTTTATTCAACTAAAAGCATTAAACATCTTGTCATGTGTTGAAACTTGGAACCCCCAACAAATTGGGGTGGTTGAATGGAAGCACCAAGCCAGCAACACAAATTAAAAAGTGGCCAGGGCATTCATGTTTCAGTTTCATTTACCTCTTCCCTTTTGGTCTTTTACCACTCACATGTAGTGCATATAATTAATTAACATTCTTCCATCTGCTACACTCAAATTCAAATCTAATTCTCCACGTCACATACAGTTTAATACACAACCATGCCACACCCCCATTAAAGCTTTTAGCTCGTGTTTTATGCTTATACCTTCACCTCTCACAAAACAAAGTTTGAAACCTAAAGCTAGAAAATGTTTCCATCTTGGTCCAAAAAATGGCTCAAAAGGTTAGTTATTGTTTTATCTGAAAATCAGAGAGATTTTTGTCTCAATCTTTCATATCCTACCACAAGAAAACCAGTCCTCTCAGCCAGCCAACAAAACCCGCCCCAATCTCTTGAACTACATCATATCCTACCACAAACAAATCAGTCATCTCTCATCCACACTCAACCAATGATTTTCCTCCTTCGAATAGAATATCATCAAGACCAAAAGAACTTCTAATAACCTAAACAATTATCAGTTTATCACTATAACATAGTCTATGAAGCATGGACACTACTCTGATTAGTCACGTCCCATTGTCAGACACACATCAGTGTCCAACACCCGCACATATGATTCCATTGATTATGTCATTTTCTCAAATTGTTATCTGTGTCAATATGTTCCATGCTTCATAGAGCATAGACTAATCACAAATTTAGTGCGAACTCATTTTCAATGTACATTGCACTCTTTATCGCAATTCCTATATCTTAAACTATATCACAAATTCAGAAGAAGAAAACACATCAATTAAAAGAAGAAAAACATAAAATAACAATGAATTTAATCAAAGAAGATAAAAAATAAAAACGCACTTTGGTTCCAGGTGCATGTTGAGAGAGTTCTTCATCAGGAATAATAACAGGCCATTGTTCTCCTGCTTCACGGAACATCTGTTCAGTTTCGAGGTACTGACCTTTCTCCAGAATCATCTTCGTTATATGGTGTGCCGGCGTCGATGTTGCATCAAAAGCTTCTTCCACACCGTTAACGAACGTCACCGTGATCTGCGGCGGATGGTCGACGTTTTTACTGCGGCGGAATAATTTTAATTTTTTTTTTAATAAAAACCAATTTATAAGTTCAAACCGGCTCTGAATCAGTTATAAACTAAACTGTAACTGTTTTTTAAAAGTGGTTCAGTTCAAAACTGAATTAAATGATTCAGTTTAAAATACAGTTCAATGCAGTTGGAACTACAGTTCGGTTCAGTTAACTGGATTTTTGAACACCCCTACCCGGGACACTGGTTAAGAACATATTATATAGTAAAAACACATTGAAACTTGTGTAATCAATATTTATAGGAAAATGCTAAACAATGCACATGATGGATTGGTTCAACATATTAATATATAAACTTTTTCTTGAAATTTATGCATTTAATGTGTTAAAGATGTAAAAATTTATCTCTCTATCATTAATTTTATCTTTTTATTTCTTTTTTGGGTTTGCTTATATTTATAATGTATGACAAATATTTAAATTTTTACAAAAAAAAAAAAGAAACATTTGATTAAAAAAATTTAACCCAAAAATAACATACTACACAAAAATCATTTAAAAAAACAAGTTAAAGCAATGACAAATAGTGTTGTAACAAAAAAAAGTAAATAGGTATTTACCACTTGCAAAATAGGCGAGTTTTGCATTTGCTCCTTATAATCTTTTTTATAAGAATACTCCTTGTAATGTTCAATTTTTTTTGGTAGTGTATTTTATCCCCTTATGTTGGGAAAAAAAATCGGCAGAAATAAAATACACTACCAATTTTTTTTTTTAACATTACAAGGGTATTCCTATAATTTTCTTTTACAGAGAGCAAACACAAAATTTGCCTATTTTGCAAGGAGGAAATACTTATTTACCCAAAAAAAAAAAATGACAAACAGCGTTGTGTTCTGGAATTGAAACGAAGTTAAAAACGATGACCTGAGCACACACAAAGGCAGAGTCTCAACAAACACGCTTCACAATCTCATCGCATTTTCACGCAACAGTTTTCCCCAATTCAAATTCAACAATGAATAATCACTAACCCTATCCAACAAATTCAAATCATGTATCTGAAGAAGCCATTGTGGAGCGAAGGAATCGAAAACGAGAAACAAGATTCAACTGGATCACCATCATCATCATCAGATCCAAATGGTTCGGTTGTGGAACTCGTGAATTCACTACAACAGCAAAGGGTATATCGGGAAGTTACTCTTGCTCTCACTACCGGTCTCAGAGATGCACGTGCCGAATTCTCTTTCCTCCGTCTTCGTGCTCTTCGTTCCATTCTCAATTTCCTCAATTCCATTGCTGATTCTGATTCTACTATTTATCTCTTTAATCTAACCCAATCTATTCCTCAACTCCAAGGTTCATCTTTTTTTCTTCTGCATTCATTCAATTATTTTAGAGTAAACTACCACATTGGTTTATGTTATGTAACTCTTTCAAATAAGGCTCCGTTTGGATTAGCTTATTTTTGAGCTTATGTAAAACAGCTTATGCAAATAAATACATTTTTACTTATTATTATAAGTTTGTTAAGTTAGTTTATGAAAAACTAGCTTATGATACATAAAACCTTATTTATTTGCATAAGCTGTTTTAGACAAGCTCAAAAATAAGCTAATGCAAACAGGTCCTAAGTTTATGAATCTTTCAATATCTCAAATTAGTTACTGTTTCTACTAAGCGTTTCCCGATGGCCTCTGTTGATATCCGTTTTCTAACACCATTCAATGCACTGACGTAGAGTGTTAAGTATCACATGGACAATGTCATCCACAATTTAAGTGGCATGTAGTCGACGGTCAATTTAAAACCTTGACTATTTGATGAAAAATTGGTAAGACATTCTAATTTGACAGTAAGTTGAAAATGTTAGGAACTATTTTGATAGGAAGTGTATAAAGAAAGGGACTTATTAAGAAAGGGACTTATTTGATTAGTGAAATATGTATTCACGGAGGGATCATATTGATAAACGTTTGACAAAGATTGGGACTAATTTGAGATATTGAAAGTGTCGGGGAGCCTTTTATGAGTGAGTTTTAGAAACAGAACAGAATAATTTGGTGGTTTGTTTTGATTGTTGCAGTAGTTCCGGTTCTCTTTCAGCACTCGCTAAAGGAAATAGGGAATGATTACAATTACAATAAGGTAGGAGACATGAGTCATATATTTGGTGTGGAACCTATGAAGTTAACTAGTCCTTCCACAGATGATGAAATTGCACTTGCTCTTAGAGTCTTGGAAGGATGTTGTTTGCTTCACCCTCACAGTACTACTCTTGCCCATCAACACAATGCTGTTCAGGTCATTCTCATTTCTCTGTTTATTTACTAGCTTATAATGTCACGAGATTTGTATGTCGTATGTTCCCATACTTCAGAATGAAGGTATACACACCACAGTAAATGTCGTTATGTTAAATCACTTCCATTTTTTCAAATTATTAACGGTGTCTCTATTATGATGATAAAGTAGATGTGTTTTCCGTGTCTCTTATCTTTGAGGTGAAACTAGAATTGATAGATGAATAACTAGATTTGTATCTCCTTAACTGTTTTGCACATAGTTTTTGACGCAAAACAAATTAAACTGTCACTTGTATAAATTTTTATAATGCCGTAGAGAAAATCACTCTAAGAGGGGAAGAAGAGTGCACAAATTTGAGTTAAGTGAATTTCTTCGCTTAAAAATTCAAGCTATTTTAATTGGCGTAAAAAGGAGTTAAATGCTTCGTTTCTAATAATAAAACTAACTTATATTTTTGTTCTAAGAAGAGTGAACAAACTATATTATTATTTTTTATTTGGATTTTCTTTTGGTTTACAAAGGAGCTGACTGTATAAAATATAAAATTGAGACTTGAGAGACAGAATATACGGATTTGGTATAAATAAACGTTAAAAAACACTATTTTTATTTTTGTAATTAGAACATAACAAAATTTATATAGTACACTGTTTGAATTATCTTTTTTTTTTTGAACAGCAAATATTTTATTAATAAGAATCAAATCTCCGCACAAGACGAACAAAGATCGGTAGAAGAGAAACTACAATACAAAGGTGCCGTATATAGGCGGAACACCAATGAGAAATACCAAAACATACACCACCTAATAGAGGTCCAACTCTAATCCCATTCTTAGAGAGGCACCCCTCAGCTTCCAGGCCACTAGACAATACACTAACCCAACCCAAAAGTTTGAATCATCTTATGTTATATATATTTCAAACAAAACAAGCAACATCGATGAGGATATATCATGACATTGTTTTGATCTATCAATCTTGTCATATCCATTGTTGATCAATTTATCCATTAAAAATTTTAACTATCTAATATTTTATAAATTTTTTCTTCTTTATTTGTTTCTCTTATCCCAACTTCTTTTCTCTCTAATCAATGGTTAGTTCAGAAATTATGGATCAGAGACAGAGAGACATGAAACTTTTATTGTGGGATATGAGGAACAATGGAAGAAGATAGAATAGATAAAATATTGAATAATGACTTTAATAGATTTTACCCTTAGATATGAGCATGACAGTCCAATCATATAAAACAAATTACAGCTAAATAGGAACATGTATAGGGTGATCCCCCTCTTGCTTAGCAGTCTCCTAACTTAAACCAACTAAATAGATACCAACTTATTTATGAAAACTTGCTGCTACCTTTCAGGTTTTGTTGAATATATTATCCACCCGTGGAGTTCTTGAGCAAAGTGCATGCTTAGATGCTTTGATCTCATTGATGGTGGATTCATCACCCAATCAAATGGTACCCTAACTCTTGCCCTTACATCATAAATGTGTTTCGTTATTCTATCATTCTACTTTTAACATATATTTCTTTTATCATCCAAATATGCTTTTATAAATGGAGGTTATTATTTCTTTATTATTTGCGATTTAGTAAGGAAGAGTTGCTAAATAGTTACCATTACCAATAAAAGGAAAAGAGTTTTGCTGCCAAGAGTTTGCTTTTTCTTTTTGTCGTTTTTTTTTGGTTTATTTAAAGAAGTGTTAGCCATCTGAGTGTCTTGGCGTAGCTGATATGATTTTCTGATTGATGTTCCTCTTGATTCTTATCTGAGAGTTTGTCTCTGTTTGCTGCTGAAGTACATTCTTAGTTTACTTTTTGTAATTTTTCTCTCTTTTGATGATTATTATCAGGATTTTGAGAAATGTAATGGGATTATGGAAGTTGCTGGTCTTATAAGAGATAAACAGGTGGATGAAAATCTCAGGTACTGCTTCTTGTTACAGCCAGTCTCATTCATTTTAATGCTAATATACTTGTCAGACAGATCTTCAGCTCTCTTTTGTAGATAAGTAGTCTATTGTTTGCGTGCTCTTATTTTGCTGGTAATGTTTTTTTAGTCGTATAAGTGAATCAGCTTGCCTTCTCATTAATGCGATATATTATGTCAAGACCTGTTCTATGATATATGCAGAGAGTATTGGAATTTCTAATTTAGTTTGCATTGATAGTTGATCATTTAACTTGTTTTCTTTCAGAAACAGAAACAATATGCAAGTGACGACTCTTTAAAGACTGTAGTAGTAGAGCAGATAGAATTTCATCCAAAGACGACAAAAAAATATTTCTTATTATTTGTGATAGAAAGTTCCAATCTAGGGAAAACTTTACCACATAGAATTAATAGAATTGATGCAATGATATGATTTGCGAATCCAAAATTTCAAATCCTAATTATAAATATATAAATATGATTATTTGATTATAAATTTCTAACTATTCTGTCGATTATAAATTTCTCAGCTGTTTTGAGATAACTCGATGTTAAAGGATATTTTATTTCTCAGGTTAAAATGTGGAGAGTTTTTGCAGCTACTCATTGGACATGTCAATGGAAGAGATTCACCTCCTTTGGCAACTATACACGAAGACACAAGGCGTCTCCTAGGGGAGACATCAGCCTCCTTGATATGGGCAGCCAGTCAGTTTGGCTCTACATTGGATCCAGAACAGAGACTAACTGCTCTTCAAATCCAGGCTCGCAGGATCCTTGAATCATTAGATTTGTATTGAATGTTAAAACTAGTGCCTTCAATTGTAGGAATCTAGTCCGAGACCAGTGTTATGTATTGGGTTGTCATTTGAATTTTACGCAGATGAGTAAAGATAATAACAGAACAATATATTGGTAAGGCAACTGCGTTAAACTGAAACAAGAGTAAAGCACACTGATGTTGCATTGTTTTGAAAGAAAACAAAATCCAAGAAAGCTTTGAATTGTTACAAAGCAAGAATAGAAGTAGATTTTGGGGTGCAACCTGACCAAGCAATTTTATATTTGAATAAAATAATAATAATATAATAAAAGTGCAGGATATAGTGAGCTTATAGTTGTCAATAAAAGCAAGAAATATAGCAGTGAAATGAACCAAAGGAAGTCAAAATGTAAAATTTCGTTAGGTAAAAAAAGTGCCCACATTGGCAACTAGCAAGTAAACGTCAGTTCAATTGCACACTGCACATACACATTAGTTATGAAAGTATATGTAGCTAAGGTTGTAGTTACATTGTCATTGTATGTATTGCAATTCAAATTCAAACTAAAATTAAATCATAAATGTCATATTATCTCAATCAACATTTTGCGCAATCAATTGAGAATCTTCTCTTTGTTTTCACTTTTTATTTTTACGTTCTCATTTCTTTCTTTTTTTTAGGTCAAGAAACGTTCTCATTTCTTGTGTCAATCTTAAATATTTTTTGCAATCTTGTGAGCATTCTTTTCAAGTTATGTTATATGATTTTATTTTAGAGCAACTATTTTTTTGGAGTAATTTTAGAGCAACTATTGATGATGGAAAATATATCAAGATTATATCGTAATATCATGGAAAATTTTAATATGAATCACTTCTACAAGTGGTTCATCGTGTCCTTTTGTTCAGATTCACTTGAGTATATTGCTACTAGTGCAATGACTCTGAAAAATGAGTTGTTATCTGTTCTTTCTCCTTACAACCTTGAAATTGAAAATATTCACGGTCAAGGATATGACGGTGCTAGTAATATGCATGGTCAATGGAATGGTTTGCAAGCTTTGGTGTTTAGAGATAATCCATGTGCTTATTATGTGCATTGTTATGCTCACATATTACAATTGGCATTGGTTGCAGCAACAAGAGAAGTAGTTCATATTCATGAATTTTTCACACAACTGACATTTGTTGTAAATAGTGTTAGTGCTTCTTTGAAAATGCATGATCAATTGCAAGTTGCTCAAGCAATTAACATCACAAATATGATTGCTAATGATGAACTTCAAACGGGAAAATGTGCAAATCAAATGGGTACTCTACGGAGAGCTGGAGATACTCGATGGAGCTCTCATTTTCAATCCATTTGTAGCTTGATGAAAATGTATGATGCATCCTACACTATTATTTCTAATATTATTGATGATGGAGCTACTTATTCTCAAAGAGGTGATGCTTCTACTGCCAGTAAAATGTTGTCATCATTTGAATTTATTTTCATACTACACTTGATGTTTGAGATCATGGCAATCACTAATATTCTCTGTCAGGCATTACAATCATGCTCTCAAGACATTTTAAATGCAATGCATCTTGTTTCGACTACAAAATCGCTTCTTCAACGACTCAGAAATGATGGATGGCCTAATTTGCTAGAGAATGTGAAATTGTTTTGTTTAAAACATGAGATAGAGATTCCGACATGAGTGCACAATATGTCTTGAGAAGTGGTCGATCTCGTCAACCAAATGTAACTGTGGAGCATCACTATCGGGTTGACATTTTCTTAGTTGCAGTAGATTCTCAAATGAAGAAATTAAATTTAAGATTTAATGAGCAAACTGTGAAACTTCTATTTTAAGTACGACTTTGGATCCTAGCAACAATTACAAGAATTTCAACATTGATAGTATTTGCAGGTTAGCGTGTAGTTTTTATTTTTATGACTTAATTGACTAGAAAAGAGTTCATATGAATTTACTAATGTGTTACATTAATTATATAGTAAATATGTCGTTACTCCCTGTAATGTAGGCGGATTTTATTTTATCCTCTGCATTTTTTTTAATGCGCCCTTGTAATCTTGACAAATTTTGTTTTACCTCTCTCTGTTGACTTTTTGGTGACGTGGCAGGTAAAAAATCACTGTCACATCAGCAAAAGTGCATTGCCACATCAGCAAAATGGCGATTTTTGCTAACGTGTCAGTGACATTTTTCTTGTCACATCAGCAAAAAGTCAACAGAGGAAGGTAAAACAAAATTTGTCAATATTGCAAGAGGGCATTTTCAATTTATTTTTTTACAGGGGTAAAACAAAACTCGTCTACTTTGCAGGGATAAATACCTATTTATCTTTAATTATATTTGTAGGTTAGCAAAGACTTTCTATTCTCATGATATCACTAAACAAAAAATGATTTTTCTGAGATTGCAATTAAGACATTACATGTTTGATATACATCAACATAAGATTTTCCAAAACATAACAACACTTTCTGAGTTGTGTAAAAAATTGACGGAATTAGGAAAGTCAAAAAATTATCATTTAACTAATAGATTTATTCATCTTATTTTGGACACTTCCTATCTCCACAACAACTACAAAGAAAGCGTTTTCAGCAATGAAAGTTGTCAAGACAAAACTAAGGAACAAAATGGATAATGATATTCTTGCAGAGAAAGTCTAACTTAGGCACAAACTCAACGCCTCATTGTTAGACACACTCACAATAAAGGATAAAAATTAAAGAAAAATTGAATAAAATGATAGTGATTGATGTGACCATTTTATTTTTCTTTTAATTTTTTTAATTTATGTGTGTGTGTCTAAATTTGTGCCTATATATGTTGTGCATATGTAAGAGTTTCTCTTTCTTGCAAATAGCTTGGTTGTTTACATTGAAAAAGACATTGTCATCCAGTTTAGCTCAAACTCAATTATGGATGAATTTGAATCTTTGAGAAAGCTTTGAGTTAAATTTTCATAAATACCTACTATCACTTTTTATTTCTTAGTTTTTTGGTACAATTTATGTTGTTGCTTTTTTGTGCAACTTTTGTATGCTCAAATGTACATTTTATATATGTAAAAATTATTGTTAATCTTTTTTTATTTTTTTATATTTGGTCTCCACATGAAAATATGTTAGCTTGGCCCTTGTAAGAGAGAAAAGTGAGAGGACCTTGAAACTTCTACAGTTCTACTCATACACATTACGAGCTTAGACGTGTCAAATGTATAACTCGTTCGGTTGGGTGAAAAATCGAAGCAAAAACTCAAAACAAAAACCAAGTTGAATCAGAATCACAACTACACTCTCTAACCATGAATTCTTCTCTCCTCACATCTTCATTACAAACTTTCCCACACACAACTAAATCTTTCAATCTTCTCACACTTAGAAAACAACGCCATTTTCTCTTCATCTCTTCTAAATTCATCTCACCCAAATTCATTTCGACTTCTTCCTCTTCCTCTAATCCTTCAAATGAAGAAGCTTTTCTTCAAAACGATATCTTTCATACTCAACTCACAAACCCTGAACCTAATTCCTTCAATTCTTCTAACCCCAAGTTTACCTTCGGTGACCAAGCTTTCTTTCTCCTCGCATTCATCGCCTGCACGGTATCACTCATCTTTTTTCCTCAATCATTCATCACTATACTGCCTACTAACTTGTTCTCTTTAACCTTGTACATTCAAATTTATCAATTCAATTTACAAAATTTGGACTATGAATTTGCATACTAGATGTTTGATTAAATTAATTAATTATAAGTGCCTTTGGAAAAACTTATTTACCTCTTATTTCGACTTATAAGATTTGAGTTGCTGTTTGTGTGTGAGAGATTGTGAAAATAACATGTGACATGTTTTTTTGTTTTGTTTGAAAAGTCGATATCCGGGTTCAAAAGACCGACTAATCCGGGGGATCAATCCCACCGTCCACTAGTTGGGGGCCCAATTAAAGACAGAGCAAAATTCTGTTGGGCTAGCCCAACACAAGAGTTGGCACGGGGAGAATTCCAACTTGAGACCTAGAGAGGAGCAGACTCTAATGTCCTAAGCCTACAGTCCGACACTACCCGGTCAACCCTTATGTTTAAAAGATGTTTTCAGCTTTCATGGATTATGAAAACATATAACAATATAACCATATAGAATCCACTTGGGTTGGTCTTGCAGTATTGGCTTGGGACCTCGGAGTGTGCTCCTCTTAAAGTCTTAGGTTCAATTTTCACTGGTGCCAATTTAGGTGGGCTAATTTAGCTTCTTAAAAAAACAACAATATAACCATATAGTTTCTTTGGTTATAGAATTAGAAATAACTTATACATAACCACTTGTATTTTTTTTGGGGAAAATATAATCACTTGTCTAATAAGGCAACAAACAAATGCACCCTAAATTCCATACTCTTTTATGCTTGGTGTATCAGTATAGGTTGTCATTATTGTAAATCTTCTTAAATAAGAAATCACTAATGTGAAGGTCACATTAACTAGTATTAAAAATTTATTTTCCAGTCCAGATCTTTTAAGTGAGTTGTTATCTTATATGTTTGGGGCTCATAAAAGGTATTTTTTTATTATTGTTTTTGCAGACTTCAGCGGCATTCGCCGGCCTTGTTTTTGCTGCTGTTCCCACCCTATTTGTAAGTTTTCTATTGCAATGCTTACATTTGGATGTGCACGTATAAGTTTATATGTTAGATATGATTCTAGTAGGTTGCATTTGCTTTCTTTTGAGTCTTTAAGTTTTTATGATATATTGGAATTTCATGTTTTAAACTTTGAATTAAGATCATACTTATCTTTTTAAGAGTTTTCCCTTCCTCTTTTATCATTTGTAATATATTAACCGGTCGTTTAACTGGACCAAGTCTACAAGTCCTGCTAACAAACCGCCCAAAGTTGAATACACAGTTTGAGAGTACGGAATGAAAGGTTTTGTCTTCAATCCAATTTTATTTTATCTTTTGAAACGGCAAATGTTAGTATTTTTAATTTTATGTTGGGGGTGAAGATCGAACCATCAGCCTGCTTATCACTCCACTTCTTAACACCCCCACCCCAACCACCAAGCCACCCATATATCCCCTTGTCTTCAATCCTATTTAGTGCAGCTGTCCAAACCAAAGATTCAGTCTTAGAGGGAGCGTTGGATTTTAAATAGGTTTTCCATAGAGGTGTTATATGAAAAGTGACTTAAACACTGAGAAAGGACTTGAAATCTGTGCATGAAGTGTCTACAGTTTAGAAAGAATGCTAGGCTCAGACTACTCAGTCCCTTTTTGTGACATATATCACAATTGAAGAATCTTTCAGCATGGGAATTCCCAGATATCCTATGTTCGCTGTAAATATATTGTTCTTTTTTCTTTTAATTTTTGTGTGTAAGATTCATCTTCTGTTTAATGCTATACGAATTTGGAGTTGGCTATTCCTACAAGGCCATGCCATTTTTTTCTTTAATAACTTCATCAAATTATTTGTTGTGCATTATTAAAACAACTTCATTTTGCATAATGTCATCCTTATATTGATCTTATTAGGTTAATTTTTAAACCTAAACAGACTCTAAATATTCACATCTTCTTACTTTTCCATATCTTCCTTAGGCAATGAGAAATGCTGCAATATCATTTTCAAAGTTAGCTGATACAGCTCGTGAGGAACTCCCGAGCACCATGGCTGCTGTTAGGCTTTCCGGGATGGAAATAAGTGATCTGACACTAGAATTAAGTGATCTAAGGTGAAAATGAATACCTTGCTTTCGATGCATTGTTGTTGTATTTTATTTTCTGTTACATCTTTCTAAATGGTGGTGATTCTGAGATTGATAGCCATACATAGTTGCGCTGTTTTGTATTCCCTATTGGTACTGCCACACTATGCTGTTATAAGAAACCACACTCAATCCATTCTTGTTGAGTATCAATAAAACAAAAGTTGAAGAGACATAATGGTTGCATGTGTAATTGTGTATCAAAATGGTTTCTCTATTCTTCTACTTTCACACTTTGTATTCGTTTTTGAGGGGTGAAAACTTATTCTTAGAGCATAGGCCGACTGTTTAGTTTGCTTTGACAATCAATGACGGAATGACCATATCTGCTTAATTCTTCTAGCTATATATGACTTGTAACTTGTGGTAAAGCATTAACCATAGGACTAAAATACTAGTGATTTGAACAATTTTATGCAATTTTCCCTTACAAGGTTGTCTTGAAATAGCAAGTCATGGATATATGGATTTAAATTGGTAGGATTTGGAGTTTTGGACTTGTGGATTGTGTTAAAGTACGAACCAAGGGGATTCGGTGGTAGAGATTGTAACAGTTTATAAGGTTTTTTCTTGCAAGGCTGCTGTTCCTTTTTCTTACAAGGTTGCCTTGGAACAGCAAGACGTGGATACATAAATTTAAATTGGCAGGATTTTAGATTATGTCTTCTCACTCTGTTCTTGCTGCTACGTAGTACGTACCGTGATTTTGGTTGATAAATTCTTTATGGTTCTTATGCACTTTTACTATCCAATACAATTACAATAGAAAAATATGAAGACTATTATAACAAAAAAAATGCTTTAAAGTGAACTTCGAAACTTTAATCATATGGTATCTGCTAATACAAAACAGATGCCTATTTATCAGAAATATTTTTAAAAGGCATATCATAGCTTGAATCACATTGCAAATATGGATCTAAGATAGTTTATTGTTTAACAATTAGCCAGGAAATAACAGATGGAATCAGCAAGTCAGCTCAAGCTTTGCAAGCAGCAGAAACTGGAATTCGACAGATCGGATCAGTGGCACAACAACACACAATCTGTATGTATAATATGTTTTCCGAGGCCCCTTTATTATTTCTCTTGTATTTTTCTTCTTTTCAACTCCTTCATTTTTATAATTGCTTTCCAGCAACAGCATTTTTTTATAGTTGCTTTTCAACAATCGCATTTAGCACCTCTGTGACTTATATATAGAGAATGGGAAAAAATGGCTTGGCAATGCATTGGATGTATTTGATTTCTTCCTTTAGTGGGTTGGAACGTTGTTTTAATTTTTTGAAGGATGATTTATATAGAACTCAAATGGTGTCAATTAAATAAAACATGGAAAATAGTATAATAAAGTATGTCTTCTTCAAATTGTTGATTGGCGATTGTGAAAGTATTTATTTATCCTGTTTTTGCCAGGAATGTTTTAACCAATTCTTCCATAATACGCATAGTGTATTTCAGATTATATTTTACTTTTCTCAGTGTAATCTATTTATTTGTAGACTGATATTTTGATGAAAATCGACAGTCGTGATTGTTGGATAGAGATCACACAACTTATATTTCAACCTTTGAAAAATGAGATTTTACGCACATATTCAGGATGGGTTATTCAATCTTCATCAAACAGTAGTGATCTTATTACAGCAGTGACTGCATCAATCCAAATCTGTCAAAGCAATTTTTTCTGTCTTCGATTGCTGGTCTGATTATAGTTTGTTTTAATACAGCCATGATTGAAGAAAGAGCGAATTTGCCTGAAATATCTCTGCAACCTGTTGTTGCTGGAGCTGCGAGAAAAACTTCTAGAGCAGTTGGCCGAGCCACAAAGAGCTTGATGAACTTGATTTCAGGAAGACAAAGCACGAAAGAAAATGATGATGACATAACTTACATATGAGAAATCTGATGAGCTCAATTAAATTAGTTCAGCTGTGTGCATATTTTATTTAATGTGTCCGAATATAGTACGGGAAGGTACTGAAAGTTAATGTCAAAATCTGAATGCAATAATGTAAAGAGATGAGCTTGTTATGTGACTTAATAGTTAATACTATGAGAATTGCTACATAAAAATATGCAGTGGCTCTTTTGAGTATCACCACAACCTACAAGTCAATTTTTTAGCCTCTCGTCACATTGGTGTATCTGGAGCATCTAATATGAAGCTTGATCCCCAATAATTTTTAAGAATGTGATATCTATTTCCCTACTTAAATTATTCAATGAAGATTCTGATTTGCTTGCAATTTTATTTTAAAGGTTAGTTATTTACCTCATTCTCCAGAAAAAGATACTTTATTTTTTTTCTTTCTTGTAGATATAAGTTTATTTATTTACATATTATTTTAAGTTTAACTCTTCATATTTTTCTTAGTTTTTAACAACAATCATCAAATCTGATAAAGGGTGATTTGAGCACAACAAGTGCCAAAATCACTAAACAAAGAAGTCTGATACAAAATGTACACCAGTACGCATGATTAATGCCCCCAATTCAGCTAGATTTAGTACAACAGGAAAGTAAAGGTACATTACTTTGCTACCCGAATCTAAACAGTTAGGCTAAAGGACGCAAGCCAATACACACCAGAACAAGTTGTTTAAAGCCAGCCAATGAAGTCAATCCCAATACGTAACACAAAAGTACAATTTGATCAAAGAAATCACCACTGACAGTAGAACAAATCATATCATATTAGCAGCAAAAGCAGAATCACTAAAAACAGTTCCAACAAAGTGGGATCATTATGGAAGCCTTCCAATTTTCACTCCGATACAAGCTAATGGATTCAAGCGCCACCTGCTTAAATCATAATTAAATCCTTTAGAACGAGCTATAAGAATTCTCCATTAGAGAACTTTAGCCTCTTCCAAAATCTTTTTCCAATCAGGACCGGCTTGGTTAAAAATTAGATCGTTTGGGTCCATATAAAGTAATGAGAGCTATACTAATTTTTACTCGATAAAAGCCTGACTGTTAAAAAAAAGTTCTTAGCACTCCTCTTCTTTACATTTGTTTTTTTTACAAAAATGTGCTTATAGCATTTTAGTAATTAAAATGTATTCAATATAATTTGATAGATCGACTCATATCTAAAAACTAGTTGATAATATGGATGCCTTAGCAAGGTTATGGACCCTCATTTGTTTGTCTTCGCACGAACTCGACACTTGAGTTTCTGAAACAATTAGAAAAAAATAGTTTTAGAATGTTCAATAATCATCCCAAACTCCTTCACATCATGTTTCAATGAACATAAAATATCTATCATCTTCTTAGAGTGTACTTCAAAAATTAGTCCTAAGTTGAGCGCACAAACTAAATTAAGTGCTGAGAGACGGCCAAGTATTTCATCGTGTACCTCATATTTTCGAATAAACCATTTAGTCTTGGCTAAAATGAAAGAACCATGTTACTCCGTTACCTTTTACACAACCTGCACGTTGTTTTTGCCAAAAAGAAGTGTTAACAAACTGCTGGTTCTGGTCTAGTGTACGTGCGCCGGATTGAATTGAGTTTGACGAAAAGCAAAATTCAAGTCACATTGGATACTCCGGATTGGATCGAATAAAATAACCATCCACCACAATATTGGGCAGGATTGGGTAAACCTACTAATTTTTTAATTGAATTGGATTGGATAATGGCTTACCCAAATTATTTTTTGTTTATTAAAACTAAATAACAAATTATAATATTTTTTCCATTGTGTTTTTAGGATCTTGATAACAACTAAAAGTAGGATTTTTATCTCAAGATTTGTGTTGAAAATGAAATTTTTTAAAATTATAAATTAATTAAAAAATACCATTATAAAACATAATTGATTATTAAGATTATAATCGCTATATATTTTATAATGAAGTGCATTTTACATTGAAATATTAAAATAAGGGGAGGGATGAAATTAAACGGTAACATTTGAATAATATTACACAATTTAATAAATTTTAATGAATACAAATTTAACTATTTGTGTGAATATTTTATAGCATTCTATTAGGTTTAGCGGCGCAGCTTGTTGCCCGTTTACTTTTTATTCAAGTGTAATTATCTTTTATATATATATATATATAGTAAAGATCTAAAATGATTTGATAAGTTATTGAGAAACGTTAAAGATTAACAATGTTTAATAAAAAACATAAACTAGGCTCTGATTGTATTAAAGTTAAAGGAATATAATAGAATGGATTGCAGAAGAGTAGAATGAACTAGAATGAAATAAATATATTATTTCATTGTTTGTATAATTTATAATGGAGTGGCAAAAAATTTACTTTGCATCAGTTACCTCCCAAATTGGATGCAACAAAATCGAGGATAAATTGATGATATGAGATGAAATTCACTCCATCATATTTTATTCCATTGTTATTTTTATAATTCAAATAATGAAACAATAATTTATTTCATTCCTTATCATTTCATTTTATCTCATTCCATTGATTCAAACATAACTTAATTTTAACGAATCATAATAACATATCAAATCATTTTAGAATTTTTTTAAAATTATAATCTATTACTATATATACATAAATAATCTATATAATATAAATAAACTTTCAAATCAATAATTTTTTTTTTAAAAATATTATATAAAATTTGTGTTCGTTAAAACTTTATTTATCCGCGCGATATTAATTACATGTTTGTAAAAAAAATTTGATTCCCAAATAAAAATTTACTTAGTTATGAGTTGTTGAGAGGCGTGGGAGAGCGAAAAGAGGGAGAAAGGTCGTGAGATGGAGAAGAGTTCGAAAGAGAAAGAGGTATCAAAGGTATGTAAGAGATGCAAGCAAACGTATAACCCTTGTTCAAATTCTTCTACTTCTTGCCGTTTCCACCCTTCCTTCTTCGTATGTCGCCGTCACGACGACCAAAAAAGGTCAGTCAGTCACCTACCCCCGCCCCCCTATTCTATTTTCTTTCAAGAACCTGTATATTATTTACATATTTATAGTAACATTAGCATTGATCATAGTTAAGGAATCCTGATTATTACAAATTAAAATCTAGTATTACCTGTAATTTTTCTAGAAATATGATTATTTAAGGTGCGGCTGCGTTAATCTAAAATATCAGAAAGATTATTTTGTAAGTGAATTACTATCATTTTGTAGATTTACGTTTTTTGTCACTGTCTCAACTATTTTCATCAAAAGTGAGAGAGCTAATTGAAATATAATAAAAAAATTAAAATATTTTAAAAGATTTTTCAACCGCCGATATGTTTTCTATATTCATCATTTCAAATCAACTAAATTAAAATGGATACGGAAAGGTGCGTACCATACGAGTACCACACCGTTTTCGGACTTCGGAGTACCCATGTTTCATAGGTTATGTGGTGTTAATTTAAACTGGAAAGTGCATGTAATAGAGGGAGAAGTGTGTGTGTAAGTGCGCGTGTCATTTTCAGTTGGATTGATAGGGCAGGGGAAATGCAATGATTTTGAAATCTTTCTAGGTAAATTGGTAGTTGGGTTGTGGCTTTGTAGTCAGCATTGGCCAAGACTTGCTTGTATTAGTCGTGTAAATCAGCATTCTTGTACTCGAAATTGTAAGGCTCGAGTAATTTAGTGTTTAATTTACGAAATGCCAAATTAGTCCCTTAAATTGAAGAACATCAATCAATCTTCCAGCTAAATCAAAATATTTATCTTTAGTAAACATCCATCAAAATCAATGAAAATCTACACAGTGACTTATATAGTTTCCTGCTGCATATAATCGAAAAAGAAAAATTATTACAATTGTGGTGCTAAATTTATTGACGTTCAATTTAAGGGATTAAATTGCTATTCACCAATTTGAGAGACTAAATTGACTGACCCTTTACAATTTCAAAGACTAAAATGTTGATTTACTCTATCAATTTTGTAAAAGCTAAAATTGGCTACGTGCACCTCTCTCTCTGTATAGCCCTGCTTTGATTGATTTATTTGAGCTTATCTACTGACATAAGTTTTTGGAGATTGTTTGGGAGAACTATAAAAATAGATTATGACATATTTCATAAGCTTTTTTCAGTTTACTTTCATAAGTTCTCCAAGATATCTTATAGAAATAACTTAGAGCTTGTACAAAATCAATTTAATTTTATCTTTTTATATAGAAATAGCTTATGTTAACTTATTCATAAGCACTTATCATGATAAGCTCTTGTGGTATAAGCTGCAATAACCTGTTTATCCAAAAAGGGTCTAAATCATTTCTACCTTTTGTTTTGCTTTTGCACCTATGAAATTTTTCCGCTCCCTTTCAGTGTGAATGTGAAATTAATCATTACTCGGGGTATCAGACTATACACCTTCTCATAGGCTCACCACTTGAACTGTTTGACACTGCTAAGGTCTCTCAGCCACCAAGCTCAAGTTTTCTTACCACTTTATTCACCTGTCGTGACTTCACTCATGTTTAACTTAAAATACTATCATGAGAAAACAATAGATGATAACTTACATAAAATATAATTTTGAAAAATTATCATGGCTTAACTGTTAAGGTTACATTAATCTTGCAAGACAGACGGAGTATTTGTATATGACTTCATATTTATATTTATCACTCCTATTTTGGTTTAACAATAATGTTTAGCTTCTGTCATTGGCTTGTTAATGGTGAAGAAAATGTTTGTATGATCCACTGATGCCATGTTTAAAACACTTTTATTTGTTTATTTATTCAAGATAATAAATTACCAAGGCGTTAAAATAGTATCAATTAGTTGTAAGAATCCCCACTTTCTCCTTTTTATTCTACTAGTCAATACGGAGGTTTGATTGAAATCTGCTTTCTGATATATTTTCATGTCAGTATCCAGCAGTTTAGCCAAATTTCTTGACAGTAAGGAAATTTTACAAAAACACAGCCATTCCCTAATTAATTCTTTCTTGGATTCAGTTTGTTGCCTGTCTGTTTAAGTTGTCAAAATCCGTGACTTCGGTAAATTTCCCAATGATAACCTCAAATTGTTATAAAAAATTAGTACCACTATAGGATTACCATGTAAGGTGCAATTTTTATTGGCTATTTTCCAAACGTTCTCAGCAGGGTTGAATATTGTGATTACTTGTTCATTCCTTGTTCCAGAAGGTGAAGTCTTGCTATTTCTTAGTGGTTAATTTGTTAAGAAGACATAGAATTTGTTTGCGGAAATGATCAAACCATGAACCTCCTTCTTAGTACTACTTTAGCATACCAATTCACACCACTAGACTACACTTTTGGTTATCTATCTATTCCTATATTCGGTTATTTCTTTTTTGTTAATTATGAAGGTACTACGAATTGGGACCGAATGATCCGCCATATGCTGCCAAGTTCTATGATTGCTGTGGGGCTGAAGACCCTGAGGCATCTGGATGCACTACCAATTTTCATGTCTCTTATGATGAAGACTGATGTAATAATAATGCACACCCATCATCACTTAGCACTGGATAATCTGCTACCTTGTTAATATCATTTTCGACATTCTACTACTTTGTTATGCACAAACTGAAAGTTTGATGATCATGTTGGTTTTGGTTTCTCTAGTACATTTAGGTTGCTGTATTGACTCTACGCGATTTTCATTTTACTTTGAAGTTTAAACTTGTGGTGTGGGAGTGATCCAGAGATCACTGTGATCCCATCTCGCAACGCCATTGTGATTGGTGGTGAACTGTATAGGTTTTTTTTTTTTTTTTTTTTTTTTTTTTTTTTTTTTTTCTCAATCCAAGTATAGTTTTACATACTTGTTTGGTGTACTGTAATATTTTAAGTGCAGATCCTCTCTGGTGATATATTCATTGGTCCAGTAAA
The DNA here is from genome assembly GCA_954870985.1 of Trifolium fragiferum. Classification (NCBI taxonomy): domain Eukaryota; kingdom Viridiplantae; phylum Streptophyta; class Magnoliopsida; order Fabales; family Fabaceae; genus Trifolium; species Trifolium fragiferum. Next base: position 40,853,388 of record OX940790.1, on the reverse strand, counting down.
GATCTTTGCCTTTTAAGTTTTTTTGTCATATGAACAGTGTGCTGCCACAGTGAAATGGGTGGCTGAGATGCCACTGTAGAAATTCTTCACAGGAGAGGATCTGCTCTGAATATTTTTTGGTTTTCATGTTTTGATTCATGTATGTTTTTAGTCCCCAAATATAGGGAAATTATTGGTTTTGAAATGCACCCAATACTTTACTCCCTCGTCCCATTTTATTTGAGCCAATTGACTGCCTCATGTTTGCCAATGTAAAACTTTAACGATTAATATCTTTAATTGTATAATAGTAAAATTTATAAAAATTTGATATTTTGAAAATATAAATCGAGGCGAATCCAACAAGATCTTATATGCTAATATTTATTTTTATTTATGAATAGAAAAATAGAGTCAAAACGAGATATATGAATAGTGTTTACAGTCAAAATGGCTCAAATAAAATAGGATGGAGGGAGTATAACTTTAGTAAAACTATTTATTATTAATAGTTATAAGATAATTATATACAAATAAAAGGCAAACCGACAACATGTTGCACCCAATTGGTCTCTGTAGTTTTATTTTAAAACCTAAAAATGTAATTTGTTTTCTCATTTTAGGTCTTGTAATGTCTTTTCTACAAGGACTAATTAGAAAACAAATAAAAATATTATAAAAAATTATATTGTAGGAACTAAAGTAAATCAGCAATTACTTTAATTTAGTCATAACATAATTAACCTTTTCTAGTATATACTTGTACTTAGGTATGTTGAACTAGTTTACTTTCACATTTGATCCTCATAAATATATTAAAAAATTTGTTAGACAATTCACACGTGACAATAATAGTTTAGGTGATCAATGATCATTAAGATGGAAACTAAAGGGGATAAGAAGAAAGTAACATGTTTATTTGTCGTAAGTGGTTTTGGCATGGTCTACTTCATTAAGGAGTGTGGCAGAATGAGGAAGAAGCTAGAGGTGAAAGAAACAATAATACAACATGCTCCCCACCTCCTAAGTATGATGATGTTACATCTGTGGTGCTGTCTTTTAGCTGTGTGTTAATCTGAATCTGGAAAATGAGATCAGTTTTTCTTTTGTTACTATGCCATGTGCATGACAGTTGTATATTTATGTTTGTTTTGACGGTGGAACTTCTTACAACACACCCTCTAGCAAGAAGCAAAAACTCGTTGCTTTGTTCTTTTTAGGGTGAAATTGCCTTTCAATGCCACAAATAATCAATTAATGTAAAACCAAACATATGTTTAGTTTTACCTAAAAAATAAAAACATGTTTAGTTTTATTTTAAGGTAAAATGTGTTTTTAGTTTATGTAAAGTTAGTGAATTTGAATTTCCGTAAAAAAATATCCTTTTATTTTGTGCATGTAATTGTAAATTATTTAGGTTTTAGTCTTTAATGTGGTAATGCCACACAAAAACGTTGACATGGCCAGAATCTGCTGACCGAGTCATTCCCACATGTTCAGTGCTGACGTGACAAATTACAAGGACGAAAACCAAAATTCGCACAAATTATAGGGACAAAAATCAAAATTCTCTCAAATTATAAAAATGAAATTTAAAATTTTTAAATGTGAAAACTCAGGGCCTGTTTGATTCCCTTTTCAAAAATAGTTTTTCAGTTTTTAACACAAGTTAAAAAAGTTTTACTTTTCTCTTCATAAAACCAGTTTTCTAAAACACTTTTATAAACACGTTTTAAAAATAAAAAAGCAAAATTATTTCAGACAGACTCTCATCCGAACTGATCCTAACCGCATTGGTTTGATTCGGTTTGTGGTTAAGATGACTTTTTAAAAATCAACCGAACCAAACCGCGTGTAATTTTATCTAGCGGTTAGGATGACTTTTAGGCTCAAAACCGAACCTAGCCGCACCGCAAACACCCCTAGGTATAAGCTCAAAATTTGGCCTAGCTAGGCCAAACAGAGCGTTAGGTTCCTTTTGACCTAACTTATTTCAAATTTTTTTACACAATAAAAGGAAAAGTTAGGCCAAATAGATTTTCAATAAGTTTTTGATAGAAAAAAATTACTTAATTTTTATAGGTAAAATACATAGATTTTTTTTTTTTTAACCAAAAGAGGAGTAGCAAAGGGCTACTACCTCAAAATATATATTAGAAAGAGAAGATAGTTACAAAAAGTAGGAAGGGGACTATACCAAAACCTCCCTACATGTAAATTTATAATTCGGCCTACCAAGTCTATCTATATTAAAGTTTTCTCTAATAGCTTATGGTATCACATTTCAAATTTGAGGCTGCACTAGACTTAAACAAATATTTGCGAGGTCATCAACACACTTGTTACCTTCTCTATAGATGTGGGATATCATAAAATTCATAGAAGCAATCATCTGGATACAATTGTTCCATATGTTTCTAAGTCTCCAAGAAATTAAGGAAGCAGACTTAAAAGCCAACACGACAAGAGTGGAATCAGATTCAAGCCATAAATCATCCCAATTATGTTTATGAGTTATTTCAGTAGCTTTCATTGCTCCACAAAGTTCAACAAAGAAAGTTGTGTTAACTCCTGTGTTTTCTCCAAAGCAGAAAAGAAATTCTGCATAATGGTTTCTAAAGATTCCTCCACAAACTGAGGAGATATGAGTTGAAGCTCCATCAGAGTTACACTTTACCCAGCTCACCAAAAGGGGTTTCCAAATAACTTCTATAATACAAGGGGCTTTGGGAGGATTAATTAAGATGTTAATATATTTTAAAATTCTAAAATCAGACAAAGAAGCATTTGAGCACTTCTTAGTTCTGTTACCTGCAAGAAGGGTGTTAGCAGAGATCCAAGACACAACATTCTTCCAATGAATTAATCTATTATTGAACTTGGCCTTATTCCTAGCCATCCAAATTGAATTTATAATGTTCACAATGACAGACTTGATAGCAATCTTGCACCGAGGAGACCAAGCTCTATCACATAAGCTCCAAATATCATCCATGTTTTGAAAATGAATGGTAATATTGAGAATTGTGGCTAACCAGCACCATAAGTTGAAGGTGTGGAAAAATACAAGAAGGGGGTTGAATTGTGTTTTGAAAAGTTTAAAGCTTTTTCAAACTTTAAAGAGTTTCGCAGCGGATTAAACACAATATAAGTAAAGAGATAGGGAGAGAAAAAAGACACAAGCAAATTTATACTGATTCCTCTCACAAACTGAGAGTAGTCCAGTTCCCTTACCCTTCCAAGGGAGTTCACTATAATCAATCCTGATTACAATTGTCCAAACACACCTGTTTAGGACTTCTTGCCGAGGTACACCTACTTAGGATTGAAGGTGTGAAAAACACAAGAAGGGGGGGTTGAATTGTGTTTTGGTTAGTTTTAAAACTTCTTCTAAGTTTTTCAACTTATCAGATTTCGCAGCGGGCCAAAACTTAAACACAATCAACTTCTGGTAAGGTGAACAAAAACAGAGTATGAATGAATGAAAACAGAGAGAAGAGAGAAGAGATGACACAAGAGATTTTATACTGGTTCCTCTCACAAACCGAGAGTAGTCCAGTCCCCTTGCACTTCCAAGGGATTTCACTATAATCACACAAGATTACAATTGCTCAAGCTCACAGCAAGAGACTTCCAATGCTCAAGTAACTCCTTACAAGAGACTTCCAATGCCCAAGTAACTCCTTACAAGAGACTTTCAATGGTCAAGTAACTCCTTACAAGAGACTTCCAATGCTCAAGCTCACAAGCAAGAGACTTCTAATCACAAAACAAAATACAATGTTTTGAACAACTGATAAACAATATCAGAGTTCAGAGAACAAAGAAATACAACTTAAAATAACAAGACTGTTCTTAGAATCCTTGAAAAGAAAACTAAGGTTCAACTACTGACAGGCCAGAAGTTGAAGACTAATGTCTTGAATTTGAATATCAACTCAAGTTGTATCTAAGTTAAAATTGCTCTTTGAAATTTAGCAGAATAACAGCTCTTTGTTCGTTGTAAGTGTATTGTCACGTCTTCAAATTCTTCCTCCTTTTATAGGCGTTGTTGGAGCGTCTTGAATTTGAGCGGACATTGATGAAAGCAGCTAGGTAGTACTGTACCATTGTTTTCGTTTGAAATGTGCTTATTCAAATCAAGTAAAGATCAAATTCTGATCCTTGATTTCGAATATTCGCCCAAATCAGGAAAACAAAGATAGTACAATAGTACAAACGTCATTGTCATGAGGATAACGATCTGAATGAAGTTCTTCTGCTCCTTCAGATCTTTTTCCATATAGATGATAGTCGTTAAGAGAATGAAATGTTCTTTGACGTCTTCTGCTGTTTCATCATCATCAGAATTTGCAGATAATAAATGATCTTCTGATGACTTCATCTTCTGGTTGACTTTGACTTGCAACTTCTGATGGCTTCAACTTCTGTGTTGGATTCAGAACTTGCATTTTCCCAACTTCTGGGGATACTTGAAACGTAGTAACCAGAACTTCAATCTTCTAGTGAATAATAAAATTTTGACTTGTATATCTGCAGATTAGAGTAAATTATCAGTATTCCCAATTGTATATTAATACTATTGTTATCATCAAAACTACTTGGGTTATGTCAGAACCAACTTTGTTCCAACAATCTCCCCCTTTTTGATTGATGACAAACCAAGTATTAATTTACAATGGTTGTTATTTTAATCATATAAATTCATCCTTCAGGTTTATGAGGTTTGCAAGCTCCCCCTGAGTTCAGTAATGAATGATTAAAATAGTTTAAAATTTTAATGTTGAATTCAGAACTTCTGTATACACTTTGACTTCCAGAAGATAGGTTTGCAAGCTTTCTTCTGTGGTCAGATCTACCTAAGAGAAAAGTGCAATCTTCTCTTACGTGTATCATGTATAGAAAGTTCTGATCTCAATAGAAAAATTTCCTTAAAGAGAAAATATTGATAACTGATAAAAAAATAATAACTGAACTTAAATGAAATGAAAAATTTTAATTTGGCTTCAGTTAGTGTTCTTAAATTAATTTACTCTTACTCCCCCTTTTGTCATTAAACAAAAAGGAATAAAATAAAAGGATTAAGAATAAAAAGAACACGTGACTAAGGAATTAGTCAAGTGAAAAATATGCATTAAAATAGATGAGAAAAACCACAATTAGTTAATGCAAATGATAAAAACGAGGTAACTCCTACCAACCAAAATTGCTATAAAAGCACACCAATTCTTTGTCATTTCACTCAACGCTTCCATGAGAGAAAATAAATTCTTCATCAAGATGAAAGAAAATATTTGTGAGGATAGAAGAGTGATTGAAAGAAATGGGTTTAAGAAATTTTCAAAGAAGAACCAGAGAAGAATCTTATCAACATTAGATTCAGTCTCATGGAATATGATGTCTAAGAAACATCAGAACATGTTGAAGGTCCTTGCTTCAAAATCAGATGCAAGTTTCTCAACTATCTTCTGTTCTTAGAAGATCAAGAAGTTCTTCTTATGCAGGAGGATGAGCAGGAGTCTCTGACAAGAGGCTCCAAGTTTACAAAACAGTAAATTTGAAGAGCTAGAGGGTTAGAGGCTCCCAGGTTGAAGTTTGGGGCACCATCCTCTTCAGCTTCTCTTACTCATCATCTTGTAAAAATTTCCTTTTAGGTTAGGTAGTTTTATTTTCATGCTAAAAACGTCTTTGCTCAGAGAGTAATGATGAAATGCAAAAAACATGTAAAAGAGTTTTTATATGAATGAAAATTGTTTGAATGCATGTTTATGTTTTATGTTTATGCAGCAGTTTATATATAGATCTATCTTCTGAATAATAAAGAAAATAAACCAACATAACATAACCACAATATCATAAAAACAAAAATAATTATCCAAGACAATTAACAAAACAGATCCAAAAGAAATTGTCTAAACAGAACATGATTGATAACATAAGCAAAATAAAAAACACAGAAATCCTAAGGTTGAGGGGGAAGATAAGGGTTCAACAGCTTGACTTGAAGCTTCTTCAGAGCTTCTTCAGAAATAAACTGTATCTTCTGTAACACAACTTCTGTACCCATCTTGTCAACCACAGATTCTGATTCAGAGTCCACCTTGATAATCTTATCCAATTCTTGCTCATAGAATGTAGAAAACTGATCCACAGCCCTAGACATCACCAGATTCATCTTTACTTCATGCAACCTCTTTGCTCTTCTGATCCTATTCTATGCAGCCTTATACTCAGTAAACTTGTGCCTTGCAAGGGTCATGATATAGCTCCTTCTGTACTGAGAACTAAGATCATGCATCATTTGCGTGCACATATTTGCAATAGCAGAGCATTCACCATCCATTTGATCAGGTGCAAATCCAAGAGCAGGTAGATCTTTATGAAATTCCTTAACCTTGTCATTAATGTCCATCAGCACACGCTGAACATCTTCTGGTGTGATGGCTTGAAGGGTGTTAGGAACAGATGAAGATGAGGGTTTATCTAGGACATTTGAGGGCTCAGGTGTTTTATCTTGTTCTGTTGGAGAGGGTGTAATGACTTCTTCAAAGGTTTTAAGATAGTCATTTTCAAAAGTTGTTAACTGAGGAGGTTGGGATTTCTGAGGTGAGGGTTTGTGAAGTTCCAACTCTAGTAGTTGTAAAGCTTTGGCAGAAGTGCCAGCTTCAACTAAGGTTTCAATTGGAGAAGCCTGATGATCTGATAAGGTCTTCTCAGAGTCTTTGGAACTTTGTGAAACAGGGTTAGCAGAAACATGAGCAGCAGGAGTAGTCTCTTGAGGAATAGCTCCAGAAGTTGCAACCACTGCATTAACTTCTGTTGCTATCTCTTCAACATTCTCCACAGAAGTAGGAGTAGAAACATCTGCTTCTGTAATAGTGGACAACACATGTTTAGTTAACTGTTTCAAGGGGTCAGAAGATGGTTCAATGCTAACAACTTGTGTTTCAAGAGAAGCATTAGCTGAAACTTCTTCTATACAGTTAGGTTTTGGAGTTAAATCTGAAAAGATTTTTGAAAAAGAGTGTTGAATAGGAACTGTATAGGGGATGTTTTTAGCAAACTTAGCAAGCTTTGGACCATTAATGACAAAATCAGGAATATCTTTAAAATTGATCTTTCTGTAAATACCTTGATTTGCCAACTTCTGAGCTAACTCATCTTTGGGAATGGGAGTATCAAGAAATGCATTAGGGTCAGCTTCAATCCCACTTTCCCAACTAGTTTCTTCCCAAGCCTTATAAGCTTCAACTTCAGCAATAGTTGCATCATGCTCAGCATCCTCATCTGATTCAAGAATCAGCAACTTTGGCTTTCTCTTCCTCTTCACATTAGTTCTGCTCTTCTTAACAACTTCTGGAGCAGCAGGTCCAGAAGCACTAGCCTTCTTAGTAATCTCAACAGCAACCTCTGCTTGAGCAGCAGGTTCTGAGTGTCCAGGGTTTACTTCTTCAACAACTATACTCTTACCAGCAACCTCTGAAGTTTTCTTCACACCAGAAGTATTTCCAGACTTCTTCTGGGGTGTAGAACTTCTTGTCCTCTTGGGTTGTGGTTCTCCAGATACTGATTCTGCTTTTCTTGCATTCTTCTTCTTCTTCACTTGCACAGGCAACATCTGCTGTGTTGCTAGCCTTTCTTCCACTTTAACATTGGCTCCTTCCTCCAGAAGTTTCTTATGCATACCAGCAATAACAGAAACTTCTTCTGTAGACACAGGGGTGATGTGGAAATACTTATTACTCTCATCTTTCCTTGGTCTGACTATCAGTGATAGCTCTACACATGTGCTCAAAAATTACTAGGCCACAATCCATATCAACCTTCTTTCCCAAATAATATAAAGCAAGTTTATATAAGTTGGAAACTTGGTCAGATGAACCAACCTTTGGTAAAATAGAGTCACAGATGATCTTGTAAAGCATCTTGTAGAATGGTACCATATCATTGTTATTCTTGGACGTAGACTTCTTCCCATAGATTTCCTCTTGAATATAAGGGCTTACATCATCAGCGCCATATGGAATAATACATTGCCGTGGTAATTGTACTGCTTGTCTTATATGCTCAGGTCTAATTCTGATTAGAACACCACCAACTTCTGAGCGAATCTCTTTGCCATAGTATTCTTCTTCAAGAATACTATTGCTGAGACAAACTTGTGCCTTCATCCAAAAATCTTTAACAATTTCTGAATAGACAGGTCCATTAAGACAATCCAGGTACGTTGTCAACTTCTGATGAACAAATACTTCCTTCATTCCGTCACAGCCATTAACCCTAATAGCTTCGAAGTCGACTGGTCTTTCAATATGCAGAAATAGGTCAGAAATCGGAAATGGTACTCTGTCTGGAGAGAGAACACCAGGTTTAGATCCTTTGATATCAGCAATTGGGGGTACATTTGTGTTCCTTTCTGCTTGAGTTTGAATGCGCTTGGTAGATGAGGAGGCCATGATTCTGAGTTTAGGGGGTTAGGGTTTGCTAATTTGAGAGAAGAAAAAATTACTCTGAGTTTTAGAAGAGATGAAAGTGTGGGTAGTGATTGTGTAAAGTGTGTGAATGTGAACAGTTAGTGTTTAAAAAGGAAAGAAAAACAAACCGTGCAAAAACGTACTAACTGAAAGGACAGGGGTAATAGAGTAACTTAACAATTCACAAAGGAATTAGAACACAATCATCACTAACCAACTTCTTTCTCTAATAGCAAACAGACACGTGTATTAGAAGGTTAATTAAATACCTGACACGTTAGCGACAACAGTTGAAGAGGTAACTCAACAGTTACTACTGCCACGTCACGTTCAGAACCACTCACAATCTTCTGATAGAGATACAGAAGATGGATTTGTCAACTTCTGATACACAAGTTCTGACTCCCCCTATCTTCTGATATAAGATACCAGAAGATGGTTAGTCTAAACTTCTGATAGAAGGTCTGACTCCCCCTAACTTCTGTTAAACTTCCAGAACTTCCTAAAATAGTATTCTTCACCAGAGTTTCAGCTTATTCACAGATTTCCATCATATTAAGATTCTTTTTGATAAAATCAAATCTTTCTACAACTAAGGGTTTTGTAAAGATATCAGCCCATTGATTTTCAGTATCAATAAACTTGAGATCAATTACTCCCTTCTGTACATAATTTCTTATAAAATGATGTTTAATCTCAATATGCTTAGCTCTTGAGTGTAGAATAGATGAATGGCAGCAGTGTTATCACAATATAAAGGAATATTATGACTGCTTATTTGATAATCTTCCAATTGATATTTCATCCAAAGTAGTTGTGTACAACACTTGGCAGCTGAAATGTATTCTGCTTCTGCAGTTGACATAGCTATGGTGGTTTGCCTTTTACTGGCCCAAGAAATTAAATTCTCACCAATGAATTGACAACTTCTACTAGTGGATTTTCTTTCGAGTTTATCACCAGCATCGTCAGCATCACAAAATCCAATCAGTTTGTAATCATTAGATTTCTGATACAGTAATCCAATGTTACAAGTAGCCTTCAGATATCTAAAGATTCTCTTTACAGCAGTAAAATGAGATTCTCTAGGATCTGATTGAAATCTTGCACACAAACATACACTGAATAATATATCTGGTCTAGAAGCTGTTAGATAGAGAAGAGATCCAATCATACCTCTATATAACTTCTGGTCAACTTTACCTTCAGACTCACCTTTGCCAAGACTTGATGTAGGATGCATTGAAGTGTTCATGGGTTTGCAGTCTTCAAGATTATACTTCTTCAGAAGATCTTTGATATACTTTGACTAATGAATGAAGTTCCCTTTCTTTGTTTGATTGATCTGAATTCCCAGAAAGTACTTCAATTCTCCCATCATGCTCATCTCAAATTCATCTTGCATCATCTTAGAAAAGTTCTTGCAAAGTCCAGCATTAGTTGATCCAAAAATGATGTCATCAACATAGATTTGAATTATCAGAATGTCTTTCTTCATGGTTTTCTTGAATAATGTATTGTCAACTTGACCTTTAACAAAACCATTGTCAACCAAGAAGTTGCTCAGTCTCTCATACCAAGCTCTGGGAGCTTGTTTGAGTCCATAGAGTGACTTCTTTAGTCTAAACACATGATCTGGATTAGAAATATCTTCAAATCCTGGAGGTTGTTTGACATATACTTCTTCAGAGATTACACCATTTAGAAATGCACTCTTAACATCCATCTGATAAAGTGTAATGTTGTTGTTGACAGCATAAGAAGTAAGCAATCTTATAGCTTCCAATCTTGCAACTGGAGCATAAGTCTCTGTATAATCAATGCCTTCTTGTTGACTGTATCCTTGTGCAACAAGTCTAGCTTTGTTTCTTGTAACTTCTCCTTGTTCATTCAGCTTGTTTCTGTATACCCACTTTGTTCCAATAATGTTCTTGCCTTTTGGTTTGGGTACTAGATCCCATACATCATTCCTTTGAAATTGATTCAGTTCTTCTTCCATAGCAACTATCCAAGCATCATCAGATAATGCTTCATCAATGGTTTTAGGTTCAATCAAGGAAACTAGACCAAATAAGGATTCTTCATCCCTAAAGCTTGATCTTGTTTTCCTAGGACTGTTCTTATTACCCATGATGAGCTCTTCAGGATGTGATGACTTGTACTTGAAGGTATTCTTGGTAATAGTTGTTTCTTCTAGTTCATGATCTTCTGTTGGTGCTGTTTGATGATCATCAGATTCTGGAACTTGATTGTCCTCTGGTGCTTCCAGAAGTTGAGGAGTGGGAATAGGTTCACAATCTTCATCTTCTGAGTCTTGAGAATCTGAAATTTCTATAGAGGGCTCTGATTTTTCATGATCAGGCACTTTATCATCAAACCTTACATGCATAGATTCTTCAACTGATTGAGTTTCAGAATTATACACTCTGTATGACTTGGAGCGCTCAGAATATCCAATAAAGATACCCTTACTAGCCTTAGAGTCAAATTTCTTTAGATAGACTTTAGTATTCAGAATGTAACAAGTACAACCAAATTGGTGAAAATAAGAAATGTTAGGTTTCCTTCCTCTAAAAAGTTCATATGTTGTTTTATTCAGAATAGGTCTAATATAGATTCTGTTATGAATATAACAAGCAGTGGTTATTGCTTCTGCCCAAAAGGATTTTGCCAAAGAATGTTCATGCATCATGGTTCTAGCCATCTCTTGCAAAGATCTGTTCTTTCTTTCTACAACTCCATTTTGCTGTGGAGCCCTAGGAGAAGAGAACTCATGGAAAATTCCATGTTCTTCACAAAAGGATTCAAAGGGCTCATTCTCAAATTCTCCACCATGATCACTCCTTACCTTTAAGATCCTCAAATCCTTTTCATTTTGAATCTGGGCACAGAAGACACTAAACTCTTCATATGTATCATTCTTAGATTTCAGAAATCTTACCCATGTCCATCTACTATAATCATCAACAATGACTAGTCCATACTTCTTTCCATTGAGTGAAGCAGTGCTAACTGGTCCAAACAGATCAATGTGCAGAAGTTCTAAAGGTCTAGATGTAGAGACAATGTTCTTAGGTTTAAATGAGCTTTTGACAAATTTCCCTTTTTGACAAGAGTCACAAAGAGAATCTGAGTGATAAGTCAATTTAGGAAGGCCTCTTACAAGATTGTCTTTGCTAAGCTTAGAAATTAATCTCCAGTTAGCATGACCCAATCTCTTATGCCAAACCCATTTCTCATCACTTAGAGTCAACAAACAAAGCACATTCTGATCCTCAAGATCAGATAAATCAACTTTATAAACATTGTCATTTCTACAACCTTTAAATAAAACAGACTTATCAGAGTTCTTAATTACAATACATGAATTCTTATTAAACACAACATCATAATTACTATCACATAATTGACTTATGCTAAGTAAATTATGTTGTAGTCCATCAACCAACCAAACATCAGAAATAGAAAGTGAAGAATTACATACTTTACCTATACCAATGATTTTGCCTTTCTGGTTCCCACCAAATCCTACAGTTCCTCCCTCTCTCAGAGTCAGGGTGAGGAACAAGTGCTTGTCTCCTGTCATGTGTCGTGAACATCCACTGTCCAGATACCATGAGCTTTGCCTTTTTCTTGGGGTGCATACCTGCAGTAAACATTATCTCAGACTTTGGTACCCATATTCTGATGGGTCCTCTAAAGTTAGTTCTTTTATCCTTCTTCTGTCTCTTGTAGTTTCCAGAGGGTCCATAGTGAGGTGCGCCTTTAAAAACAGGTTTAGGCTTAGCCTTTCCTTTGGACCTTGACCCAGAGTGTGTCAGCAAACCAGCTTTCAAGTTTGTACAGCCTGATCCCATGCCCCGAGTACTCATAGGCTTGAAAATCTTCTGTACTCCTTTATAAGACTTGGATACTGAAGCAATGGGAGCAGAGGTTTTCAAAGACTCCACGCTTACTTGAGCATCTGACACTTTTGGATTTTTTGTACTACTACTAGGAACAAAATTTGAATAAAGATCAGAAGATGTTCTGCTAATACACACAGACTGTTTTGAGTTTCCTTTGACAGTACTCCCCAAACCCTGTCCAGTGTATTTGCCAGCACCATAAATCATAGAGGCTAACTTATGCTTGTCAATATTGTGATGAACAAACTCTTGAAGAGCAATCTCATGCTTATCATAGGGTTTGTTACATGTTCTGCAACCATTTTCAAGAACTTGAATAGTCTTTAAGGACTTCTTATAGTCTTCTTGAATATGATTGACTTTATCATTGAGCATATTAAACTTTTCTTTAAAAAGCTCTAGCTCATTTGATTTTTCCATGTATTTCATCACAGTATCTTTCAAAGCCTTAAAGAGTTGAGTGTCAGAGAGTTTAGAAATAACATGTTCAATATCTTATGAATCTGACTCAACATCACTTTCAACATCTGACTCTGTGGCCATGAGTGCCAAGTTAACTTCTGCATCTTCAGCTTCATCATCAGATAGCTTGTCAAGATCTTCCCATGTAGCTAGAAGACTCTTCTTAGCCTCGTTCTTGAAAGTGCTCTTTCTTCCTTTTCCCTTGGTGCTCAAGTCAGGACAATCAGCAATGAAGTGTCCAGGCTTGTTGCAGTTAAAGCAATTCTTAGAATCATCCTTCTTATCTTTATTACCAGAACTTCTGTAACCAGAACCTTTGGATCCAGAACTTCTACCAAAATATCTTGGCTTTCTTCTTGCCCACTTCTAGAACCTCTTGGTCAGAAGTGCAAATACATCATCATCTGATCCTTCTTCTTGATCATCTGCAGAAGATTCTTCTGTCTCAGATTCAACAACCTTAGCCTTGATAGCCTTAGAAGGTCCAGAAGTAGCTGGCAGAGCCAAGGACTTCATTCTCTTCTGAGGTTCATCAGAGGATAGCTCAATCTCATGACTCATGAGTGAACTAATCAAACCCTCTAGACTTAGGGTGTCCAAATCCTTTGCCTCCTGAATAGCAGTGACCTTAGGTCTCCACTTAGCAGGTAAGCTTCTAAGAATCTTCTTCACATGATCAGAAGTAGTATAACTTTTCTTCAGAACTTGAAGACCTGCAACCAGAACTTTGAATTTAGAAAACATAGATTCAATGTTCTCATCTTCCTTCATTCTAAAAAGTTCATACTGTTGGATCAAAAGTGTTGCTTTTGCCTCCTGTACCTGTTTGTTTCCATCATAAGATGAACATAAAGAATCATAGATACTCTTAGCAGTAGATTTATCTGTGATCTTAAGGTACTCTTCATGAGATATGCAGCTTATCAAGATATCCTTGACTTTGTGGTGCTTCTTGTACGCTTTCTTGTCCTTGTCAGTGAAAGCTTGCCTTGTATCATAATCCAATCTTCCTCTTTCATCCTAACCTTGAAACGTAGTTCCTCTTTCAACTAAGTCCCAAAGGTCATCATCAATACCAACTAGATGACTGTAGATTCTATCTTTCCACCAGGAGAAGGTAGAACCATCACCATTGAACTTGGGAGCTTTGCTGTTGTTTTTCTCCTCAGCCTCATAGTTGTAATGAATCTCAGTTTTCTTGCTATTGTTACCAGGTTCACCCATAGTGTTTAGTCACAACAAATGACTGTCTCACTGCAAAGTGATATAACAGAACCGGGCTCTAGATGCCAATTGAAGGTGAAAAACACAAGAAGGGGGGGTTGAATTATGTTTTGGTTAGTTTTAAAACTTCTTCTAAGTTTTTCAACTTATCAGATTTCGCAGCGGGCCAAAACTTAAACACAATCAACTTCTGGTAAGGTGAACAAAAACAGAGTATGAATGAATGAAAACAGAGAGATGAGAGAAGAGATGACACAAGAGATTTTATACTGGTTCCTTTCACAAACCGAGAGTAGTCCAGTCCCCTTGCACTTCCAAGGGATTTCACTATAATCACACAAGATTACAATTGCTCAAGCTCACAGCAAGAGACTTCCAATGCTCAAGTAACTCCTTACAAGAGACTTCCAATGCTCAAGTAACTCCTTACAAGAGACTTCCAATGGTCAAGTAACTCCTTACAAGAGACTTCCAATGCTCAAGCTCACAAGCAAGAGACTTCTAATCACAAAACAAAATACAATGTTTTGAACAACTGATAAACAATATCAGAGTTCAGAGAACAAAGAAATACAACTTAAAATAACAAGATTGTTCTTAGAATCCTTGAAAAGAAAACTAAGGTTCAACTACTGACAGGCCAGAAGTTGAAGACTAATGTCTTGAATTTGAATATCAACTCAAGTTGTATCTAAGTTAAAATTGCTCTTTGAAATTTAGCAGAATAACAGCTCTTTGTTCGTTGTAAGTGTATTGTCACGTCTTCAAATTCTTCCTCCTTTTATAGGCGTTGTTGGAGCGTCTTGAATTTGAGCGGACATTGATGAAAGCAGCTAGGTAGTACTGTACCATTGTTTTCGTTTGAAATGTGCTTATTCAAATCAAGTAAAGATCAAATTCTGATCCTTGATTTCGAATATTCGCCCAAATCAGGAAAACAAAGATAGTACAATATTACAAACGTCATTGTCATGAGGATAACAGTCTGAATGAAGTTCTTCTGCTCCTTCAGATCTTTTTCCATATAGATGATAGTCGTTAAGAGAATGGAATGTTCTTTGACGTCTTCTGCTGTTTCATCATCATCAGAATTTGCAGATAATAAATGATCTTCTGATGACTTCATCTTCTGGTTGACTTTGACTTGCAACTTCTGATGGCTTCAACTTCTGTGTTGGCTTCAGAACTTGCATTTTCCCAACTTCTGGGGATACTTGAAACGTAGTAACCAGAACTTCAATCTTCTAGTGAATAATAAAATTTTGACTTGTATATCTGCACACTAGAGTAAATTATCAGTATTCCCTATTGTTTATTAATACTATTGTTATCATCAAAACTACTTGGGTTATGTCAGAACCAACTTTGTTCCAACAAGGACTTCCTTGCTCAAGCACACTTGCAAGAGACTTCTCAATGCTCAAGCTCACATCAAGAGACTTCACTAACTTAAATGAATTTAAGAAAGTATACAAAGAACACTTGATATACTATCAGAGGTGTTTACAAAATACAACACTGAATTACAAGACTTAAATGTTTGACAGATTTATCTAAAGGTTTGTCAGAGCTTCTTGGTCTTGTAAATATTTTTGCTGCACAACAGTTCAATGATTTTCGTAAAAGCTTGTTTTTTTATCTTCAAATGAAGTCTTCTATTTATAGAGACATTTGAAGATGACCGTTGCTTGAAGGTAAGGTAGCCAACTACAATACTACAATCCTTGTTGATTTGATTTTGATCTTCTTGCCCAGATAGGAAATAAAATTTCCACTACTTGTTCAAATCCAAAGGCGTCTTTACCACTTTGAGATGAGATAGTACAATAGTACTATACGCTCCTCCAAACGATAAAATTTATGTACTATGATTATTCTTCCATCCAAACGGTCACTATAGAATTAATCAGCAGACATTTCAATACTTGTGACTAATTTGTAAGAGCTTGACTCTCTTGTCATCTTCTGATGTTCTTCAGAGCTTGGCATATCTTCTTGACTGCAATGTTCTTAATGGCTCATAAAATTTTAAGCTATGATCCTGCACACCATTGCCAACAAGCCAATTTGTATTTTCCATAAGACAAAGAAAACTCTGATTTGAGACTACTCCAAAGAGAAAATGAGATATGACCAATGACCTTGCCATTTCTTAAGGCACGATCTCTAAGAATTTGAGTCCAACATTCATCAGAGTGTAAAAATTTCCCGCATAACTTTAAATTTGATGCTTCAGTAAGACTGATCAAGATTCTCAATCCTAGACCACCCTCGGAGTAAGGTACAAATATTTTTCCAAGCCACAATCACAATCTTTCTTTTATTAATGTCTCCATTCCAAATAAAATTTCTTGACCAAGATTCAATTGATTTGATGAGAGAAACTGGCCAAGTATAAACTGAAATACTATACACTATCATACTTTGGTTGACTGATTTGACCAATTGTGCTGTTCCGGCTATAAATAAGAGGAAAGCTTTCCAGGCAGACAGCTTTACTTTTATTTTATCTGCTACAGGATAGAAGTACATGACCTTAGGCTTGCCTTTAAAAATTGGGACACCAAGATAATTGAAAGATAGAGAGCCATACTTGAAACTAATAAGATTAACAATGTTGTTAAGCCTTATATGAGAGATACCACCAGCAAAAATTGTTGATTTAGAAGCACTAATGACCTTCCTAGAACAAGTAGCATAACTAGTGAAAAGATCTTGAAGAGCTTGCAAGATAGAAAATTTGCCTTTGCAAAACACCATTATATCATCAACATAAAGACAATGTGAAGGCACCGTAGAATTACTTGAACACCTTTAATCAGGTCAATCTTTCCCTAATGCACTAGATTGGATACCTCTGCTTAACACTTCTTCAGCCATACAAAAAATAATAGGGGATAGAGGATCCCCTTGTCTGACCCGTCTCAGACACTTGAAGTAACCATGTTGAGCACCATTGATAGAGATAGACATATTAATAGAAGAAAAAATAGATTCAATCCAATTGCAGAAGACTATGTTGAAACTAAATTGCTTAAGGACTCTATAAGAAGAAAAGACCAATCAAGTATATCAAAAGCCCTTAGAAATGTCAATCTTCATTGCTAAGAAAAAAAATTACCTTAGATAAAAAACAATTGCATAGATAAAAGACTTTTGAAGGTAAAAAAACAATTATCAAACAAATATAATTTTTTAAAAAAAAAACTCTTATTTTTACTTTTAGCTTTCAGATAGCTTCTAAGACCTAAAAAAGTCAGGCCAAACGATGCATTTATGTACCGTTTGACCTGACTTTTTTTCCTCTTCTCTTTTCTTAGAATTAAGAAGCTAGGCCAAAAAATAATTTTAAAAGCTCTAGTAAGAAAAAAAAACCGCTTCTATGTTTTAAAGAAAAATACTAATAAAAGAATTTCAAAATAAGGTGATAATAGTTACTTTGCAACAACTTTATTATTATTTATCTAATTAATATCTTTATATAATTTTTTTTAGTCCATCTTTAAATAAGTTATGGTTTATAAAAAAATTAACTTTTTCTTAGGGCCCGTTTGGCCTGGCTTTTTTTTAGCTTTTTATTCTCTTAAAATGAGAAGTTGGGCCAAACATATTTTTAATAAAGCTCTTAGTCATAAAAAGCGGCTTTTTTTCAATGTACAAAATTGAATAAAAAGTGCTTCTTAGAGAAGAGATTGAAACCTACTTTTAGGGAAAAAATGGTTTTTATTATCTTTTTTTAAGTTTGTTTTTATTTCATTATTATCCGTTATTATTATCTTTTTTTAAGTTTGTTTTAATTTCAATATTATTAGATGTTATTATCATTTTTTAAGTTTGTTATTATCTTTAGTAAATTTAGTTTAATTTAATTTAATTCGAAAGCTCTTATTTTCACTTTTAACTTTCAAGTAGCTTCTAAGACCTAAAAAAGTCAGGCCAAACGGGCCCTTATTATCAAACATCTTTTAACCCTATTATAATTAAAAAAAAACTTTTATCTTTGGAGCTCTTATTTCTAGCTTTGTGATTAAAATAACTTATACACCTAAAAAAAAGCTGGGTGAAACGATACCTTAAGCTCTGTTTGCCCAGTTTTTTTTAGCTGTTTATTCTCTTTAGAATGAGAAGTTGGGTCAAATACATTTTTAATAAAGCTCTTAACCATAAAAAACAACTTTTTTTCAATGTACAAAATTGAATAAAAAGAGCTTCTAAGAGAAGAGGTTGAAACCTACTTTTAAAAAAAAGTTTTTATTATCTTTTTTTAAGTTTGTTTTTATTTTAGTATTATCCGTTGTTATTATCTTTTTTTAAGTTTGTTTTAATTTTAGTATTATTAAACGTTATTATCTTTTTTTTTTTTAAAGTTTGTTATTATCTTTAGTAAATTTAGGTTAATCTAGTTTGAAGCTAAATAAAAATTACCAAACAACTTTACCTTTTTTTTGACAGCTCTTATTTTCACTTTTTAATTTTCGGATAATTTTTAAAACCTATAAAAGCCAAGCCAAACGGACCCTTAATCTTTTCTATTAGTTCCAACCTCATTAGTGGTGTATGTTACGATTGCATTGTGTTTGTGATGATGATGCTGTTTGTAAAGGATTGAGGAAGATGAAGAGAGAATTTGATGATTTTTATTAGATTTTTTTTATAATTATTTTTATTTATTTAATTTTATTAATTAATCATTTAATTAAATTATATAAAATAAATTAAATGACATAGAAAATAACATTTCCTAGTCAATCTTGCCATGTCAATGCCACATCATTAAAATGAGAGGGGGACTATAAAAAATGTTGAATTTTAAAATAGGGGGACCAAAAAATTGAGTTTTAAAATAGGGGGAATAAAAGTTCAAAAATATCAAAATAGGGGAACCAAGCATTTAAGCCTTTTATTTATAAGAAAAAATTCACATTTTAGATACATTGAAAATTTAATATAATTAATCTATATTATAATCTAAATTCATCAAACTTTGAATGTATTAAAAAGTGAATATTTCTTATAATTAAGATCCAATGGAGTATATATTATTTTTGGAACAGATAAAATAAGTAGTAAGTTGTTAGATTTTGAATTCTAAGTTGCATTTGATCTGTTAAAAAAATAAGGGATTGTACAGGACAATTTCCGTTGTATCGTATTTGATTTTAAAACTGTTTCTGGTACTTGACAAACTGGGGGTCAAGGGACATGACAAAAACTGAAATTCTTATCCCCCACTGAATCACGAGACAACTTTTTGTCCTCTACATAAGTTATCTAAAGTATCAAAATAACATTTTGTCCACTAAACATCATATAATACAAAATTTGTCTAATACCTTAATCGTTTATCCTATGTTGTTCTTTCTTATACTGTCATATACTGTTATGTTCGGTATTTATATTTTCCGGATCAAACATACCTTAAATCTCAAAACTTTAACATTTAATTCAAATGAATTAAACTACTCAATTCATAGTTGTATGCTATGTTTTACTATTGATGGGTCGATTGGCGGCAGTGTGGCTTCTTAAAATTAAAATTGGTGGCAAGTTTTACTATTGATGTATCGAGAGTTGAGACATGTCATGTGAGTGAGCATGGCATGCAAATAATGACGACTAACCCTAATGTCTTATATATATATATATATATATCATAGAGTGGTAATCCACTGAAATTAAACTCACACACAACTGTGAGGTTTCGAGTTCAAACTTAGGTCACGAAATCCGACCTAGCAATTTCGGCATTTGCCAGTTGAGTTAGGACTTCTAGACAATGTCTTATATTTATTTTGGCATTTTTTCGATTACCAATTTATTTTGGCATCTGATACATGAGCCAATCATTAAATTCGGAAGTCAATTAATCAAAATGGACGACTTGATATCATATTCTAAAAGCATCTTCAATGGTAATATCACTTTTAGTATTATATATTATTAAAAAGTGATTCTTACAATGTCATGTAATACATATGCAATTTATACATATTTTGGTCCAATGATAATACTATTTTGAGTATCATACATTACTAATAAGTGGTTAATTCTATTTAATTCGATATTAAAAAAAAAGATAATAATAAATTGATGATATAATACCTAAAATAAAGTACTGTATCATTAATTTTAATACTCTCTTTGTCACGTCATGAAACTTCAATAATTAAAAAAATAGGGAATGGATCATTTGTCTATGAAATTCTCTTTGATACTTTTTTTTGGAGATGCTCATATATATATATGTTTGCTAATTTAGAGTACCCACTTAAAAACATGTGGGTCTAAAGTAGTAAGGTGCACCTTTCCACTTTGGACAAATTTTTATTTATTTTACACTAGAAAATTGAGGGCTATTTAGGTAAATGTTATTAAATAATGTGTACTCACTTTGCTAATTTAGACCCACTTAAATATGTATGTATGCAACCTAAATAAACAACATAGGAAATAAAAAAAGATAATTTTACAAAACTTCATATTATTCCAATAAAAAAACAATAAACTTCATCATATTAATTTTTTTTTTGAATGAACATACTTCATTAAAACATCTTCTAGAACCCGCAACAAAACAAACTTTACTACGGCAAAAAAATCCGCAGATATTCCTATAAGTATAAACATATTCGATTTAACTAAACCAATAACAACCTAATTAAACAAAATGGAAATGGACAACCTAAAAAATATGTCCAATTCAAATTTTAACTTTATTTTTTCTTTCTTTTATATCAAAACAAAGCACCGTGAAAAAGAAAAATAATTGCGCTTTATATTAATTAAAAAATCACCTAAATGTTACATTTATTTTTTTGAATTTAAAATTGTTGTAATTATGGAGTTAATAATATTCACCATAGCAGGTGCCAATTGTGCTAGTGTTTGCAATTCCTAGTTTGAAACTCCTAGAACCCATGTTTGTCATTTTGGGAAACAAAAAACTATAGAAAAGTCCTAGGATTTTGGGGCAATTTTAGAGATGTCAAGGGAGTGAGCGGAGTATACTTTACCATTTTTTTTCCATTATTTAAAGTATTTCTCATTTTCGTTTTTATTCTCGGTTTTGAGAAGTATTCTCCCTCCATCCCCATCCCGCGGATTTCTATAGTTCCCGCGGAGATCTATCAACCATAAAAAAAATATCAAATTTATATTATTTTCAATCAAACTAATTGTCAAAAAATAATATAGTTTAATTATAAAATAAATAAATAAAAATAAAAATATTATTGTGAGTTTTGTAATAGTAATAAATATCATATATAAATAAATATAGACATATATTGTGCGAAAACATAATTAAAAATAATTTATAAAATACTTAAATAGACATTTATAAATGTTATTTTAATAGACTTTTCGGGGCGGAGTCTTCGCGGGGAGGGTGGTAAATACCGTCCCCATCCCCAAACCATTTTCGGATGAATTTTCTCCTCCATTCTCATGGGGAAAAATTCCCCATATTTAGATCCCAAATGGGGCAATCCTCGCGAGATTTTTGTTTACAGATTCCCATTAACATCCCTAGACAATTTGTACTAGGTTAATATATTTTGGGGCAATTCAAAAAACTATTAGCTAATGTTTTTATTTTAAAATTAAATTACAAAACTATCCTTTATAATGACTCTATATCGAGATGGTAAAGTATATTTTTTCTATATATATAGTAGATGATAAGTCAAACAAAGGGAAAACAATTAATAACCAAAGCTTTGATGAGACGTGTGTAGCATGACAAGTTAAAAAAAAAATGATTTCAGAAAGAAAAAAAAAAACAGAAAGTTTGTAATATTACTACTACAATAATACATTTATTTTTTGACGGATTCAATATTAACTTACCGGCCATTAATTTATTTGGGTTGGTTTAGTGATATTGACTTGGCACCTGAGAGTATACTCCTCTTAAGGTCTCATGTTCGATTTTCTCTGGTAACAATTTAGGTGGGCTAGTTTAGCTTCTTAAAAAAAAAGTTTATCGGCCGTTGTGGCCGCCTAAGCCACCGCAAAGTGAAGAAAAATGACCAAAAAGTTAAAAAAAATATTATTTCTGAAATGAAGCAGCCACATGTTGCCGCAAAATCACACTTGAATTTATTGGCAGCCTAAGCCGCCGCAAAATATACGCGTTCAGGCCTTATGATGTGATCCAGAATATTTTATTTCATTTTATTTCACCGATTCATTTCTCTCTCTAAGTTTTTTCTCCAACTTCTCTCTAAGTTATTTCTTACATTTTTGTTCTTAATCACTTCATATTTGTTATTGAATATTTTATTTCTAATTTATGTTTTTTTATTATATATTAAAAGTAAATTTTATTATTTATTTAAATAACATACATTTTATAAAACATTAATAATTACATTTTATAAATTAATAAACAAAATAACTAAAATAAATAATTTTAAAAATAAATGCTTCATTTCTAAACATGTCAGATTTTTCACATTTTGACCCTTTTTTTCCACTTTATGGCGGCCAAATGACTGTTAGTAAATAAAGTAACTTTAATAAAGTAAATCTCTATTTCTAAAATAAAATAACTTCTTAGCAAACAATCAAGATTTATAATCTTTTGGATTATAAAGATATATTAATTAAAATGATTTGTTTAAATTATAACTGTAATTGTTTATAATCTATTAAATTTTTTATTTTTTTTTACAATTCAAATATTTAAATTTCTGTAAACATTCATTCAAACATTTTTAGAGATGTTAATTTATCCATGTGAGTGAAAATTCTTACATTTTCCTTTTTTTTTTGAATCAGCAAATTTATTAATAAGCAACCTCCAAACAAGAA
This sequence comes from Trifolium fragiferum, assembly GCA_954870985.1. NCBI lineage: Eukaryota > Viridiplantae > Streptophyta > Magnoliopsida > Fabales > Fabaceae > Trifolium > Trifolium fragiferum. The sequence continues at coordinate 40,830,527 of OX940790.1, read as the reverse complement.
GTCTAAGAGGTGTAAAAAAAGAAACAGGTACAAGAACAGGGAGGATAAACCTCTACAACACACAAAAGGCAACATGCCATCCAAACAAGGCCACCAAATAAAACAAACAAAACAGAACCAAGCAGACAGTCCTACCCACGGCAGCCAACAAAACCAACCACCAGAGCACACCCTCATGCCAAAACCAAACGGACTAACGACTAATACACTTCCCTGGATCCCAAGTCCACTCATAGAAAAGGCAAGGGGACAACTTCAATCTACTCAAACTCCACTTCCAAGACTTAACTTTGATACTGTCCACAATCTCGTTGGGGAAAAAAGAGCCCCCCCCGCAAAAATTGCACCATTCCTAGCCTTCCAAAGTGTTCAAATAGTAGCATGCCAAATTAACATATACCCTTTACGGATTTTTGTGTTCCTAGCACAACTCATGAAAATTTCGAATAAAGAGGATAACGATGGAGGAATCACAATCTCCACACCCAACCATTTGAAAACATCACACGATACCTTCATTGCACATGGACAATGCAAAAAAAGATGAAGAGAAGTTTCAACCTGACCAACACATCCCACACACTCCCAAGGAACATCCGAACCTAGAATTCCACAAATTTCTAGATCACTTCTAGTCGGGATCCGATCATATAACAATTGCCAAGAAAAGGCAATTACTTTCGAAGGCGCCACACTCTCCCAAATATGCTCAAAAACACCCAAAACATCCTCAATCACCTCTTCATTAATTCAGAGTTCTCCACTAGTAGATTATAAGAAGACTTGACCGAGAACACCTTATCTAGATCCGACAACCAACACCAATAATCAACATCGGGAGGACAAGACCACCAGATCCAAAAGATAATGCAAATTCTTTACAAGTTCTTCCTCCCATTGAAAGAGATTTCTACGACATGAGAAAGACCAATATTTTCGCTCCCCATCCAACACCAAATTTTCCTTTTGATTGGAAAGAGAATACACCCTAGGAAACAATAAAGCAAGAGGGGCTTCCCCTATCCCCTTAGATAGCCAAAAGTAAGTCGAGGAGCCATTTCCGACTTTTCGAACTACCAAATCAACTAGTCAATTCTTGTCCAGCACCACCCTATCTAAGGAAATAATATTCTTCCACCAATTAGAAGCCATAGAAGGGAACCTAAAAGCACTCCAATCCACAAAGTTAAGGATGTGAGAACCATATCTAGCTACTAGAACCTCCTTCCACAAAGGCCTACCCGGTTGGATAAGCCGCCAACACCACTTAGACAAGAGACTTAGATTTACAATTCTAATGTCTCGAACACCAAGACCACCTTTGGATTTCTCTTTACACACCACCGACCATTTCACCCAACTCACCTTTTTACCACCCTTAACACCCCCCAAAGAAACTCTCTTTGAATTCTAACAACCTTCTTCCAAACTTTACATTTTCCCATTTAATGCGGATGTGTGGAGGTTTGTTTTTTTGTGGTACAATTACAAAAAAAGTTTGTGAATCAGAGCGAGATTAAAGTGGTTTGATATTCATTAAAAAATAATATAGAATCACAACTATTTTTTTTGTTGATGTAGTCTCTATAGATATCTGAAACGGAGACGAAGAATAGATATAAACAGGGAGATAATCTCTCAGTGGTGTAAAATGAAAAACATGGTGCACTTCCCATTGCACTATTAAAAAAAGATTGAGAGAATCTCTCAATGGTATACAACTAGGGGTGATCGTATCCGAATCAATCCAAAAGTAAAACCGCAAACCGAACCAATCCAAACCGAAAACTGCAAAAATCGCATTTGGTTTGGATGTATTTGGATGACTTTATCATTGAACCGCGAACCGCAAAACCGCGATCCGCAAAAACCGCGGTTAACCGCTAAAACCGCATTAAGTTTCTATTATATTCCAATACCACTAAAATCACATTAAGTTTTTATCATCTTCCTATATACATAGCTCAATAACAATGGACAAACACATCATTGAAACAAAGTTTATTTTCTTAGATGGAGACACTACTGTAATGTTTATTTCTTGCTCTATAGTTTGTTGTGTAGGTTTATTTATTAAGGCAGCGTCATTCTCTTTCTAATAACACTACAAACTTCAGGCTTAATTTGGAATTTGTTTGGGTGTGTTGTATCATTTATGTACATATTGTCAAAGTAAATATATTCGGGATCAAAGAATTGGCTTGACAATATTGTGTCGAAAAAATAATTTCTTATACCGTAAACCGCCGCCATCGAACCGATCCTAACCGCATTGGTTTGGTTTGGATGACTTTTTAAAATTCAACCGAACCAAACCGAACCGCATGATTTTTTATCTCGCGGTTAGGATGATTATTTCGCTCATAACCGAATCAAATCGCACCGCGAACATCCCTATATACAACGGAAAACAGAGTCCACTTCCCATCCCACTATTAAAAAAAGTTTAAGAATATAAAGAAAATCTTTTAGTGGTGTAAAATAAGAAACATGATACACTTTTTACTCACTATGAAAAATCATTTTGTGTTTAACATACTTTCATTAAAATTACTTCAAATCAATAAAATTCATGAAAAACCAAAAATATATTATCATATGTTTTTTTGACGTAAAAAATAAAACGATATCATATGTTGATTCTTCTTCGTAAGAAATATCACATATCAGGGATTACTGTTGTCCATTCATACTGCAAATAAAAATAAAATTTTAAAAAATAAAAAATAAAGACATGATTTGAGAAAAGAGAAGAAAACGGTTAAGAAAGATAAAGAGAGATTGTGTGTGGCCTCTCTGGAGACACATGAAAACCAACTCAATTTTCTGGTTTCTCTTCTGTAAATTATATTCCCTCCCTCTCTTCTCTTTCCAATAATTTCACACTAATTCTCCTTAATTTTCTTCTTTTTCATTTTTCTTAACAACAATGCCACAACAACTCTAATTTACCAAAAACATCACCTTTTTTCTTCTTCTTGTTATTTCCACCATGGCTTCAAAATCTACTACTACTAGGTTAGTCAAGTTTGGATTTTTAGTATCTAACTTTTATTATACTGTTAAGATCTGATTTGGGTTTTTCAGTTACTTCAATTTTATGCAACGTTTTATTATTTCTGTACTTTATTTCTGCTTGATGAAATTTGAATTGATCTAATAATTATGATATGCTATGGTAGTATTTCAACTAAATTTTCAATCTTTCATATTTTTGTGGGTTTTTCTTATGTTCATCTGTTGAAAATTTTGTGTTTTTGGGTTACATTTTTTTTTTGTTTATTTATCATTTTTGTTTCTAATTTTGTATTGATTTTGTACAATTATGCTAAATTAGGCTTATTAGTTATTTTACAATACATTGTTGATTTTGTATCATTATCTGCTGTTGTTTTCGTCGGAATTTGGTTTGCTAATGATTCTTGATGTTTAATTTTTTATATATGAACTGTTTTTTTGTGGCTTAGATCCATTTATTTGATTGGAAGTTGGATAGAACTATTGTGTTGAATTGTAATTGTGTTTTCTTTTGATTCTTTGTTGATCTGATATTGTTGACATTATGAATATGATTTGATTAGATCAAAACTATCTGAGAATTCGAACAAAGCATCACAAGCAACGCCAAAAGTTAGTAAAGTTAGCAAAGTAGTGTCGAAATCAGAATCTGATTCGCCATCTCCCTTGCAAAGTTCACGTCCTCCTGTGGAGAGATCACCGCGATCTGTGAATTCAAAGCCCGCGGTTGAGCGGAAATCAACAAAAGCTACCTCCACCCCACCTGATGTAAGTTATAGATTGCATTTAGTGTCCTCTCTTTCTTTGAAATTCAGTCTGTTTAGCTTTTAATGATAAATGGCTGCACTTGAACTATCTTCTTCGTTACAAATTTCAATTGCTATCACTGTGGCTTCATATTTGAACTTCCTAACATCTCAAGTCTCCTGACAAGTGTGATAAGGAGACATCTGAGATGTGTATGGATGGCATTTCTCAAGTCTAGCATTTGGTTAGAAACCTTTGACAATGTTTCTGCTATGGTTATCAGTATTTACGATACATCTGAGTTGTATCTCGATTTGATAGAAAACTAAATTCGATCGATTTGAATCTTTAGTGTGTATATATGTGAACACGAATCTCATCTTGATTCTTGAGTCTGATTCACTATGATAAATCCCAATTCATTAACGAATCACTACCTAAAAACTTAGTATAGCCAACAATTATTTTTGTCAATTTTGTATAGCCAAAGACATTTCTTTGACCATTTGATTTAAGACTTAAATCTTTAAATATTGAGATTAATAGATGATATATTAGCTTAAAATTTTTCTATGTCACTTGTTTTCACTTAAAAATGTCACGTTTATAATTGTAATGTATTGTATGATTTATAATAAAATTCGACTCATGATTTGGAAAGTAGGACATCCAATTCATGATTTATTCTTTATAGTTGATACTTGATACAGTAAAATATTTTATTTCATCATGCTTTCCTTTAAAGGATATCTGCATTTAATTTGTGCTTATTATGTATTGCTTGGCTTTTTCAGAAACAAGCCCCAAGAGCTGCAAAGGGTTCAGAATTGCAGAACCAGTTGAATGTAGCTCAAGAAGATCTAAAGAAAGCAAAGGAGCAGATCCTTCAGGCTGAGAAGGAGAAGGTAAAAGCTATTGATGAGTTGAAAGAAGCACAGAGAGTGGCCGAGGAAGCAAATGAGAAACTCAAGGAAGCATTAGCGGCTCAAAAGCAGGCTAAGGAGGAATCTGAGATTGAAAAATTCCGATCTGTTGAATTGGAACAGGCTGGAATTGAAACTGTGAAGAAGAAGGAAGAAGAATGGCAGAAAGAGCTTGAAAGTGTGAGGAACCAGCATGCCTTGGATGTGGCTGCTCTTGCATCTACAAACGAGGAGCTTCAGCGGGTTAAACAAGAACTTGCCATGACTTGTGATGCTAAGAACGAGGCATTGAATCAGGCTGATGATGCAGCTAAAATTGCCGAGGTTCATGCTGAGAAAGCAGAAACATATGCAGCTGAATTGACGCAATTGAAGGCCTTACTAGATTCAAAAGAAGAAACAAAAGCTAGTGACAATAACCTTATATTGAAGTTGAAAGCAGAGATAGAAGCTCTCAAGCAAGAACTCAATAAGGGATTGAGTTATGATGAGAAGTTAACAGAAAAAGAAACTCAGATTGAACAGCTTAAAGTAGAACTTGAAACCTCAAGGAATGCTGAATCCTATGCTCATAGTTTGCTAGAAGAATGGAAAAAGAAGGTTGAGGAACTAGAAGTGAAGGTTGAAGAGTCAAACAGATTGGAGCGATCTGCATCCGAGTCTTTGGAATCTGTAATGAAACAGCTAGAAGAAAGTAATGATTTGTTGCATGATTCAGAATCTGTAGTTTCTTCTCTTAAAGAGAAGGTGGGATTGTTAGAAATGACAATTGGGAGACAAAAAGCCGATGTTGAGGATTCAGAACGTCGCCTTCTTACGGTTAAGGAAGAAAATCTTGATCTTTCAAAGAAGGTTGAGTCTCTCAAATCTGAACTTGAGACAGTGAAGGAAGAGAAAGATCAGGCTTTGAACAATGAACACCTTGCAGCCTCTAGTGTGCAGACTCTTCTAGAAGAGAAAAATAAACTTATCAATGAATTGGAGAATGCAAGGGAAGAAGAAGAAAAAAGTAAAAAGGCAATGGAAAGCTTAGCTTCTGCATTACATGAAGTATCTGCAGAATCTAGAGAAGCCAAAGAGAATTTTCTAATCAACCAAGCTGAAAGGCAGAGCTATGAGTCCCAGATTGAAGATTTAAAGTTAGTCTTAAAAGGTACTAATGAAAAATACGAGTCCATGCTTGACGAAGCACGGCATGAAATTGATGTTCTTATATACAGTATTGAAAACTCTAAGAATGTCTTTGAGAACTCGAAGGCTGAGTGGGAACAGAGAGAGCTTCATCTAGTCAGCAGCCTGAAGAAAACCGAAGAAGAGAATGCGGCCACGGAAAAAGAAATAAATAGATTGGTTAATTTGCTTAAACAAACCAAGGAAGAAGCTAATGCTAACAGGGAGGAAGAAGCTCAGTTGAAGGAAAATCTGAAGGAAGTTGAGACTGAGGCGATCCACCTGCAGGAAGCTCTTAAGGAAGTAACGGCTCAGAACATGAAATTGAAGGAGAGTTTATTGGATAAAGAAAATGAAATGCAGAATGTTTTTCAAGAAAACGATGAACTCCGAGCTAGAGAAGCCGAATCTAATAAGAAGGTGGAGGAGTTGTCTAAATTGTTCGAAGAAGCTACTGCCAGAAACCATGCTGGCCATGACAATGGTGATCTTTCGGACAGTGAGAAGGACTATGATTTGCTTCCGATAGTAGTTGAATTTTCTGAAGAGAATGGTCATGGATATGGAGGAGAGGAAATTCCAAAGGTTGAATTTTCCTTCAACCAGGAAGAACTCAAACATAGCTTACAAGATGAAAGTACGATCTTGAATGACAAAGCTGATGAGAAAACCGAATCTCTGAAACTGTTCAATGTGAATGGAAAACCAAAGGAAGATGAGAGCAAAGAAAAGGATGATCAAGAAGTAGAATTCAAAATGTGGGAGAGCTGCACTATAGAGAAAAAGGAGTTCTCATTCTCCCCAGAGAAAGAACTTCCAGAAGCTGAATCTTTTGAAGAGGAAACTGAGTCAAAGATGGAAGAAGGTGATGGTGAGAGCTTTGATAAGATAAATGGAACCACTGTAATAGAGCAGATTGATAATGGTGGAAGCTCACCATTGAAAGAACAAGAACAACAACAATTGAAGAAGAAAAAGAAACCTTTGCTTGGAAAATTTGGAAGCTTGCTCAAGAAAAAAGGTGGTAGCAACCAGAAATAGAAACAACATTCAAAATTGTGTGCATATTGATTGAACAGCATTCATTTATTTGCACTTGTTTGCCTTCTGATTTTTGCTTCTCTATAGAAATATAGATTTTTTTTTTTATTAAGAAATGGGCTTGTAATATTATTGTTTAGGATTTTTGGCCTTGATTGTGAATTTGTGATTCTCAATATCATGTTGGTAGCAAAGTGTATGTGATGAAGATGCAAATCCTATTTTTTTTTTTTTTTTCCAAACTTTTGTTCCTTGTGTTCTCAGTCACAAAAAAAGTAGCAAAGTTGGATTGTATTTATATTTAGTTTTTTATGTCATTCTAACTTAAATGGGGTTAATATTATATTCAAAATTTTCTCCATTTTGAAACCATTATTCTATCTTTTGTCTAGCTGTCATGAAAACACGTCCATCCAATTGTAGATAATGTGTGCATGCATGTTAGTGGATCATATTAATTAAGGTATTCCTAGGAGGTGATTTTTGACTTGGCTAAAGGGTAATATTGTCTTTATTTTATATGATCGATTTATGTGTGAATTCTTTCCAAAAAAAAATTCTCTTAATTCTTTTTTCCAATTTTTACATCTCGATTCTTACCTAATTTTTTTTCTCCTTCTTTTGTAATTTCAATTATATTTAGTATTTCTTACCTAAGTATTTCACATATATTTAGTATTTCTTTCATTTGTTTTTTTGATTTTATCCTTTGTTTTGATAGTATTGTTGTCCGGTCTTAGTGCGGATTATTGTTGTCCCGTCTTAGTGCGGTGTTCATTTGTTTCAGGTTGAAAGATTAAGGTTGATCCAGTGCAGATCGAATTAATAACTTTTGTGTCATCAACGCTACAGATCCGGATGCATGGATATTCCGAAAACTTCAATATAGTCAAATATGTAGGCTTATGCAATGTGCCGTTTTATGCTATTAACACGGATGCTGTGAGTTTGTTCGCAGATTCATCCTTTTTGTTTTTAGCGATTTTGAATTTGTATTGTATCGATGTACTCTTATCAATTTGAATGAATGAATATTTTTTATTTAGTAAAAAAAAAATTATATTTAAATGGTTTGAATTTCGCATTATATTTTCAATTATTTTATTATATATATATATATATATATGACTTAAGATGGAAATCAAGTATTAGTTGTATGCTACTTTTGGTTATGCTTCGGAGTCTGCTACCCTTTTTGGTAATACATTGATGACTTTGTTGATGAAGCCTTACAATCCTTCAGAAGTGTGCCATGTGCATTAAATGGAAACTAAGAGGTATGATATACATCTCATTTGAGCCATTTCCCTTTATTTACAAGTTTTTTGTGTTATACTATAGTCATTTTTTTTACTGCATAATTTTTTGCATAAACTCAATTTGGTGTAGCTAGACAATTTATAAGCAATTTGGTTGAGGCTTTGAAAGAATAGATTGAGAGTCTTGTTGATTTAAAAAGACTGAACTTTTATTTTTAATTATCTCAATGTGTGTTATAATGGTAGTAACTAAAATATGGTTTGAATGTAGGTTCTTTCACCTCTAGTGCAATACAAGTAGAAGTGCAACAAGCAACTGGAGCTATAGTTTAAAGATGTGCATACTATTGTGTAATTAGATTGTCATTTTATGTTTAATTTGCACTAAAACATGTACCGTAATTGGTGAATCTATGTATCATAATACTCAAACTCATTTATCTATAAATAGAATGATGTTGCTTTAGCACTAAATCATCCAAGATTTCAATTTTGTCTATGGGCAAATGAAAAAATTAACCTATGAAAAATAACTTATGGCTGTTGTGGCGTGCATTCTAGTTTTGGTGAAGATAACTTATGGCTGCGTTTATCAGTCTATCAGTGGTTGCATTAGAGAATTAATGTCTTAGGCCTACCCGTGCCTTGATCATGTAGTGATGTTGCTTCTGTTTTTTTACTTTGTTTAGTTAGTGGAAATGGTTGATTGCATAGGCCATATATAAATTGATGGATTGGAAAATCTATATTATTATGCTTGTATCTAGATTGACATTTCTTATGTCTTGTGATTTATTAATAAAATTCTTTTGCTTGTCCAATAAAAAGGTCTTGCATTCAAGTGGATACCTTGGTGCTATCTTGAAATGTGGCTGTTTGGACATGGAGTTTTTTTTATCAGTGTTGTCTATTTTGAAGTAACACATTTGGCTATGTATTAGGAATGTATATTAATCAAGTGCTACTATAATTTGGTGTGATATGTATACCAAGGCTTTGAGAATTTTTTTTGCCATCACTAACTTTGAACTCATTCATTAAGCCTTAAGTAAAGAGGTTGAGTTTTAGCTCTTTGTATTTGTATATGTATTGCAATTGGGGTTCTTTACATATAAGTTGCAATCTTTGGCATTACTTATGCAGTTGTTATATAAAATAGTTTTCCATGGCCTTTCAAAATAAAATTCATTTATTGAAGATAAGTTGACATGTTTTATAAACATATAACTTTTGACTATTAATAAGTGTTTCTTTTTTTTGTCCTCTGCATTATTTAAAATATATTTTGCATTTTATGCTATTCACCATCTTTAATTTTTATATAAGGTTATTTTTGTCATTTCACAAATGTACATTTTTCTTTCCTTGGTACTTTCTATCAAAACAAACAGGAGAAAAGAAAGTTAAAACTTTCTTTCCTTCCACTTTCACTTGTTCCAAACAACTAAGATTATCCTTCCACTTTCTACTATCTTTCTCTCCTTCTTCTTTATTTCCTTTATCTTTCTTTCCTTCCACTTTCTTTTCCAAACCAAACATAGTGTTAGTGTTATTTGTGATTGGGCCAAGTGGATTAGAACTTCTGTTTTTACAGTCTCATTGACTCAATTTTATTATCTATTGATGACTACAAAACTATTTCAATGTTCAGTTGCTTCATTTACTGGTTATGATTAAATGGTTATGTATTACTCATTTTCTTCGTTTTACCGGTTTTGATTTTAAATGGTTATGTACTACTCATTTTCTATCAATATGATCTTTTGTGAATATGATTTAAGAGATGTTGTGTTTCTTTTGTTGTTTTGTTGTGCTGTTTATGATTGTCGAAACATACTTATGTAATATGTGATATGTAACCTACATGGCCGTCATATTATGTGTTTGGCGTGGTTGAGCCATCCATGTTACTTTTATTAGATCTATGATAGGATATGAGATGATACATTAAATTATTGAACATGAAGTGTTAGTTTGATTCTATCATGGTGCTGAATGTGAAACCTATTTGGTTTGGTTTCTTTGTTTCTTTTTTACATTTTAATGAGAAGAGAGGCTTGGGTCATAACCCAATTCTGAATACAATATAGTAGCCCACTATATATTTCTAATAGTGAATATGTGTGTGAAGTAAAAGTACATTTTTTCCCCTCTATTTTGAACTAATAGGTAACTTCTGTTTCTATGCCTCCATTGTCAATATTGAAAATTTAGCCATTTAACATTGAATTAAAATTCAAACGCTGGTTTCGTCTTCACAGGTGAAGTTCAAGGAATGGCAAGCAGGTGAAAGTTTTTATTTTGTTTAGTGTGTTGTTTAGCTACATCACAATTTTATTGTTATGAATAGAAGTAGGAAGACACTGATTGGACTGTCTTTTGACTGATAATGGTTGCAGTTGATGACAACTTTGAAGGTTTAGGGTGGAAGTGTGCATAATAGGTATGTTGCTTGGTTCTGCTTCTAACTTATATGACGCTTTCAACATTAGTATATGATAAATGTTACTTGACTCATCATAGTGATTTGTGATGTAAAATTACCAAGAACAAAGTTGGTGCCCTTTCACTTCATCTAATTCAGGAAAGTAGATTGAAACTATTATGATTCACAAGGTATGTTATAGTATTCTAATAAATACGAAACTTTCAGTGGCATATATGATTCACCAGGTATGTTTGTAGGTTAGTCTTAAATATGAAACTTTCAGTTGCATTTTATAGATTGAGTACTTACTGGTTTAGTATTATTATCATATGAAATGATAGATGACAAATGTATGTCTCAATTGTTGTGTCTCCTCTCTTTAGAAGGGAGTAACATATTTTTTGAAATAGCCAAATTTTATTAACACAAAACACTGCAATGTATTAGAGGCCTCATGTATCATTTTCATGGTTTTTTCAATAGTGATAATAGACTAATGGTTTTTTCTATCTTATACGAAGTGCATAATGTTTATGAGATTTGGGGATATTGTTTTTCTCTATTATATGGGAAATTTCTTTGTCACTTTATTGTTGCCTCGGTTGGTTGAATTCTTTGTCATTTATCATGTTTGGAAATTGTTTTGTCCAACAAAACGTTTGTACATGTTACTTATTGATCATATATTACTTTTATTTTGTAGATAATTAAAGATGATATCGATGAAGAATTTCAAGATTTGGACGCACAAGATTGTGTCAAATAAAGAAAAAGAAAAAAAGATGGAGACATAGATGTTGATGCTTAAGTTTTATTTGATAGATATTGTAAATTGTTAGCTAGTTTGAAGATGTTGTTTTGATTAATGATGATTGATACATGTTTTAGGGTATATATTAAAGGCCTTATGTTATTTTGACATGTACTTTATATATGATTGATTTTATATAATTTTTCGATCAAGTATCAAATTACAATTTTATATGAATAATATATTTTACTAAAATTATTGTTCTCTGAGTTAAATAATAATGATTTAAATTAAGTTTGTTTTAATTGAAAACAAATTTTAAAAAACAAAAATATATTTTTCACAACATTGGAAAAGTGTTGCAGTAGCTTACAATGAAAAATATAAAACACATCTAAGAGAACGGTTTCAGTATAGCATCGGTGAGAAACCGTTGCAATATTTTAAGGAAAACCGTTTTTCAAAATGAGCCATTGACAACGGTTTATAAATAGCAATACTAAAAAACCATTGCCTATGTGAAATCCAAAAACCGTTTTTGAAAGAATACCTAATACAACGGTTTTAAATCAGAACAGACAGAAACCGTTGTTGTTGGGAACTTTGAAAACCGTTCTATTAGGGGCTCTAAGAAAACGGTTTTTTTCAAGTGTTGCCGTTGGAAAAAAACCGTTGCGAAAGGCTAAGAGAACCCCTCGGTATAGAACGGCTTGAAAACCGTTCTCGTATCCTATGGCAACGGTTTTTTTACATTTTAGAACGGTTTTTTGGTGTTCTTGTAGAATGAAATTGTTGTAGTGATCCTACTTAATAATAAATTTATATAGATATAGATATGTAATTTGATAGGGTGAAATTCTCCTTTTGAAAATGGTTTATAGATAAAAATCTTTATAGTCTTTGCTCCTTCTACGAGTGAGAAGTGCAACATCTTTAATGCTAGTCCAGCAAGGTTAGGTGAGGATGCGGTGACTAGATGATCTCTCATGGGGTGATTTTCCTCTCTCTTCTTAGTAGTTGCTCTAGGTGGTCGTGGTGGTTTCTACCGTTTGGGTGTTCTTGGAGTTTTTGTGGTATTTCTTTTTTTTTTCTTATTCTGTCCTTTTTGTATCTTTTTCTTATTTCTTTTTTTTTTTTTTTTTTTTTTTTTTTTTTTTTTTTTACTCATGTTTTGTACTCAGATTTCCGTTTTTTTTATATATAATATATATTTGCCATTAAAAAAGAGATATGTACCTTAAATTACAAAATTATTATTAATTTTGGAATAAAAATTGTATCAAAATTATTGATTTGAATTATCATAAAAAGACCATGACCAATATCACTACAACAAGCCTTGGGAATAATTGGAACATAAGGATTCCAAAATTTTGAGTAAAGAACTCAGTCCATGAAGCCTTCATTTTCAAAAAAATTGACTCTTTGTTTTTTTTAATAATTCATTTTCTCTAGTTTCTTATTTTGCGTTCACAATTATCTATCTATGAGCTCTTTGTATTTTATTTATTTATTTTGGGACTCGGTACTTTTTATACTCTCATTTGTGAATTATTTTGGATGTAATAGTTTTTTTCTTTTATATATATATATATATATATATATATATATATATATATATATATATATTTGTCATTCAGCAAAATAAATAAATAAATAAATGTCCCGAGGGCTGAGAGGGAACATTTGTTATGTTGGTTTATTTCATATTTGTTTACAAAATATTTTCCCAAGATAAGAGAATGAAGATTGGGTTAAGATTATGATCTTGTGACGAAATCTATGATCTTAGAGTATATTCTTATTTAATTTATTTGCTAATCTTACAAATTCCAATCAATATCTCTATCGAATATTTATTACGAAGACTTTTACTTATTTTCTTTCTTTTCTGTATAAATATAGTCTCTTTATTTCTTCTTGGTCTCTGTCAATCGATTTTTTTACTACAATGATATTCTCGTGCATTTACGAGGCTAGCTATTATTTAACATGCCAAGAGAGGAAAAAACAACAACAACAACAGGAAAGGCAAGGGGATTATAATTTTAAGCCACTATAGGTTTGGCCTAGTTGCAAAGAATTTGGATAGAATATTATAATTTTGCATGACATATGTTGATAAAAATAAAAGGAAGGAGAAATTTGAATTAAAATGTGAAAAAAATAAATATTGTATCATTATTATGACATAAATATAAAATTATAAGATATTTATAACATGGTACGTGAATGGAGACATCATGATATCTCAAAATTAGATTTAATGTTAGTTTTGATCAAAATTAACATCAAAACTAATTTTCTATTTAACTAGAAAGAAAATTTAATAGCGTGAATGAAGACATGATGATATCTCAAAATTAAGATATAGAAGAAGAAACGGTAGATAATATTTTCATGTTTTATTCTATTTCACTTGCATCATCTTAAAGTACAAAATTAACATGGTACATGAAATTAGATAAGCTAAAAAAAATGCATTAAATGGGTGATCACAATAACTAAATAAGAACTCATGGAATATTCATGTAGTGGATTGGTGTATTCTTTTGGGTTTGACAATCATATAATCTTTGGAGCTTTAATATAATCCTGCACAAAAACCTTTACGACACTTCGCTCTAGAAGGGCGTTTGCTGAGGGAACACGATAAATATGGACAATCACGATCAGTTTTACATGGAATGGGACCTATAATGTACAAAGAGGAAATTTTAACAATGTTATTTAAAAGAGATAAAATATTGTGTAAGAAATAAAGATGAAAATTTAAAAAGAAGATAAAAAAATGGTTTACCCAAGGGTTGACTTTGTGTTGAAACAAAAAATAGGGAAATCATGATTATCATGACATTAACAAACATGAAAATTTTATCCATATTTTCCACCTTTAGTATGTATTAAAGTGAATTTGAGTTTTCATTTTTTGATTTATAAAGCTCATGTTCTCCTTTCATGAATTAAATAGTTTTTTGTACTTACAAAGTTGTTAAAAGACTTCAATTTTTATTTTTTTTTATAATTATTATGTCTCTTAAGTATAACAATGTATTAATTTGCCCCTTACCACTTTTAGTATTTAAGGAGTTGGTGCCTCCTCGTGGTGTTTTAAGGTTTTTTGAGGCTTTCTTAGGCATGGGTACGTAGGAGTAGAAAAGATAGATAATTAGGGTGGTTGTTAATTTGACAAACTATTGTGTGGACTATCTGGAAATCTCGGAATGACGTCTTTTTTTCGGATGGGACCTTTTATGTCGAGTGTCTGGTCGATAGAGTGAAACTTTTATCTTGAAAATGGTTCCTACATGTAAAAACCCAGATTCCCCCTGTTCCTTTTATGAGTGGAGTATTCATCTAAATCATAATGAAATTTTTATTGACATATTAGTTTTTGTGACGTATGGATTTCAATTATAGACTTGATAATTGAGACTGACAACATAAAGTAATCAAAAATACAATTGTCGAGTAAGGTATTAAGCATAAAACAATTTGAAAATATTATATAATAGTAAAATGAATTATTATTGTAAGAGACAATTTGACTTACTATTTCTTATTTATTTTCCTCCATCTATATATTAGAACAAAATTTCTATTAACATATTAGTTTAGGTTTTCCTCCATCTAAATCAGAATGAAATTTTTATTGATATCTTAGTTTTGGTGACGTATGGATTTCAATTATAGACTTGATAATTGAGACTGACAACATAAAGTAATAAAAAATACAATTGTCGAGTAAGGTATTAAGCATAAAATAATTAGAAAATACAAAAAATATTTCACAATGACTAAAAACGTGTAATTATTGAACAAAACAATAATTTATAATAAAAAAAAAAGATTTTAGCCTAAAATATTATGCACCAAAAATTATTAGAATGATAGTAGTTTTGTAAGATCATAAGAGCAATCCAACAATTATAATTTACAAATTTAGTGACCTGAAAAGATTAGAGTTGATGTCTTGAAAGATTATGAGAACATATAGAAAATATTATAATTTATAAAAAATATAAGACAAATACTAATTTTTATTATTAAGTAACATACCTCATATATTCAAGAGAATGACTCACCAATCATCACAAAACCTATATATACTAAAATTTTGAGGTACTCTCACAAATAAGTATTCAATGCAAAAAGTTATTTCATTTTAATGGAAGGTGAATAATATGTAACATTTAAATTATGAATAAGAATAGTAAAAGTCATTGGTAATATATAGAAACTGACAAATTAAAAATATTATAAATGATCATATTTCATAATAATACTAAAAACTTATATATATATATATATATATATATATATATATATATATATATATATATATATATATATATATATATATATATATATATATATATATAATTTATTTTTTATTTTTAGCAATATAATGATGAAGGAGGACGGATCCATTTTCAATTTTTTCTTTAATAATAATATTAAAAATTTATATATACATATAATTATTTTTTTATGTTTAGTAATGTAATGTTGAAGGAGCACATATGTATTTTTATTTATTTCTTTTACAATTTACAATTTGATCTTTTTTTTCTTCATATACATATTTTTACTGTATTTTAAAATATTTTAATTATATATATTTTCAACCATAATCTTAATCGAACGCACGGGATTCGATTAAAATATATAATTAAAATATTTTTATAAATGAAAAATAAATATTGTGATAAGTATAATCACATATAGATATTAATTTAAAATATGTATATATTTAATATAAGTATATGTATAAAAATAAAAAATAGTTTAGAAATATGAGATTTTTCATTGATTTATATCGTAGTTTTGTTGTTTATATTTTAATATAATAGATCTCTTATAATATTTTTTAAGTTTAAAGGGATGCCTCATATAATATTTTAATAGTGTAATCGTGTAATATCTTAGTTTTTTTTATATGAGTTGCAATTGTATAGTCACATGTTATTTTTTTTTAGGTATCCCTTATTTAAAAATTATGTGAACTTGTTTTTTAAAAATTATGAATCAAATAGCGTAACTGTTTATTATTTTCTATGCAATTTAAGGTACTAAGGGCCCGTTTGGCCTAGCTTATTTTTGAGCTTATGTAAACAACTTATGCAATTTTTATGTATTATTATAAGTTTTTTAAGGTAGTTTATGATAAACATCAATTTTTATTTTATAATTTTTTTATTTAAAAAAATAATATGATATTCAATTTTTTAAAATTTAATATGCACATTAAAAAATAATTATTTTTTGGTTCTTAAATCTTGAATTATAGTTTAAAGTTGTGTTTAACCCTATTTTTTTAAGACTTAAAAGCTATCTGAATAGCATATGAAATCAATAGAATTGCAATAGATTTACAAAATGATTATTATCAAGAATAAGTTGAACTATTCTTTGAGTTTTAAAATAATAAATTTTAAAATTTTTTATCTCGTCAAGTGAATGTATAATACAGAGCCAGATAAAAAATATTTTTAATATAAATAACGGGTCGTTGACTTGTAAATAGAAATGCAATAAAATAGTGAGTTATAACAAAACAAATCTTTTGTTGATTTTTTTTAGTTTGACTTACGTCTCTTTAAATTTTTGTATGTTAGATTTTAATATTTTTTTTAGTTTTTAGCATGAAAAAAAAATTGCAGATAATAAATAAATATTAACAAAATTTGATTCTAATTTGAGTTAACGAAATTATTTTAGTTAAGAGAATAAATAAAATCAAATAACAATTTAATCAATATTGCACGGGTTTGATTATAAATTATTAAAAAAATACTTAATAAATGCTCTATTTGAAATTGTAATTTTGATAGGTGTTAAATATAGTGTTTTAAATTCAATATAAAATATTTGAATAAAAATATTTTGAACTTCTTCAATATGTTCCATGTTAGTATTCATTATATATGTAAAAACTATATTATAGTAGACTATTTAAATATAAGAAAAATCTATTTTAATATTTTACAATTTTTATAAAAATGACATTCAAAGAGCTTTAGAATCAACTTTGTCAAATTTTATATTAGAGCTAGACTTTTAAAGAATAATACAAAGCTTTTACGGATTTGATTAAAATGTTTTAAGAAAAATTGTGTTATATAAAAAGTGACCTTTAAAATATTTTTAAATTTTTTTCTTGACAAGTGAATCTCTAATATAGGAGAAAGGACCATTGACTAGCTTTTTTTCATTATTTTACTAATTAAAATATTGTGACATGCTTTTGATCCAATGGTTTAGATGCACACATATTATTTTATCCAAAAAAAAAAAATTTCAATGGAGAGAATCCATTCTCCTAATTAATATAGAGAGGCGGATAAAAATTACTTTTAAATATTTTTCTAATGGAGAAAATATGTCATTCATGTGTGTACACAAATCAATTCTCTTTATCTTAATTACAATTCAATCTCTTTATTATTATTTTATATGTTAAAATGGTAGATACTTGACCTTTATAAAAATATGATAAGATGGCATGTTAATTAATTGTAAATTCTTTTAAAGGAATAAATTTTCCAAACTTCAAATAGGCTTTTTATATTAGAACTATATTAGACTAAATATTTAAAGAGCTTTCGAAACATCTCTGTCATGCGTGTGTAAGTAGGTCTTTAGTAGGGTAAAAGTGATGATGTAAAAGTTCATTCGAGAAATATTTTTTCGAGTTTGATAAGAAATTCCACTCAAAAACTTCATATTAATATTTACAATTATAATTTGCATGAAGTATAAGGTACACTCAAATCCTTACAAACAAAGTTTTACACGTTTGCAAGAAAAGTGATAGATACTGTACTCTTATCTACATTAAGATGAAATATCAAACATATATGGATCATTGCTAATGTCTTGATACAAAAGATGTATCATTCGTCAACGTACTATATCCTCATGCAATAATATTCACTTGTGACAGAGTTTAACAGAATTTTCACAAAATTGTTACACATGTATAAAACTAATATTAGAGTAAAGAAAATGTCGCATAAATGTATTATGTATATATAAAAAATATATATAAAAAAAGAAGCGGCAATCGAAAATAGGAAGCTGAGTATATGTTGCGTTGATCAATGCATGGATAGAGTTAATTGTTATTTTTTATAAGATCGGTGCCATACATTTGTGTTTAATTACCTTTTTTTTCTTTTGAGGTTTGGTTTGCCTCTAAGAACAGTTCAAGACCTCTTGGTGTATTGTTGTAGTTCCGATTCGTCCCATTTTTTAGCGCATGATTGAAATGAGTTCTCCTGCAATTCGTCATGTAGAAGGTGGGTTTCTTTTGAAACTTGTTAAATTTTATAAATATATAAAGATAATGAAAGGAACTAAAAAATAACAACAATCACAAATAAAATACAATTATCACATACAAACTTAATCATTGAGTCCCATATTTCATAGCAAGAGTTTGTCTACACATCACCCACCACCACAAATATAACAAAATTTAGACATTCCTAAATACACTAATTAACATCTTTCTAGCGAAATATTTAAGCACTGATAAATACCTATATTATGTGAAATTTGATGCACACGATTGCGTATATTTATTTTTGAGAACACAAACTCTTCGGCATAACCTTGTCGATATTGGAAAAATTAATCCAATTCCCTCAACTTGATACTGATACATACATATATAACTAATGAAAGATTATCTTTATATATATACCTCTAGTTTCATGTAATAAGATCACAATAATATTGTTTTCAAAACTTCCTTGTTTTAATTTTTAATTTGTAACCGAAGAAGTTAAACATGGCTTTAGCAATTTATTTTAATTAAAGCTGATATTTCTTTTGTAAAATTATAGAATTCGTAAAATTATAGAATATCAAAGAATATAGCACTATAATATATATAAAAAAGGTGGCAGCCTTTATTCCATAACTCAAATAAAATATTGGAGCAATGAATAACAATAGATGTACAAAAGTTATGTAACATACGGAATAGCAACATCCATATTGCACTTACAAAAGTTGTGTAACATAAATGGAATAGAAACATTCATATAGCACTTCTCCAATACCGTAACTGCTTCATCAATTGAAAATTTGTTCATTAAGCCCCTCTTTATTGTTATTATAATTAGAAAATTGACATTATTAGATTAGAAAATTGAATCAATTTGACACATCATAAGGAAGATGACACAGGCGCATCAACTTTTGCTTAGAAAAAAGGAAAAAGGGAGGAGCACTATTAGGTTGCCACATAAGCAAAACAAAAGCTTGCTTTACATATAGTAGATAAATAGATAGATAGATAGATAGATAGATTTCATTGTCAAACGAAAATAATTAATCTTTGTCAGATAATTTGAGGCTTAAAAAAATTATAATAGTATTTGTTTACAATTTTATGGAACATAAAATATTATAATAGGTATAATAATATTATCTTCAATAAAATTTGTTTACTTGTGGGGCTTGAGCGCCCAATGTGTAACACATAGATCCGCCCAAACCTCGACGTCTCTGATTATGGGGGGTTGATTCGTAATATAGGTGGAGCTTGGGGTGCATGGTTTATTTGGCAATCTTGGAATAAATGCATGATCAATCTTGGCAATCTTGGAAACAATTCTTCATGCAAAACTTATGGCTATTTATAAAGGCCTTCTTCTTGCTTAGAAGCTGAATATTAAAGATTTGTGGTGCTATTCCGACTCAATGCATGCGATTAAATTAATTACTGAAGCGGTAGATGATTGACATCATTATGCAGCCATCGTCAACAACATCTTAAATAGGGATCGGCAGGTTTCTATTCTTCACACTCTTAGAGAGGGCGATGTCTGCGTTGATTTTCTAGCCAAACATATGATTCTAATAATAACGACATTTATACTTCCATAGTCAACCCGTCTGTGGGTCTGCTAGCGGGACTTGGTTTTCTAGATAGTTTTTTTTTTTTTCCGTCTTATGTTTTTTTTTTGGGTCAGATTTACAAAGATTTGAGTCTGTCAGACAACCGTGTGACCATCCCAGTCAGTATAACTGGCCAAAAACGATCCTCTATAGCTAGAGATGATGTACATAATTAATTTAGAGATCATTTTCACCGTTAATCATGCTCTTATCACACAATTATAATTCATCCACCAAACATATGTTCCCGTCTCCTTAGAAATCAAGGACATAGTAGTACGATCCTATAGAACATATCCTATTCAAGTAAGGTAGTCGTCTTATGTTTTTTCTTTTCCTTACTTATACCAAAAAAAAAAAAAAAGACCCGCCCCATAAAACATCCACAATACTCATTTTTCAATTATATTTTTCTTTTGTGTCTTAAAAAAGGTGTTGTGATGTCTACTTATTAATTGCATTTTTATTTTATGTATGTATACAAAAATTCTGAAATAATCAGAATGGATACCGGTATTTGTATATAATTAAAAATTGTTATAGTTCACTTAATTATTTTTTATGTAGTTCACGATTCATGAGTAGATTTTTACTTCCATTGGAATAGAAAGTAATAAGATTTGTGAATTATTTTTTCTTGCTTGTTAGATGAAAATAAGCAAGATCAACAATAGTCGTACCTAACACGGATAACGAAAACGCATCTTTTTACCAAATGGTAGATATCATAGAAGTATCAATTCAACACGTTATTATAGTATATATTACTAGACTTTGATCCGTGCGTTGTACGGATTTAGTTGAACTATAGATATACGATTTAAATTTTTATAATAAAAATTACAAATAAAAAAATAAAATGAAATCTAAATATAAATATATTGAAATTTAAAACAGAGAGTACAAATGCAACTAAACAATACCAATAAATTAATAAAAATAGAGGATACCATAAAATTGAAATCAAATAGAATCAAAATAATTTGATTCAAAAATGGTATTACAAAATTAATTGCAAATAAAATCATTTAGTGATGTGTTATTTTCAATAAATAGCAAATGGTTAATTCAAGTATCAAATTTAGGTGAGAGAAATGTGTTATTTTCAATACATAGTAAATGACTAATTCAAAATTCAAATTTAGGTGAGAAAAATTAGATGAGAGTATTAATTAATAGTGATTTAGGAGTGGAAAATTAGGGTTAAGTTAAGAGCTTAATTATGGTTTTAGTAGGTATTAAACATAACTTTTATCATAATTAAGATTAAGATTAAGAGAGAAATTAGATGAGAGTATCATTTTATTTTTTTATTTGCAAGTTTTATTATAGAAATTTAAAACAGAGAGTGCAAATGAAACTAAACAATACTAATAAATTAACAAAAATAGAGGTTACCATAAAATTGAAATCATATAGAATCAAAATAATTTGATTCAGAAATGGTAATACAAATATAATTGCAAATAGAGTTAAGTTAAGAGCTTAATTAGGGTTTTAGTAGGTACTAAACATAACTTTTATTATAATTATAACTAGACTTTGACCCGTGCGTTGCACGGATTTAGTTGAACGATAGATATATGATTTAAATTTTTATAATAAAAATTGCAAATAAAAAAACAAAATGAAATCTAAACATATATATTGAAATTTAAAACAGAAAGTACAAATGAAACTAAACAATACTAATAAATTAATAAAAATAGAGGATACCATAAAATTGAAATCATATAGAATCAAAATAATTTGATTTAGAAATGGTAGTACAAAAAATAATTGCAAATAAAATTATTTAGTGATGTGTTATTTTCAATACATAACAATGGCTAATTTAAAATTCAAATTTAGGTGAGAGAAATGTGTTATTTTCAATACATAACAAATGACTAATTCAAAATTAAATTTTGGTGAGAAAAATTAGATGAGAGTATTAATTAATAGTGGTTTAGGAGGAAAAAATTAGGATTAAGTTAAAAGCTTAATTAGGGTTTTAGTAGATGCTAAACATAACTTTTATTAAGATAAGATAAGATAAGATTAAGATATAAGATAAGATTTTTTTTGACAATTATATAAGATAAGATTAAAAAGCATAGTAATTAACTTAATTATTACTAAATTAGTAGTACTATACTAATATCACTAGATTTTCCTTTCTAAGTCGCATTATCCGGAGAATTTTATTGCACAAGTAAATGGAGGAACGTTTTTAATAAGTTTGACTTGAGTTTCTCTCCATTTTTCTTGGTTATAGAAACTTCTTTTTTATTTTAAAACTTTAAGTGTCATTTTCACGTGTGGTTCTATACATTTGGCATTATCTCTAAGACTACGTTTAATTGGAAAGAAAGAAAAAAGAAGGAAAATTACACAATTCAATAGTTCAAGTTTATGCATTGGATTGTGTAATTTTCCTTTATTTTTTTTCCTTCTAATCAAACGGAATATAAAACTAAACATTGTCTTTAGTTAAGTGTTTTAACTCATTAATTTTTTTCCCATTCTTCAAGTTTCAGAGTCTCCCTTTTGCTTTGTATTTTGTTTTCCTCTATTGACTTTTGTTTGAATTTAATTTGAGTATCATATCCTCTCTAGTCCTTTTTATATTATGAACAATATACATATATATTAATATACATCGATTTTTACTGACACGTATTATGAATAATATACATCAATTTAATTTTATTATGACCGAGTTTCCAATTTTTTATTTATTTATTATGACTAATATACATCAATATTATGAATAATATATACATCAATTATGAACAATACACATCAATTTTTATTGACACATATATCTCTTAAAAAAAGATTGACGATAGTAATATGTAAGAACATAAGAAGGACACTTGTTTCCAATATGTTTGATTTGACAACTTTGTTGTGGATTTGAGTTTTCCATGTACTAAATCTAATAAAATCTTAAAAATGTATATTTTAAGAGATATATGCTTAAAAATGATATTAATATATTTTATTTTGAAATTTGTACATTTATTATCTTTAAAATATAAAAATTTATTTTTTAACATTAATTTAATTTTTTATTTTTTTTATTAAAATGGTTAACAAATATTGCGAAAACACTATTTTAACATGACACTTAAATTTTTAACCATCAATAGTGTTGAGGCATTCCTATGGTTTAGGCTTATTAGACCCACTTTAGGAGCGACTCTCAAGTTGGTAATGGAACAACCACCGTTTTTTTATGAAGATAGTCTACCTTTTAAGTACATGTGACTTTAAATATGTTTTTGACCTGCTTAAAAAATAAGGGATTGAACAGAACAATTTTACCTATACTGTATTTGATTTTGAAATAGTTTTTGACACCAGACAAACTAGGGACTAAGACAAAAACTGAAATTTGTTCAATACTTAAAACATTTGTCATATGTTGTACCATCTTGTACTTACATTTTAAAAATCAAATGGATCATAAGAATCAAACCTATGAAACAAGAACAAGATACGAGCATTGGATACGTCACGTCATGCATTGAAAATTATACGGTAAAGATACACATAAAAATTAAACAACTTAAGCTATTATTTTACGGGCATGGGAAAATAAAAATTCACAACATAAGTTATTATCCTCTATATATGCACTCTCTTAATAGATTAATTGGTCATGTTAAAAACGGAAGTTTTCGAATTTAAAAAAAACGATTTTGAAAAACAACAACGAACAGACTATTGGCCGAGTCGCGGACTAGGTCGCTCTCTTTAAGACGTTTCACGGAACTACTCGAATTTAAGTGCAGTGTAGTTCTAAAACAACCGTGAAGTCCCTAGGATAAAACAGCCATCGCAAAAATACCGTTTTCAACTGCACAGAAGAAAAAGGACAGAAAGACACCTTTCTCTGGTTTTAAAAACCAGTTCAATATTGATATACAAATATCAATTCAAGTGGCAGCCACCACTCTCTGAAACAAGAACGAAAAAAATATTATTTGACTGAAGAATATATTTGTGAGAGAAAGAAGAATGGAATGCAGAGAGAAAATTTTCGTGAAAATAAATTCTGAGACTGAACCGATATTTATATGGGAAATGATTTAACTGTTGAAGAGGAATCAGTGGGAGCCTTCATCTGCCAGCAAAACAAAAACATGGCCAGAGTTTTAGGCACTCAGTTATTGACTGAGTTGGAGCAAGTAACGGTTAAATCCGTCCAGGACTTGGTCACGCATCACAAAATAAATGTGCGAAATTGTAAGATGATCGGAACGACACGCAATAGCAAAAAATAATTAATAATTATTTTTTCACTTCTAAATATTAAAAAACCCGATCCGAGCCCGCCGGACGGCGGCGGCGCACGTGTGATATTCGAAACAAAGCATGCGTGCCAACGCAAATACCGTTTTCAACTGCACAGAAGAAAAACGGACAGAAAGACACCTTTCTCTGGTTTTAGAAACCAGTTTAATATTGATATACGAATATCAATTCAAGTGGCAACCACCACTCTCTGAAACAAGAATGAAAAAAATATTATTTGACTGAAGAATATATTTGTGAGAGA
The DNA here is from genome assembly GCA_954870985.1 of Trifolium fragiferum. Classification (NCBI taxonomy): domain Eukaryota; kingdom Viridiplantae; phylum Streptophyta; class Magnoliopsida; order Fabales; family Fabaceae; genus Trifolium; species Trifolium fragiferum. The sequence goes on along the minus strand of OX940790.1, from coordinate 40,805,734 downwards.
AAGAAGAATGGAATGCAGAGAGAAAATTTTCGTGAAAATAAATTCCGAGACTGAACCGATATTTATATGAGAAATGATTTAATTAACTGTTGAGGAGGAATCAGTGGGAGCCTTCATCTGCCAGCAAAACAAAAACGTGATCCACCGTTTACAAAACAGGGTACCCCTTGGGGCACACCCCAAGAGGCCAATTTTCTATATATAAACACTCACAAGAGTTGTGTCCTATCCAATCAATATGAGACTTAAAAATGACTTTTTTCAATTCACACAACACTTAATTTTACACTTGTGTTTATTTCATATACCAAGTATTTCTCCATTAATCTTCACATCATGTTCCAATAGGTCATTATCTTGAATATTGATAATATTACCATAAGTAACTCACTAACCCATGTAATTGAAAGCATCCAATCTTAATAAATGATTCTAAATATAGTAATTCAAGGCTAAAAATATTGGTTTTTTCTAAGTTGCATTCTTATTTTTGAATGTTATTTGCATTCTACTGATGTGGCACCACTCAAACTTAATCATGTGAACCCTACTAAGCATGTCACATATTAAGTTTATTTTATAAATTTGAAGTTAAATTTTTTGTCATTTACATAATCTCCTCACTCTTAATTAATGATATTTTATATTTCCAAATAAAATTAAATCAATTATGAGATGAGATTAAAAATTGCACAACAAGTTCATCTCCTTCCTCTCATTAATCTCGCCATCGCTGCTCCTCCCTCCCGCGGCTGCCGCCGGTGCCACAGTCTGTGCATCCGCTGCACCCGTCTGTCTTCTCTAACCGCGTCTCCACGCACATTTTCCCTCCCCGTCATCGTTGTGAGAGAACCTCACTGTCCTGCCATTTCCGCCGTCGTCATCGTCGTGACGCGACCCAATGCAACGTTTTCGTTACTCTTATTGTTCAAAGTATTATTGATTTTCAAAGCTGCAAGATTCATTGATCATGAATTTCATTATTCGGTTTAAATCGCAATGATTTTCATTTTACAGTGGCGTTTCTCCATAATCCAGATCTGAAAGAACGTGAACAACAACCTTGATTTGGGTTTTTATAAACTGTTTCAAGAAAATTGGATTTACAAAATTTGATTAATTTTATGTAATGAACAATGTTTCAGATTAAATTTTTGAGATTTCAATAACCGAGAATCCATGGGTAGACACTAGAAAGGTTGAAGATGAAGATTGTTAGACTTTTTTATTATTTAACTGAATTTTCAAATTAATTAAGTAATTATTTTTAATTGATGGAAAATGAGATTTTAGTTGAGCAGCACATACATATCCATTGCGCTGATTAAGGTGACTTCCTTTTATTTATTTATTTAATTTCTATATAATTTTTTGCTCAAAACTTCTTTTATTTTTAATTTTTTTAAGGATTATTTTATTTTTAATTTATTACCACCAAGTTTATTAAGTTATTCTTATCAATTTTAATAATATTTTAAATTTTATATTTTTCATTATAATTTTACTCTATTGATAAAATATGCATAATCTTATTAAAAAAATAATATATTTATAAAAATAAAATATGAATCTGTGTTTAAAAATGGGGTAAAAAAGATTTATAGAAAGTTTAGTAAAACATATTAAAAAAATAAATAAAACAACATACCAAAAAAAATAAAATTTTTATAGAAAGTTTGGTAAATAAAAATAATAAGATGAATACAAATTAAACGTCGGCTGTGATCATAACTCTAGTCTTTGATTGAGGGTAGGGGTACTCAAATCCAAATAAAAACCGCAAACCGATTGTTAGGCCTAAATTTAGTGTTCATTTTAATGAATATTCAACTGTTGGTCCAATTAAAAGAAATGCCAAATAAATGCGAAATTGATGTTTTATTAATTAAATAAATGCTTGAATGTTTATTTTTCAGCGAACCAAAAATTGTTCGAAGTATCTGGTTTGGGTCGTTCGAAAGAATTGGGCTTAAAGTTTGGCCCAAAAGAAAATCTCGCACTTTCGAAGCTTGGCGCGCGAAAATCAGAAGTTAGATTCGAATGCAACGGTTCGAAGGAGTGGAAAACGTGGGACACGTGGAGCAACCTGGAGCGTCAAATCGAAGCGGCAGTTGTAGTTCGTTTCGAAGTATTTAGGGTAGTTTTGCATTTGTAATAAGGGTCACAAATTTTATACAGAAAAACCTGTAAGCTCTGAATCTTCATGCGATCGAAAGAAAGGAGTTCAAGGGTGAAAATGTATGTTTTGTGTCTTTAATGCAATTTACGTTTCCTGCAACTTTACTTTTTTGAGTCTTTACAATTGTCACTGCTTCGAGGCGATTCGAAACAAGTGATTTCAATCAAACCTTTTCTAATATTATATTTTTTTGTAGAAATTAAAATATTATATTTTAATTAAAGAATTGACAACTATTTTTTATTCATGGAGTATAGAGTCCCGTAATGGACACGGAAGACAGATAGAATTAGAGAGAGAGTTTCGATGGTGTAGAATGAAAAACGGGGAGCATTCTAACCCTCACTATTAAAAATATACATTGACGAATTAAAATTTGAATTTTGAATGTGGAAGTTATCCATAATTTCATATTTTGTCATTGTGATTACTTATTCAAAATTTTATCTAGCACGATGAAACATGATCCCCATGATGAAAACTATATGTAGATGATAGTGAGAACTGAGCACGAAAATTTTATTGATATTCATTAAAAAAAATATAGAATTAACAATTTTTTTATTGATAGAACCCCTATAGAGTTTTGAGAGAGAGAGAGAGAGAGAGAGAGAGAGAGAGAGAGAGAGAGAGAGAGAGAGAGAGAGAGAGAGAGAGAGAGAGAGAGAGAGAGAGAGAGAGAAAGAGAGAGAGGATTTCCCGGTGGTATAAAATGAAAAATCGGAAGCACTTTCCACCAAACTATTAAAAATACACACTGACTAATTAAAATTTGAATTCTAACACTAAGGCTTATCCATAATTTCATATTTTATTACGGGGATCCCTTATTCAAAATTTTATTTAGCATGATGAAAATTGGTTCACCATGAAGAAAAATGTATATAGAAGATACTGATAAATGAACACGGTCAAAGTATGTTAATATTCATTTGAAAAATATTATAAAATTTACAATTATTTTTTGTTGATGGAGTCCCTATAGAGACTTGAGGGAGAAAAAATCTCATAGTGTTGTTAAACGGGGAATGAGGGAGTACTTCTCATCTTACTATGTCCCTGTAACATCCTCAAACATATATCTCATTTTCATACTCAAGTAAATTAAATAAAATCAATTTCATAAATAATTGAAAGAAAAATATAGGCAACATTCAAAATAATATAAAATGAAAAATGACATAGACAACCTTCAAAAGAAAATGAAGAACATAAGCAAATCAATATTATTAAAAATGAAAATGATCTTGTGGGAGAAATGTAGAAATAGTGAGAGAGAGAGAGAGAGAGAGAGAGAATATCTCTCGCGGGTGTAGAATGAGAAACGCGTAACACTTTCAATCCCACTATTAAAAATGCACCTAGATTAATTAAATTTTCATTTGAGAATCAAGTTTATAATTATTTTATATTTAAAGGGTCACTTGGAGATGAAGATGAAAGAAAAATCTATCTCTTAATAGTGTATAACGGGAAGCGAAATAATATTCTTCATCTCGCTTTATCCTATAGCATTATTAAATATATATCATGCAAAATCTATATCGATTTTATCTTACTATTTTTAACTAAATTGTTCAAATAATATATTAAAATAAACACATAAATAATATTAAAAAAGAGAATAATCCCGTGCACGGTACGGGCTAACATACTAGTAAATTAGAATTTGACTGAATATTTTATTTTTGTTCAACTAACACACTATTAACCTTAGTCTTTGATTGATTACTATTATATTTATCTTCAACTGAAACACAATTAATCAGTCAAAAAATTAAAAATAAAAGAAGTTTTGAGCAAAAAATTATATAGAAATTAAATAAATAAATAAATAAAAGGAAGTTACCAAAATCTCATTTTCCATCAATTAAAAATAATTACTTAATTAATTTGAAAATTCAGTTAAATAATAAAAAAGTCTAACAATCTTCATCTTCAACCTTTCTAGTGTCTACCCATGGATTCTCGGTTATTGAAATCTCAAAAATTTAATCTGAAACATTGTTCATTACATAAAATTAATCAAATTTTGTAAATCCAATTTCCTTGAAACAGTTTATAAAAACCCAAATCAAGGTTGTTGTTCACGTTCTTTCAGATCTGGATTATGGAGAAACGCCACTGTAAAATGAAAATCAGTGCGATTTAAACCGAATAATGAAATTCATGATCAATGAATCTTGCAGCTTTGAAAATCAATAATACTTTGAACAATAAGAGTAACGAAAACGTTGCGTTGGGTCGCGTCACGACGATGACGACAGCGGAAATGGCAGGACAGTGAGGTTCTCTCACAACGATGGCGGGGAGGGAAAACGTGCGAGGAGACGCAGTTAGAGAAGACAGACGGGTGGGGCAAATGCACAGACAGTGGCACCGGCGGCAGCCGCGGGAGGGAGGAGCAGCGATGGCGAGATTAATGAGAGGAAGGAGATGAACTTGTTGTGCAATTTTTAATCTCATCTCGTAATTGATTTAATTTTATTTGGAAATATAAAATATCATTAATTAAGAGTGAGGAGATTATGTAAATAACAAAAAGTTTAAGTTCAAATTTATAAAATAAAACTTAATGTGTGACATGGTTAGCAGAATTCACATGATTAAGTTTGATTGGTGTCACATCAGCAGAATACAAATAACATTCAAAAATGAGAATGCAACCTAGCACTCACCAAAAATATTAGAGACAAAAGCTAAAAATTTTAGCCTCTACGTACTGCCAAAATTAATTTTACTCGAGGACAAACAAACATATGTGGAAATCTTTAGAGTCAATTTTGTTTCAACTAAGCATACATATAATTAGAACAATAGAGCACAGAATTGTTTCTTTTTATCAGACCTTTGTCTTTAATTCCTAGGCCTTTTTACTACTGTGATGAACTTATGACTTATGAGAACATTTTTTTTATATATAAATTTTTATACTTTTTGGAACTTAAAGCCTTCTTTGAATTGCCTTTCTTGATGAATTATCTGCTGCAATTGATACATGAAGATGAATATTCTGTAAAACAAATTAAAATCTCCATCTTGTATTATAACTCGTCTATACAAATGGGAATCTTTTTATAATGTGAATCCAAAAATCAATACATCACCAAATACATATACGAATCAATTATACCTAAATGAACTAAAGATCAATGATAATTCTTGAATGCAATTTTCTTCATAAGACTGTAGACTATGGCTTCATGTTACTGGTTAGACTTGGCTGCAAACATATGGAGAGAAAAGTTATTTATGTCATGCCTCAAATAAATAAATAAATAAACTTTTAAGATAAATCCACAAATAAATAAATAAAATTACGCAACATCATGCGTTAAATCTCTAAACGCGTAAAATTTTGTATTTTGTTAAGACGGAAAATATGGGATCTCGGTTTGCTGTTATCATTGATTGATACAGTTTGACGCTGTAGTCAATCATGATCATTGATTTTGAGTAGGACGATTCAGACTTAAAATATAAATTTAAAATTCAAAATGATCTCAGCTTCCAATCAGAAATCGGATGGCCAAAATCTGTTACAGCAGGGTGCTGTAACAGGAAATCTGATTCCGAAAATTTGTTAGTACATGACTTAAAACAAAAATTAAAATAATTCTAGTGACAAAAAATATATTTAACCTTTAGATTTATTAAAAACTGTAATAATAATTACTATAATATAATATAAAATGATAAAGAATTTACTTACTCTAGGAGATCTTTCCAACAAGCATCTATGCTTACATCTTCATACATGAAATCTCCCAACATTTCAAAGGTTGTTGAAGTTGAAGAAGGATTAGAACACTCCTTTTGGTTTACCTTGTTTTCCATCATGCCTTTCACAGCAGAACATTCTGGTGAAACCGAAACCAAATTCGGAAGCGAATTTAAAGAAGAATTTGTAGCATCAAATACTTCATCAAACTTTTGATTCAAGCAACTACTACTATTGCTGCTACCACCATTATTCATACACTGGTAACCATTGGTTACATTATTCTGCATCTGAGGCACTTCAAGGCCTTGAAAATTTCCATGATAATTTTGAGAAAGAAAATTGGACTGATTATTCAATCCTAAAACTTCATTCAGAAAATTTTCTTGATGTGATAATTGTCCAAATGGATTGATAGGAGGATTATTATTGGCATTAAGGACTTGAATTTGAAGCATGTTTTGAAGTAATTGGAATTTGACTGCATCTGATTGAAGTTTTAGAGCATTATTAGTAGTAATGTCCCAAGTGTTTGAAAAATTATGGAGAACATTTGCAGCAAGAAACTGTTGAAGATTTGTCATAAGATTGAGATGATCAATTCTTGGACGATGAGTCACTGGATCTAATCCCATTTGAAGAAGCTTTTTCTTTAAATGTGTGTTCCAAAAATTCTTTATTTCATTATCAGTCCTTCCTGGTAGATGACCTGCTATAGCTGACCACCTAATAATAATAATAATACAAATTATTAAATCATATATATTCACATTATTTATTCATTTATGTAGCTGCAGTCTTATGTATAAGATTTTTTTTCCATGTGCATTGAATAACCGATGCATCTGATCTATAATATGAGTGATATACGTCAGTTATTCAATGAACCTAGAAAAAAAAACTTCGCTTATATATGAGATCAGAGAGAGTATTTATTTATTTTTAATCTTAAACAATCGGTTTTTAGGAAAAGAGCCTCGTGAGTTTAGTTGGACGATAACTAAAGGAACGTTGATTATATGCCATTGAGATTCCTTGCATGCACATATTCGGGACATTGGTGACCTTCTGGTCAAGATCAAACAGTCTAAATCCACAATAAGTTTTTTGAATTATAAAAACAAAAATTAAAATCTATTTGGACTCTCACATATTAATCGAACAACCACTTATGTCCTGATGCAAATAATTTCAATTGAGAGTCTGAATTCTAAGTAAAGTCTGGTGAATAATTATTTGTTTCGGTCAAAGATTGAACTCTGATACTTCTGATAAATTTGACCTTAACTAAAGCTGAGCATGATCAATCAAGAGCCAAATCATGTTGTATTTTAAAAACTAAAAAGTAATTTCATTGAATGAATTTGGTAATATTTAAATATTAGGAGATGAATAAATGACTTACTTATTCCCAAGAACAGCATGTAAATTGATGATGGTTTTCTCTTCTTCCTCAGTGAATTTTCCTCTTTTGATATCAGGTCTTAAATAATTAGTCCACCTTAATCTGCAACTCTTGCCACATCTGTTCAATCCTGCTAGTTTTGGAAGTGCTCTCCAACTTCCATGGCCATGTTTCTCAATGTGATCCACCAATATTCTATCCTCTTCTGGTGTCCAAGGTCCTTTCTTCAAACCACTTTCATCACAACATGGTGCTCTCCCCATCATCACCAGCACTGCACAAACATACATACATATTGGAAATAGTAATTAAATAATTTAGTTAATTATAAGTTCCTTGATTACAAAAGAGAGCAAAATAGAATCCAAACCTTATAGTGTTGTGAGTTATAGACTTAATAGTACTATGTTGCAACTTGGATTTTTAGTAGAGGTGCTTTGTTGTATATATAGATAGTATGATGGTGTTTGAAATGCCAATCCTTTCTAAGACTTTGTTAAGTTTTATAATAATATCACATCACATCATATACCATATAGTGTAAGTATGATATACAATATTTTCATACTATATACAAATACAATTATAATTAGGAAAATGTTAACTAAGTAGTTCACTACTAGTTAAAGAATTAAATATGTTTTAACAAAAAAGGAATTAAATAGAGTAAAAAAATCTTAAAATTTGTGTATTCTAATTTTTAAATATATAGAAAATGTTGTTTACAATGAAAAATGGAATTGTTTTGATTTTCTTAACGTGCTTCGGAAATACAAATTAGCATGACCTAAATAATAATACAGCATAATATTTCACTTATTCACATTAACTAGTATCTCTATCCGCCTTTTATATATTTTATATTATAAATATTAATGATAAATAAATGTTTTTTTTAACAAGCCAAAATGATAAATAAATGTTTGAACTTTGGCTCAAAGAAGCAGGAGTATGTATATTATTATTATTATTATTATTATTATTATTATTATTATTATTTAGTGCATGTTTGATACGCCATAAATAATATGATTAGTTTTAGTAGAATTAGTGGAAAAAAATCTATAAAAAAAGTATAACGAGTATTTTTTATTTTACAATGGAGTAGAGGATCAAACTCAAAATCTCATGCATATTACCCAAATACGTACAAAGTGTACTTCCACTCATTACATCAACCAATATATTTAAAGCCTAACAGACCTTATAATGTTTAAATAAAATGGTTACTAATTGTGTTTAATAGATGATTAATAGTTGTGACAATTTATTATATATTCATTAAAAATGAACTGAACTATTTAATTAATCACATATTTTAAACTATATTAATCTGTACAAAAAAAAATATTAATCATCTAAATTTATCTCAAAATTTGATATTAAATTTGTGTCAAAATAAAACATTACCTTTTTTTTTGTTTTGTTTTGTTGAGCAAAATAAGTCATCTCAAAGGAGTATTGTTATTATAAATTTTTGAAGGACTATTATTATAGGTTTTTTCTAATGATGCGTATATCTACTCAACGTTATTATTTTCAATGAAAAGTTTACAACGATAAGGATATGAATTTCCAACGAGGGAAATGCAAAATTTTCAACGTGAGCATCACTTGTACAACAAGAACAAGGCACATACGTGTGTTTATTGCTACCTTTAACGTACTTTACACTGATGAGGTGGCAATGGCTAAGAGGAAACACATCAGCAACTAACTTGAACTACCACCTAGGGTTGGTTTCCACGTGGCAACTGTTAGCGACTGTATCATAATTTCGGTTTTTTAAATAAATAAATGCAAATGAGTTGAAATTTAAAACGTGCATTTGGAATTGTCAAAAATAAAATGTGCATCTGGAGAAAATGAGCACACCAAGTAGGGCCGGCAATGACCCGAGCTAACTCATGAATAATCTCGATTCGATAATTGATTCGTGAACCGAATGAGCTAAATTTGAGTTAAAAATTAAGTTTGTTAAATAAATGAGCCGAACATAAACTATATATATAATTTGACTCGTTTGGCTCATGAGCTAACTCGATTGTTTACACCAATGACATTCCAATTCTCTATATACACATCAATGAAAAATATTTTGAGACTAATTGTGGAATTTTGTTTGTTTTTGCTTAGTAACTTTGTTATTTGAATTAGTTTATGATTGTTTAAATTTTGTACGTGCTTATCTATTATTCACTTGGGATGACTTTTATTTTAATGTAATACTAGACTTCAACCCGTGCAATGCACGGATCTTTTTATGTATTATATATAACGTTCAACTAAATTTTGTAATGATATTATTGAAAAAATTAAATTTGAATAATGAAAAGTTCCCTCCTATGTAGTAGTCAAAAGATTCATCACTCGAACTCTTTCAAATGAATTAATCTTTTCATGTGTTGCCACTAATTGTATTATTGAAAATTAAAAAGTCATAAGTGTCACACAACCTATATTATGTCAAACATTGATACAAATCCTCATATTTGACTCAAATTCTCAACAGTCATCATCTGTGTCTGAAACAAATCATCCAATAGAGATAGTGTAACAGACCCAATTATTTGACTCACAATCAGAGTTAGGTCAACCTCTTTCCCATTGAGTATGCTCATAAACACCAAGTTACTGTCAAAAGAAGGGCAATATTAATTCACACCTCAAAATCAATTTTAGCAAATTCAAATCCCATTGAAGAACAATTTGAAACATAAAGTTTGGAAGAAAAAAAGCAATATACTTGATGCATTTTTATAAGCTTATTCCAAGCACACTAATTGTGAGCCAAGAAGATAATAGATGCAATATGTTATCATCTCTAAAAAATTGTTGTTCCACATGAATATATAGTGATGCATAAATAGATGATAAGAACATTAGTTGAGTATCATCTTTCGAAAATATACTAAAGTAAGTCTAAGTTGCAATATATATACTACACACTCAATTCTAAATTTCTAATGTGGCAGTAAACTATACTATATTAGCTCAAAAGCTTACTATAAATAGTTGAGATGGATACTTTGTGAAGGCATGTACAAAAAGTACCAACTTAAAGATGTACAAATAGTTTGAGAATATGAATAAAATAATAAAATGCAATGGATGGAAAAATTACCTAAGATAAATGCTAGACTCTTAGATCTCGTTTGTAAAAGAGCCTCAAATATAACTTCTACAAAAATGCAATAGCCAAAAATATTATCAAACACATCATTGTATGTAAGATGAGTTAAATTACAAATGAAATTAGAACTCAAAAATAATAGGGAAGATGTTATAAGAGCATAGGACCACTAAGATTAAGATAGTGTTGAAGAATACACACACATTAGTGCATTGTAAAACATGCAGAAATTAAAGCATAAACATATGACACATATAGAGAGAAAAAAAAAATCAATAAAATGAATACTTTTTAGTGGCTCTATGTGCTAATTCCAACTGCAATAAATTGGTTGTTTTTGAATTTATTTCGTGGCTCTATGAGCCAATTCAAATTTGAATATGTTATAAATGAGGTAGTAGATGGAGTGGTAATTAAGAGAGAAATTAGGAAGGAAAAAATTAGGGTTAAGTGATTACTTTATTAGGGTTTTAAGAGGGACTAAACATAAGTTTTATTATAATTAAGATAAGATTAAGATAAGATTAAGATTTTGGCACAGGTTAGAAATTCGTTTAATTGATTTTTACAAATTTACTAAATATTAATATATTATTTAAACACTTTATTTAGAAATTACATACACATATAGAAAATAATGAATAAATTACATACACATATAGGGAAAAATGAATAAATAAATAAAGATGAGAAAGAAAAATGAGATTGAAAAAGAACAAAAAAATAAAACCACAGAGAAAGAGATGGAAAGAAATATCAAGATGGAGATAAAGAGAAAAAGATAGTGAAAGATAAAAAAAAAAAAAAGCCTAATTTTTAGGTAAATAAAAATTATATATGCTATTAATTAGAAAGTGAAGTGTTAAGTTTATATTTTACTCACAATGCAATCATAATCCCAATGCATTTTCTTTCTCATATTTTCAATGTTGTATTTGAAATTCAAATTTGGATACACAATAAATGAGATGGTAGTTGGGGTGGTAATGAAGAGAGGAATTTGGAGGGAAAAAGTTAGGGTTAAGTGATTACTAATTAGGGTTTTAAGAGGGGGCAAACTTTACTTTTATTATAATTAAGATAAGATAAGATAAGATAAGATTAAGATAAGATTAAGATTAAGATAAGATTAAGATTTGCTTTTTCTTTTTTTTAAAAAAAATAGTTTAAAAGGTTTTCGATTAAATTTTGAAATTTTGACAAAAATTTGACTTTAAAATCATGTGATTTGACTTAACGAGCTGAACCAAACTATTTGTTAACTTAAACGAGCCGAACTCGAGTTGAAAAAAGAGTCTATGTCAAACTTGAGCCGAGTTTTTAGCTGAACCAATTCCTAGCGAGCCGAGCTCAGATAAATTCGACTCAGCTCGACTGATTTTCAGCCCTAACACCAAGTTATTATTATTTTTGTTTGGTAGTGACCAAGTTATTTTTTTTTATTGTCCAATGCTTAGTAAAGTCTGGGAGTATGTAATAGTTGGAGTTAATCCATTAATCGTGCAATGTGAAATAATTACTTGACTCATATTATTTAATTTTTTTTACGAAAAAGTATTTATAGCATATCCTTGATTAAATAATATATATTCAATATAATCTGAAATGTTTCCATATCATTTAATTTATTGTGTTGGTTTCTCGAGAAAATAGGTGATCAGACAAACATTCATTCTGTCTTTTTGCCATGCATGTACTTGGTTCATTTGAAAGTTTTGAAATACCGTCTAGATACATTAATATTTTAATTTATCTAAAAAGTGAATTTATTCTTATATTAAGGATTGAAGGGAGTAATTTTTTTATTTTACCATGAAAATAAATGAGGTTCTATTATTGACTTAGCAACTTTTTTATTAGGGTCATTGTTAGAATTAAGCACATGAGGAGAACTCGATCTAAAAGACTAGTCTAATAGGTGGAAGAACTTTATGGTTAAGTACCACATTGAGCACTTTGAAGTGCTCAATGCGAGACTCCTTTAATATTGTCACGTCCTTTAAGAGTCGGCGTCCACAATAATTTTTACTCTATCGGCACGATCGATTGTAGCCCTTTCTTTTTTGTCGACTTCACTCACATGTGAGTATTTGGTAGAGCACCTTAGTCCATCATGTAGGTAGCTCATTTCGCGGCCATAATCTTAATGAAAGCACCAATTGTTGAGATTTAAGCATAAAAAATTAGTCCAATAAATGAAAGAGCCTCGTGACTTAAATACCACATTGAACACTTTAAAATATTCAATGCAGGACTCCTAACATTGCCACGTCCTTTAAGAGCTGACATTCACGAAGACTTTTATTCTACCGACATTGACCTGGTGGTAGCCATTCCCTTTTTCACTCACCTATCATTATTCAATGGAGCACCTTAATCCAGCCTATAGGTATCTTTTTTGCGGCTCAACTCTCATTGAATGCAACAATTGTTAGGACTTAAGCTTATGAGAAGAACCCAATCCAAAAGACTAATCCAATATTAGGTGAGAGAGTCTCGCATCTTAAGTATCACATTGAAACAGTTTGAAATATTTAATGTAAGACTCCTAATAATTATATATTAATAAAAAGTTAAGGCATATGAAATTAACTTTTTATCTTCATCATCTTATATTTTCTTTACTTTTCTCTCTTAACTTTGTTTTCCTTTTTTAATCTCACATTCTCTCTTGATTATATTATTATTTTTTAATGCGAAGAGAGCATAATTAAGATAAATAGTATTAAAAAGAAAAAGAAAAGACTAGGGTTGTAAATGAGTTGAGTCGAATCTGTCTGTGCTCGACTCGAAGAATTGGTTCGGCTCAAAACTCGGCTTGAGTTTGAGAAGAACTATTTTTTTAGCTCGAGTTTGACTCGATTATAGTTCGCGAGCAGTTCAATTCGGCTCGTTGGTTTAGTTCGTTTGCTCGAATCACATAGTTTAAAAGTCACTTTTTTGTTAAAAAAATAATCAAATTTTACATATTTGACTTTTTAAATTAATTCTTTTAAAAGAAAAAAATTGAAATACAATATAAATATTCCAATAGCAAATTAATAATTCAAAGCTACAAGAAAATAAAAATATTAAAACAAACAAAAAAATAAATATATTAATGTATTATATTAATTGAAAAAAAGTTTCTATTGCTATTTTTACGTCGGGTTTTTTATAAAAAAATTTAAAAAAGTGTAAGGTATATATATATATATATATATATATATATATATATATATATATATAGCTGGTTCATGAACCAAACGAGTCGAACTGCATACTGTTTATGTTCGGTTCATTTAATTAGTGAACTTAATTTTCAGCTTAAATTCAATTTAATTGATTCATAAATCAAGTTCAACGAATTAGATAGCGAATCAAATCTTAAACTATTTTCGAATTATAGCTCGGTTCATCGACAACAAAGAGTGAAAAGAAAGGTGAGAATACAAATTTTATGTGTCTTACTGGCTATGTATTATTGTTCATTGTACCACTACATTTTCAAAGAATAATGATAACAAAAAAATCATGGTCAACTCCTAATTGGAAATGGATTGTGTATATATTATATACTCCTGTGTACAAGAAATTATAAGAATCTTTTTTCTATTGTCTACGTCAATATCTTAGTTTTGATTAAATTAATTGAAGAACCAATCATCTTTTCTAATTTTAGGTGGGGGTGAGAATAACTTTGTGAATGTCTTATATCGTACTCCAATCGCAATTAGCAACTCGTAAACTCATTAATCATATTACTCCCTCCGGTAATTATTATAAGAAGAAATTTGCTTTTTAGATACATAGAATGTTTGATGTATCTAGACTATGTAATGAGCTAGATACATCAAACATTCTATGTATTTAAAAAATAAATTTCTTCTTATAATAAGGACCGGAGGGAGTACAATTCTTAAAGGTCGACACATATATAACATTGACTACACGTACGACCATTGATAATTTAGTGCTTAATACAAATTCCAATCATTAACAATATTTATTTTTAACCGGATACCTCTAAGTACAATTGCATAAAAGATTAACTTTTCGAGTTTTGTGAAATTTAAATGAATGAGAAATTCTTCCTATAAAATTTTAACGCTATGTATGTTTAAATCAGGGATCAATTAAACACATAATTTTGATTAAAATACTAAAAACGTAAATCATATCATCTAAACGCTTTTGAATATAAATTTTTCTATTCTTGAATATAAGCAAATATGTATATATGTAAAAAAAATTACTGTATTTAGAGGAAACGAATTCGACCAAATATATCAAAACTTTCATATATTTGAAGAAAAAACTCTTTAGTAAAAATATTTAAAAAGAAAAATTACAAGAATAGATTTCCATCATTATTTACATCCATCACCATCTATAATTTCAATATTTATATTTGTATTTCCGAAACAATTCTCATTATTCTTGAATGTCGGGTTCAGTGTTTTATAATCTGATCCAAATTATAAAACCATTTGTTTGGTAAAAGGAGATGAACTGTTAGAGTGGAAACACTCGAGGTTAGTTGGAGATCCCTTTATATACCAAATTACTTTTTCAATGTATATGAAAATGAAGAAAATATATATAGTGCCAACATTGAACCCTATATGGAAACAATATATAAATATTATAATGAGAGGAAGTAACTAATATTTTTTTTTTGACAAGAAGGAAGTAACTAATATTAAATCATGATACATGGTACGTATTGTATCACGGTCATGTCATTGCCGTCTTTGAATTAATGATCGACATTTCTTTAGCAATTTAACCACAAAAAATAACATTCGAGATCAACAATCACTCTTTGACCAATTTCTTTAATTTGATAAAAAACTAGCAAAATAATAAAATAAACAGATCCTCTGGCAAATTATAATCTTTAAAAGAGTAGAGTAAGCCTAACTTAAATTTAAAATTGTATGAAACAATATAGCCGCTCACTTATTTTATTATATATACGGCTTACATGGATCACGAAAATACACAAAAACAAAAGAGTTAATAGGTCTTTACACCCTGTAAAGTAGGCTTGTTTTGTTTTATACCTGTAAAAAATTTCTTTAATTTTCCCCTTTGCAAAATATATATTTTTGGTTTACCCCCTTGGGTGCAAGGAATTTGCACTTTTTAAATCGGTTGAACAAAATAACCGATTTAAAAAGTGCATCCAAGGGAAAAACCAAAAAAAATATTTTACAAGGGGGAAACTTAAAGAAATTTTTTACAACGGATAAAACAAAATACGCCTACTTTATAGAGGATAAAAAACTATTAACCCAAAACAAAATAAAACACAATATGTTTGTCAATTTTGTATCCACTTTTTTATAATTCATTGCTGAAAACTAATTTAGTATAAATTAAAGATTCCATAAATCGAAACTTAGGTAATAAAAAAATATCAAAATTATAATGATAGAAGTTGTGAGCGGAGTGTAAACCCCAATTCTCCACTTATATGCGTATGAGTTTATAATGATCATTGTGTCTATCTAAAAAAAATATAGTTCGAGTACTTGTCTAATGAACCACCACATCCTTTTTTTTTTTACAATGCATCCTTTTTCTTCTAGACACAATAAATAGTGTTTTATTATATGCTGTCTCAAAACAACATAATTAAGTGACATCATGGATTGCAAATAGTCAATTTGGGGGTTAAAAATATGGTAGACCTTGCCGGAGAACATTACCTCATCATCAACATTAACAAGCCACCTTGTTTTGGTTTTGCTTGTTTACAATTGATTTTTCCATATTTTAATTAACTATTAACTAACTAACCAGTAAGAGTCCAGTTTTCTAAAATGTTTTCGTGTAAATGGAAAACTTCCCAACAACAATAACAATATCTACTTTGTTACTTGTGGAATTTGATTTCCTATAGATTTGGTATTTAACTGTTTAATATATATTTATGTTTATACTTTCCCATTTTGTACATGTTTGCTACATAAAGACATATTTCGTTAAAACAAAATACTATTTTTTTTGTTAGAAGTGTATAATACTTTTGATTATTTGATTAGTAAAAGCTAGGTTTGGTCTTGCTTCTCAAACCAAAGGTTGTTCAACTTATTGGCACAAGAAAATCTTGCTTACAAGGTTGAGTCCATTACAATTTACAACCATTGATTATTATTAGAAGAGTAGTTGGTAAAAGAAAGCTAAGAAAAAAAATTCACGTAAGATTAGAAGCTTAGTTAAGAAGACAACATATAAGATGATTGTGAACCTTTTAATTCTTGTTAATTTCCTTATGACTTTTGTTACGAATATATTCAATTAAATTGATACATATGTTCTTGTCAAAATTATTTGTCATGTTGTGAACAATGTGATTGAGCCAAGGAGTTACGTACATTTAAATATTATTTTCAAAACAACGGCCATAATGAAAATAAAAAATTGCTATATAGACCCGCCATCTTTGCTCCCAGGCCCTCCAAAGTGACGAAAATGCTCCTGATCAACAATTTCGATAAGGACATGACGATCAGAAAACAACTTCGTTGATTACTCGACGAAATCACGTGTAAATTTTGGCCAAACCTGGATCCTGCGCATGATGCACACATTTTCGTCTCGCAATTACCGAGCCGTAGTCAACGAAAACACGCGCGTTCGTCTTGTAACTATCGAACTCAAGTGTTTCTTTTTTTAAATCACGAAGACACAATTTTCGTTGTGGAGTCAACGGAATTTTAGTTATTTTGCTCAGATGAAACGTTTCGTCAATTAGGTACCGAATTGTTTTTAATTTCGTTACGTAAACGATAAAATTTTTGAACACCAACTCAAGGGTATTTTGGGATTTTAGGGGAGTCTGGGAGCAAGTAAGGGGGGGGCCTCAATAGCAAATCTCATGAAAATATTGCAAACAGAGCATAGGAGATATAAAGCCCAACTTCAAACAATACCTAAGAAATAAGAAAAAGAGTGTTACTTTTTGTGCCCCATGCATTTCCTCAAGCACCCCTGAAATTACCAAAATAATCCCCCCTCCGTGTAGAATGCGAGCACAATTCACTTCCTAAAAAACGAGTGTGTAAATAATATGACCGTTTGTCAACCTTTGGAATGCATCCACCCTCAAAGAACAAGGTTTAAAAACATAACATTTGCTTTCTAAAAAGCGAAACTTATGCGTTTGCTTTCTAGAAAGCGAACGGCTATCCTATATAAGTCACACTTCTTCCCCTCGTTTTCCCAGTTACAAAAAAAAGGTAAAAACGCTAAAATAATCTCTCAAACCCTTGATACTCAACTACGATGTAAAAGTTATATTTTGAAAACAGTTCTACGAAGAATCTGAAAAGTGAGAAAATGATAACATCGTGCCACGATGGGACCAATGAATGGTCCTGCTATAAGCCATTTTGACATAATGGAAAAACCTCTAAAGCGCTAAATGGTCATGTGGGTAGTCTATCCTTTTACATCTTGCTTTCTCGGTAATTGTTTCTACACAATCCAAAAAAGATATGTCATGATCTATTTTAATATAGTGTAGATATGTAATAACATTGATCCATGATTGCTGGACGACTTACTATCAAATTTCTAATCGGGCCATCCACCATTCATATCCTCGTAGCAAGGCCGATAGCGTTGGGGGCAAGGGGACGTGTTAAGAAGTCACACATAGGTTGTGAGATGTCTTGAATATGTGTTAATAAATTAGAGGCAATCCTCACTTTATAAACAAATTTTGTATAATGAATTAGGTTCAAAACTCAATTCTAAGAGTTATTTCTAACTGTAGTAATCACAAGGAAATGCATTAATTATAATCCAATTCTGATTTTGCAGCATATATCTTTTTCAAGATTGCCAATCATCATAAATAATACAAATGTCGGAAGAAAATCAAATTTCATCATTTTATTCATGAACTAGAAAATGTCACATGATAGGTTTTCCATTCTCTATTTTTTTTAAGTAGATGATTTTTACTACTTTGCTTCTTTTGCAGCCTTGTTTATGTTGTTGAGATAATTCTTACCAACTTCTACAATGTTTGCCAATGTCGGGATGGAAACAAATGAGACATTGGCTGCATCCTCTTCTTTGATTTCATACTCTATATTGTAGACATGATTATGCTTGAATCTTCACCTTTCTCTATTACTTCAAAGCGAACTCTAACTAGTGTGAATCCAATATCCAAGTATCCCACCTTCAACAACTTCTACTTCTTTGATGCGCTTTTCATTATCAATTTTGGTGAACTTCTCTTTGTAACCAGCTAGGCCAAGTATACCTGTTCAAACTCAAACTAAACTATTAATGTTTATGTTAACAAAACATACTAGAGATTTGGAAAATTATTGTCATATGCAATCATTTTTGTTTTGAGTATAAAACTTAAAATCTTACCTTCTAGTTCGAATCAATTTTGAAGGCAAAAAAACAAACAGTTTGAGAGTATCATTTATTAAAATGTAAATTGAAAACACCGTGCGCTATTTTCATGATTTTGATGAAACTTTAAAGTATCGATTAAGGAAGACATGCGTCTAATTTGATATTGAACTGAAATTAAACATGCTATCAAAATTTTCAAAAAAAAATTATTCTTGCGAAAACTCAAGAAACATTGGGCTCGTTTGTTTTGGCTTTTTTTAAAAAGTGGATTCTATAGTGTTACATAATTTTGTGTAAAATTAATTTACAAAGAAACTTTTTATGAAAGCTTAAAATGAAAATTTGGTTTGAATAGTGATTTTTAAAATATAATTTTAGGTATTTCGTCCTTTTATCTAAAAAAAATTGATATCAAAATTTCAAAAAAATTATTTAATTTGAAGCTATTTGAAATAGATTTTTATAAAAATCATTTTTGAAATAAAACTTTTTGAAAAAATTGAGATTTTACTATATTTTGATATTCAGTAATGTATGTTTATGTTATATGATGTCAAAATTAGTATTTAAATTTTAACAAAATGAATATAAAAAAACTTGTAATATTTTGAAAAACAATTTTACAAAATTTATTTTAAAAAATATGAAAAAAATCCATTTTTTTAAAGCTGAAACAAACAGGCTCATTTTCTTTTCAAATGAATCTCTAGACATGTTCGTAGATCGATCTCTTCAAGTGTTCAAAACTAATCCAGATTTATCATCACATAATTAACACTATCATCAAGTGATAAAAAGTAAACTAAATGGTGACTCGAGGGAGCTAATTATATAAATATGAAAATTAGATTTTAATTTGTGTATATAGTTGTAACAGGCAACAAATAATGTTACATTAATATAATATACTAAATGATACTAAATGATATACCTGGAGTGAATGTGAGTTTGAGAATAGTTCCAACTCCTCCATCTCCTTCAATTATCTCCTCCTTTTGAGACAATTCAGGCATCTTTTAATTTCCTCAGCCAGTTTTCCAATAGCAAGGGTACCAAAGAGTTCCCATGCTTCACTTGCTGGCACTTCCAGCTCCAACTCATGCTCAACTTGACCAAACATCTTGTTGGAACATTGATGTGAAGATAGAAAGAAATTGGAAGGTTGGAAGATTAAACACTAAGTAATTAAACTTTGATTTAATATTGTGTGAATTGAAAAAATAGAGTGTGGGGGTCCCACATAAAATAGAACACACACATTAGTAGTGTTTAAATAGTGGTATTTAATTTTAAATACATGATAATGATGAAAATAATAATAATTATTATTTTTATTCATCAATATCACTTCCCATAATTTTAGCTTATGGTTCTCTCATTAGTTTGTTATTGTGGATTTGTTTCTTTTGATCTCATCCACAAATGTTGTTGAACGGATTATTGGATAAGTTTCTTTTTGATCTTATCCATTAGAGTAATTGATGTAGCAATTTTTGCTAAAACAGTTACAAAATCTATATATAAATAGAGGACTCCACTCAGTTCAAAAACTACACCGAAAAAAGAATTCTTCTAAGATCGAATCTTTTTCTTCTTTCTCCCTTCAACTTGTGTTTACGAGTTGTTCATTATTCTCTTCATCTAATCTTTCTGTCCCTTCGGTTTTGAGTGGTATACATACCATATTTGACCGGTAATTCGTTACCGTATAGAAGATGTTACTTCTCGAACGATTATCAACAGTGCATTTGATAATCGCACAGTGAACTGGACTATTTTATCCTGGAGGCGCACGGCTTATAGTCAACCTTGCACAAACTTTGGGTCGAGCCGTGAAACGTCTTAAAGAGAGCGACCTGGTCGTGACCCAACCCGATAAATTCTTCGGTGATTTTCCCTTTCAGGTATTTTCCAAAAATTAAAACCAACACATCTTCTTTCTATGTCTTTTTCACAAAAGCTTACTTTTGAACTTTAAATTTAGTAGATGTGATATTTATTTGTATATACTATAAGGTATTTGAAATATTTAAGATGTTCCCTTTTGATGCAGTTGCATATATGATCACGAATTTTAATTTTGATTATGCAATTAAAATGTCTAATGAAAATATATATATGCATAATTATTCTTAACGTGACACTCTGTAAGATGCTTATTATTGGCTTATTTTTATATTGTTGTTGTTCTTAATATTTTTTTTCAAAGGTTATCTCTAATGAAAATATTCTTATGTGCGTGAATGAAATGTACAAAATGTATATAGGTACAACTAATTATTTTTATTTTTTTCTTTTTGAAGCAACAACTATTTATTCTACTAGTCAAAATATTAAACCTAACATATTTAGTCATTACTTTACTTTAGCGCCATCGACTATTCTTTCGTGTTATAAGGACCAAACTGCACTCCCGTTAGCTTAGCTCAATTGGTAGGACATTGCATTATATGGATCAGGGTTCGAACTCCGATCATTTCACTTATCCACCTTAAAGTTGGAATTTTTAGCCGCTAGACAACTTAACAAAAAAAAAGACGACCAAACTTCACATGTTTGTCAAATTTCTCATATCATAATAACTTATTTATGACAAAAAGTTGTTTCTATCATAAATTAAATTGAAGTTCTTCCAAATAATTAATTTAAAAGAAAATTATTAACAACTTAATTAAGTTTAATATCTTCGTTGCATACTACTATTTCTAATTACACTAACCTTTCATTCGGCTACCCAAGAAAAGAATCAACTAGATGAATTAAATTCAGTTTCTTGCTGCGTGTATTCTAAGTATCGGTACTACTATACTTTAACAAATACTTCCTCCGTTCTAAAATATAAGTAAAAACGAGTTAAAAAAATTTGATGTATTTGGTTTAAAATTTGGATCAAATATATGCAATGTTAATCAAATTTTACGTATATTTTGAAACAGAGTAATTATAATTTTACAATGATTGTTATTATATTTTTCATAATCAACTAAAGTATAACTGGCTGCTGGCCTAACATGTGTCACAAAATTAATAAAAAAATAAAATAAGCCGCCGGTCCAACAAAATAATTAAGCTCTCTATCCATTCAATTAAAAAATTGCAAATTCACTTCTTTCAGTTTTCTAAATTTCCCAAAATTACACAATTGACATTCATTTATTGTAAATCATTAGTAGTTATCAATTATATTCATTTTGGTTTCTAAGACTTCAGATACACAATTGTAAAGACTCGAATTCAAATTTAGTGAATTTGTTTAGTGTATGTGTAACCTTTACACATATTTGACTCAATGATTAATTTTGGTGAAATATCACACACCTTTTGCGATAATATCTTTCAACCTTCTCACGTTCTCACCAAATTTCCACAGCGTTCACACGACACACGTACTACAAACAACTCTTCTATTTATAGACGAAATAGAAAAAGAGTCGTTGTGATTGTTGCAATTAATAATACGATTGTTTATTAAGAGGTTGAATACCTGGACTATTTTTGTTGTTTTGTGTAGCTGACACATGTGTCATTGTTATTGATTTTGTAAGCCAAGCTTTTTGAAACATGATTGCAGCTTCTGAAGACTCCTAGCTTCTGAAGCTCTCAAACTTCTGAAGTGTCTCAGGTTCTGAAGTTAGGCAGCTTCTGGAGCTTCACAGCTTCTGAAGCTCATCTGCTTATGAAGCTCGGTTCGTTCTGAAGCTCTATTTTATTTCTGAAGCTCTGTTTTCTGAACCTCTGTTCAGTTATGTTTTTCTGTTTTGGTAGTTAGTTTGAAGTTATCCGTTAGGTAGTTGTGTATAAATACGGGTGTAACTTCACATGTAAATAACGATTTTGTGAATAAGATTTTTACACTCTTTTCTTTCCTAAGTTTCATTTTCTTCTTTATCAATTTCTTCCTTGTGTGCTCTTTGTCATTGGGTTTTATCCCCAACAAAATGGTATCTAGAGCAAGTACGATCGAAGGGATTTTTGATTCATATCTTCTTCAAGAGGAGAATCAAAGGTTGAGGTGAATCAATCAACCATGGCTGGGAAAAGCAATTTCGACGCGAATTTGCCCATTCTTGATGAAAAGAATTGGGATACATGGGTGAAACAGACGAAGGTGATATTCATTGTTCAAGAAGTGGATGAACAAGTGAATACAATCCTTAACCCATTACCAGCAAATCCAACAGATCAACAGAGAGCAACATTCAGAGAAGCACAGAAAAAAGACAGCAAGGCTCTATTTCTCATCCATCAATGCGTTGATGCGAAGGTGTTTGAGAAAATTGCAGATTCTACAACCTCCAAGGATGCTTGGGACATTTTGCAGAAATGTTATGGTGGAGATGCAAAGGTCAAGAAGGTGAAGTTGCAAGCCTTGAAGAGACAGTGCGAGCTGTTGCAGATGAAGAATGATGAGTCAGTTTCAGATTACTTCACAAGATTAGTGACTCTCACCAATCAGATGAAGAATTGTGGTAGTAATCTTGATGAGCAAGAAACGGTTGAAAAGGTATTGAGAACTTTAACTCCTAAGTTTGATCACATTGTAGTGACAATAGAAGAGACAAAAGACCTGAGTGAGATCAAGATTGAGGATCTGCAGAGCACTCTTGAAGCTCATGAGCTGAAGCATGGTGAGAGAAGCCATGTCAGGGAGGATGAGCAAGCTCTTTTCACAAAGTTCAAGAAATACCAGAAAGACAAGAACTAATGGCAGGGAAAGAAAGATTCTAAGACGAGCAAAGATGATGGTGAGACAGGACCTGAATCCTCTGATGGAGGAGGAGGGAAACAGAAGGCTAAGTCAAAGAAGAAGGTTGACAAGAGCAAGATCCAATGCTACAACTGTGATAAGTATGGCCACTATGCAAATGAGTGCAAAAATCCAAAGAAAAAGAAGGGCCAAGAGAATGAAGAAGAGGCAAAGGTAGCACATGATGACTCAAGTTCAGAGGATGAAACAAGTTTCATGGTGACAATTGCTGATGAAGCAGTAGATTCCATGGTGTGGTACTTTGACTCAGGCTGTTCTAATCACATGACTGGCAATATGAGCATCTTAACTGACTTTGATGAGTGTCTCAACACTAAAATCAGATTGGCTAATAGTGATTCCATTAAGGCAGAAGGCATGAGAAATGTTGTGATTCAGAGGTCTAATGGAAAGAAGGCTGTAATTGAAAATGTACTATATGTTCTTGGGATGAAGTGCAATCTCATGAGTGTGGGACAATTGATTTCAAAGGGGTTCAAGGTAGTTATAGAGGATGAGACTCTACAACTATTTGATTCTAAGAAGAGATTAGTTTTCAAGACAGCACAAAGTAAGAACAAAATTTACAAGACTCAGATCAAAGCCATTGAAGCTACATGTTTGTCTGCAACCACAGAGGATAGAGAGAGTGATCTATGGCATAAGAGGTATGGGCATTTGAATTTTAAAAGCTTGTCAATGCTTAATTCAAAGTGCATGGTGTTAGGTTTACCTAGTGTCATAACTCCAGTAGACACATGTATTACTTGTTTGTTAGGAAAGCATCATAGATCTTCATTCAAAAGTCATTTGCCTATGAGATCTAGTGATGTGCTGAATGTTGTGCATTCTGACATATGTGGACCATTTGATGTTCTATCAACTGGTGGAAACAAGTACTTAATGACATTTGTTGATGAATACTCAAGGATGATATGGTTGTATCATATCAAGGCCAAGAGTGAAGCTTTTGAAGTGTTTAAGAGGTTCAAGACATTGGTTGAAAAGCAAAGTGACAAGTCTTTGAAGATTCTGAGAACAGATGGTGGAGGTAAGTATACCTATAGGGAATTTGAGAAAATCTGTAAGGATCAGGGCATAATCCATGAGGTCACTGCACCATACACTCCTCAACACAATGGTCTTGCTGAGAGGAGGAATATAAGCATTCTAGATATGGCCAGAAGTATGGTAAAGCAGAAGAACCTTCCATCAAGGTTCTGGGGTGAAGCTGTAGCCACAGCTGTTTACATACTAAACAGAAGTCCAATTAAGAAACTGAAGGATAAGGTACCTGAAGAGGTATGGTCTAAGAGTAAGCCAAGTGTGAGTCACTTGAAGGTGTTTGGTAGCTTGTGCTACAAACATATGCCTGATGTTAAGAGGAAGAAACTAGAGGATAAAAGTGTACCTATGATATTCGTTGGATATCACAGGACTGGTGCTTATAGGCTCTATAATCCTACTTTAGACAAGGTAGAGATTAGTAGAGATGTGAAAGTGTTAGAGGATGAAAGTTGGGATTGGAAACATAAGATCACATCTAAGAAAACTTGTGCAGTGGACTTAGATGTTGGATCAAGCAACACTAACAACAAAGTCACATTTGTGAACCAAAATCACAACCAAGGTGCCAACAGTGATGAAGATATGCATACCTCTAGTGATGATGACAATGTTGTACCACCAAGACCTCAGAGGAATGTTCAGTTGCCTAGAAGGCTAGCTGACTGTGAGATTGTTCCTGATAATGCAGTAGACAATGAAGGAGAAATTGTGCATTATGCAATGCTTGCAGACACTGAGCCTATAGATACCAAAGCTGCATTGAAGAGTAAGGTATGGATGGAGACAATGATTGATGAGTTGAAGTCAATTGAGAAGAATAGAACACGGGACTTGTGTGAATTGCCCTCAGACAAGAGAGCAATTGATGTGAAATGGGTATACAAAGTCAAACAAAATCCTGAAGGCAAAGTGATAAAATACAAGGCAAGGCTTGTAGCTAAAGGGTTTTTACAGAAGCAAGGGTTGGACTATGACGAGGTATTTTCACCAGTGGCAAGACATGAGACAATAAGGTTAGTAATGGCCTTAGCTTGCAGTAACAGATGACCCCTATTTCATTTAGATGTGAAATCAACATTTCTGAATGGACCCCTAGAGGAAGATGTGTATGTGAAGCAGCTTCCAGGGTTTGAACTAAAGGGCAAGGAAGATAAAGTGCTAAAGCTAAATAAAGCTTTGTATGGTCTGAAGCAAGCTCCAAGAGCTTGAAACAAGAGAATTGATCAGTTCCTTGTCACACAAGGCTTCAGGAAATGCAGTGTAGAATATGGTGTTTATGTAAAAGGCAGTGATGGCAAGCATATGTTGATCATATGCTTGTATGTTGATGACCTGTTGGTGACAGGTAGCTCACCTACAGAAATAGAGAAGTTCAAAACACAGATGAACTATGAATTTGAGATGACTGACCTAGGAAAGCTGACCTACTTTCTAGGGATGGAGCTCTTGGAAACTCCAAAGGGAATGATATTACATCAATCCAAGTATGCTACTGAGATTCTGAAGAAGTTTGAGATGCTTGACTGCAACTCATCAGTTACACCTGCAGATACTAAGGTCAAGTTTGATGAAGAGGCAGGTGGTGACAGTGTTGATCCAACTATGTTCAGGCAGCTAGTTGGTTCATTGAGATACTTGTGTCAAACTAGGCCTGACATAAGCTATGCAGTAGGTTATGTCAGCAGGTTTATGAGCAAACCATTGAAGTGTCACTTGTTAGCAGCAAAGAGGATACTTAGATACATCAATGGTACAATCCACTATGGTGTGCTGTTTCCATACTCTAAGGGTAATGGAAAGCTAGAGTTGAGTGGTTTTTCTGATGCTAACTGGTGTAGTGATAAGGTAGAAAGGAAAAGCACCAGTGATTACTTGTTTAAGTTCCAAAATGCACCTGTGTCTTGGTGTTCCAAGAAACAGTCAGTCATAGCTCTCTCAAGCTGTGAAGCAGAGTATGTAGCAGGTTCTTTAGCAGCTTGTAGAGCTAACTGGTTGCAATCACTTCTCAGTGAGATATGCATTGTTGAAGACATCACAGTGGTGCTGAAGCTTGACAACAAATCAGCAATCAATTTGGCTAAGAATCCTGTTAGTCATGGTAATAGCAAACACATTGAAACTCGGTTTCACTTTCTCAGAGACCAAGTTAATAAGGGGAAGTTAATTCTAGAGTATTGCCCCACTGAGAATCAACAAGCTGATATAATGACTAAGGCTGTGAAGAGAGATCAGTTCCTCAAGCTCAGGAGGGAGATAGGGATTGTATGTTTCGATAACTTGTCTTAAGGAGGAGTATTGGTTTTGTAAGCCAAGCTTTGAAACATGGTTGCAGCTTCTGAAGGCTCCTAGCTTCTGAAGCTCTCAAGCTTCTGAAGTGTCCCAGGTTCTGAAGCTAGGCAGCTTCTGGAGCTCAGCAGCTTCTGGAGCTCAGCAGCTTCTGGAGCTTCGCAGCTTCTGAAGCTCATATGCTTCTGAAGCTCGGTTCGTTCTGAAGCTCTGTTTTATTTCTGAAGCTCTGTTTTCTGAACCTCTGTTCAGTTATGTTTTTTTGTTTTGGTAGTTAGTTTGAAGTTATCCGTTAGGTAGTTGTGTATAAATACGGGTGTAACTTCACATGTAAATAACGATTTTGTGAATAAGATTTTTACACTCTTTTCTTTCCTAAGTTTCATTTTCTTCTTTATCATTTTCTTCCTTCTGTGCTCTTTGTCATTGGGTTTTATCCCCAACAATTGTCACAGGATCATGCTTTGGTATTATTCATGATTTGCATGATATGACCGTTGGAAGGAAACATTCTCAATTGTTTGATAGTTCCTTTGATCAACAAATGTTATTCTTGAAGGAAAATAGGGATAGAAAAGCAGCGGAATTTAAAATTTTCCTTAGTTGATCCTTACGAATGAGCATGATGTGTGTTAGAACTTTTACCTTTCGAGTAGATGAACTTTGATTCACAATCAAAATCTTGATCACGAGCATTGAAGACGAACAACAACGCCTCTAACTAGTTCACACGAACAACTACCTTCAATATGAGTGCTAACTCCAAGGATGAAGCTTTCTAGTGAGTGGTGGGAGGAATAAGGGTTTAGGGTTTTAGCAAGAGAGTTTGCTTCAAGTTATTTTTCCTTTAGCAAAAGGGTTCTATTTATAGAACCAACAAGTAGAACTAAAGCCCACTAATTAAATAAGCCAAAGGGGGACGCATGCCCCATGTGTCATGTACACATGAGCGCTCCCACACCATACCATATGGTGTATCACTTATTTAATTACCGTGATACCCTTATCACTTTTCCATATTCCTCTGAGGTGCACCGTACCTTATGGTGTTCCAATCTCACATTATACTGTCCTTATGTGTGTGACCCTGTAGGTTTCCGTAACGTTGACAGTTATATTCAATCATCCATTTAATCATAACAAAAAGTGAGCGGTATCTAGCAACACATCACTGCTACCCAACCCAAGTCAAGGAAATGTCATGTGATCTTACAAACCTTATCTGTGATAATGTTTATGTGCATAATTACCCTTTTGCCCTCATGTCTATATTGAACACAAGGCATACACTGTGTCATCCTTGCTCGGTTCAATATTGGGCCCTTAGACATTTATCCTGTTATGCAGGATGGGCGAATTCCATCTAGGTCACTCATGTTCCTCAGCATGCTTTGTGAAGCACCCATCAACTGTCTTTATGATCATCCTGTTACGGACAACGTTTGATCAGTAATAAAGTACTTGACTCTACATCTAGGGTCCACAGTGGCTTCAGGGCTAAGGGTGGTATACACCATTATCACCATGATAGTAACTTATGACATCTTGCATAACGTTATATGTAGCACTCTCATAGCGGGTCAATCCAGTATAAATATTACTCTTAATATTTATACCCATGTTAAGACTTGATAACTCTTTATCCTATGATCCATGAGATGCGATCATCAGTCTATTTTCATGGTAATCTCTATGTTTTATCATTATCCCAATCACAATAAAACTCGACTACGGATGCTTTAAGAATAGTGTTTTTATTTTAATGAATCTCATGATTAAGTCACACTTAATATTTCAATAAATGGATTTAACCATTCTAGGGACTCTATAATTTTGGACATACAAACATATTAGAGTAATGCCTTTTATTTATTAATAATAAAGTGATATAAGTACCAAAAGTATTGGCCTCTAGGGCTTACACCAACAATTCTATCTTTTAAATCCTTTTGCCATCATGATATCATTCTTTTTTGATATTCTAGCACAGGGGATGAAAGTCTTCAATAGTAACCCAGAGATTGATGAAATGTTAGACTTTGACTTTCTTGTCTTGTATGTTGTTCAGAGAATGAGATGATCATCTATATGGTGTCTGAAGTGCCCTTACTCTCCCTTAGATCTGTCTAGAAATTTAGGAGAAGTTTGTAAATGGGGTAAGAAGCATACTGTGAATAGAAGTTTGGAGTGGCAGAGACCAGCTCAAAATGAGTGGAAATGGAATGTTGATGGGTCATCAAAAGGAAAACCAGGAGCTGCTGGTATAGGAGGTGTTTTAAGGAATGATCGCGGTGATATAGTTGCTGAGTTTGCAGCTTCAATTGGTGTTAGAGACTCTAATGAAGCGGAATTTTTAGCTATTGTTTTTGCGCTTGAGCAGTCGTTAGATAAGGACTAGTTGTCTAAGGAGCATATTATTATTGAATCAGATTCAAAAAATGCTTTGGCTTGGGTTAATAAGAATACCGAAAGTCCGTGGAGCTTACGTTTTGCCAATAACAAATTGCATAATATTCTCCTCTCGTTGAAAAAGGTGTCGTTTGTTCATGTTCATAGGGAAGCAAACTGTCATACCCCAATTTTTCCAGCCGCTACACAAACATGTTGGCAGATAACTTGGCTAAGAAGGGTGCAAATATGGTTGGTTGTTGGATTGAGTTGAGATGAAGTTCCTAGCTTGTTTTGTACTGGTATTAGAATTTAATTGTGCTGCTTGTTGTTGGTATGTGTCTCGTGTGATGGCTGGTGTCTTGGTTGGGGTACTATTATGAGGGTGTTGTGTTGTTTTATTTTGTTTTAGATACTGCTAAGGCTTTCGAGTGTTGCAGGAAGGGACCTATGTCTAGAACTTTTGTCTTTTAGTGTGTTGTTGTTTTGGCTAGAGTTTTTTGGTGTATTGTATTAGTAGTGTCTCTGCTGTGTTTAGGTGTGTTGATGGTGTTTTGTTTGGGTCCCTTCCTTGTTTCATTTTGGTGTTGTACTCTTTTGTCCGACTTCCGAGCATATGATTGTGTGAAGCCTTTGCAACCCTTCATAGAAGGTGGGTAGAGTGTTTTCACTATGATGCTGAGTCTGGATCTCTTTTATTTGAATAAAAATTTACTTATCGAAAAAAAAATCTATACCACAGAAGATTGTTATTGAAGTTTAGGACAAACAAAGTCTTCACTTATATAATCTTTAGTATTTTGCTCTCATGATGAAGATAGTACATACTATGACTGTTTTTTCGTCATTTGCAGCACAAGATGATGATATATCATCTTTTTAATCTTTTTGTTGAAATCATGGTATAATATCCATAAGATGAATGTCTTCTTTGATTTAGGATTCTTTTTCTTCTAATGTGTTTGTTGAGAGGATTATCAAAAAAATTGTTGTGTAGAGGATCGCAAGAATCTTCTTAATAGTATAATTATGAACATTTCATATATACATATACACTTGAAGACACAGTTAGATAAATTGTGTCTTTTATCGAGTGTTAAATGTTTGTTATCATAAAAACACTAAACGAATGAGATATTAGAACACATTTTACTCTAACACAACCACTTAACATCATGCATTATGACTAGCCAAATAATTTCCATATATTTTGCCAAATATATGTTTTATTACCATGCATTGCCATATCAAAAAATTAATTGGAATTAGAAAAATCCTAAGCCACCCTCCTCTTTGGAACACACCATGTGATCCCAAGATAACCGACAAATACCTTTTCTTGTTGTAATTACTTTGAGGTGAACCATATGGAAATATATACAAGTTGTTAGCTCCGTTCTTGATATTTTATGAGCCTTAGATCAAATATAAAAAGAAAAAAAAAATTATGTCATTTAAAATAATACATACATAATAATAGTTTTACAAATTATAAAAAAAAAAATTTACTTAAAAATTCATAGAAGCGATTTTTTTGAGCATTTTGAGATGCAAAATCATTTATAATGTTCTCCAACATATCTTCTCAATTAACAAACTTATCGAACCGTTCAATTAACAAACTTATAAGTTTTAATCAACTTCAATTTTAAAAAACTTTTTTTTCCATTGATGCTACAGTCATAGATACTATCAATAAAACTCTATCAGCAATTGATACATTTGGATAACAACCTGCATATTTGACAAATTTAATAATATCAATGGCAAACATTGTTTTAGTTAGCAAAGTAACTTGTAACACTTTTAATTCCTCAAAAGTTTTGTTTCCTATTTTTTATTAAGGTCAAAATAAGCGTTTTTTTTACACACATAAGCAAGCAAACATACTTAATTACTCATATAATTGATTTTTTATTTTTTATTTTTTATAATAGTAGGTAGTTATAAAAAAATTATGGGGCCCTCAAAATAGTGGGCCTAAGGCCGTCGCACATCTAGTCCCCCTATCAGGGTCTGCCCTGTTGAAAATATACATGTCGAAAAGTTCTAATTTTCTCAACAAATAGCATCACACCAACTATATATCCATCATAATATCTTGTAAAGAATAATATCTCTTTCATTTTTTTATTCATGTATTAAATATGACTCTTTAAATCATGCATGTCATGTTAGAATGAGTATTATATATGATTGAAATATAAAGTGATTTTAATTTTAACTTGTGATATTTTATTTTTACGAAACTCTTATTACACTATTACTCCCTCCGGTCCTTTTTATAAGAGACAACTCACATTTTAGATTCATTCAATAATTGATGGTCTATATTATAGCTTATATACATTAATTATTGAATGAATCTAAAAAGTTAATTGTCTCTTATAAAAAGGATCTGATGGAGTATTTATTAAATAACTTACTATATTTAAATTGCTTAATATATTATAATATTCTATTATGGGTTAGGATCAAATGACTTATATGTTTTATCTCTCACATTTTTTTCCTTTTCCCATTCTTTTCTTATTTTGAATCATTCAAGTAATTAACGTCATTGTAAATTCCCCGTCACCGTCTTCGAAATCAACTTCTTTACTCGAAACTTCATCTAGTGGAGTTTCCTTATACTTAGCACAATAAACCATAAAGGTCGAGACCTCCTTAACCGTAGCTTGCTCAGATTCTTCGGAACTCTCGAATCTACTGTCTTATCCTTCAGCATACTCATCTGCCAGAGATGCACTGTGTTCGAGATGTCAACTTCATATGATTCATTTTTGAATTTTAATCCAATATAAGAGTTTTCAGATTTTTCTAATCCAATACTCCAAGGCTCGAAGCAATTTTTCCTGCTACTATTTTCTCCTTCACTAATCAAAAAACAAGAAGCCAAAACATATCCAAATAAATGACATAGGATTAAGATACATATTGTTCCGAGTAGATTTGTTTACCATGAATAGGATTAAGATATTCAGAGTCCAGGTTATCACAAACAGTTGAACAATAATTCCACAATAACCATTGGGCAAGACAACTAAAATGGAAATAATGAAATTTCTTAAGAACAAAATAAATAAATCAATAATAATTAGTTAACAAAATCATTCGTTAACAAAACTATTAGTGATGATAATTAGTTAATAAAGCCATTAATGATGATGATAATAATAATAATATTCATATCAATAATACTAATATTAACAACCGACCTTAGGTATGTTTATGTTTCTTTCCTTATTTCTAGTGTTGAAAAGACTCCTTTTGCAACATATGATTCTTGATTCACTTACCGTGTCCAACAAGGCACCTACATTACTCCCGACATTAATATGTCGATCACAGAGAAAGCACATTTTGGGCTCAGTTGCATTCTCGTTGTTGGAAGAACCTATACTAGGGATGAATTTCATTACAATGAAGTCGTATGGTGACCTTGAATGACTCAAATTATGTTATCTAAAACAAAAAAGTTGAAGATCTACTTTAATGTGGAATTTTTTGGACTCGCCCCTTGGATGCACTTTTAAAATCGGTTATTTTGTTTTAACCGATTTAAAAAGTATTGTTTTTTAAATCGGTTAATCTGTTCAATCAATTTAAAAACTGAAAATTCCTTGCATCCAAGGGGGGAAACCAAAAAAATTTACTTTTCAAGGGGCAAGTCACAAAAAAAATTACAGGGGGGAAAAACAAAACTTGCCTATATTACAGGGGGATAAAGATCTATTTACCCTTCTTTTTTTTAACCCTCATAGTTTTAAACGACCAATTTTAACCCCCTAAGTTTCAAAATTGCTCGACATTAGCCCCGCAATTTAAATTGCTCGATTTTGGCCTCCCAAGTTTATCCTCTTTTGCATTTGCTAGTCCTTTTTTGACTAAAAATTGCTTATGTGACATTTAAAAAATAACATAAAATATTTTAAAAATAACTAAAATACGTTTTGAAAATTGAAAATATGTTTTAAAATTTTAAAAATATTATAAAATAGTAATATTTGCTTTTATAAAAATGTATTAAAAAATGTTTTTTAATAAAAGGTTTAATATATTTATTTTTTTTTTTAAAATAGTTCATAAAAAAATGTATTACTTTTTGGTTATAACAAAATCATTTTATAAATAAACTACTTAATATATTACATATAATAAAAAATATTTTATAAGTTATTTTTAAAAAAAAAAATTTGAAATTTTCTTTATTTAATTTTAAAATGCCACATATACAATTTTTAATTAAAAAATTCAACAGGGGGCTAGTAAATGCAAAAGAGGTAAGCTTGGGGAGTCAAAATCGAGCAATTAAAACTTAAGGGGTTAAAATCGAGCAATTGTGAAACTTAGCGGGTTAAAATCAAACGTTTAAAATTAGAGGGTCTAAAATCGCACAATTAGGAAATCTGAGTGGCCAAAACTGCAATTTAGCCTAAAAAAATTGTTGAAAATACTCTTCTTTTTCAAAAAGATGATATTTTTTTTTTGAAGTTAAAATACTTTCATTAAAGAGCCGAAACACAGCTTAATAAAACATTACAAACAGCAGCAGGCACAGCTGCAGAAACAGAAAACCCAGATACAAGAGGGGCAGCCCCTAACCAAGTCCTACTACCCACAATCTTAGCCAAAGAGGCCAAATTATGGGCACAAGATATATTCATATCAGTTCACCACATTTCTCTACATTGCACAACATCTGAGAAATAATAATACATGATGATGTCAATTAATGAAACAAAATGTTGTAAGCAAATCAACTTTCATCATTTTATTTATTCATTTAACTAGGCAATAAGTTTTCCCCATATCTCTAGTGTTGATATTTACTACTTTGCTTCTTTTGCAGCCTTGTTTCTGATGAGATAATTCTTCCCAACTTCTATAATGTTTGCCAGTGGCTTGATGGAAAAAAGTGAGGAATCAACTTCTTCCTCTTCCTTGACTTCATACTCTATTGTACTTTTCATTATGCTTGATTCTTCCCCTTTCTCTATCACTTCTAAACGAATTCTATAAAGTGTGAATCCTAAATCCAAGTATCCACCTTCAACTACCTTTACTTCTTTGATGCGTTTTTCAGGATCAATCTTGATGAACTTCTCGTATAAACCAGTTGGGCCAGGTAAACCTGATCAAACTCCAACCAAAACAATCAATGTTATTTTAAAGGGGTTATGTTAACAAAAAAAAAATACTATAGTTTATATTTAGAGAGGCTTTGTCTATCTTGCACAAATGAGACATTATTTTTCACAATTCGATCGATAAGACTTACCATTGTATCGAAATGTCAAATCACATCTTATTTGATCTGATGGTAAGACATATTGATCAAATAGTAAAATAAGCTTCTGTATAATGAAATATTTGTTTCACTTGTATAGGCTTAACGTATTTAGTATCGTCCCAAACCAAAATGGGTTAGCCCAATTGTGAAGGCTTGAGTATTGGGTCTTTGGAATTTGCTACTTTCAAGGTTTCAGGTTTAAATAATATGAAGATTTCTTTCCCCACCCCCCAGCTTTCTTTTTCACCCCCTGGGTTTCCATTTTTAACCCTTGAAAAAAAGTTCAGTACACGTGTACTGAACTTTTTAACGATGTAAAACACCTATTTTTCAATATCGAAAAAGTTCAGTACGCGTGTACCGAACTTTTTGGAGGTAAAATCAAGGGTAAAGTTGGATTTCTGGGGGGTGAAAAAGAATGACGGGAGGTGGGATGAGAAACCATCATCATTCTAGTGTTACTTCCTATGTTGGGTCGGTCCATACAAATTTTAAAAAAAAGCTCTGAATTTACATTGACACCCCTGCAAATAAGCAGTGGAATATAATTGGTGTCCCTCGAATAATCAAATTAATTGTTCCTTGAGTCGGATACCGAGTCTTAAAATAATAATAATAATAATAACTATTGTGCCATGAGTATGTTAATGTCTCTCTTGCTCAAGAAATTTTAATTTGAAGTTCTGAAGACAAAATTGAACAATCTTTTCCAGAAAAATCATCCATGTCAAAACTAATTTTATGCTTGTGAATTCGCTTTTGGTTGTCAAAAGAAATTACTTTTGTCACTCACAATAAATCCAAACATAAACTTACTAATTTTCCCAAAGTTTATTGTTCTAGTAAATACTTACATGAATAATTTCAATAAACATGAATATCTATGGATAATTTGAAAAGATGTTAAAAAAGAATCCAAATTTTTCATGATACAACAATCATATTTGATTTACCTGGAGTGAATGTGAGTTTGAGAATAGTTCCAACTCCTCCATCTCCTTCAATTATCTCCACCTTCTGAAATTTTTCAGGCATCTCTTTCTCAACCAGTTTTCCAATTTCAAGGCCGCCAAAGAGATCCCATGCTTCACTAGCTGGAACGTGCAGCTCTAACTCATGCTCAACTTGACCAAACATCTTCTATCTTTTCCACAGAAGCTTACACTTGAATTTTAGATACAGATTGAGCTTATGATATATATATATATATATATTTGTATTTTTACACTAGCTGGATGTTACTTATTTTATTTTTTAGGTGTGTGTGGGTGTGGTTTAATTTGGATGAAAAGTGTGTTGTACGTGTCTATAGTGTAGTGGTGGGTGCTTTTGAATGGGTGTTGTGTTTCTATTTTTATTTAATGTATGCTAATTTAATATATAATTCAAGATTAAACAAATCTCAAAATAAATCGAAGCATCAAAATAAATTAGATTTTGAAAAAAAAAAAAAAAACACAAGTGAAATTTAAATTCACCCTTTCATTTTTTTTTTCTAAAAAAAGAGAAAAAAAAGTTAGATTTCATCATTTCCTCCATTCTTCATCGCAAATCTAAAAAAGCAAATATATTGTTTTTAAAATACTCGCTGACGAAACCGGCCCATACTACATCCACTCTATTTTTAAATAAGTTAAGAAATTTTCTATTGAGGCCCCCCACGTTGCTCCAAAGCCCCCTTAAAATTCCAAAATACTCCTGAGGACATGATCAAAATTTTCGTTGTCTAGGCAACGAAATCCAAATATATTGTTGCTTGCAGGACGAAGGCGCGTTCCTGGCCTAAATTACTTGTAATTCGTTGTCTAGGCAACGAAATAAGTGTAATTGTCACTTAAGTAACGAAACACCTAGTTTCGTTGTCTATCTCACGAACGCGCTTGGTTTCGTTGGATAGGCAACGAAAACGCTGCATATCTGAAACGATGCAACGAATCCCAAATCACTACAGTAAAACATTTGAAACGATTTGGGAGAACGGAGCAACGATTCTTGGGCGTTTTTGAGGGCGATTAAAGCATCCAACCATTCACGTACAACCGATTTCGATTAAAGGAGGCTGTGAGGATCATTGTTTGAGCAAGCAAGCATCCACTCATTCAATTGTCACTTAGGCAACGAAAATCCAAGTAAGAATCCCAAAATTTAGTTTTTTTAATCAATTAAAGTTGTTTAACTTGTTTGATTAACAATCAATTGCATGCTACAAAATTAATTTAGAATTTAAGGATTTTGATTTGGGATTTAGGGTTTATGTGTTAGATTAGGGATTTAGGGTTTGTGATAAATTTAAATTCATTGTTGATTATATTAAGTTAATGTTTTGTTGATAAATTTAAATTCATTGTTGATTAAGTTAGATGAATTTGGATTGATCATAATTGATGATGTTGAGTTTTGCTTGATGTTGATATGATTAGAATTAGGGTATAACAATGATAATGTTGTTAATTGATCATAATTGATGATGATAAAAATTAGATTAAATTTAGTAGTTTTAGTTGATGATTAAATCTGATGTTTTGAATTTAGCTGATCATGATGACATAATAATGTTGCAGGAAAAATGGATGAAGTTACTTGTAAAAGAGCGGGTAGGGATAGTGTTGCCCATAGCTCGGCCTGTAGGGACAAAGAGCGTGAGCGTGCCCTAGCACAACCAAGCAAACCAAAACGGACGGGTGGTAGAATGAAGGAAGTTTCTTCTACTGCGGAAAATCATCCCGATCCGGTGCCCGATCATGAATACAAATGCGCGAAAGCGCAAGAAAACCCACCTGGTAAAAACCAGGAAAAACATGAATGCCGGGGCAAGAGAAACTTGCTCCGGGGAAAGAGTAAAGCCGGCCTAGCAGAATATCCCTTCGGGTCATGTCAGGCATAAATAATACATTATTTCGCCCACTAAATTTTGCGTAATATCCCTTCGGTTCATCTGCTGAGGACTTGTCCCACACTATAGGACAGTCTCATTTGTGCAGTAGTAACCACAAGCCAAACAAGACTCATTTGGACTAACCATAATGTTCCTAGTAAGGACACAAAATCCCTCGTGGACTAACATAATGTTCCCAACCATTGTGCCTTAACAACACCGGTGGGAGCATTATGGTTAGTCCACGACGGACCATGCGCCCGATAGAAACTAACTAAAACTACGAAACTATAAAAGGCAAAAAAAATAAAACTTATGAGCAAAAGAGGAAAAGAAGTGAAAGGTAAAAAAATATGGCACATTAGGTGCCTATTTATAGAATTTTTGCTCAATTCTGATTGGCCGGTGCACTATCACAGCCACACACGTGGCCAATCACAGTTGGCCACGTGTCAACCAATTTTGACTGCATGGGGAGCTGTTTTTGACTGCCGACACAATTTCGTTGTCTAGACAACGAAAATCAGTATATTTGCCATTTCGTTAACTATACAACGAAAGTCAGCGTGTTCGTGAGTTAGGCAACGAAAGGCAGCGTGTTCGTGAGGTTGGCAACAAAACCAACTTAATCTGGGCCAAATCCTGAAGGCGCGCAGGCATTGCTCACTTTCGTCAGTTTGTCACCAATAGTCATTTTTTTTCGTTGTCTATGCAATGAAAATCATGTCCAGGGATATTTTGGTCAGTTTGGAGGGCCTGGGAGCAAACGTGGGGGGCCTCAATAGCAATTTTCATAAGTTAAGCGAGTTAGACCAACTTAAACTACTGAGCTCAAAGGCCCGATCCATTTGCCACCTCTAAATTAAATATACTCATTCGGCCTAAAACTAAGCTTTTTACAAATAAATTTATTCTGTTATGAATATTATTAGTGGATGTCCATATGTGTCATTGACCCATATAATTGGCCCATTATGCTTATCTATATATAGACACTATATATCATTGTAATGTAACCCTAATTCTAGTACTGAATAATACATAGTATTCCTTCTCTGTTCTCACATCTCTTCTCTATATAATTACTTTGTCTATATCAGTTTTTAACACGTTATCAGTACGATATTCTACCACTAAATTATCATTCTACGGTATGTACGATGCATATTATTCATTCAATTTGAAACAAAATAACTTATATAAATGAAGGAGAACTTAAAAAATGTTCACACCATTTGTGTTACTATCAGACGAAACATTTTGTTTAGTATAAAGAAACTAACTTTATCTCTCACCCATTTGTAAATGGAGATGTATTATCCCCTTTATTTGAAATGTTCATATGTCTATGCCATTCGTGACACTTGATTTATTGGAATTATATAGTCTGATTGTGAATTCTTTTGTATGGATCAAAGATTCATTATTTGTTTTGAAAATATAAATTCATGCATGTAAAATAATAAATCGGTATGTATCTTATGCTCCATTTCAATATTTCTAATAGTTTTTCAGTTCCAATTTGGAATAATGGAACAAATTTATTTATTGTTATAATTTAGTTTATGGTTATTGTTGCTTCATTCATATTGAGAAGTTTTAATAAAAATAAATTTTTTTAGATCAATTATTTATGGAGATTTATCTTAAGTTCCTGAAGAACTTAGAAATTTAATCTACGAATTCCTGAAGAATTCAATAATATTAGTTCCTGAAGAATTAAGAAATTTAATTTATGAATTTTCGAAGAACTCAACCGTTTTAGTTCATGTAGAACTTAGAAAACTAAACTTTTATCCATTCTGAATTCCAGAACAATTCAATGGTCTAGTTCCTAAAGAACATAGAAAAATATCATTTTTTTATGAATTTCGGAAGAATTCAATAGTTTAGTTCCTAAAGAAATCAACAAACTCAATTTTTATCCTTCACGAATTCTTGAAGAATTCAGCATTTATATGAAGGGTGTACAATTAGATCTATTCCTGAAGAACTTAAAAATCCAAATTTTGTTCTCTATGAATTCCTGAAGAATTCAATAGTGATAATTCCCGAAGGATGTATAAATAATTGATAAGACCTATTATAGAGTTCTTGAAGAATGTTGATTAACAATTTACAGTCCAGAAGCACCATAGTGAAATTTTTGAAATATGAATCCTAGAAGATTTATAGCATACAGTCCAAAAGCATCGTGATAAAATTTTAAAATATGAATCCTGAAGATTCATAAGTCTACGTTTGTTTCATAACAAATATAATATTGAAACAAGAAAAGAAGAGATGTCAAATACCTCTATATATTACGAAATATAATTTGGATAAAATAAGTTTAATGAAAAAGTTATAAACCAGAAGTTTAAACTACACTTATAAATATACTAGTGCAATTGAATCACAAAATATTGTAAATCAGAAGTTTACAAATCATATTAAATTTAACGTTGCAATTTCGGTTGGGTCATCCCGGATTATTATGATGCGAAAAAGAAATTCTTTAGATATGTATTGAAGGGCCTGAAGTTTCTTCATTCTAATAATTTTTATGTGTTAAGGTTTGTTCCCAAAGGAAGTTGATAAATTAAATAAATGAGCATATTTTATTGATATATCATGTGAACCGATTATATTTTTAATTGATGCATCAACTAAATGGTCACATGTACATTTGTTGTCAACTCACAACCAGAAGTTTGTGAGGTAATGATTTGGTTAAGAGCTCATTTTTATATAGCATTTGATAAGTATCGTATGACAAATCAAAATTGATATTGAACATATTGAAGTATATGTTCATAAAACTGGACTTGAAGATCCATTATTTAGATGTCTAAAGTTAATTAGATGGACGATACTTATGAAATCAAAACTTCTAATTTATATTTTGGGAACACTTAAACATGTATTTGAGATATTGATCTGCATCAAGCCTACAAGTTATTATATATAAGTCTTCCCCTTAATTTGCAATTGAGTTTAAGTTTATTATCTAATATTTTTCATATAAGCATTTTTGGATGTGTTGGCATGTTTCAATTGCTCCAATATAATGCACTAAGATGAATTATAAAAGAATATTGGAAAAATGTATTTGATAAGAATCTCCATACGTTATAAAGTATTTTGAGATAGAAAAATTGGAGACTTATCTATAGCCCTGTAGGCTAATTATCAAGTGATGAATGAATTTTCCTAATATTAGTGGGAGAGAATAAACAGCTAAAAAATATGAACCAGGAGTTCAAATGAATCACTTGAAATAAATTATTATTATCTCATCTTAATCCTCTTAGAAATCAGTATGAACCAGAAGTTCATAAGATAAATCATTTGCAAAGATTATGAAACCAACTATCAGCTGCTAATGCTCCAATCAAATGGTCGTCTCTGTTGGACGGTCTTATATTGCAAATGTGTTTTAACCACCCTGAAGCGTGGTAGGCAAATCGGTTTCAAAGATAAAAATCCTCAAATAAGAAAAGGAGCTAATATGAAATATGACCCAAGTGAGGATATGAAAATCCCAAAAAAGTATTTGACATAATTAATTTTCAGTTCCAGAAGAACTTATCAGGTACCTGAAATTTATGAAAATAAAGAGATCTCGACGAATTATGTCATGAATGAAAATTATGTCATGATTGGAATACAATGGAACCGAAATGAAGTCAACGTTGACAATATTTTTTGCACATAACAAAGCGCTATATGTGATAGATGATAACGAGGATCATGAA
This sequence comes from Trifolium fragiferum, assembly GCA_954870985.1. Taxonomy (NCBI): domain Eukaryota; kingdom Viridiplantae; phylum Streptophyta; class Magnoliopsida; order Fabales; family Fabaceae; genus Trifolium; species Trifolium fragiferum. The sequence goes on along the minus strand of OX940790.1, from coordinate 40,764,535 downwards.
CCAAAGTCTATTGAGAATTATAGATAACACAATGATTGTCTAAATGAGATTATGCAATTGCTACGTAATTAAAGTCACTTTGCAAAGTGAAAGATTTTTGGACCAACAGTCCATCCACTTGAAGATGTAAAAATGATGAAATACAAATCAGTTTTCTTGTGAATAGAAAATATTGAAATACAAATATTAAAAGTTCGCCATTGATTGTGAAGAGAAATATTCACCTTAAGTGAAATCAAAATTTTTCTCGATTAATTTTAGTAACACATGAAAAGTTTAAAGTGTAACAATGTATTTGTATCACATGACTTAATTGTTAGTGGTGATTAATTAAACTCTCCGAAGGATTTAATGTCCATGAGACATATATTTCCTAATAATGAACAGATGGCTTAATAAAATGGATAAGTTTATTTGTGTGCACATATGAAAATGACAATATTTGTTCATTTTTAGAGAAAAGATTTGGAAGTAAATTTGTTATATCATGATGATATAAATTTGACAAGAACTCCTGAAGAGCTCTTGAAATCTATTGATTAAAAAGAAGAGTTTGATATTTGTAGTTCTTCTGAGATTGGCTGCATCATAAAGCTAAAACAACTTGGTCAGAGTGACTTAACTGAACCACTAATGCTAAAGTAATTAAGTCTAAACCACTTGTGCATATTGAAGATGTGCAGATGTAACATGTTGAACAAGATGTCCTAGACATCTTGTCACTGGGTTCAGAGCATGTTTAGGCAACATGTCGAACAAGGTGTCCCAAGACATGTGGGTAGGACATCTTGACCCAGTTCAGCTTAAAAGATAATGCTTATCCATTAAGCACGCGTGTTTGTTCAAATTTGGATAAGGCGCGAATCTTTTAGTAACAAGCTGAGATTAGGATTAATGATAAAGTTTGTTATTAATCCTATGTGTTAGATATGATCGGAATCGTATTTAATTTGTGGATAGAGATTAATTCTTTATCTTGTGGAGTTTGTTTTAAAACAAGTTTGTTTTAAAACTAATTCTTATTGTAGTGCATCTGAAAGATTGAAGATTATCTGAAGATCTGCACGCCTATATAAAGGACTCAACATAGAGCTTAAAACTCAACCCACAATAACTGAAGATTGTGAGTCCAAAGCTTTGTGCCCACTGTGCAAAGCATTAGTAGCTCTTAGTATTGTTCTTGATACTTTGAAGCTTTGTGTCGTTGAATGTTGTCATTCAACTTTGTCTTTTAAACTGAGAAGTTTAAAGATTCGTCACTTGGGATTAGTGATTAGAGGGAGTTGGGTAGGTTCTCATATTCAAGGGGAGTTAGCCCTTGGGTAGAAGATTACTAGGACTGAGAAAAGGTATACATGCCAAAAGGTGTTTGGTGTGGTTGTAAGACTAAGTATTGATTCGGAGTAGTAGTGTTCACTTCCTGGATTGGTATCCTCCAGAGTAGGGCTGTTTAGCGCCGAACTGTGTTAACAAATTACTGGTGTTATTTATTGCTTTTATTTACTTCAGTTCTGCAATAAATCGTGATCCTCATAACCAGTTGTCTAACCAGTTGTCTAGGACATCTGAACTGCAGACACATTGTCCTAGACATTGTGTACGACATCTGTCCTGCCAGAGAACAGAATTTCAATTGGTATTAGAGCAGGCACCCTAACCTGTTGGGTGAGCTCCAGGGAGACAAAATCTTGTTCAAGATGAACAGGAATGGAGGATCAATAAACAGACCACCAGTTCTGGATGGATCAAACTATGACTATTGGAAAGCAAGAATGATTGTCTTCATCAAGTCCATGGATCAAAAAGCATGGAGGGCAATTATTACAGGTTGGAATCACCCAATAGTCTCTACAGAAGATGGTTCTTCAATATTAAAAGGTGAAGGAGATTGGACCCCAGAAGAAGAGACTGAGTCCAATAGCAACTCTAAGGCACTCAATGCTATCTTCAATGGTGTTGATGAAAATATATTCAAACTGATCAACACATGTACAGAAGCCAAGCAAGCCTGGGAGATTCTGCAAACTGCTCATGAAGGAACTTCCAAGGTTAGAATGTCAAAGCTACAACTTCTCACCTCAAAATTCGAAAATCTAAAGATGGAGGATGATGAAACAATATCAGGATTCAACACTAGAGTTCAAGACATAGCAAACTCATGCTTTGCTCTAGGAGAGAAGATACCTGAGGAGAAACTAGCTAGAAATATTCTTAGATCACTTCCTAAGAGATTTTCTATGAAGGTAACTGCTATTGAAGAATCACAAGACTTGAGCACGATGAAGGTTGATGAACTCATTGGCTCATTACAAACTTTTGAGATGACCTTTGAAGATAGACCTGAAATGAATGTGAAGAATTTGGCATTCAAATCTGAGGAAAGCCAAATTGAAGATTGTCTATCAGAAGTAGTAGCTTTATTGACCAAGAAGTTCAACAACTCTGTGAACAGGGTCCGAGCTAACTGGAGGACAAATGTCCCAGACAAGATGTCCAACAACAAGACACAAGGCATGTCAAAAGAAGAAACAAACTCTGAAGAACAAACAGAGGTACAGTGCTACGAATGTGAAGGCTTTGGGCATATCAGAATACAGTGTCCTAACTTTCTTAGAAAACAGAAAAAGAGACTGGCTGCAATTCTCTCTGATTCTGAGGATGAAAGTGAAGACATAAACAACGCATTCTCAGGGTTATTTGAAACAAGCAGCAATGATAGCTTCAAAAGCTTCACAGACACTGAAGGTAGTGATAACAATGAAGAACCTCTCTACCCTTCAAGATACACTGCTAAAATATTAGAGCAAGATGAAATCATTGAGAGGCTTATCAGGGAGCATAAGGAACGAGCAGCTCTGAGGAAAGAATGCAATTTCTTAAAGTCTAAACTCATAAGCATGACTGAATCTTTGAGGTGTCTAGACTATGATTTTGACTTAGAAGATGAGTTCCTTGAAACTGAGAAAATAGCTGAAGACATGATTGGATTAGGATTCGATCATCCCTTCAGAAAAGCTGAATCTGCTCCAGAAAAGGTAACTCCTCCTCTACAGAAACCTAAGGACCAGATGTCAAGCCAAATGTCTCAACATCCTGTTCAACATACAGACAGGATCATAGACCACACATCTCAGCATTGTGTTCAGACCAAGAAAGAGATGTCAAGCCAAATGTCTCAACATCCTGTTCAACACACAGACATGATCATAGACCACACATCTCAGTACTATGTTCAGACCAAGAAGGAGATGTCAAGTCAAAAGTCTCAACATCTTGTTAAACACAAAGACAGGATCATAGACTACAAGTCTCAACAGTCTGTTCAAACAAAAAGGAAGATGTCAAGCCACATGTCTCAACAACCCGTTCAACACAAAAGGAATGGGAACATAGGTCAGCTTCACAAGCAGCAGAAGAAGCACATACCAAGACCACATCTTAAAAAGCTATACTCCCAAAATAGAAGAACTTTCAATAGATGTGATCACTGTGATAGGTCTGGACATGTTATGAAAGAATGCTTCAAAATTCATGGCTATCCTCAAAGATCAAGATCACCAAGGAAGGATGAAAAGAAGATTCTTTCTCAACAAGTAAAGCGCCAGGAGACTCAAGTCAAGAAAGTATGGAGGCCAAAAGAAGATTCAAGACTAAAGGCTCATACTTGTATCGGGCTATCCTCATATGAAGACTGGTACTTTGACAGTGGATGCTCCAAACACATGACTGGAGATAGGAAATACCTTAAGGAATTAAGGCCTTACTCTAAAGGATGTGTTACTTTTGGTGATGGTGCTAAAGGAAAAATCAAAGGTATAAGGAAGCTAAGAGATCCCAGCTCACCATACCTTGATAAGGTTATACTAGTTGAAAGACTCACTACAAACTTGATAAGCATTAGTCAACTATGTGAACAAGGACTAGATGTGTACTTCAACAACTCTGAGTGCATTATTGCTAATAATCAGAAGGTAGTGATGAAAGGTGTCAAGGAAAAGGACAAATGCTATAAGTGGACTCCTCCCAACAATAGTCCAAAAATAGCTTGCTTGACAGTCAAGGAAGAGAATGACCAGATGTTCTACCAGATGTCCCAACATCTGTACACTCGTCAGGAAGTTGAATCACTTCAACCTGAACGTGTGAAAGGAACTCTAGAGTTCCACACGTCCAAAAGCGTGTAGAACATTAAGTGACGGGGTGGCGTGCAGAAAGATTATAATGTTAATCATCATTACTTCTGCACAATAAACAAGGTAACATACTACCTAGTTCCGTCTATAAAAAGCCACCTAGATCATCACTTGTGCTATCACACACGCTTCAACATCTGGTACGACATCCTTTCAAAACCTCTCAAAAGGAAATCTTCTTCAACGAAACTCTGAACAACATGAGTCAAGAAATCACAATGAGTTCGAATAACCAAGCAATCAACAAAGGAGAAGGACATAGTGATCCAGCTGGGGTTTCAGACTCAACCATCAACCAACGAGTGGTTGATCTTGACAAATTGATTATTCCCAGAGGAAGAAGAACGACAGCAAGGAAGAGGAGAAGCAACAAATTGGTCGGGCCTTTCACTAATCTAACACATAGCGAAGAATCCAAAGAAGCATCTCCGCTAGAAGCCCAATCGTCACTAAGGAGGGCTAAATATCAAATTCCTGAAGAATCATCCCTGAAAGAGGCCACTCAAAACCAGAATCTTGAGCCTCAAACAGAGAAAGAGAAGAATGGTGTAGAAGATGTCATGACATCCGACCCTAACATCAAGGATATTGCAACAAATGTCTCAACATCAAGAGACACCACATCTGAAGAACATCCAATGGAAGAAGATCCAAAGGATGTACATGAGAAACTCGCCTCAGAAGATGAAGAAGAAGGTTCACAATCTCTAGAAGTCATAGAGATTGATGAAGAAATAGAGAGCGAAGAAGTTGCTCCCAGAAGAACACAATCAATCGCTGATAGAGTAAAAAGAAATAGGGGAAAGAAGGTGGAGATTCCCAAATCCTTCTTAGAAGAGAAGTCTCAAAAGAGGAAGAGAAAGCCAGAGTCCTCAAGTGAGTTCGAACCAGATGTCGAAGACGATGTCCCAGACATCATGTCTAAGAAAAGAAAAGTTGCACCCTCAACTTCCTTCCACATTAAGGATAATGACAGAGGTGGAAGATAGTAAGTCAGAGAAGAATCGCTACTGAGAGGGAACTGAGCAGTGAAACACTTTCTTACAAGGAAATCACTTCACTCCTTGAAGAAGCCAAACTCATGAAAATAGTGTTAGGAGTTGGCAAGTGTTATGAAAGGCTGGTTAGGGAGTTTGCGGTTAATCTCACTGAAGAATGCGCTGAAAAGGGAAGTGATAACTATCACAAGGTACAACTAAGAGAAAAGAACATTGATTTCTCTCCAACTGCAATCAACAAATTTTTGGGAAGGAGTTCTGAAGCTGAGAGCAAGAAAACCCTCTCAATGGAAGAGGTTGCTGAGGAAATTACTACTGGTCAAGCTGAAAGTTGGCCCAAGAAAAGACTGTTACCAACATCGAAATTAACAGTCAAGTATGCCATGCTCAACAAGATTGGCACAGCTAATTGGGCCCCAACAAGTCACAGCTCAGGTATATCTCCAAATCTGGCAAGACTCATATACCTCATTGGTACATGAAAGAAATTGGACTTTGGGAAACATGTTTTCGAACAAACAATGAAACATGTAGAAACCGCCACCAAGCATCCTGCTTCCTGAGGAATATGAGAGTAAGAGACCTCCACCAATATCCTTCAACCGCAAGTTGTTTGCTGAACCACATGTCCCAGACATCAAGTTCAAAGACAAAGAAGCAGCTGAGACCTCTGCTCCACTGGATAGAAGCTCACAAAACAAAGTACTGGCTGAGCTAATTCTAGTTTCTTAGGAGTTAGATGAGACAATCAAGACAAGCACAGTAAGGAAAGTCTGTGTAGACCATCTGATCAAGCAGCTGACAAAGAAAATAGCTGAGAATGAAGGAGCTGATCAAGCTGAGGCTGAGCAAGAAGAAGAAGATTGAAGAATAGACTGTGGGTAATAGAAAAATAAGTACTTATGTATTTTTCCTTTTTTTTTTCTGTTCATCTTCTTGTAAGTACTGTGGCCTACCAAATGTCCTAGACATTGGAGGCTTTGACATCCGGCACTTATGATAGTGCACTTTTGTATGCTGATCGTTTTTATTAATCAATGAAGTTTTTTTTCCTTTAAACCTTTGTCAAATTATGGTAAAAAGGGGGAGAACTAATTGATGATAAGAACAGCTTCTTTGGCAAGTAGAATCAATCTCTTGCTTTACGGATGAATAATAGCAAACTTTAAAAAAATTTAAAACTAAAAAGCTATGCTAAAATAAGTGTGTCCAGAGCATAATTAAATGCTAATATTGAACCTCTAAGAAGTCTAGTGAGTCTTGATCACTCTGATTAAGTACTTTCCGCTGCAACTCAAGACTTTGGTTCACTAAGTCACTAGGTATCTCATCCTTGGACTTGGAAAATTCATTGTAATGAATCATATGAAGACAAGACTAAGACTGTCTCATACTAGAAAATGTTCATCACACATTCAAGATTGAAGAAGTCTTGAAAATTGAAGACACGGAAGATTCTGAAGATCAAAGACCTTGAAGACCTGAAGATCTCAGAACAGAAGATTGCATCAACAGAGATCAATTTGAAGATTGAAGAATTTGAAGATTGAAGACTGAAGAGTGCACATTCAAAAAAGTGGTTTGTGGTTGTTTTAGCTATAATTTGCCAAAGGGGGAGATTGTAGTTCTTCTGAGATTGGCTGTATAATAAGGCTAAAACAACTTGGTCAGAGTGACTTAACTGAAGCATCAATGCTAAAGTAATTAAGTCTAAACCACTTGTGCATATTGAAGATGTGCAGATGCAACATGTTGAACAAGATGTCCTAGACATCTTGTCACTGGGTTCAGAGCATGTTTAGGCAACATGTCGAACAAGATGTCCCAAGACATGTGGGTAGGACATCTTGACCCAGTTCAGCTTAAAAGATAATGCTTATCCATTAAGCACGTGTGTTTGTTCAAATTTGGATAAGGCGCGAATCTTTTAGTAAAAGCTGAGATTAGGATTAATGATAAAGTTTGTTATTAATCCTATGTGTTAGATACGATCGGAATCGTATTTAATTTGTGGATAGAGATTAATTCTTTATCTTGTGGAGTTTGTTTTAAAACAAGTTTGTTTTAAAACTAATTCTTATTGTAGTGCATCTGAAAGATTGAAGATTATCTGAAGATTTGCACGCCTATATAAAGGACTCAACATAGAGCTTAAAACTCAACCCATAATAACTGAAGATTGTGAGTCCAAAGCTTTGTGCCCACTGTGCAAAGCAGTAGTAGCTCTTAGTATTGTTCTTGATACTTTGAAGCTTTGTGTCGTTGAATGTTGTCATTCCACTTTGTCTTTTAAACTGAGAAGTTGAAAGTTTCGTCACTTAGGATTAGTGATTAGAGGGAGTTGGGTAGGTTCTCATATTTAGGGGGAGTTAGCCCTTGGGTAGAAGATTACTAGGATTTAAAAAAGGCATACATGCCAAAAGGTGTTTGGTGTGGTTGTAAGACTAAGTATTGATTAGGAGTAGTAGTGTTCACTTCCTGGATTGGTATCATCCAGAGTAGGGTTGTTTAGCGCCGAACTGTGTTAACAAATTACTGGTGTTATTTATTGCTTTTATTTACTTCAGTACTGCAATAAATCGTGATCCTCATAACCAGTTGTCTAGGACATCTGGACTGCAGACACATTGTCCTAGACATTGTGTACAACATCTGTCCTGCCAGAGAACAGAATTTCAATATTAACAAATATAATTTGTTGTCACTTGATGTGAACAAAGATCATTTCATGTCTAAAGAAAATGATCAGTTATTTAAATTGGTCTTGAAGTACCATATTTTCATTTCGTTGAGAACACTATTGCATTTTGCTATTATATATGTGATAATATCAATAAACTCAAAAATATTGGAACAAAGTCAAGTATATTATTTGTATCTTAGAGATACAACAATATTCTCCGATTATGTGGAAGTTTTAGCATTACGTCAATGAAGTTGAGAATACAATTTTATTGAGCTTTGTGATTCTACACATACAAGAAACTTAACAAAGTCAAGTATATTATTTGTATCTTAGAGATACAACAATATTCTCTGATTATGTGGAAGTTTTAGCATTACGTCAATGAAGTTGAGAATACAATTTTATTGAGCTTTGTGATTCTACACATACAAGAAACTTAAAAAAGATAGCATTGCATCAACGACTAATTAAGAGAAGAGTATATCAAAGGAGATAAATAAGATATTTCTACAAAGTCATCGTCATGTAAAGCTTATGATCAACTATATAACAGATTAATTGTTCTTCTCCGTCTCACATACAATTGTCTTCATGAGGGGGAGATATAACTATGTTCTGCACTCTTTTTCCCTTCACTTTTGTTTTGTCTCATTGGGTTTTCCTGGTAAGGTTTTTAACGAGGCAGTCCAAACACAAATAATGTTGTACTCTTTTTCCTTCACTAGAATTTTTTTCCATTGGGTTTTTTCTTGTGAAAGTTTTAATGAGGCACATTCTCGACGAACATACAAGGGGGAGTGTTATGAATATTATTAGTGGATGTCCATATGTGTCATTGGACCATTATGTTTACCGATATATAGACATTATGTATCATTGTAATGTAACCCTAATCCTTGTACTGAATAATACATACTATTCATTCTCTGTTCTCACATCTCTTCTCTATATGATTGTTTTGTTTATATCAGTTTTTAACATTTTCATAATAATTAATATTTTTTATACAGCATTAACTAATTTTTTTATTCAACCTTCTTATTAATAGTACTTATATTATTTTTAATTCAATATCTTCACTTTGCATTTATGGTAACCGTAAATACCCTATTACGTATGACTTATTAATATTAGCTTAGTAAATAAATCTTTCTCTCTTTTATTTATACAGTTTTTATAATATATGTGAAAAGATAAATTAAGTTACTCATTTTGAGACGAAAGAGTAATAAATAATATATTAATATATTTCGAAATATTCATATGAATTTGATTTAATGAATGTCATATTCTTTATTTTTATATGGAATTTTGTATTTTCAAAATCAATTTGAAGAAAAAAAAATAGCAGGTAACGGATAAGTTAAACTATATTGGATAAATTTATCACTAATAATTTATTATAAGTTAACTTATAATTTATGGCTGAAAAGGTAATTGATTAAATTTATGATATTTAGTAAAATTATCGGTTACATAATTATTTGTTATTTTATTTCGGTCTCTTAACTATACTTTTATTTGTCAAATAGGTCATTTCCATTCAATTTTGTTATAAAAAACATTAATCTTTTTTATGTTTATTACCAAACCCAGATATTCATGACACCAACAAACATAGAAATTAATCAATATTTCTTCAATTTCGTTCCCTCTACATTGTTCCTAATTCAGTAAATGATTGAAAAAAAATTAACTAATAGAACCTCTATAACACACAGTGGGTTTAAACAAAAAGCAAGGATTTTCTGGTGTAGAGTATACGTATTCATGATTGTTTCCTTCAATGTCTTCATAACAAGATATAGAACTTGTAGCCTGGGGGAACAATATCATATTAATAAGTTTAATTATGTGGTATATATCTAGACGACTAGACTTATGGACTATATAAAATGAATAGCAAACATTACTTTTGAGGAATTTGCTATCTAAATATTAGTGCAATCAATTTTGGTTATCAAATACTAGTAATTAAAGGCATCAAATATTGGTTGCGAGATGTTCTGACTATATGCTTGTAAGTAGGGGTATATGTGTTGGGTTGAGTCAGATTTAACTTAATTATTTATTCAACCCGTTCAATATTTATCGGGTTGGGTATATCATCAAACCCACACTTTCATTATCAAATTCGAACCGAACTGTAACACTCATATTTTTATTTAATTAGAACTATTAGCCTTTTATAGTATTATATGTTGGTTACTAATTTATTTATGAGATAATGTCCATATTAAGAAAGAGTAGAGATTGTGAGTCTTTTAGTAAGTGAGAAGAGTAGTGTTATAAGTAGAGCTATCATAGAATTGTTATTGGGCTAAGAGCATTGGGCTTGGGTCACAATCTAACCTACGTTTAAAAGGGTTAAGTTAGAGAGAGAAATTCATATGGTGTTATTTTGGTGGAGGTAGAGAGAGGAACTCTCAAGAGTAGAGAAGAGAAAGTGAAGAAAGGAGAAGGAAAAGAGCTAGAGCTTGAATATGGAAGCTAGTGATTTCATCTATACCAAAGTAAGAGAGTAGTTTTACAATTTATAGAGATGATCAAAGAGAGGGGAGATGTCTATTCTCCATACCCAAACTCTCTCATCTCTAGGTTTGTGAAGGGATTATGGGAATGTGTTTATTGAGTTGGAATGTGTTGATTGATGTGTTTCTATGTTTGTATTCTTGATTTTCATAGATTCATTTGAATAATTTCATGATTTTATGAGTTAAATGAGTTATTGTTCAAAAATGAGTTTTTATGTTAAAATGAGTATAAATCTTTCATTTAAGTTGTTCTAAGTTGTTTATGAATTAGGATATGTGTTATTATTCATGAATTTGCTTAAGAAATGTTGTATTAATGTTATTGGGTTAAATAAGTGCTTTTGGCTTTGAAAAAATGATTTTTGGGTCAAAAACACGAGAAAACAATTTTCCCATCAGGTCCTGGTGCCCGGCGCCCATAACAGCCTAGAAAAGCCATTTTGGCTCTGCTGGTGGCGCCCAGCTCAGCCCCGTTGGCGCCCGGCACAGGTCAATGGTCAACAGGTTTGACTAGTTGACTTTTGCGTTGACTTTTGACTTTTTGAAGATTTATGCACCCGTAATCTATTCTTCACGATTTTTCGCGTAGAATCCATTTTGGATGTCAGTTTTTGGAGATCATGCTTGGATTATACTGATTTGGTATATAATTGCAATACTTTGTTAGTTGAATTAAGAACTTAGTATATGTAATTGAATTTGAATTACTGAATTGATGAGTAATTAATGAAGTATGAGTTGATATCCATTTTGGATGATTATGATGTGATATATTGAGATTCTATATGAGTGTAGGATGAAGAATTAAGATGATGTTTTATAATGATGAATTGATTTGATAATTAATAACTTAAAGTATGAGATGAACCTTATGTATGTATATGATATGTGTGATGATATATGAGGTATGAAAATTAGTTGATAATGCATGTTGGTTAACTAATGATACGTGATGATTAGAGGTTAGTTAATAATGTGTTATGTTTGGATTCTAAATGAATTGAGATGATGTTGTATAATGATGAATTGAGTTGATGATAATGAGTTATAATAACTTGATTGTTGATATAGGATATGTGTGCTTGTACGTATGACCTTGATGATGATATGATGATGTGAATTGATGAGAAGGAATATTGGGATGAGTAGTCCGATGTTCATGAGTAATTGAGTAGAGGTGTCATCATAATTGGTATATGTGCATTCATGCATGCATATTATTGTAAAGGAGAATTAGATATATGTTTATCTTAATGGTGAAATTCTGTTCTATGGCAGGACATATGTCTTACACAATGTCTAGGACAATGTGTCAGTAGTCTAGATGTCCTAGACAACTGGTTCGACAGCTGGTTATGAGGATCACACGTTATTGCAATACTGAAGTAAACAAAAGCAATAAACAACACCAGTAATTTGTTAACCCAGTTCGGCGCTAAACAGCCATACTCTAGAGGATACCAATCCAGGAAGTGAACACTACTACTCCGAATTATTACTTAGTCTTACAACACTACCAAACACGTTTTGGCATGTATGCCTTTTCTTAATCCTATTAATCTTCTACTCAAGGGCTAACTCCTCCTGAATATGAGAACCTACCCAACTCCCTCTAATCACTAATCCCAAGTGATGAAACAACTTTAAACTTTCACAGTTTAAAAGACAAAGTTGATTGGCAACATTCAACGACTCAAACCTTCAAAGTATCAAGAACAATACTAAGAGCTACTAAGTGTTTTGCACAGTGGGTACAAAACTTTGGACTCACAATCTTCAATTATTGTGGGTTGAGTTTTAAGCTCTATGTTGAGTCCTTTATATAGGCGTGCAATTCTTCATATAATCTTTAGTCTTTCAGATGCACTCAAATAAGAATTAGTTTTAAAACAAACTCTACAAAGATAAAGATTTTAATCTCTATCCACTAATTAAATACGAATCCAATCGTATCTAACACATAGGATTAATAACAAACTTTATCATCAATCATAATCTCAGCTTGTTACTAAAAGATTTGCGTTTTATTCAAATTAAAACAAACACGCGCGCTTAATGGATAAGCATTATCTTTTAAGCTGAACTGGGTCAAGATGTCCTACCCACATGTCTTGGGACATCTTGTTCGACATGCTGCCTATGCATGCTCTGAACCCAGTGACAAGATGTCTAGGACATCTTGTTCAACATGTTGCATCTGCACATCTTCAATATGCACAAGTGGTTTAGACTTAATTACTTCAGCATTGGTGCTTCAGTTAAGTCACTCTGACCAAGTTGTTTTAGCCTTATGATGCAGCCAAACTCAGAAGAACTACAATCTCCCCCTTTGGCAAATTATGGCTAAAACAACCATTAACCACTTTGTTGAATGTGCACTCTTTAGTCTTCAATCTTCAAATTCTTCAATCTTCAAATTGATCTCTATTGATGCAATCTTCAATTCTGAAATCTTCAGGTCTTCAATGTCTTTGATCTTCAGAATCTTGTGTGTCTTCAATATTCAGGACTTCTTCAATCTTGAATGTGTGATGAACATTTTCTAGTATGAGACAGTCTTAGTCTTGTCTTCATATGATCCATTACAATGAATTTTCTAAGTCCAGGGATGAGATACCTAGTGACTTAGTGAACCAAAGTCTTGAGTTGCAGCGGAAAGTACTTAATCAGAGTGATCAAGACTCACTAGACTTCTTAGAGGTTCATATTGAGCATTTAAATTTTGCTTTGGACACACTTGTTTTAGCATAGCTTTTTAGTTTTTAATTTTTTTAAAGCTTGCTATTTTCATCCGTAAAGCAAGAGAGTAATTCTACTTACCAAAGAGCTGTTCTATTATCAATTATTTCTCCCCGTTTTTACCATAATTTGTCAAAGGTTTTTAAAGGAAAAATTGCATTGATTAATCAGAGCGAAACAGCTTACAAAAGTGCACACATAGTTCCGGATGTCAAAGTCTCCAATGTCTAGGACATTTGGTAGACCACAAAACTTACAAGAAGTAGAACATAACTAAAAGGAAAAATACAAAAGTACTTATTTTCCTAAATTACCCAGTTCCTGTTCTTCAAACTTCTTCTCCTCCTTGCTCATCCTCAGCTTGAGCATCTCCAACTTCATCTTCACTTTTATCCTTCTCCATGATGGACTTGATCAGATTGTCCACATGGGTCTTCCTTGCTGTGCTGACCTTAATGGTTTCTCCCAGTGTCTTGGATATTTGCATTAGTTCAGCCAATACATCTTCTTTGTCTACTCTAGGCAGAGAGCTTGATGCTTCAGCAACCTCCTTCATCTTTGGGAACACAATGTCTGGGACATGTGTACCAGCAAAGAGTTTGTAATCAAAACTCAGGACTTGTGGTTTCTTTGTTGGAGCTTCATCAGGATACAGGATAGCTGGATATTGCCTTAAGATCATCCCAGTTATTAGGCAAGGGAAGGCAATTGGCAGCTTTACTGCATATGTTTCAGCATGCTTCATGGTCTGATTGAATACGTGATCACCAAAGTTGATTTTCTTCTTGGTCCCTATGAGGTAGATCATCTTTGCCAACATAGGAGTGATCCCAGACCCATGGTTGGTTGGTGCCCAGTTTGCTACACCAATCCTATTGAGGACTGCATATTTCACACTTAAACAGCCTGTAGATAGTAACCCTTTCTTAGGCCATTCATTCACTTGGCCTCCAGTAATCTCCTTAGTCACTTCTTTGACTAAATCAGCTTCATCACCTTCCATGGTAGGATTCCTACCCAGATACTCATTGATGGTGGTTGGAGAAAACTTAACTTCCTTTCCTCTAACACTGACTTTTCTGAACTCATCGCTTACTTCACTGCAGGCACTGGTGATGTTGACAATGAACTCTTTCACCAGCATCTCATAACAGTTTCCCAGGTCATTCACAGTCTTCATCAACTCAGCCTTCTCTAATAGCTCCATGATATCCTTACATTCAAGAGCTTCTTGGTTGAGTTCTCTTTCTTGAGCTATTCTGCGCTGGTAGACATACCTCCACCTTTGAGCACTTTCCTCAGAGTGGAAAGAAACTCTGTCCATCGGAGCTGGAGGGATGTTTGCATGAATTCTTCTTCCTCCAATTCTCTTCTTCCCTGAGGTCGTGATGTCTAAGACATCTGGTTCGACATCAGATTCAATGTCACTGACTGCTACAACTTGTTTCTTCTTCTTTGAGGTTTTGTCTCCAGAAGCTTTCTTTGTAGCTTTCCTCTTCCCTTTCTTCTTAGTGATGGACATCTCCACTTGCTTAGACATATACGTCTTAGCTTTTCCTTTGATTGGAATGCTAATTCATATCCCGTCACTTTCGTCAGAACTTTCCTCTTCAAAGCTTTGTTGAGGCTGACTATCTTTCTTCATGCCTTGAAGAATCTTGGCCAGGGGGACCTCATCTTCATCTTCTTCTTCTTCCATTATTTGATCTTGAACTTCTTGTTCACAAGCTCGATCATGACCAGATGTTGGAACATGTGGTTCGACATCAGGTGTTGGAGCCTCTTCTGAAGGCATAGGTTGATCCAAGTTAGGATCCTCTTCATGAGGGAATGTTGTTGTGTGTGCTTCACCTAATGTTCTGACATCTTGCTCGAGTTCCTCAGATGGCTTTGGTTCTAAGTCTTTGGTTCCTTGATCTATTTCTTTTTGGTTTTTTTGATCATTCTTCTCCAAAGACTTGCCCGAGGATTTGCCCTTCTTTGTACTCTTCCTTGAGGTTGATCTTTTGGTCTTCTTCTTCTTCTTAGCAGGACCTTCAGCTGGGGGAATCACGCTGAGTGGTATAGCGTTGGTGTCGATCCCTTCTTGATCAATTTCAATTTCTGAAACCCTAGGCATTTGAGAGGATGCCTCTTCTGTTTGCGTCTTCGAATCATCACGATTTGAGCTGTTGTTCTTGGATGATTGTTGAGACATTGTTGCAGAGAGTTCTTTGAGAAGAGTGAATTTTTGAGTTTGGAGAAAGATGTCTGACAAGATGTTGAGACGTTTGATAGTGTCACATATGAGGTCTTAGTAGCCTTTTATAGATTGATGGAGAACTTAAGGCTACATCTTTTTACATGCAGATTTTTAATGTTTCTTTACTCTGCACGTTACCTCTATAATGTCTATGACACGTTTTTGAGCGTGTGAATACCCAGAGGCACACTAACGCTCCCTACCAAAATCTCTTCAGCTTCTTGTCCATTGTACAGATGTTGGGACATCTGGTAGGACATAGTGTCAACATCTTCCTTGGCAGACAAGCAAGCTATTTCTGGACCATTGTTGTGAGGTGTCCAAGTATAGCACTTATCACTTGACTTTATCCCTTTCATTACTACCTCTTGATCATTAGCAATGGTGCATTCATGATTGTTGAAGTGGACTTTTAGTCTTTGTTCATATAGCTGACTAATGCTAATCAAGTTTGCAGTGAGACCTTCTACTAGTAGAACATCGTCTAGGCATGGAGTGTGTGGACCAGATAGTTTTCCAATGCCTATGACTCTACCTTTAACTCTATCACCAAAAGTAACACTTCCTTTTGAATGAGACCTTAATTCTCTAAGATATCTCTCATCTCCAGTCATGTGTTTAGAGCATCCACTATCAAAATACCAATTTTTATGTGGAGATATTCTTAGAGTAGTATGAGCCTTTTGAGGTGGTGTTGGCTTACATACTTTACTCAAAACTTCCTTGTGTTAGGCTTCTGAGGGTAGCCATGTAGGTAGAAGCATTCTGAGATAAGATGGCCAATCTTTCCACAATGTTTACATTTTTTCAGTGGTGCCTTGTACTCTTTGTATTGGGGGGACACATGTTGAGCATGATGTTGGGACATGTGGTCTGGCATATGCTTCCTTTGTTGAGCTGGAGGCTGAGACCTTTGTTCAAACCTTTTCTGCTTGTGTTGAGTCAGATGATGTGTCTTTGTCACCTGTTTCTTTTGTTCAGCAGGTTGTTGAGGTTTGGATCCTGTCTTCTTACGCTTGTGCTGAGAAGGATGTTGTGACTTGTGGTCTGACATTTGGTCCTGAGATCTATTCTTTGGGGAAATTTTCTTCTCAGGAGCCTTGCTGTAGTTGTCATACCCTAGCCCCTTCTTGTCACTTGGGCTTCTTCCAAGTTCAAGAACTTCTTCAAGCATGTCAGTTCCCTTGTTTAACATTCTCACAGAATTTGTCATCTCAGTGAGTTTTGAGTTTGACAAGGTAACTTGTTCTTTCAAAGCAGCTGTTGATGCTTCTAGTGCCTCCTTTTCTTGAGCAAGTAGTGTGACTTGTTCTCTCAAGCTAGTTGTTGAAACCTTTAGTGCTTCCTTTTCTTGAGTTAGTTTCTCCATCTCCTCATCTTGTTTTCTTATGAGTTCACAAGATTGTTCCCATTTAATGGTGAGATTGTTGTATTTCTCATCCAATTCTTCTTGTAGGAGATCTTCATTGCTCGTGCTGCTGCTGGTATCAAATGTTCCAGTGAAGGCTTTATTTGTTGGTTCTTCTTCTTTCTCTTCCTTAGAATCAGATAAGGTAGCTGCCATTCCCTTTTTCTGTTTCCTGAGAAAGTTTGGACATTCTGGTCTGATGTGTCCAAATCCTTCACATTCAAAACATCTTACTTCTTTGTTTTGCTCAGAAGTATTCTCCTCCTTGGTCTTGCCCTGTGACTTGATGTTGGACCTATTGTCTGGGACATTTGTCCTATACTTGGCTTGCAGCTTACTTAAGGCTCTGTTGAAGTCCTTTGTAAGGTAGGCTAAAGCCCGTGATAACTCATCATCATCTTGGCTTTCCTCAGATTTAAATGCCAAGTTCTTCATCTTCTTCTCTGGTTTATCATCCAGAGACATCTCAAAGGTTTGTAATGAGCCAATAAGTTCATCAACTTTCATTGTGCTCAAGTCTTGAGATTCTTCGATTGCAGTCACCTTCATATTAAATCTCTTAGGCAGTGATCTAAGGATTTTTCTGGCTAACTTTTCTTCAGGTATCTTCTCACCTAGAGCAAAGGTTGAATTTGCTATATCTCGTATTCTAGTGTTGAACTCAGATATAGTTTCTTCATCCTCCATTCTCAAGTTCTCAAATTTTGTGGTGAGAAGTTACAGCTTTGACATTCTAACTTTGGAGATTCCTTCATGTGTAGTTTGAAGAATTTCCCAGGCATGCTTGGCTTCAGTACATGTGTTGATTAACTTGAACTTCATCAACACCATTGAATATAGCATTGAGTGCTTTAGAGTTGCCACTTGCCTCAGTTTCTTCTTCTGGACTCCAATCTGCCATTCCTTTTAGACTTGTGGAGCCATCTTCTGCTTTGATTATTGGATGATTCAACCCAGTGATAATTGCCCTCCATGCTTTTTGATCTATGGATTTGAGAAAGGCAACCATTCTTGCTTTCCAATAATCATAAGTTGATCCATCCAAGACTGGTGGTCTATTGATTGATCCTCTCTTGTCCATCTTGAACAAAATATATCTCCCTGGAGCTCACCCAGCAGGTTAGGGTGCCTGCTCTGATGCCAATTGAAATTCTGTTCTCTGGCGGGACAGATGTCTTACACAATGTCTAGGACAATGTGTCAGTATTCCAGATGTCCTAGACAACTGGTTCAACAACTGGTTATGAGGATCACACATTATTGCAATACTGAAGTAAACAAAAGCAATAAACAACACCAGTAATTTGTTAACCCAGTTCGGCACTAAACAGCCCTACTCTGGAGGATACCAATCTAGGAAGTGAACACTACTACTCCGAATTATTACTTAGTCTTACAACACTACCAAACACCTTTTGGCATGTATGCCTTTTCTTAATCCTAGTAATCTTCTACTCAAGAGCTAACTCCTCCTGAATATGAGAACCTACCTAACTCCCTCTAATCACTAATCCCAAGTGACGAAACAACTTTAAACTTTCACAGTTTAAAAGACAAAGTTGAATGGCAACATTCAACGACTTAAAGCTTCAAAGTATCAAGAACAATACTAAGAGCTACTAAGTGTTTTGCACAGTGGGTACAAAACTTTGGACTCACAATCTTCAGTTATTGTGGGTTGAGTTTTAAGCTCTACGTTGAGTCCTTTATATAGGCGTGCAATTCTTCATATAATCTTCAGTCTTTCAGATGCACTAAAATAAGAATTAGTTTTAAAACAAACTTGTTTTAAAACAAACTCTACAAAGATAAAGATTTTAATCTCTATCCACTAATTAAATACGAATCCAGACGTATCTAACACATAGGATTAATAACAAACTTTATCATCAATCATAATCTCAGCTTGTTACTAAAAGATTCGCGTTTTATTCAAATTAAAACAAACACACGCGCTTAATGGTTAAGCATTATCTTTTAAGCTAAACTGGGTCAAGATGTCCTACCCACATGTCTTGGGACATATTGTTCGACATGCTGCCTATGCATGCTCTGAACCCAGTGACAAGATGTCTAGGACATCTTGTTCAACATGTTGCATCTGCACATCTTCAATATGCAAAAGTGGTTTAGACTTAATTACTTCAGCATTGGTGCTTCAGTTAAGTCACTCTGACCAAGTTGTTTTAGCCTTATGATGCAGCCAAACTCAGAAGAACTACAAATGGTAACGGAGAATTGGATATATGTTTATCCTAATGGTAACGGATAAATGGTACCGCATGCATTTATTTATGTCTAGGGTGACATGACATGAGAATGTGACATTAGTTTGCATTAGGGAAATTGTGCATTCTAATTGATAGTTGGTAAATGACATTGTGCCCCATTATGGTTGTGTATGATTAATTAAATGTGGATTTGATTACATGTTTAATTATGTGGCAATGAGTATAATTTTACTATTATTATGAGTATTGATTGCATGCCACTAGACAAGAATGTTGTCTAGTCATATTATTATTGTTTCCATAATGTAAGTGTACCTTACGCTTATTATTATGAACTTGAATTGTAACTAACTCTCTATTTTGTGTATGTGAATGGTTTGGGTCCAAGTTACCAAGTTTGTGGTTCGGTGAAGCTCTGCTCTGATCAAGACACGGGGAAAGGGGTTCATATATGTATATATGCAAATAGAATCTTTATCTCTTATTTTAATTTATTTAATGATGGAGCATTTTAGATATAATATTGTAACAAATGGTATTTTGCTAATTAAGTAATTAGTAATTTTTTTTTATGAAGAATGTAATACTCGAACTAAACCTTTTTGTGTATCAAATTTTATTTTCGTTGTGTATTTTTGAATCATATTTTATAAAGACGGTGTTTTATTAAATAAACGGATTTGGGTGTTACAATTTGGTATCAGAGCTCCGGTTGTCCTCGGACATAAAGAGCTTAGTGTGTGTCATGTGTCGATCAGAGCATGTGGAGCAGTCAAACCAAGTGGGTGTTGAGTCAGTTGTGTTTGTTTTATCAATAGATCTTTGGTTTCTTTTGAAGGTGTGAAAAACACAATAAGGGGGGTTGAATTGTGTTTTAAGAGTTTTTGAAAACTTCTTCTAAGTTTTGCAACTTATCAGAATTTGCAGCGGAAATAGTAAAACACAATAACTTCTGGTGATGATGAAACAGTAAGAGAGAAGAGAGATGAACACACAGATTTTTATACTGATTCCCCTCACAAACCGAGAGTACTCCAGTCCCCTTGCACTTCCAAGGGATTTCACTATAATCACACAAGATTACAATTGCTCAAGCACACAAGCAAGAGACTTCCAATGCTCAAGTAACACAATACAAGAGACTTCCACTGCTCAAGCACACTAGAAAGAGACTTCTTACAAAGTTTACAAATAACAAAACAATATTTGAACTTCTGATAGAAATATCAGAGTTCTGAACAAAATAATACAACTCTTAAAAACAAGAGTAATCTTAGAATTCTGATGAAAGAATACTAAGGTTCAACAACTGAACTAATCAGAAGTTGAAAACTATTTGTCTTGAATTTTGAAATAAGCTCAAATTGTATTTCTCAAAGTGTTATAATGTTCTTTTGAATTTAGCAGAGTAACAGCGCTTTTGTTCGTAGATGTGTTATGTTTTGAATCTTCAAATTCTCCCTCCTTTTTTAGATGATAGTGGAGCGTATGAATTTGAATTCAAATGATGAAAACAGCTAATTGGTACTGTACTATTCTTCTTCTTGAGACTTGTTTATCCAAATCTGGTAATTGATAAATCTTTGATCCTTGATTTCGAATATTTGCCCATATCAGGAAATAGAAGATAGTACAATAGTACAAACGTCATTATCACGATCATAACGGTCTTGTACGATGATTTCTTTTGCCACTCTGAATTTGCCAAAATGATGATAGTCGTTAAGCATAGAATGTTCTTCTGAATGTTCTTCTGACAAATTATGTTGTTTCCGTCGTCATCAGAATCTTGAGTTTCCATTATAAGTTCTGATGAGGAGAACTTCTGATTGACTTTGACTTACAGCTTCTGGTAGTCATAACTTCTGGTGTCAAATAACAGAACTTGTGTTAACCAACTTCTGATGACGCTTTAAATACGAATCAGAACTTCTCTTATAGCTCAATTGTGTACATAGATTTTTTAACTTATATACCTGAACACTAAAGTAAATTATCAGTAATCCCTATTATATATTAATACTATTGTTATCATCAAAACTTACTTGGGTTTTATTAGAACCAACTTTGTTCCAACAATCTCCCCCTTTTTGATTGATGACAAACCAAGTATTAATTTACAATGGTTATTATTTTAATTAAAGCATACATCCTTCAAGTTTATGAGTTTTGCAAGCTCCCCCTGACTTCAGTAATGATTAATTAAAATACTTTAAAAATTTAAAATTGAATCCAGATCTTCACTTTACACTTGACTTCCAGAAAATAGGTTTGCAAGCTTTCTTCCTTAGTCAGATCCACCTAAGAGAAAAGTGCAATCTTCTCTTACGTTTATCATGTAGAGAAAGTTCTGATCTTAATGAAAAATTTCCCTTTAATATTATAACTGATAATATTAATAACTGAATTAAATGAATATAACATATGGAATTTTTGCTTCAGTTAGTGTTCTTAAATTAATTTACTCTTACTCCCCCATTTGTCATTAAACAAAAAGAATAAAAAAACGAGTAAACCAAAGAAATAGTCAATTAAAAACATGTGATAAAAGAAATAGTCAAGTCAAAGGTGATAAAAACCATAAGAATTAAATGACAAAACGAAAAACAAGGTAACTGAAAATGCTATAAAAAGGCGCACACTCTTTGTCATTTCACTCAACATTTCCATGATATTTCTTCAACAAACGATGAAAGAAAATATAGATGAGGATAAAAGAGTGATTGAAAGAAATGTGTTTAAGAAAATATCAGAGGAGAAACAAGGTAGAAGATCAGTACGATCAAAATCAAGAGAAGGTACAGGAAGGAAACATACAAAGAAGATTGTGAGTTTGGAATCAAAATCAAACAAGGGTCACAACATAATCTTCTATTCTTAAAAGAACAGAGATCTCCCCTGACAAAGGAAGATAAGCAAGAAGAACAGAAGAGGATGTTCAAGGATCCAATTAGG
Source organism: Trifolium fragiferum (assembly GCA_954870985.1). Taxonomy (NCBI): domain Eukaryota; kingdom Viridiplantae; phylum Streptophyta; class Magnoliopsida; order Fabales; family Fabaceae; genus Trifolium; species Trifolium fragiferum. The sequence goes on along the minus strand of OX940790.1, from coordinate 40,742,549 downwards.
AAGCTTCTGCTTGAGAGGTTTAGAAGACAAGTCAGATTTAGCTGACAAGTTTCATGCTCCAAGGCTGAAGTTTGGATCAACACCAGTTGTTCTTCTCTTATCTCTTTGTAAAATTTTTATTTTTCCATATGTATCTAGATTTTTCTTAGAATGCAAAAACTTGTGTAGACAAAGTTATTGTAATGCAAAAATCTAGAAAAATGCAAAGTTATTGTAATGCAAAATATTTTTAATAAAAGAAATATTTGAATGCAATGAGTTATAGATTCTGATAGCATAAATAAATAAATAAATAACAGAATATATAACATAATATAATTGATGACAAATATTCAGAACATTCAAACAGAAATAACAAGGTTCAGAACAACATAGAACATAACATATAAAGCAACTAATTAAATAGTGCAGAGATCCTAAGGTTGAAATGAGGGTTGAGGTAGTAGTCTTTCTTGAAGCAATTTGAGCAGCAAATCAGATGTGTCTTTGTTGGCTTGCATAGTTTGCTTCAGATCTCTAATGGCTTCATCTTGCCTCTCAATTCTCTGAACAACTATAGTTTCAAAAGCAGTTTTTGGTCTCAGAAGTTCAGCTTTCCTAGCTTCTTCTGCAGCAATTCTTGCAGCAACTTCTGCCTTTAACTGAGCTTCTAGCATATCAGCTTCTTGTCTCTCAAGTTCTGACCTTTGTTCTTCAATTTCAATTACCTCCAGAACTTCTTGTTCTTGTATCTCAGACAACAATTTCTCAGCTTCTAACAAATCTGCTCTGAATCTTTCTTCTCTCACCCTTTCACCCTCAAGCTTAGCAGCTTCTATCCTTGCTTCCACAATTTTTCTCTTGGAAATGTTTAGAATGTAGTCTCTTTGGTACTGAGAGTCCAATTCAATAAACATTTGAACACACACACATCCTTCCGAGCATTGTACTCTTGGGAAACTATGCTTGGTGCAAGCGATAAACTAGGTAAAGCTTGATATATTTTCCTAATTGTGTCATCAAGGCCTTTAAACATGCGTGTGACATCATCAGGAGTTGAAAATGAAGGGATAGGCTTAACAATCTGACAAGAGGTAGAAAGAGATGAAGGTACAACAGATATTTGAAGGGTTGGGTTAAGAGGAGAAATTTCCTTTTCAAAAGAATTTATAAAATTATTTTGATCAGGGGTGAGTGTTTGAGATTTCTGAGGAGAGGGGGTCTCTAGGTCATGAGCAATTCTGAGTAACTGGGCTTTCACAGTATCTGTAAAATTGGGATTGTCAACAGTGTCAGAGGCTAACTGTTGAACAGCTGTTTCAATTACAGATTCCGTCCTAGGGGCACTAGAAGGGGTAGGATCAGATATAGTTCTTTCAGAATCAGGGGATATTTGAGAATCAGGAATAGGTTCAGTATCAGGCTTAGAGATATTTGCTATAGGGTCCTCATGAATAATATTCTGAGGAAGTGCATCAGAAGTAGCAACCTCTGCAGGTTCTTCTTGCACTTCCTGTCTAATATTCTTCACTTGGCCAGAAGTACCGACACCTGTTTATGCAAATAATGACATGACATGTTCACCAAACCTTTCCATAGATTTTGAGGAAGGTACAAAGCTTTCTACTGGTGTTTCATCAAGAATTCTTTCAGAATCACTAGTAGGAACTTCTGCTATACAGTTGGTTTTAGGAGTCAAATCAGAAAGGAGTTTTTGACAGGAACTGTACAGGGGATATTTTTAGCATGCTTTGGACCATTGATAATATAATCAGGAATAATATTAAGATTTAACTTTTTGTAAATACCTTAATTTGCCAGCTTTGTTATGATTTCTTCCTTGGTGAAAGGAGAGTCCAGAAAATCATCATGAACAACTTTAGTATTACTTTCCCAACTATTAATCAACAATTCTTCCTGAGCAGCTTCTTTAGCCTTAGCCTCTTCAACCATAGCAATGGCTTCCTCCTTTTCTATATCTTCTAGCTCTTCTTCTGTGAATTTCCTTTTTCTTGTTCTGTTAAACTTTTTCTTTGGAACTTCTGGAATGACTGCAGTTCCAGATGCTCTTGTGATCATTTTTGTTGGTTTGAACAGAAGATCCTTCTTTGGAAGCAACATCTTTCACAGGAATTTCTGAGGGTTTCTTATCAACAACTTCTGATGTATCCTTCTCATCAGAGGTTTTCACAGGTTTCTTAGGAGTTGATCCTTTTGCTTTCTTTGATGGAACTTCTGGTTCGTCTTTTTTACCATAATTCTTCCTTTTCTTAGGATGTGGTAGTTGTAATAAACTTTCAGATGCAAGTCTTTCTTCCATCACTTCAGCATTTCCTTCCATGACCTGTTTATGCTTGACAGCATTAGCAGTTACTTGCTTTCTAGGTACAAGAGTTAGAAAGAAGTTGAGGTCATTCTCTTGTCTTCTAGGTTTGAAGGTTTCTTGAGGATAAACAACTTGTTCCTTTGTCTTTAAGACACGCTTCAAGGTGAAACCATTTATAACTGGGGGATCAACATCAAAGTAAGAACCATATCCAGGAAAGACAAGTCTTAGAGAATCCAACAAATAACTCTTGTAAAACATAAAAGATAAGAATCTGCTGTAATGCACATTCTTTATCCCTTTAGTTTTACTTTCTTGAATAGCATTGCACAGGTGATTGAAGATAACTTTCCCAAAGTTAATACTGATTTTCCTACCAATGTAGTATAAGATTGCCTTGTAATATTGAGACACTTGATCAGAAGAACCAGCCTTAGTAATTATACTCTCATGCAGAATTTTGTATAGAACCTTATAAGTTATTTTCATGTCCTGATTTGACTTTGAAGTAGAACCAGGACCATAAATTTCTTCTTGAATAACAGGATTCACATCTTTATCATGCATGTACAGAGTCACTCCAGAGATGGGTAAATTTGCTGCTTGTCGAATGTGCTCTGCTCTAATCCTTATACTTACACCACCAACAATAGACCTTACTTCTTGACCTAAGAAGGGTCTTAGACCAAGTTCTTTAGCGGTTTTCTTAGCCAACTCTGGCTTGTTCTTGTGTTTCCGAGCCATTTCATTTTCATGTTGTCCTTTGGTGTAAACTTCTGCCTTCATCCAGAAATCCTTGACAAGTTCTGGATAGACAGGTCCATTAAGAGCTTCAAAGAATCCAGCCAATCCTTGATAGTTAAGAAGATCATTTACTATTTCCATACTGTTTGCCCTAATACTTTCGAAGTCGACAGCCTTTTCAATGACGCAGAAAAGATCAGAGATATAAAAATCCATAACGTCTTCAGCAAACAACTCAGGTTTAGATGTTTCTATTTCAACAATCGGAGGAATAGGAGAACTCTTTTGAACAATCTCTTTAGGAGTAGAAGATGATGAAGTGGCCATGTTTCTGAGGTTAGGGTTTGCTAATTTTCAGAGAGAAAGAAAATATTCTGAGTTTCAGAGAGAATGAAAGTGTAGGTAGTGAGAGTGCAAAAGTGTAAATGTGAACAGATAGTGTGTTTAAAAGGAAATAAACGTGCAAAAACGTACTAACAAAAAAAGACAGGGGTATAAGAGTAATTAACAATTCACACAAGAATTAGAACACAATCATCATTAATCAACTTCTCACTCTAATAGCAACAGGACACGTGTATTAGAAGTTTATTTACATAACTAACAGATCAGCAAGCAGCAGTTGAAAGGATTACTAACAAGTACTGCCACATCATGTAACAGAACCATTCATGTGTAGCTTCTGATGAAATTAACAGAAGATGGTTTTGTCTAAACTTCCGATACAGAGGTTCTGACTCCCCCTAACTTCTGATAGTCTCACAGAACTTTCAAAAATATTATTTTTCACTAGAGTTTCAGCTTATTCATAGATTTCCATCATATTAAGATTCTTTTTGATAAAATCAAATCTTTCAACAGCCAGGGGTTTTGTAAAGATGCCAGCCCATTAATTTTCAGTTTCAATGAACCTAAGATCAATAACTCCCTTTTGTACATAGTCTCTTATAAAATGACGTTTAATCTCAATATGCTTAGCTCTTGAATGAAGAATAGGATTTTTAGAAAGATGAATGGCTGCAGTGTTATCACAGTATAAAGGAATATTGTGGCTGCATATTTGATAATCTTCTAACTGATATTTCATCCAAAGTAGTTGTGTACAACACTTAGCTGCTGAAATGTATTCTGCTTCTGCAGTTGATATAGCAATAGTGGTTTGTCTTTTACTAGCCCATGAAATCAAATTCTCACCAATGAACTGGCAATTGCCACCGGTGGATTTTCTTTCAAGTTTATCACCAGCATAGTCAGCATCACAGAATCCAATCAGTTTGTAATCATTAGATTTCTGATACAGTACTCCAATGTTAGAAGTAGTCTTCAGATATCTAAAGATTCTTTTTACAGAAGTAAAATGAGATTCTCTAGGATTTGACTGAAATCTTGCACACAAACATACACTGAATAAGATATCAGGTCTTGAAACTGTTAGATAGAGAAGAGAATCAATCATACCTCTATATAACTTTTGATCAACCTTGCCTTCAGATTCACTTTTGCTCAAGCTTGATGTTGGATGCATTGGAGTGTTCATGGGTTTGCAATCTGCTAAGTTATATTTCTTCAGAAGATCTTTGATATACCTTGATTGATGAATGAAGTTTCCTTTCTTTGTTTGATTGATCTGAATTCCCAGAAAGTACTTCAATTCTTCCATCATGCTCATCTCAAATTCATCCTGCATCAACTTAGAAAAGTTCTTGCAAAGTGTAGCATTAGTTGATCCAAAAATAATGTCATCAACATAAATTTGAATAATCAGAATGTCTTTCTTCAGAGTCTTTCTGAATAATGTATTATCAACTTGACCTTTCTCGAAACCATTGTTAACCAAGAAGTTTCTTAGTCTCTCTTACCAAGCTTTGGGAGCTTGTTTGAGTACATAAAGTGATTCTTTAGTTTAAATACATGATCTGGATTAGCAATATCTTCAAATCCTGGAGGTTGTTTGACATATACTTCTTCTGAAATTACTCTATTAAGAAATGCACTTTTCACATCCATTTGATAAAGTGTGATGTTGTTGTTGATAGCATAGGAAAGAAGTAATCTTATTGCTTCCAGTCTTGCAACCGGAGCATAAGTCTATGTATAGTCTATTCCTTCTTGTTGATTTTATCCTTGTGCAACAAGTCTAGCTTTGTTTCTTGTAACTTCTCCCCGTTCATTTAGCTTGTTTCTGTATACCCACTTTGTTCCAATAATGTTCTTATCTTTAGGTTTGGGCACCAGATCCTATACATCATTTCTTTGAAATTGATTCAACTCTTCTTCCATTGCAACAATCCAAGCATCATCTGATAAAGCTTCATCAGTGGTTTTTTGTTCAATCAAGGAAACTAGACCAAATAAGGATTCTTCATCCCTAAAATTTGATCTTGTTTTCCTAGGATTGTTCTTATTTCCAATGATAAGCTCTTCAGGATGTGATGATTTGTACTTGAAGGTATTTTTTGGAATAATAGTTGCTTCTGGTACAGAATCTTCAGTTGAAGTTGTTTGATGTGTGTCATAGACTGTAATTTGATTGTCTTCAGGAACTTCCAGAGGTTCTGAAGTGTAGTTATGTCTAGAATCTTCATCTTCTGACTCTTGTGAATCTGAAATTTCTATAACAGGCTCTGACTTTTCATTGTGAGGCACTTTGTCATTAAATTTCACATGCATAGATTCTTCAACTGTTTAAGTTTCAAAATTATACACTCTGTGTGACTTAGAGCGTTCAGAATATCCAATGAAGATACCCTTACAAGCTTTAGAGTCAAATTTCTTTAGATGAACTTTAGTATTCAGAATGTAACATGTACAACCAAATTGGTGAAAATAAGAAACATTGGGTTTCCTTCCTCTAAAGAGCTCATATGTTGTTTTATTCAGAATAGGTCTAATATAGATTCTATTCTGAATATAACAAGCAGTGTTTACAGCTTCTGCCCAGAAAAACTTAGCCAAAGAATTTTCATGCATCATGGTTCTAGCCATTTCTTGTCAAGATCTGTTCTTTCTTTCTATAACTCCATTTTGCTATGGAGTTCCAGGAGAAGAGAACTCATGGAAGATTCCATGTTCTTCACAAATTTTTTCAAAAGATTCATTTTCATATTCACCACCATGATCACTTCTAACTTTCAAAATCTTTAAATCTTTTTCATTTTGAATTTGGGCACAGAAGATGCTAAACTCTTCATATGTATCCCTTTTAGATTTAAGGAACCTGACCCAAGTCCATCTACTATAATCATCAACAATGACTAATCTATACTTCTTTCCATTGAGTGAAGCAGTGATAACTGGTTCAAACAAATCAATGTGCAGAAGTTCTAAAGGTCTAGAAGTAGAAACAATGTTTTTAACTTTAAGCGAGCTTTTGACAATCTTCCCTTTTTGACAAGAGCCACAAAGAGAATCTGAGTGATAAGTCAATTTAGGAAGGCCTCTCACAAGATTGTCCTTGCTAAGCTTAGAGATTAATTTCCAGTTAGCATGACCTAATCTCTTATGTCAAACCCATTTCGCATCACTTAGTGTCAATAAACAAAGCACATTTTGATCTTCCAGATCAAAGAGATTAACTTTATAAACATTGCCTTTTCTACAACCTTTAAACAAGATGGATTTATCAGAATTGTTAATTACAGTACATGAATTCTTATTAAACACAACATCATAATTACTATCACATAATTGGCTTATGCTAAGTAAGTTATGTTGTAGTCCATCAACATACCAAACATCAGAAATAGTAAGAGAAGAATTACCTACTTTACTTATACCAATGATTTTGCCACTTTGATTCCCACCAAATCCTACTGTTCCTCCCTCTTTCAGATTCAGGGTGTGGAACAACTGCTTGTCTCCTGTCATGTGTCGTGAACATCCACTGTCCAGATACCAGGAGCTTTGCCTTCTTTTTGGGGTGCATACCTGGAGTAAACAATATCTCAGATTTTGGTACCCATATTTTGATGGGTCCTCTATGTTTAGTTCTTTTATTCTTCTTCTGATTCTTGTAGCCTACAGAGGATCCAGAGTAAGGTAAGCCTTGAAAAAGAGGCTTAGGCTTAGCCTTGCCCTTGGATTTTAATCCAGGATGTGTCAGAGAACCAGCTACCAAGTATGAACAACTTGATCTCATGCCCCGAATACTCTTAGGCCGGAAGATCATATGACCTCCTTGAATAGACATGGATACTGGAGTAAGGGGAACCAAGGTTTTAGAAGATTGAGGATCTGAAGACTTATTGGATGCTCCAGCTCCATTATCTTGGGGTTCCAAGCTTACTTGAGTATAAGACACTTTCAGATTTTCTGTACCACTACTAGAAACAAAATTAGAATAAAGATCATAATGTGTTTTGCTGATACAACTAGACTGAATTGAGTTTCCTTTGACAGTACTCCCCAATCCCTGTCCATTGTATTTGCCTGCACCATAAATCATAGAAGCTAGCCTGTGCTTATCAATATTATGATGAACAAACTTTTGAGTGCAATTTCTTGCTCATCATAGGGTTTGTTACATGTCCTGCAACCATTTTTAAGAACTTGAATAGTCTTTAAGGACTTCTTATAGTCTTCTTGAAGATGATTGACTTTATCATTGAGCATGTCAAACTTTTGTTTAAAAAGCTCTAGCTCATTTGATTTGTCCATGTATTTCATCATAGTTTCTTTCAAAGCCTTAGTAATTTGAGTACTAGATAGTTGAGATATTACTTGTACAATATCTTCTGAATCTAACTCATTATCACTTTCAATATCTGAATCAGTTGTGGCCATCAGTGCCAAATTTGCTTCTTCTTCTTCAACTTCATCATCAGATAGCTTGTCAAGATCGTCCTATGTAGGCAAAGACTTTTTTTAGATTTGTTTTTTAATGTGCTCTTTCTTCCTTTCCCTTTGGTGCTTAGTTCTGGACAATCAACAATGAAGTGTCCAGGTTTGTGGCAATTGAAGCAACTCTTTGAATCATCCTTCTTATCTTTGTTTCCAGAACTTTTCATACTAGAATCTTTAGATCCAGAACCTCTGCCAAAATATCTTGGTTTCCTTCTTGTCCACTTCTGGAACTTCTTAGTCAGGAGAGCAAATACATCATCATCTGATCCTTCTTCTTGATCATCAGCAGAAGATTCCTCAGCTTCTGATTCAACAACCTTAGCCTTTAGTGCCTTAGAAGATCCTAAAGTAGCTGGCAAGGCCAAAGACTTTACTCTCTTCTGAGGCTCATCAGAAGCTAGCTCAATCTCATTGCTCATGAGTAAACTAATCAATCCTTCTAGACTAAGGGTGTCTAAATCTTTAGCTTCCTGTATAGCAGTGACCTTAGGTCTGCACTTAGCAAGTAGACTTCTCAGAATCTTCTTCACATGATCAGGAGTTATATAACTTTTCTTCCGAACTTGAAGACCGGCTATCAGAACCTTGAACCTAGAAAACATAGATTCAATGTTCTCGTCTTCTTTCATTCTGAAAAGTTCATATTGTTGGATCAAAAGTGTTGCTTTTGCTTCCTGTGCTTGTTTGTTTCCATCATAAGAAGAACACAAGGAATCATATATACTCTTGGCAGCAGATTTGTCCGAAATCTTCAAGTATTCTTCATGAGATATGCAACCAATACGAATATCCTTGATTTTGTGATGTTTCTTGTACGCTTTCTTGTCTTTGTCAGTGAATGTTTGTCTTGTCTCATAATCCAATCTTCCTCTTCATCTAAACCTTGAAAAGTGACTCCTCTTTCAACTAAATCCCAAAGCTCATCATCAATGCCAACAAGATGACTGTATATTCTATCTTTCCACCAGGAAAAGGTAGAACCATCTCCTTTGAACTTAGGAGCTTTGCTATTGTTGTTTTTATCATCAGCATCAGAGTTAAGAGGAACACTTGTATAGGTTTTCTTAGAACCATCACCTACTTCACCAGACATAGTGTTTTTCAGAAAATGACAACTGTCTCACTTGTAAGGTGATATAATAGAACCAGGCTCTGATACCAATTGAAGGTGTGAAAAACACAAGAAGGGGGTTGAATTGTGTTTTAAGAGTTTTTGAAAACTTCTTCTAAGTTTTGCAACTTATCAGAACTTGCAGCGGAAATAGTAAAAGACAATAACTTCTGGTGATGATGAAACAGTAAGAGAGAAGAGAGAAGAGAGATGAACACACTTATTTTTATACTGGTTCCCCTCACAAACCGAGAGTACTCCAGTCCCCTTGCACTTCCAATGGATTTCACTATAATCACACAAGATTACAATTGCTCAAGCACACAAGCAAGAGACTTGCAATGCTCAAGTAACACAATACAAGAGACTTCCACTGCTCAAGCACACTAGCAAGAGACTTCTTACAAAGTTTACAAATATTTGAACTTAGCAGCGTAACAGCGCTTTTGTTCGTAGATGTGTTATGTTTTGAATCTTCAAATTCTCCCTCCTTTTATAGATGATAATGGAGCGTATGAATTAGAATTCAAGTGATGAAAATAGCTAATTGGTACTGTACTATTCTTCTTCTTGAGACGTGTTTATCCAAATCTGGTAATTGATTAATCTTTGATCCTTGATTTCAAATATTTGCCCATATCAGGAAATAGAAGATAGTACAATAGTACAAACGTCATTATCACGATCATAACGGTCTTGTACGATGATTTCTTTTGCCACTCTGAATTTGCCAAAATGATGATATTCGTTAAGCATAGAATGTTCTTCTGAATGTTCTTCTGACAAATTATGTTGTTTCCGTCGTCATCAGAATCTTGAGTTTCCATTATAAGTTCCGATGAGGAGAACTTCTGATTGACTTTGACTTACAGCTTCTGGTAGTCATAACTTCTGGTGACACATAACAGAACTTGTGTTAACCGACTTCTGGTGACGCTTTAAATACGAATCAGAACTTCTCTTATAGCTCAATAGTGTACATACATTTTTTAACTTATATACCTGCACACTAAAGTAAATTATCAGTAATCCCTATTGTATATTAATATCATTGTTATCATCAAAACTTACTTGGGTTTTATTAGAACCAACTTTGTTCCAACATCTTTGGTGTATGAATTGTTGTAGTGTTGTTACACTTGCACCTTAGTCATGATTTAACCATTTTGCGAATGTGCGTGATTCTTGTTGTTCTTATCAAATGTGAAGTTTTGCTAAATTGACTAACAAGATGTGTTAGTTTACTTTTGATAAATATGTGATGTTATTTTGAAATGTGGAGTAATAATGAAATGATGAGATTTATTGTTGTTGATGTTTTCATTCGATGAATTGAGTAGATATTGTTAATGTCATTAATTGTGTCCATTCTTCAAAACTTGAGAATATGATTGTTGATTTAATTTCAAGACAATGACTTAAATGATAATGTTTTCTCTGTATTACTCTATTTAAGATGGTTATGTTCATATATGAATATAGATTTAATTGTCTGTCAAAAGTTATGCTATATGAAATAAAGTGTGATTGTGTATGCATATGACATGTAATTGAATGTTGCAATGACTTGTTAATTATATGTGAGATAAATTTCATGAACATTGGTGATTAGTTCTTTGTTAACATGTGTTTTAATTAATATCGACTCTAGCATTTATTATTTTGCTTCATGTTTGAATGCTAAATTGATGTTGGTTGAAGTGCCAATTTGTTAATACTTGAGTTTCTATATTTCTTATGAGAGAATGTAATGATTATGTAATTTCACATGTATGGAAGTTAATTCGTGTTGATTATTATGCGTATATGCTTGTTATAACTTTATATGCTAAAAGTTATGACCTTATGTTTTATTGAATTTGGATAAATGATGTTTTGCTCTAAGTTGCTTAAGTATTGAGTTACTTGTGCTATATGCTACTTGTAATTAAAGTATATGTGAAAACTAATAAATAATTGTTGGTTGTTATTCAATGATGTTATATTTTATTGTCTTTGATTGTTATTAATTGAAATGATATAGGATATTAGAATTTATTCTATGTACGTGAATTTATATGGCTTATATTAATTAAATTGATAGTTTAATGTAACTATTTGAAGTATAGTTTATATGAATCTTCATGTATGTTTATATGTATGATTGATGTGTAGTTCTTTATGACATATGATAAATTTTAGAAGTAATATTAATTTCCGAATAGTGTGAATCTTGTTGAAATTAATTATTTTCTTTGAGTAAATGAAACTTGATTTATTTCTTTTGCTATCTATAAGTTATATTATGTTGTTATGTCATTTCTTTATGATAGATTTGATAAATATGATGCGCATATTTGATTGTTTTACCATGTTAACTATCATGCTAAGTTAATTATTTCTTGCACGATATGATTTAATACATGTGAATTGTTGGACTGTTTGAAATTTCTTTTTATGTAATATTCATCTTTTGTTGTTTTGATTCAATTCTTAATTTTAAGATTTTAGAAGATGTATTACTTGAATGTCTATGAGAAATGCTTTATTTTGCTTTGAGCAATTTTAGGTGGATGTTTGTAGTTACCCCTTGTATGCGGCATGTTTGTGTGAACATTGTCGATACTAGTTTCCTTTGGGAAGAATAAGTTAGGACCGTAGAAACCCATAGTTAGTTGTGAGAATTGGAAGTTTCTATAGATGATTGTAGGTGGGTTGGAGATAAGTGAGGGAGAAAGTTATAATCCTCGGATATGTTTGAGTGTAGAATAATAAGATATATAGATAGAGATACCCGAAGGAGAGCGTTTACGCGTTGGCAATGTTGTTTCAAGATGTAGATTGAACGGAAGGAACAAGTTGACGAAGTGTGGGTCTTGGTCGAGAGGAGGAATGAATTGTTGATCCGACGGAAGTAGATGTCGTGTTTTAGTGAGAGATCCCTAAGTTAGTTGGTGTGACCAGTTGAACTTGGAATTAGAAGTCGCAAGTGTGCTTATGTTTTGGAAGCATCACTTGCATGGTTTGGAATTGGAAGTGTTTGGTGACCGTAAGAGTTCGAAGTACTAGTTGGTCAAGGAGAGCTGCATAAGTCGCATGAGGAAGTAGTTAGAGATATGAAGGATTAATATTTTGGATTGTGTTACCATTCGAGTAGAGTTAATGTAATGTCAAACGCATAGAGGAATATGTTTTGCAATGTCGGCATTTATGACGAAAAAGGATTCGAATTAAGTGAACAATTTGGAAGTGTGAGGTTGATATAGGAGATAACACTTAGAAGTGTAAGTTAAGAGTATGATGAAGTTGGAAATCGTATTCTTGAAGAGGGTTTGAGAAAGTTAGAAAATGGATTTAGTTTTAATGGACTGACTGGTGCGAAATCGATTAAAGTAAAAAAAACAGAAAAGTGAACCTCAAATAGATGAGAATGGAATCATGAGATTCTAAGATAGAATCTATAAGTGGAATAATGTTTCAACGAGTTTTTGTAAGAGACTTGTCAATAATCGAGTGATTCAATTTGGATAATGACCGGACAATTGGTGTCGAAGTTGAACGAAATTCTAGAGTAGAATTTGTGAGTTGGATTTATCGAATTCAAAAGGAAATTTTTAGATAAGGTTGCCGTTGGAATCAAAACGATGAGATCGTTAAGTAGAAGGGTATATGGAAATGTTCTCATGAGATTTTGGAAGTCGAGATTGTTGGGGATTTTGGATGTTGGCTTCATTTTGCAAAAACAAGATGCTAGTCTAAAGGTGGTGACAGATGTGGTAACATTTATCAGCAACACTGCCAGCTGACGCTAGCTGGATTTGGAACCCTAGTACGCGCCTTTCAGCGCGCCGTCTTTCTTTGAACCCTAATTTCTTTTGTTTCAGGTTTAGCTTGCACGCCAAGGCAAAAGAAAATCAGCCAGTTTGCTGAGGAATTAAATGGAAAGATTTATTTTTAAAATATGTAATAATATATTTTTAAAACAAATCTTTAGGTTCAAGGAATATTCTTGTAAGAGATCAAGACACGCCTTTTTCAACAAGGATTCAGAAGCCCAAGTATTACTTGTAGTCCAAGCAGCTCAGGACTATAAATATATGAAGACCAAGACCTAATTCTCCAAGAGAGTCAGCCGTATCTGGTTTAGGGTTTAGTGTGTGAAAATCGAGTCTCTTTGTGAGCCTTTCGTGCATTCCATTGATGCATGTTTAGGACTGTGTTTTATTGAGTTGTAATGTTACTTTCTCTGAAGCTTTGAAGCAAAGAGTTAGTTAGTCTAAGCACTTGAAGCCTTTAGGTAAAAGTGCATAGGTTGTCTAGGAGGGTGTCTCCAAAACCATTCAGTTGAATTGTGTTTTATACCCCGATAGGTTTACGACGGTGTGGAGGAGCATCATTATTAAGGAAGTGACCTGGGCTGGTCATATCTAGGTTAGGCCTAGGTAGAGTTTGCACAGATAGGGATTGAGTGAGGAGTGTTAGCGGGTATTTAGCCTCTGAATCAATACTATTATAGTGGATTCATTCCTGGATTGGTATCCCCCATATTAGGAGCAGTTGCGTCCGAATTGGGTTAACAAAAAAAGCGTGCAAGTTTATTTTCTGCTTTTTATTCGCTTTATTATTTGTTCAGTTATCTCTCGTGGAGACAAACGTGGGAACATATGTCTCCCAGTCCAACATTGTTGCGACAGGTCTTAGGACATCTGCTATCACATATGTCTACTGATAGTGCCAGAATTTCAATTGGCATCAGAGTAGGCACCCTGCCTGTACTTAGGTGAGATCCAGGGAATACTTTCTGGCAAACATGGACAAGGAAGGAGGTCTCGTTAACAGGCCACCTCTGTTAGATGGTACTAACTATGACTATTGGAAAGTAAGAATGTGTGCTTTCTGGAAATCGCTTGATGGCAAGACTTGGAAGGCTGTTGTTACAGGATGGAAACATCCCATGGTGGTTGACAAAGATGGGAAAGTGACTGCTATGCCGAAACCAGAAGGAGAATGGTCAAAGGAAGAAGATGACCTGTCTGTAGGAAACAACAAAGCCCTAAATGCCATATTTAATGGGGGTTGACAGGAACATGTTTAGACTCATCAAGCAGTGTACTGAAGCTAAAGAAGCGTGGGAGATTATGAAAACCACGCATGAAGGTACTTCAAAAGTCAAGATGTCCAGGTTGCAACTATTGACTACCAAATTTGAGAACCTGCAGATGATGGAAGATGAAAACGTGTATGACTTCCACATGAACATACTTGATTTTGCAAACTCTTTTGAAGCCTTGGGAGAAAAGCTTGTGAGGAAAATGCTTAGGTCTCTGCCTAAGAAGTTTGATATGAAGGTGAGTGCCATTGAAGAGATGCAAAATATATTCACCTTAAAGCTTGATGAGTTAGTAGGGTCACTACAAACCTTTGAACTTGGAGCAAATGAGAAATCTGAAAAGAAAACAAAAAATTTGGCATTTGTCTCTAAGGATGCTGATGAACTCAGTGAACAAGATATGGATGAAGGTGTTTCAGAGGCTCTAGCCCTTGTGGGGAAACAATTCAAGAGGCTGCTAAGAAGAAGGGATGGAAGATCCAGGACCGATGTGCCGCACATCTCAGATGACACTGGAAAACAGACCAACCCTCAGAAGCGAAAAGATGAAGATAATTCAAATCAGATATAACACCCCATAGATAAATCTAGAATAATCATGGAATATTATATTTGATAACAGAATTCATTATTATTACAACAAAGTTCAGTTGCACGCACAGGTGCCAAATACAACGAGAGTACAGGAATTATCAGCGGAAACAAAAACAACACGATAAGAAAGTGAGAAAGCATGAAAACTAAATGCAATCCTCCAAGTGCAACAGCGACTCCAAGACCAACGCTTACCTAATCAACCTGTTTTCCTGTTTCAAATAGGGAGTGGGGTGAGACAGTCACTTCGTCCCAGTGAATTCTACTACCCTCCTAGGCTATAAAGCCGGGGCTCCTAATCAGTCATATCATAATCTATATCCATAGCATAATTATCATAAGCAATAATATAAAGGTGTAACACAAAGTTTATCTTGTTCATTTTAAACCGCAAACCCTCTAAGGTGAGCACGTCTCAGGGGTTCGCCTTATCCGCGAGCAGAAAGCGCTCCGGCATAAAGCTCACATAAATTTTCTAATGGAACATCTAAAACGAAGTCCACACTGATAACATAAACATGTTTTTATTTGACTGATCAGTAGGTTCATAACATGCTACCAATAAATCCCAAATCTGGGAGCATACAATATTCTAAATTTCTTAAGTTATTTCCCTAAGAGTGCAACTGTAATTGACCTTCTGTTTGACATCAATTTATATACGTTTCTGCAGAATAACAATCTTTAATGAGGATATAAAACGAGTGTTTCATTTATCGTTTGAAATAAGAAAATAAGTCATTTTTGGGTTAGCTCGCTACGGCGACTCAACTAGCTCGCCATGGCGAACTTACAGGTACTGGCCTAAACAACTCGCTAGGCGAGCAGGTGCTCGCCATGGCGAAGTTCTTCAGCCCAGAACCTGGAGCTCGCCATGAATGCACGCTAGCAACTCGCTATGGCGAGTTCATGCAGAAATGCCTCTGTTTCGCGAAAATCATTAAATTTTATAAACCACACCTACAATCCTCATGCAAGACAGTGCAGAAACATAAATTAAATGATATAGAACAGAATAGCATGAAATTTGGGAGCTAATTTCACACACACAGTTATTTCTTATAAATCCTAAGTTTGCATGCAATTCATAAATTTGGGAAACTAGCTAAACTAGCCTAAGAACCCACCTGTAAATTGAGCTTTAACCTTTCTCTAAGCTCTACAAAACAGCTACTGAAGCTCCCTAGCAAGACTCACGAACAGACTTGAAGAATTGAGCTCCTAACCACTTGAAAACCCTTATTTTGCTCTATGAGATGGAATTGTGTTGATGATCAGAACTGAGTGATGTTAGGGGCTATATATAGTTAAATTTCTGATGCTTAACAGTGTAGGATTTGGTCTGAGGTTGGCCATGCATGTTGTTCTATTGGTTAGAAAGGAGGTGAAGTGAGAGTTGTTGTTGTGTAGCTTCATGTGAGTTCTTGGAGAGATTAAAGAGCTGGGTTTCAGGTTTGATTCTTTGCAGAAAAGAATCTCTGATGTGGTTACTGTTTGGTGTAGTGTTTTAAGAGATAAAGACATGCTTGTGAACTAGTGAGATTGGAAACTTTGGTCTCTAGTGATGTTGTTGTGTGGCGTGAGAGGGAAGAGGAGAGTGAGAGGGTTTGCTTCAGTTTGCTTGCTGAAGTGAGAATGAATTAGAGTGGAGTGATTTGCATGCTAATGAGAGGAATTTTAAGCTTAATGGAATCATGACTCATGGTTCTTTGATGAGGTGTAGTGTTATGAGGGAGTTGAGTCACATGAGGGAGGGAGAGTTTGAACTTGGTTTAATTAATTTGAACTTCATATAATTTAGTGTCTAAGTGTATACACAGGTTTAGTTATATTCCAAGATAATACACATAATACACTAAATTCCTATGAGTTAATTTAATTAATCACCTCTAATTAATTTTAATTTTTGATAGATAATCTCTAATTAATTAATTAGACAATTTAGAAATTGGGGATGTTACAATAGACCAGGAGTGTACAGTGCTATGAGTGCAATGGGTTTGGTTACTACAAAACTGAATGTCCAAACTACTTGAAGAAGCAAAAGAAAAGCATGATGGTTACTTGGTCAGATGAAGATAACTCAGATGTTGAAGCTAAAGGAAAGAGGGACACAGCATTTACAGGAAGGTGTGTGTTTGACACAAATTTTTAAAGAGTGCTCACTTTAGAAGAGTTAGCTGAAGCGTACCAGGAGCTATGTCAAGACTATGATGACAGAATCAGATGTCTGCAACAACAGAAGAATCTCATTAATCAGCTCCAGGCAGAGAAGAGTGAGCACCTTGCTCAGATATTCCATCTTACTAATGAGGTAATTGTGTTAAATTCACAGTTTGAGAACATGAACAAACAAGTTAAAATGTTGAATGCTGGAAATATTATGCCTGAAGTGAGTCTAGAAGTTGATCAACCTGACAAGAGTTCTAAAGCAGTGGGGTATGATTATACAAATCTCAATAGAAGACATTTACCATATGGTGAAAGATACAATCCTATAAAAAGAACTCTCAATCCCAAGAAGTTCAGACACATGTTGCCCCGTTCCAGACCACTTCCACCTCCTAGTTTCAATAAGGAACCTAAGGCGTGGGCATGTCATCATTGTGGCGAAAAGGGTCATATAAGGCCTTTCTGCTACAAACTTCATGGAAGTCCACACGCATCAGACCTACAGGTACCGGCAAGAAAGATTACTAAGATGCAAAAGGAGTGGAAACCCAAAGCAAGGAAATCTGGACTGATTGTTCACACATCACTAAGAGCCTCATCCAAAGAAGAATGGTACTTTGATAGTGGATGCTCAAGGCACATGACAGGAATTGAAGATTATCTAGAAGATCTAAAATCTCATCCCACAGGTCATGTAGTATTTGGAGATGGAGCCAAAGGACGAATCATAGGTGTAGGAAATTTGGTCAATGACAACTTACCTGAACTTAGAGATGTCCTACTTGTAAAAGGGTTGACTGCTAATCTCATTAGCATAAGTCAATTATGTGATCAAGGACTAAAGGTCAATTTCTCTCAACCAGAATGTTTAGTCACTGATGCTAAAGGTGCAGTCCTGATGAAGGGAGAGAGGTCTAAAGACAATTGCTACTTGTGGGTACCCAACCAGAAGCCACATGTTGCAACATGTATGATTGCCAAGGAAGATGAGGTGAAGATATGGCACCAAAGACTAGGTCACTTGAACCTCCGGAGCATGCAGAAAGCAGCTTCAGCCGAAGCTATCAGGGGGCTACCTAAGCTTGAAATTGTGGAAGGTAAAATATGTGAAGAATGTCAAATAGGCAAACAAACCAAAGTCTCACACAAGATGTCACCACATCTGACTACCAATAGGGTTCTGGAGTTACTACACATGGACTAGATGGGTCCAATGCAGGTTGAAAGCCTTGGATGGAAGAAGTATGCATTTGTTGTAGTTGATGACTATTCCAGATACACCTGGATACACTTTATCAGAGAGAAGACACATACCTACTCTGTCTTTGAAGAATTATGTATTCAACTACAAAGAGAGAAAGAATGCCATATAAAAAGAATCCGCAGTGATCATAGTAAGGAGTTTGAAAATTCAAAATTCTTGGAGTTTTGTGCTAATCAAGGGATCAAACATGAGTTTTCCTCACCTATCACCCCTCAGCAAAATGGTGTAGTGGAAAGGAAGAATCGTACTATCCAAGAATGTGCTAAAGTAATGTTGCACGCAAAGAAACTTGCTTACCGGTTCTGGGCTGAAGCCATGGATACAGCCTGCTATATACACAATCGTGTCACCTTAAGGGCAGGTACTACAACCACTCTGTATGAACTGTGGAAAGGAAGGAAGCCAACCGTGAAGCACTTTCATAACTTTGGAAGTAAGTGCTACATCTTGGCAGATAAAGAACAAAGGAGGAAGCTGGACCCAAAGAGTGATGAAGGGATATTCTTGGGGTACTCAACAAATAGTCAAGCCTAAAGGGTTTACAACAATAGGACCTAGACTGTGATGGAATCCTCAAATGTGGTAGTTGATGACTCAGCATCAATCCGTAATTCGAATGTTGTACCAGATGTTGACACATCTGTCCCCTATACAGAGACAGAAGCTGAAGAAGATATTCCAGAAATTAACACTCAGAATGATTTGCCTGAACCTGCAGGTCCAACCAGTCCAGAGCATGAGACTTTAGTGCAGCCTAGCACTCCTGCAACTAAAGGTCCATCCATTAGAGTCCAGAAAAACCACCCTATTGATCAAATAATTGGTGACCCTAGTCAAGGTATCACTACTAGGAGGTCTCAGGATATAATTGCTAGTGCTTGTTTTCCGTCAAAGTTTGAGATAAAGAATGTGAAAGAAGCTCTAACTGATGAGTATTGGATTGATGATATGCAAGACGAGTTGAATCAATTCAAGAGGAATGAAGTTTGGGACTTGGTACCTCGACCAAAAGGAACAAATGTGATTGGTACTAAGTGGGTGTACAAGAACAAGACTGATGAGCAAGGAACTGTCACTAAGAATAAAGCAAGGCTCGTAGCTCAAGGGTACACTCAGATTGAAGGAGTGGATTTTGATGAGACCTTTGCTCCAGTGGCTAGATTGGAATCGGTTAGACTACTTCTAGGAGTGGCTTGTATCCTAAAATTCAAGTTATTCCAAATAGATGTGAAAAGTGCCTTTCTCAATGGGTACTTGAATGGGGAAGTCTATGTAGAGCAACCAAAAGGTTTCGTGGATCCTAGTTATCCTGATCATGTGTACAAGTTGAAGAAAGCCTTGTATGGCCTCAAACAAGCTCCTAGAGCTTGGTATGAAAGGCTTACTGTGTTCCTGGTTGATCATGGTTACAGAAAAGGTGGCAATGAAAAAAATCTGTTTGTAAGGGAAGAAAAAGGAAGACTAATGATTGCCCAGATCTATGTAGATGACATAGTATTTGGAGGGATGTCTGACCAGATGGTGCAAGATTTCGTACACCAGATGCAGTTAGAATTTGAAATGAGTCTAGTTGGTGAACTAACATTCTTTCTTTGGTTACAGGTGAAACAAATGAGTGACACAATTTTTATCTCACAGAGCAAGTATTCAAAAAATATTGTCAAGAAATTTGGAATGGATAGTTCTCCTCACAAAAGAACACCAGCTGCTACCCATCTCAAATTATTGATGTGGACCAAAGCCTCTACAGAAGCATGATTGGGAGTTTGTTGTATCTCACAGCCAGTAGGCCAGATATAACATTTGCTGTAGGAGTATGTTCTAGATACCAGGCTGAGCCAAAAGTGAGTCACTCCACACAAGTCAAGAGAATCCTCAAGTATGTGAATGGTACTAGTGATTATGGTTTGTTGTACTCTCATGGTGAAAGTTGTGAGCTAGTTGGCTACTGTGATGCTGACTGGGCAGGAAGTGCTGATGATAGGAAGAGTACCTTAGGTGCATGTTTCTTCTTAGGAAACAATTTGATCTCATGGTTCAGCAAAAAGCAAAATAGTGTGGCCTTGTCCACAGCTGAAGCTGAGTATATTGCTGCTGGAAGTAGATGTTCTCAACTGTTATGGATGAAACAAATGTTGAAGGAGTACAATGTTGAGCAAGATGTGCTAACATTATACTGTGACAACTTAAGTGCAATCAATATCTCCAAGAATTCTATCCAACACAGCAGGACCAAGCGTATTGATATCAGGCACCACTTTATCAAAGACCTTGTGGAAGACAAGGTGATCACTCTTGAACATGTAAGCACTGAGAAGCAGACTGCAGATATCTTCAATAAAGCTCTAGATGCAAACCGCTTTGAGGAGTTGAGGAGCAAATTAGGCATCTGCCTATTTGAAGAGCTGTAGCTTTACAACGTATGTAATGTGCAACAATCATGATCATACAGGTTGCCCAGTATTTATGTTCTACTCCAGCATTATTTGTCAAATTTATTGGCTAAAAAGGGGGAGTAGTATTTGATTTGTTTGCTACAGGTACAGGTGTGCCACATGTGCGTACAGAAACAGGTTGTGTGGTACAGGTGTAATTCAAAACTTATTTTTACACAGGTACTATATTCAGGGGGAGTAACAGGTAATGCAGGTGTTAAGGGGGAGTAAACTCTATACTCTCTCAAGCAGCAGGTTACAGGTTGCAGGTGCAAGTTGCACTTTGTCTGGGAAACTTGTTTCTCAGTATGCATAACTCTAGGGGGGGTGATAGGCTAGGTATCACTATCTAGCTAACTACAGGTGTGTGCTCAGACTTGAGCTTGTATTTCTCTTGAACACTGGAAGAGTCTTGAAGACTGAAGACAAGATGTGGTGGCACATGTTGTCACATCTGATGGTGCTTGTGCTCTCTGCACTGGCAATGCTTGTGCTTGTGCTCTTTGCACTTGCATGTTTTACTGGGAATTTAGGTTCTCAGGATATCATGGATTTATTTTTCCTAAGCCACGTCTTTGTGGTAAGTTACTATGTAAGGGACTCAGTGTTCCATATGTGAGTTCACTATGAGAGGCGAACTCTCTCTAAGTGTTGACCTTGAGGCTAGTAGTGTCTATGTCCACTGCCTCTGATTTCTTGAACGTTACTCATTGTAACATTGCAAAATGTGAAGTTCCTTCTCCATCAAATCACTTAATCAAAGTTGAAGGAATTTGCTGAAGATTTCTCTCCAAAAGAAGCTAAGGTTGTTTTAGCCAAAATTTGCCAAAGGGGGAGATTGTTGGGGTTTTTGGATGTTGGCTTCATTTTGCAAAAACAAGATGCTAGTCTAAAGGTGGTGACAGATGTGGTAACATTTGTCAGCAACACTGCCAGCTGGATTTAGAACCCTAGTACGCACTTTTCAGCGCGCCGTCTTTCTTTGAACCCTAATTTCTTTTGTTTCAGGTTTAGCTTGAGCGCCAAGGCAAAAGGAAATCAGCCAGTTTGCCGAGGAATTAAATGGTAAGATTTATTTTTAAAATATGTAATAATATATTTTTAAAACAAATCTTTAGGTTCAAGGAATATTCTTGTAAGAGATTAAGACACGCCTTTTTCAACAAGGATTCAGAAGCCCAAGTATTACTTGTAGTCCAAGCAGCTCAGGACTATAAATATATGAAGACCAAGACCTAGTTCTCCAAGAGAGTCAGCCGTATTTGGTTTAGGGTTTAGTGTGTCAAAATCGAGTCTCTTTGTGAGCCTTTCGTGCATTCCATTGATGCATGTTTAGGACTGTGTTTTATTGAGTTATAATGTTACTTTCTCTGAAGCTTTGAAGAAAAGAGTTAGTTAGTCTAAGCACTTGAAGCCTTTAGGTAAAAGTGCATAGGTTGTCTAGGAGGGTGTCTTGAAAACCATTCAATTGAATTATGTTTTATACCCCGGTAGGTTTACGACTGTACCAGTCAGAAGTTTCTAGGCCCAAATATAAGCGAAGCCCATTCTCAAGATTGACCTCGCCCCCAGGCGACGTCCCCCCTCGCAAATGACATCGCCCAAAATATTGGGCCAGCCCATTATTCCCCAGCAGAAGTCCAATATTTCTCTTCCCCACGCACGATCTTGCCATAATTCCCACGAGAAGGACATTCAAATGAAGGAATTAATGGCGGGAATTCATTAGCTAACTCCCATACCCCATGATTGACGAAGAAATAACTTCTCCACCCTTCGTGGACATGGGATGGTGGGAAGTTACTTCCATGATATCTTCCCACCCCCCTTCTCTATAAATAGAGGGCTCAGCATACTGAAAAAAGGATCGAAACACAGGCATACTAAGAACATATACTATAATCAAATATTCAATCTACCAAATATACACCCCCACGTTCCATACAGGAACATTTTGGCGCCCACCGTGGGGCCTGGTAAAACACTTCTCATGCCTAACAAGAAAGAGAAACTGCCATCAGCATGGCAGGAGAACATGAAAATAACCAACATCAAATGAACCTGCAAGCAGCTGTCAATGAAATCAGACGATTGCAGGCGAAATTTGTCACCTTAGAGAAAGAAAAAGCAGACGAAATCGACAAAAGCCAGGAGGAGGAGAACATAGAAATCTCTCAACCTCTTGCACAAGCCTTATCGGAGGCTCAAGTCCCAGCAAACTTCAAAATACCACAACTCCCAAGCTTCGACGGAAAAACTGATCCTACGGAGCATCTTATGGCAGTAGGCACTCAAACCGCCATCATTAGGGCAGATGAGCACCTTAAATGTAAGCTGCTTTCCAGCCCTTTCAAAGAGGCTGCCTTGAGATGGTACATGAACTTACCTAAGAATTCTATCACTGATCTCACGAACTTCCACAAAAAATTCGTGCACCAATTCTCCGGGAGCAAGCACATTAAAGTTACAGCGACGAACATGTTCGCCTTAAGGCAAGGCCACACTGAACCCCTCAGAGAGTACCTCGCCCGATTCTGCGAAGCCACAATCAAGGTTTCCAATCCTAACCATGAAATGTTCGTAGCAGCCTTTCACAACAGCCTTCGAGCAGGACATTTTAACGAATCCCTAGCACAGAAGCAGGCAAAGAATATGCAGGAAGTTATGAAGAGGGCGGAGTGTGACATAAAAGGCGAAGAGAGCAACGCTGAAAAACGAACGCGGGATTCAAAAGAAAAAGCCCCAGAAAACATAAATCGCCCAACGCCTGAGCATAATCGACGCCCCTGGGCGTCAGCCCACAGCGGATGGCAGAACAGAGGAAGGAGAATGCAGCACCCACTCAGGCGACATGAAGAGGGCCGCTATCAGCATGATAGGTACACGCCCTTAAACGACACCAAAGTCCACATCTTGGAAGAAATCTTTTACACCAATTTGGCCACGCCCCCGCCCCCAGCGAATCGCCCCATGATGGGGCCTAATGCCAACGAGTGGTGCAAGTACCACAGGTGCAAAGGCCATGACACAGAACGATGTTCTAAGCTAAGAGATCTGATTGAAGAATTGATCAGAAGCAAACATCTTCGGAAGTTCATTGAAAAAGCTGCACGCAGGGAGGGCGACAAGCCCGACAGAAACAGGTCGCCACGCAGTCCATCTGGGCGAGGAAGAGAAGACAAGGAAATTCATAGGATAGCCGTAAACACCAAAGCCGGCGGATTCTCTAGGGGAGGAGAATCTAACTCTTCCCGCAAGCGATATGTGAGAAGAAGCGAAATGGAGCAACACATAGTGGGTCATGTGGCGTTCCCACCAGCATCAGATCTATCCTTTTCAGCAAAAAACGCCCAGGGCGTCGTTCCCCATGATGACGATCCGTTGGTGATTCAGGTCCAGATCCTGAACTGTGACGTGAAAAGGGTGCTAATTGACTCGGGAAGCTCAGCGGATTTCATGTACTGGGAAGCATTCAAGGCAATGCAGTTCTCAGGGGAGCAGTTGTAACCATACAGCGGCACGTTAGTAGGTTTCGCCGGCGAACAGGCAGAAGTAATGGGACACATCACGTTGCTCACTACCTTTGGCGTGAAAGAACAGGGAAGAACTATTAAAGTGAGGTACCTGGTGGTCCGAACGTCGTGCACATCATACAACATTATCAAAAGGAGACCAGCATTCAACACACTGGGAGCGGCGATGTCCACTTTGTACTTAGCAATCAAGTATCCCTTGGAAAATGGAGGCGTGGGAATGATCAGAAGGGATCAAATAATCGCCCGGCAGTGCTACGTCGCAAGTTTAAGAACGAGGAAGAATGGAGTGCATCTTAAACACAAGGACACCACATATGTATGTGAGGTAGGAGATTTGGAACCCGGAGAGGACTTCCAAGAACTCAGGGTAAGTCAGATAGAGGAGTTGGAACCAATCCAGATAGGGAATGAAAGTTTTCAGACAACAAACATAGGATCAACCATGGAGGGCAAAGAGAAGGAAAAGATAGTCACCATTTTGAAAAAGAACGTGGATCTCTTCGCATGGCACCCCAAGGATATGCCAGGAATAGATGAATAGATAATCACACACAAGCTAGCCATTTCGCCGAAGGCGAAGCCCATCTCGCAACGTAAGCAAAAACAAGGCGAGGAAAGGCGCATTGCAGTAAGTGAAGAGGTGGACAAGCTAAAGAAAGTCGGCTTCATAGAAGAAATCAAATACCCCGAATGGCTAGCCAACGTAGTGATGGTAAAGAAGAAGAACGGCAAATGGAGAATGTGCGTGGACTTCACAGACCTCAACAAAGCATGTCCAAAGGATCCATACCCCCTGCCAAGCATAGACAGGCTCATTGACGGCGCTTCCGGGTATAAAACTTTAAGTTTTATGGACGCGAACTCGGGATACAACCAGATAAAGATGAATCCCCTGGATGCCCCCCACACGGCGTTTATGACAAACACATGCAATTACTTCTATAAAGTCATGCCGTTTGGACTGAAGAATGCTGGCGCCACCTATCAAAGGCTAATGGATTGAGTGTTCGCCAAGCAAATAGGAAAGAACCTCGAAGTCTACATAGATTACATGGTTATTAAAACAATAGACATAGGTTGCCATGGCGAAGACCTGGAAGAGATTTTATCAGAAGTAAGAAGGTATGATATGAGATTGAACCCCACAAAGTGCTCCTTTGGGGTGCAAGAAGGAAAATTCCTCGGGTTCATGCTTACTAACAGGGGAAT
The DNA here is from genome assembly GCA_954870985.1 of Trifolium fragiferum. Taxonomy (NCBI): domain Eukaryota; kingdom Viridiplantae; phylum Streptophyta; class Magnoliopsida; order Fabales; family Fabaceae; genus Trifolium; species Trifolium fragiferum. The sequence continues at coordinate 40,717,248 of OX940790.1, read as the reverse complement.
TGAAGCTAACCCAGAGAAGTGCAAAGCCATCATCGAGATGCGAAGCCCAACTTCAGTAAAGGAAGTACAACAGTTGACAGGGAAAATAGCGGCGCTATCAAGATTTCTATCATGTGCGGGCGAAAAAGCCTTCCACTTTTTCGCAACCTTGAAGAAAGGCGAAAAGTTCACATGGACGCCGCAATGTGAGGAAGCTTTCCAAAAGCTAAAAGAATACATGGCATCGCCCCCAATTCTCACACGACCTCGCCCGGAAGTTCCCCTCCTGTTGTACCTCGACGTATCAGAACATGCTTTAAGTTCGGCGCTCGTACAAGAAATAGAGGGCGAGGAACGTCCCGTATATTTTGTCAGCAAGACGTTCAGAGGAGCAGAAGTAAGGTACCAAAAAATTGAAAAGTTATCACTAGCAGTGGTTAGCACAGCCAGAAGACTTCGCCAATACTTTCAGGGCCACAAGGTGGTGGTGAAAACAGACCACTCAATAAAGCAAGTACTAAAAAACCCAGATTTAGCAGGAAGAATGGTAGCATGGGCAGTGGAGTTATCAGAGTATGACATCTCATTTACCCCAAGAGGAAGTATCAAGTCTAAGGTATTGGCAGATTTCGTACTAGAGATGACGTCCCCACCACCAGAAGAAAACGCAGCGCCGTGGACGCAATCAGTGGATGGCGCCTCCAACCTAAGAGGCAGGTATAGTGTTGGAAGGACCAGATGGAGTGCTGATCGAACAGTCCCTACGTTTTGCTTTCAAAGCGAGCAATAACCAGGCGGAATATGAAGCCCTGATTGCAGGAATGAAGCTCGCCAAGGAAATGGAAGTCACAGATCTGAAGGTTAAAAGTGACTCTCAACTGGTGACCAACCAATTCAGATGAGAATATCAGACAAAGGACCCCCAGCTAGCGAAGTACTTGGAGAAAGTTAAAAGGTTAGCCGAACGATTTAATACGTTTGAGTTGATCCATGTCCCCAGAGAACAAAATTGTAGAGCAGATCTGCTCTCCAAACTTGCTAGTACCAAAAAGCCAGGGAACAACAGAACAGTAATCCAGGAGACTATTAAAGAGCCAAGCATGAACGGCTCCGAAGTGATGATCATGGTAATAGAGGAAGGAGATTGGAGATTACCCATCATTCAGTACCTACAAAATGGAAAAACACCCCCAGAGAAAGAAGAGGCAGTTAAGCTTAGAAGGCTAGCGGCATAATATACCCTGGTAAACGAGAAGCTATACAAGACGGGTTTCGTCGAACCCATGCTGTTGTGTGTAGGCGAGATAGAGTCACAAAGGATTCTCAAAGAGATCCATGAAGGTTCGTGTGGCAACCATATCGGAGGAAGGTCGCTGGCGGGAAAAGTAATAAGAGCTGGCTTCTGCTGGCCCACCATTTTGTCAGATGCCATCGGATATGTGAGAAGCTGTGAAAAATGCCAGAGGCACGCTGACCTACACCACGCCCCTGGCGAGCCATTGCGGACAGTAATGTCGCCCTGGCCATTTTACATGTGGGGCGTGGATATACTGGGACCATTCCCAGCATCACTGAACCAGGCAAAATTTTTGCTGGTAGCCATAGACTACTTTACAAAGTGGATAGAAGCAGAGCCAGTGGCGACCATCTGAGTAGAAAAAGTGAAGAAGTTTTACTTGAAGAAGATCATATGCAGATTTGGGTTACCGAAGTACATAGTCTCAGACAATGGTACACAATTCACCAATGAGGCGGTAACGCAATTTTGCAGGGAAAAAGGAATTCATAACACGTTTGTTTTAGTAGAACACCCTCAAGCGAACGGCCAAGCCGAAGCAGCCAACAAAGTGATATTGAAAGCCATAAAGAGAAAGCTCACGAGCAAAAACAAAAGCTGGGCAGAACCCTTACCAGAAATCTTATGGGCCCACCACACAACTGCCCAAACCTCAACCGGCGAAACACCTTTCAAAATGGTGTACGGCAGTGACGCCATGATCCCTGAAGAGATCAACCCGCCCAGCTGGAGAAGAGACACCATAACGCCAAAGGAAAATTGTGACGCCTTGCAGGAGAACTTGGACTTAATGGATGAAGTAAGGGAGCGCGCCCACCTTAGAGAATTTGCAATGAAACAGAGGGCCACCCGCAAGTACAACACCAGGGTAATTCCAAGAAGCTTCATGACAGGAGACCTAGTGTTAAAGAGGCCCATGGGCAGGGACAAAGGAAGAAAATTGGCAGCCAACTGGGAAGGACCTTTCAGAGTGCAGGAGGCCTTCGGATGAGGAGCTTACCATTTGGAGACTTTGAAAGGCGAAGTGCTACCACGGACTTGGAACGTGGCGAATTTGAAGTTTTATTAGAGTTAGACAATACTTGTTATTTTTATAGTTTTCCTTGTTCATTTTATGTTTTCCTTTTCCTGTAAGACAATTGGTTTTGATTAATGAAGGAGGTGATGGGACACTCTTTTCTCCTGCGACAGCAGGAGTTTTTATCGAGACCCACCATCCCGTTTGAATCATCATAAGTCCCGGTTTGAATTAGAGAATCTCAAAAAACTATCTTATACGGCGCATGACGCCAAGAGCGAAATAAAAGCTACGTTTAAGGATTACAACGCCACGTGGTGAAATAAAAGCTATACGGCGCATGACGCCAAGAGCGAAATAAAAGCTACGTTTAAGGCTTACAACGCCACATAGTGAAATAAAAGCTATACGGCGTATGACGCCAAGAGCGAAATAAAAGCTACGTTTAAGGCTTACAACGCCACGTAGTGAAATAAAAGCTATATGGCGCATGACGCCAAGAGCGAAATAAAAGCTACGTTTAAGGCTTACAACGCCACGTAGTGAATTAAAAGCTATACGGCGCATGACGCCAAGAGCGAAATAAAAGCTACGTTTAAGGCTTACAACGCCACGTAGTGAAATAAAAGTTATACGGCGCATGACGCCAAGAGCGAAATAAAAGCTACGTTTAAGGCTTACAACGCCACGTAGTGAAATAAAAGTTATACGGCGCATGACGCCAAGAGCAAAATAAAAGCTACGTTTAAGGCTTACAACGCCACGTAGTGAAATAAAAGCTATTCGGTGCATGACGCCAAGAGCGAAATAAAAGCTACGCTTAAAGGCTTACAACGCCACATAGTGAAATAAAAGCTATACGCGCATGACGCCACATGGTGAAATGAAAGCCATTTTCCAGTTCAAACATCAGCAAAAACATTTATTAAGGCATACAACGCCGGAAACAACGTAACAGTTACATCAGAAAGAAAACCATACGCAATGTAAGTTTTCCAATAACTAGTTAAAGAGCAAGGCTCTCATTTGGAACCTATCTCCGCCTTTAGGGAGTGCTTTGGCTTAGCCTCGGATTCCACAGTAATTTAAGAGGTCTCCTCCTCTCCTGAGGAAGATACATGAGGGTACACCTCTTGGGGATCGTAGGTCCTCAAAAACTCAGCATAATCCTTATCTGTTTCATGCGAAGAAACCGAGGAAGTCCTCGCCCACTCCTTCTTGGGCGCCCCAGCACGGCTGGCCTTAGAAGCAGGCTCGCCTGCACGTTTATCTTTGGAAACAGGCTCATCCAATTTCTGTTTTCCTGACTTAGTTCTCAACCTAGTCGAAACCCCTTTCGCCATGTTTTTTCTATCCATTGAGGTGTCCAAAAAGAAATATGAGGGAGAAAAAGACATATCAAGAGGTATTAACAGGCAAGAAGTCACATTTAATGTGTACAGAGCAGTTACAACTACTCAACTCATACCTTTATAGGACGATTGTAACGGTTACACAAAACACGATGTGTCAGCAGTAAATGCTTTGACTCAGGGAAGGCGTTTGACACAACAACCCCACCCACAGACAACGTGGAATTCTTACCACTAAACTACAGCCACTTGATGTGGGATTCACCCATTAAGCACGCCACACCGGGAAAACCATAGCGAAAAAACTCAGAAAATATGAAAACATAACAAAGAATATAGAAAGTACTTAGCATTAAAATTATAAAGCCACAACAGGGCACAAATTGTCAACAGATCACGCTACATATCAAATATTGTCAAGACATGGCAAAAAACATTACAAAAAAGCCCTTCGAGGGGCGAACTAAACAGAAAAGGTAGAATCTTCAGGTACGGGAAACCAGCTTTCCATCTTCAATTTTCTTCAAGAAATCCGCCTGTGCCAGCACAGCGGGATCAAGGTCTGGAAACAGAATCTTCACTTGCGCCAGAGCATAGTTAAAACCATCCACAAACTTGCCAGCCATCGCCTCTTTCAGCTCAACGATTTCCTCCTCCATGTCCTGCACCTCTTCTTGAAGAGTGTCTACATCAGATCGGAGCTTGCCGAATTTCCGCTTGAAGAGCCGCCTCGCAATCAACTCTTCCTTCGCATTATGGAGGTAGGCGACAATGGCAGCATTCCGCGCCTCAACCATTTCGCCCAAACCTCTCTCAAATTCAGCACGCTCCTTACCAAATCCTTCCTTCAACTCAGCCACCACTTTATCATTGTCAGCCACCACCTTATCAAGTACCGCCAGATGCTCTCTCTGCAACCGGGCGATCTCATTCCTCATCGTATCCTTAGCCTTTTTCACATCCTTCTCCTGACGCCCCGAGAGAACACATGGTTGAGCACCAAGCTCTTCAACTCATGCTCTAGAGCCATCCTCCAAAGTCCGCCCATGTCCATATTCTCAAAGCGTCTAGAATCGTCCTTCAACACCAAGTGAGTGTTGGTAAAAGAGATGGGGTCGAAGCTTTTTCCCCAGGCAGAAGCAGCCTCTGAAGTGCATGGCGGGACAGGAGCAGCCGTAGCGGCAGCAACAGGTGGCGGCACCTCAATCTCAGGAGACGCCATAGACGCCTTTATCTCACCGCCCCAGATGGCTTGTGGGACCCGCTGACTTCCATAGTGATCCTCTCGCCCTCTCCAGAAAGGCTAGATGAACCATCTTCTAGCTTCACAGATTTGGCGGGCTTGTCCTCCTCAACACGCCTCCGCCTCTTTGGTCTCTTAGTATCACCCACTACCAAAGGCGCTAGGGGATCAGCAGCAGCGGCATCTGGATCACTTTTCTTCTCCTTAGTCTTCGCCAAGAAAGCAACACACTCATCCTTTTTCAATGTCCTCATTCTTTCTGCAAAAAAAAAAAAAAAAAACAAAAAAAAAAACGAAAGCAAAGGTCAGATAAATTCCTGACTACAGAGAAACATAGGGAAAAGTAAACCAAATCCATCCACATGAGGCTTACTTATATAGGCTATGAGGCTCCGGAAATCAGTCTCCCGGTCTAACAAGTCACGAGTATCAATGACACAAAAACTGTCCAAGAAAGATAGGGTTTCCAACTCAAAATCAGAGAGCTTAGTCTCGTCTATGCCTTTTATCGCCCTAGGTCCCTCGGTCCAGTAAAAAGGGAATAAAGGCTGATCCATCTCGTCATACATCAAATCCTTAAGCCCAGGACCATGATGAATGCGTAAGAAAGTATTTTGGTAATTCTTAAAATTTGAGGCGTAGAGGGTGAACAAGCCCCTGTTCGCCTGACTACACAAGGTAACCGCCTTGCCAGGGGTAAGGCTCTTGACGTAGTTGTCGCGGTGATTTTTGGATGTCAAGCTATAAGGAAGCGTTGAATCACAAAACATTTAAATACACCACCGAGCTTTTTATTTTTCCGAAGAAGGGAGAAAAGTCCGTTAAAACACCCTAAATAAAGAGATCGAGGTAAGGGGGTTGGTTACGCAAAGGGAAGGTATTAGCACCCTAGGCGTCTATAGTACTCTATAGGAACCTCTTGTATTCTATTCTAAGCGCTTGATTTTATGTGTTTGCAAATATGTACAAGATTTAGGGCTAATGAGCATTTATTTGGGAAAATGAGTTTTGAGTGACAAAATGCACTTGGCTTGAGTTCCAAGGTTTTTTAATCTAATGAAAATGAGTTTTGAAGTTGAAAATAAGACTTAATTTGAAAAATCAAGTGTTTTCACCTAAAGAAAATAAAGTTTGATTGATTGAGAACTTGGTTTAAAATCCAGGTTGTCTTGAAAAAATGTTTGATTAATGACTTGGTTTAAAATCCAAGTTGTTTTTGCTTAAAGAAAATAAAGTTTGATTGATTAATGACTTGGTTTAAAATCCAAGTCGTTTTGAAAAAATGTTTATGATAGATGACATGTTTTGGATATTTTTGAGAAGAGGTGTTGACCTCTATTTTTTGGCTAAAAAAGGTTAATGGTTCTAGCGATGGTTCTAACGCTTTAACTAAACAACCTAAAATATTGAATCGCGCTTAGACTTTTTGCAACGACATATAGGTCGAGGTTTTTTCCTTTCTTCGGATTAACATATTAAATATACTAACGAACAATAATGAGCGGGAATTTAAAGCATACAATACATCCGGGGGGGAAACATGCAAGGGGGGATAGAATTAAATAAGTAAAAGCAATAAATAATGACTAAAAATAAATCGCGCTAATAATGCGCATTTAAAATTACAACCGGGGGGGAAACATGCGTAGGGGATTTGAATAATAATAACAATAACATAAACATAAATAAATGGGATATGAAATTAAAGCATATAATATAATGTAAATGCTAGAAACGTAAATATAAAGTATAATAATCATGAAGCATAAAATGAACATAAAGCATATAGTGAATAAATGAATGTGAGGCGAACAATAAAATATGAGTGGTGTGTGAAACATGACAGTGAATAACAATTAATAACGAAATTAGCACATAAGACATGAGAGCAAAAACAAACAAGAAAGAATCAAAGAAAAGTAAAAATCATCACCTCATAACAAGATAAACAATTGAATGAAAGTAAACCAAACAACGTCACACATATTTTCAAATTATAATCACATGCATTTATTTTCTCATTAAATGAAAAAAAAGGGAATTTAAAATTCATCAAAGCATATAATACTACCTCAAACCATAGTAACATCACCACAATAAATCAAACATTTTCAAACTCACATACATGCATATTTATTTTTAATTGAATAAAGGAAACAATTTACAATTACATCATATTACTAAAAATTAATCATATTAACTCAAAAATCTAGAATCAAATCATGGAGACAAGAATTCAACACATTATCAAACATAGAGCAAAGCTAATGGTAATTAAAGAAATTAAAACATCAAACAAGTCACTTAAAAACTAACATGTAAACCTTATAATTAATTAATGCAATAAAACATAAAATAAATGAAAATCAATCGTGTGATTAAGACAAAAATGAAGCAAAATCAGAGGGCAATCATCTACAAAAATTAATCAAGAGCTCATAGCATAACAAGAACATAAGACAAATAATTTATTAACACATTAAGCTAATTATTAACGATTAATCCTAATTAAATGGAATTAAAAGATAGCAAAATATAACATGTGATCATAAATCCAAAAACCTAGAGCTAAGTCATAGAGACAACAATCAAGCATGTTAACAATCATATAATAATTTTCATGGCAATTAAGAGCATAAATTGAAATTTAATTAAAACCCTAACATGTAAACATTGTCACTAATTAATACAATAAAAAATGGAATCAAGATAAAATAAGTCAAAAACAAAGAGTAACCTTCAACAAACATCATTTAAAAGCTCATGGCATGACACAATCAAAAGGAAATAAATTTCATGTTATTTAAAGTTAATTTCTAGCATTTAATCCTAATTAAAATAGCATAAAAACAAAGAGAAATCAAAATAATACATGATCAGGTTTACAATCAAGATGAAAAGCCAAATATCAACATACCATTCATATCATATCATAGACCAAATAATAAAACATGTTATCAAAGATTAACTAAGCTAAACCTAATTTATACACTAATAAATAGGAAAAATGTGCAAAAAATATCAAATAAATAAATTAAAAATTAATTTCATGTTATATCAATTAATAATAACCTAGAACATAATTAAAAAATATCAATCATATCAAAAATAAAAAATAAAATCAAAACAATAAAGGGGGTGCAAACAGCAAACGAAATAAAAGGGGGGTGTAGAAAGAAACCTGGGTTCTGGGCTTAAAAGCCCAATCGGAGATGATCCTGCGCGGTGCAGGAGTGAAGGTGCAGGGTGGACGCGCGAGCTGTGATACGTCTAATGAGATCTAGATGGCTGGATTTGAATCAAGGAGGACATGGATCTCGTGCTTCGCAGGAACGACGCGCCTGATGCAACACGCTCTCTGGAAACGTCAGATCTGTTTTAAAAACAATCTGACGCACGCGACTTATTCGCTTGATCAAACGGCTGCAACATGTTTACTTGATCTGACGGTTGTTAACAAAACTGGAAACGCGAGGGAGTGCGATGAAGCATCTTCTTCTCCGTTCAGTCGTAACGGCACGGCGACGGTCCGGCCAGCTGCAAAACAGAAAAATGCCCAGAAATTGACGAAACGCACACCGTTCTCTTCTTTATTTCACGAGGAATTCAAAAATGATATTAGTTTCAAAAGATAACACTTGAATCGTAGAAAACGAAGAGAACAAGCTTCAAAAATTTAAATCCAAACACAAAAATTAACACGTCTCAGGGAAAACCAACAACCCAGATAGCTTCCTTATGTCAAGACGAGATGAAAGGTATAAAAAAGGCGTGAGAAAGCTGTCAGAAACTAGCTAGAAGAACTTGATTTTTTTCATGAAATTTGAGCTCCAACACGAGCTTCAAATCGTCTCTGAAGCTTCAAATTGAAGGTTGTGTTTTGATTCTGAAGGTCTTTAGAAGGTTATTGAAGTGTTAATTGTGAGAAACAAGGAGTAATTTCGTGTTTGGGAATTTTATGAAAGTGAGCAAAAAATCTGTTGTTCTTGGCTGCCTCCTTCTCCAAAATCACCAACCTTTGACTCAGAAAAACGTGTTGTTATTTATAGAAGGGATTTAGGTCATGAGAAGAGTGATTTTGTGAAGATAAGAGGGGTATTCTTGAATTTTTGCAAAAGAGATATTTTGTGTTGATGCTCAATCAAAGGTACATGTGTATTAATCTGATGCAAATGGTATTTTGAGGTATATTCTGAGATCAAATGGTTGGGAGAGAATCATGGGATTTTTGGAATTTATTTGATGAAAAAAATAATTTAAAACCATTTTAAACCATTTTTGAAAATAAATAAATATGTGAAAAATGAAAATATTTATGTGCAAGGGCAAAGGTGTCCATTTTTGGGGTTTATAAAATGCTTGAGTTGAATTGGAAATAAATTGAAAAAAAAGTTTGAATAAAAGAGGTTACTTATTGATGAAGAAATGAATTTTTTGAATTTGAAATATAAATGTGAAAATAATAATATAATATATAAAAAGAAAATGCAAATGAAAATATGATTAAAATATTTTGGTTATACTTATAATATATGAAAATGATGGAAATGAAATTATAAATCAAAAATCATGAAGAATGGATGAAAAAGGAGATTACATGCAAAAGAAGTTACCTCAATATTTGAAATTTTGAAAAGGGTAAAATGGGAATAAAATCAAGTTTATGAATAAATTATGGCACAAGAACATATTTGGAAATTTAAGGTGCAAGAAAAAGATCAAAATGTCATGTACTTAATTATCTAAAAATGAAACAGTTAAGCAGCGTAAACAGGATAAAAATACTATTTTTAGCAATTTTAAACCAATAAATAATAATAATGATGAAAATTAACATGTTTAAAATGAGTCAAAATTAAATGAAGAAATTAGGGGTGGTCAAAAAATGGGGTATGACAGATGCCCCTATTTAAGTTTCTTCTACCGGAAGTTCGAAAGAAGAAAAAGATATTTTTGTTGTTTTGAAAGGACGGTAGAAGAAACTTAAATATAAAGTACACCATTTTTTGACCGACCGGGCAGGGAATGGTATGATGGCATGCTATGAATGCTACGTTTTGAAATGCAAGATTATGTAGGGTTTATTTAGGAGACAGACTTACTGGGGTATATAAATGATGATGAAAGCGAATAAAGTCCTGTAACGGACAGAGGTAAGGACAGAAAGCAATAAAGTCCTGTGGGCGGACATAAGCAATAAAGTCCTGTGAACGGACATAAGCAGTAAAGTCCTGTGAACGGACATAAGTAAAGACAGAAAGCGGTAAAGTCCTGTGAACGGACATAAGCAGTAAAGTCCTGTGAACGGACATAAACAGTAAAGTCCTGTGAACGGACATAAGTAAAGACAGAAAGCAGTAAAGTCCTGTGAACGGACATAAGTAAAGACAGAAAGCAGTAAAGTCCTGTGAACGGACATAAGCAGTAAAGTCATGTATCGGACAGAAGTAAAGACATAAAGCAATAAAGTGTTTACCAATCACTTGGATATGGTACGAATCTGACTAGGAAAATGAACTGTTGAATGACATTGTGAGGGAACAAGACATGTTATGAAAGCAAAGAGCTAGATTGACCAGATACATATGGGGATGACTTTACTGGGGAAATTTGAATGATGATTTGCAACATTTGGCACTTGGAATGTATTAAATGATGAATGTTCTATATGACTCATGAATACAAGCACATACATGTATGAATGGGTGTATGGATGCGAATGCATGCTTTGAACTGTTACTTGTAAGGCGAGATTGACAACACTTGATAACAGACAAAAGGAATGACGGGATCAAAGGGACCAGCATATCCGCACAATGTTCTGTCAATTTTCTACCAGAAATGGTGCTCATATAAATAGAACCTGCAAGGTAAATCCCAAGGGTAACACATCCTTTTTTCAACTAGTCTTCGGAGCTAAGTTTCACAAATAAAGCCTTCGGTGGAAGTCGTCATTTCATACTCTGAATTGGACCAACCAAGACCAGCCATTGCTTTTTCATTTTCTCTTTTTCTTTCCTTTTCTTTATCCCTAATTTTTGCCTGGACCGCCCTTTCGGGTTTTCAATCCACCGGGATGCTCATTTTTGCCTAAGCCGCCCTTTCAGGTTTTCAACTTAGCGAGCTATTTTTCTTTTTTCTTTTTTTTTTTTTTTTTTTGCAATGGTTGTATCTGCTTCTTTGAAATATGTCCACATTTGAAATGCTGTTGTAGCATGCTTATGTGACTCAAGAGTGTAAGAAATGTTTGTCATTTTATATTTCCAAAAGAAAAGACAAGTTTTTTTTTTTTTTAAAAAAAAGGGTTGACATTATTTTTGAGTTATCTTTGCTCCAAGTATCTTAAAGTAAAAATAAAAGTAAAAATAAAAGTATGAGTAAAATAAGAATTTTGAATAAAAGGCACAGGCTCAAGTTTGCGTAAAAGAGTGAAAATCGGCGTAAAGCGCAATCCCACAGATCATTTAAAATTTAGAAAATGGTAATTACATGGGGAGGATACATCAAGTACAATGATTACTATTTTCCTCATCAACTTTGAATTCCATCCTAAAAAACTACAATCTAAAATTTGTCTGCTGGTTGAAACATTCCAAGATAGGTGATGCCTGTTCCGATGCAGTTACTTGTCTTCTTTTCCTTAACTTTTGTATAGATCGCCTTTTCAGGTTTTCGACCTATCAGGATTATATATTTTTTTGTCTCTAATTTTTGCCTGGACCGCCCTTTCGGGTTTTCAGCCCACCGAGACGCTCCTTTTTGCCTAAGCCGCCCTTTCAGGTTTTCGACTTAGCGAGCTATTTTTTTATTTTAGACAAAGTATTTCTTGACTGCATCGGCATTCACAGGACGAGGGAGCTCATCATCATCCATTGTTGCAAGGGTCATTGCACCACCTGAGAAAGCTCTCTTAACAACATACGGTCCTTCATAATTGGGTGTCCACTTACCCCTAGCATCAGTTTGAAAAGACTGGATCTTTTTAAGCACAAGATCACCTTCACGAAATTCTCGAGGTCGAACTTTCTTGTCAAATGCTTGCTTCATTCTTCTTTGGTACACTTGCCCATGGCACAAACCCGCCATACGTTTCTCTTCAATTAAATTCAACTGTTCATATCTGTTCCTACACCATTCAGCCTCAGTTAGTTTGGCTTCCATCAAGACTCTCATTGATGGAATCTCAACCTCTACCGGTAACACTGCTTCCATTCCGTACACCAAGGAGAAAGGGGTTACCCCTGTTGAAGTGCGCACTGAAGTACAATATCCATGTAAAGCAAAAGGTAACATCTCATGCCAATCTTTGTAAGTAACCACCATTTTCTGCACAATCTTCTTAATATTCTTATTTGCGGCTTCAACTGCACCATTCATTTGAGGTCGATAGGGAGAAGAATTATGATGCTCAATCTTGAACTCCTCACACAAGTCTTTCATCATCTTGTTGTTCAAATTCGACCCATTGTCAGTAATAATCTTGTTAGGTACACCATAGCGACAAATGATATTATTCTTGATGAAACGAACCACTACTTGCTTAGTAACATTGGCATAAGACGCTGCTTCGACCCACTTGGTGAAATAATCAATAGCCACTAGAATAAAACGATGTCCATTGGAAGCCTTTGGTTCAATCCGTCCAATCATATCAATGCCCCACATAGAAAAGGGCCAAGGAGAAGAAATCACATTCAGAGAGGTTGGTGGCATATGAATTTTATCTGCATAAATCTGACACTTGTGACACTTCCGAGCATGCTTGTGGCAATCAGACTCCATTGTCAACCAGTAGTATCCTGCTCTCAATATTTTCTTGGCCATTGTGTGCCCATTGGGATGAGTTCCAAACGACCCTTCATGTATTTCGTGCATCAAAGAGTCAGCCTCAGCTTTGTCCACACACCGTAGTAAAACCATGTCAAAATTCCTCTTGTACAACACCTCTCCATTCAGAAAGAAACTGCTAGATAACTTTCTCAAAATCTTCTTATCTTTGCTGGATGCCCCAGAGGGATACTCTTGCTTTTGCAGGAACAACTTGATATCATGAAACCATGGCTTGTCGTCAATCACTTCTTCTGCCGTAAACACATATGCCGGCCTTTCAAGACAACGAATACTGATAATCGGAACTTCATTTGGATAATTAACTTGGTACATTGAGGATAAGGTAGCCAAAGCGTCTGCCATTTGATTCTCATCACGAGGAATGTGGTGCAACTCCACCTTGTTAAAGAAAGTCAACAGTCTTCTTGCGTAATCTCTATAAGGAATCAGACCAGCGTGGCGTGTCTCCCATTCTCCTTTGATCTGATTGATTACAAGAGCTGAGTCTCCATAGATGTCAATATTCTTGATCCTCAAATCAATTGCTTCTTCAATACCCATGATACAAGCTTCATATTCAGCAATATTGTTGGTACAATCAAACTGCAACCTGGCGGTGAAAGGAATATGAGAACCCTCAGGAGTAACAATAACTGCCCCAATTCCACTACCATAGACATTCACATCCCCATCAAATATCAGCCCCCACTTGGATTATGGATCTGGACCTTCCCCAAACAGCGGTTCATCACAATCTTTCATCTTCAAATACATGATCTCTTCATCTGGAAAATCAAACTTGATCGGTTGGTAATCTTCAACTGGTTGGTGAGCCAAATGATCAGCCAAGACACTACCCTTAATCGCTTTCTGAGCACGGTACTCAATATCATATTCGGACAATAACATCTGCCAACGAGCAATTCTTCCGGTCAAAGCAGCTTTCTCAAAAATGTACTTAATTGGATCCATTTTGGATATCAACCAAGTAGTGTGATTAATCAAATAATGACGCAGACGCTTGGCAGCCCAAGCTAGTGCACAACAAGTCTTCTCAAGCATGGAATATCTGGACTCACAATCAGTAAACTTCTTGCTCAAATAATAAATTGCATGTTCTTTTCTTCCGGTGTCATCTTGCTGCCCCAGCACACAGCCCATGGAATCTTCTAACACAGTTAAATACATAATGAGTGGCCTCCCCTTAACTGGAGGAATAAGGATTGGTGGTTCCATAAGTTACTTCTTGATACTATCAAAGGCTCTCTGACAATCTTCTGTCCATACAATCTCTTGGTCTTTGCGGAGTAACTTGAAAATTGGCCCACATGTGGCAGTCATATGGGAAATAAACCTGGAGATATAATTCAAACGACCCAAGAAACCTCTAACTTGCTTCTCTGTTGGGGAGCCGGCATTTCTCTGATAGCTCTGACTTTATCAGGATCAACTTCAATACCCTTCTGACTGACAATGAAACCCAAAAGCTTTCCAGACCTAACACCAAAAGTACATTTATTGGGATTCAAACGGAGTTGATACTTCCTCAATCTCTGAAACATCTTCAACAAATACTCCACATGCTCTTCTTCAGTGCCTGACTTGACGATCATATCATCCACGTACACTTCAACTTCTTTGTGCATCATATCATGGAACAGCGTGGTCATGCCCCTTTGGTAAGTTGCACCTGCATTTGTCAACCCAAAAGGCATTACTTGGTAACAGAAAGTGCCCCAAGGCGTGATGAACGAAGTTTTCTCCCTGTCTTCAACAGCCATCTTGATCTGATTGTACCCCGAGAAACCATCCATGAAGGAAAAGACTTTGGATTTGGCAGTATTATCAATAAGTACATCAATATGAGGTAATGGGAAATCATCCTTTGGACTAGCTCTATTCAAATCTCTGTAATCAACACACATTCTGACTTTACCATCCTTCTTGGGAACCGGTACTATATTGGCCAACCACTGAGGATACTCTGAAGTAATAAGAAAACCTGCATTAATCTGTTTCTGAACTTCTTCCTTGATCTTGAGTGTCATATCAGGATGAGACCTTCTTAATTTCTGCTTCACTGGAGGACATTCCGGCTTCAATGGTAAACGGTGTTCCACAATCTCAGGATCCAACCCAGGCATATCTTGATACGACCATGCAAAGATGTCAACATATTCTCTGAGCAGCTCTATTACCCTTGCCTTGACTGATTCTTCCAAACCTGCTCCTATCTTGATTTCTCTTTTCTCTTCCTCGGTACCCAAATTGATCAACTCTGTAACTTCCTGGTGAGGTTGAATGGCCACATCCTCCCGATCCAACAATCGTCTAATCTCATTAGGAATCTCTTCATCCTCCTCTTCCATAGCTTCGTAGACCGGAAACTCAAAGTTGATAGAGGGCCTAGAATCATTGTACTCAACGGGCTTGTTGATGTTAATTCTGCATATGATTAATGATTGATTTTATTTTAATAAGAATGCAGAATTTTTATTTGATAAAAGTAATAAGAATGGAAGGTGAAAAATAAAATATATATATATTTGGTTTTTTTGGTGTTACCATTTTCTAGAATAAAAGGAAATAAAAAAAAATAAAAAAGTCATGATAAAAACGACGATTTTCATTAACATTCTTGAAGCAATTTAAACAAAGCTCGAACATGGCCTCACTCTTGCTTGGGGCAGGACAAGAGGATTTTTCTTAAAAAACATAAAATGACAAACATATTACTTAGACAGAGGAATGATAGAAGGGACATCAACAGCAATCCAATTGTGGCATATTCCTCCAGGAGTCACAAAAGATGGTGGTCCTTCTTCGTCTTCATCTCCAATAACAGCATTGATCTCTGAGGGATTGTTGATAAAACCAGCACTACGGAAAACGTCTTCAAATGGTTCTCTCTTTCCCATCCTGGTAGAAGGAGTGAAACCCAAACCAGCTCTGTTCTTATTCTCTGATAACCGTAGTACCCTTCCCCAACCAGCAGTCTTGCCTTCTTTCACAGCCCTTTGCGCATCCTTCAAAGATGCCATAGATGTCTCAGCTCTGATCGGATCTTTCTCCTCAAGGGAGAGTCCCTGAAATGCTGTACCGTCTAATTCATCCGCACCAATACATGAGAAATTTGACAAATGACTAATAAGCAGAGCTTCCTCTCCATTCACAATTACCAGCTTTCCTTCTTTCACATACTTCAACTTCTGATGTAAAGTGGATGTCACGGCACCGGCCTCGTGAATCCATGGACGTCCCAAAAGACAACTATAAGCAGCTTGTATATTCATCACCTGAAAAGTAACTTGGAACTCATGCGGACCCACTGCGATAGGTAAATCCACCTCACCAATCACTGATTTCCTTGAACCATCAAACGCCTTCACAATCATGGAACTTGGCCTCATATAGGCATCCTTGTAGGAAAGTTTGTCTAGAGTAGTTTTAGCCATCACATTCAGAGACGACCCGGTATCAATCAACACATTGGACAAAGCATCTGACTTGCAATTAACTGACACATGCAACGCCAAATTATGATTCCGTCCTCTCTCGGGAAGTTCTTCATCACTGAAACTCAGATTGTTACAAGCAGTCACATTTCCCACTATACTTCCGAACTGGCTTATAGTCACATCCTTCTCAACATAGGCTTGATCCAATACCTTCATCAGAGCCTCCCTATGGGCATCAGAACTCATCAACAAAGACAACATAGAAATCTTAGACGGGGTTTGCAACAACTGGTCCACTATCTTGTATTCACTTCTTTTGATTAGTTTCATCACCTCATCAGAATCTTCATACTCTTTTTCAACTGGCTTACTAGGAACACGGACTGGCACTTTCTCAATAACGGGTGTACTTGTCTTTTGAGGAACTGCCCCTTGGATAACACGACCGCTTCTTAGAATTCTGCTATTATCGGTAACATTGCTCATTGTAGTCAAAGGAGGGATAGGGGTCTCCACTCCATTTTGTATCATGGTAGCCTGATATCTATAAGGTATGGCCTTCTCAGAAGCATAAGGCACAGACCCTGGCACACGGATTGTAAGTCTAGGAATGTTGCACTCTCCACTATTGTAAATCATTTCCAAACGATCAGCAGTACTAAGCTCTGGTGTAATACCACAAACCTCTTCAGCTTTCTTCGTCACTAACAGCTCTCCCTTGTCCATCAAACCTTGGATATCTTTTTGAACTTGGGGACAACCCTGGGGATCTGACAGACATACTTCACACACTGAATGATCATGATCAAACATCTTTGCTTTGCACATTTTGATATGGATAGGAACCAGAGGAGTCTTGATACTTTTCACATTGAGGATGACATTTGTAGCTAGGCAGGGTTGAATGAAATGGACAGAGGGGTTATGATTTGGTAGAGGGTTTGTTTGAACATTGGGGTTCTCGTCTTTGAAAGTCAACACTTTGCTTCGGACTAAGTCCTGGACAGCCTTTTTGAAAGCAAAACAACGTTCCACATCGTGGCCAGGTGCCCCTTGGTGGAAAGCACAAGTCAAGTCATTACGGTACCAAGTAGGTAGGACAGCAGGCACTGGAGGTGGTGGTCTCGTCTGAATAAAATTCTTGGCAAGTAAGGCGGGGAACAAATCAGCATATTTCATTGGTATAGGATCAAAGGGTGGATATCTGGGAGTGCGATTGAATGTTTGTTGAACATTTTGAGGGCGAACCTGTGGTGGGTATGATTGTTGGGGAGTCATTTGTGGATAATGTGGTTGTGAAGGCATTTGTGGGTAGTGTGGCTGTGATGTGGGTGTTATAGCTGAAACGTGTTGATAATTTGGATATCTTGGCTGGAAACCTCCTTGAGTTACCATACCGACTTCGGACTCTTTCTTTTTCGGGAAATTGTGACCATACTTCTTGGTATTGCTGACAGGGGTGTTTTCTTTTGACATTCTTCCTTGGCGAATGGCCTCCTCTAGGCACATCCCCGTCTCCACCACTTCAGTAAAACTCCTAGATACCATATTGAACATCTTCTCATAAAAGAACGGATTAAGGGTGTGAATAAACATCTTGGACAATTCTCTCTCTTCAATAGGAGGACGAGTCTGAGCAGCTAACTCCCTCCATCTTTGAGCATACTCTTTGAAGGATTCTTTCTCTTTCTGGGTCATAGCACGGAGCTCATCTCTGTCAGGAGCCATGAAGGAATTGTAGTTGTACTGAGACATAAAAGCACTAGCCAAATCATTAAAAGTGCGGATATCAGCCCTATTCAAATCCATGTACCACCTCAAGTCTGCCCCAGACAGGCTATCCTGAAAATAGTGAATCAGGAGCTTATCGTTGCTAGTTTGAGTGGACATTTTCCTCGCATACATAGTTAGGTGAGCTTTTGGACAGGTACCTCCCTTGTACTTCTCAAAATCTGGAACTTTGAACTTAGGCGGAACCACAACATCAGGAACTAAGCATAACTCATGGGCATCTTTACCAAACAGATCTTTCCCCTTGAGGGCTCTCATCTCGCGTTGCATTTCATTAAACTTGTCTTGCAGATCTTCCACTCTATCAAAACCTCCCATGCTTTACGCGTGAAAAATAGGCTCTTGGTAATGAGGTGCGGCATGGACTGCAGGTGCAGTAACAGTAGCAGTAACTTGTGGGAGAGTATTTTCCAACTGAACAAAAGGGGCTTCAGTCACTTGAGGGAAGAACCCTCCTCCAAGGAAACCTTCTGATAATCCCCACATACAACCTTCTAGCATAGAGAGTCGGGGAGCAGGAATTGGTGCTGATGCAACCGGGGGTGGCACAGGCACACCATTGGACTGAAGCACTGATGTTGAACCCTGATTCTGACTTGCCAAAAAAGAAGTTACCATAGTAGTCAAATTCTCAATCTCGGCCTGCATGCCCGTCATCTGTTCACGGAGCTGAGTGTTCTCTTCTTCAACAGTTGCCATCTTCTTCTTAATCTGAGACTGGGTGTTATAAGTGCGAGTTGCTTTGTGACGGATATGCCGAGCCAGTTTAACTGAGGCAGAGGAGAGGGGGAAGAATATGAGACTCTATTTTTTTGGAAATTTATGAATGTAGCATGATGCATGATATGTTTATGCTAAATTATACAAAATTTTCCCAATATTGAAAGACTTATATTAAATTGAATGTAAACAGTGTAGAAAATATTCACTTCATTGATAATCATAACATTGCAACTTTGAAAGGAAATACATCAAACAAACTCAAACTCTTGCATAATATGGATCATCCCTAATCTGAATCTGGACCAGAAAATAAATTCATGTTATATCTCATCCTCTTTGGGTCCTTCCTAAGGGCAGCATCCTTCTCTCGAAGATGGATGGTCTTTTGGACGATTGTCTGACTTTGTGCTAAGAGCTCATGCTTGGCTACTTCCATTTCACTCTTCAATGCTTCGTACTTATGCTTCAACTCTTCATATCTCCTTTGCAAAGCGCTTTTCTCCCTAGTCAACTCAGCCACCTGTCCTAACAGCTCTTCTTTAGTGTCAACAATCACAGATGATGATGATGGGGTAACTGAAGGCATGGGCCTTTGGAGAGAGTAAGGCATCCCAAAACTAGCAGCTCTCTTGATAACCCATTGTGTATGAGACTCCAAAGCAAATCCTCGCTTCTTCCCTTGTTGATTCCACTCTTTACGCTGAACGGAGCGCCAAGCTCGCACGAACCTATTCCTCATATCGGAGCTTCCTTCCCGGTTGCGGTAGAAAATTCCACTCAAAGAGAGACCATCAGGCTTTTCTTTCACAAGATATCCAAACTGGCGCCTAACAAGCCTGGGACTATAAGTAATTCCTCCATGCATTCCAAGGAGAGGTACATTGGGAAACTCCCCACAACTATCAATAATGACTCCATTGTCATAGGCTGAGTCATACCAAACAATGTCATCAGAGGTGAGAGGCATGATTCTTTGGGACCACCGGAGCTTATCTGGGTTTTCCTTAAAACTACGGGTTTGAGGCAAATGAAGGGTATACCACTTATAGAGTAGTGGTGTACAACAGAGAATGGTTCCGCGCTTTACTGAAGTGCGGTCATGGATGGAATAGTATGTTTCTGCTAGCAAGGTGGGTACTGGGTTCTTTGAGAGGTAAATTTGTATGGTGTTGATGTCAATGAAATTTTTGATGTTTGGAAAAAGAACTAGGCCATATATGAGCAGGGCCAATATAGAATAGAAGGCATTGTTGCTGGCCATATCAAGAAAAAGAGAGGCTTGCTGGAAAAGAAAATCTGTGGATAGACCTAAAAAGCCTTCTTTGCGTATGAGGTTTGTTTGAATGGCAGAAGTTTCAACATGAAGGGCTTTGGCAATGATTTGTGGTTTTGGAGAGGGTTCGAGTCCACTGAACGACACTTTGTCAAGCACGGGTAGTCCAATCAAATAAGAATACTCCTCCAAGGTGGGAGCAAGTTGGTAATCAGGAAAGGTGAAACAATGGTAAAGCGGGTCATAAAACTGCACAAGAGTGTTGAGGATTCCATCCTCTACCTTAGTCCCAAGAATACTCAACAATCTTCCATGACTCTTCCGAAATTCTTCTGAATCAGACACTAATGACCCTAGCTCCCTCAATCTTGTCAAATCAAAAGTCTTAAACCCATAGCTATGAGTATCCCTCCTTTGGTAATCCATAATCTACATAGTTTACATGGAATTTGATTTAAGCCTTTCAATATTGGATGAGAAAAAGAAATTCTTGATGAATGAATGCATGCACACAAATAATGATGCGCAAACATGGGTGGTTTAAGGTAGAAATGTTGGAGTCAAAGGTAAGAGCCCCTTCCCACATGGTAAGTACTAAGGTTTATTTGTACCTGCATCACGGGTTCTACAAAGTTCCCAAAGTTATAAACCGTCTTTTGGATATTATCGGTTTACGGCACTACTCCCGCTCCAATAATATTCGCAAGACAATCTCGTTCGGGTGTGGCATCGCGTATCAACCAATCTAAACTACTCTAGACCGGTCACCGCGCCACGTCCTAATGGCCAAGATGGGTTAAGTGTAACTCTAAAGGTCCACAATCCTTCGGTCCTCCAAAAATAGAACGTCAACATAACTACTCATGTCAACACTCTACCTTTGAACTTCCTAGACTGTGCGTGGTTATATCACATGTGAACATGGATTGAACTACTCCAATCCCGTCACTATGACCCTACCACATCCTATCTTATTGTTTCACTCAAGTCCGGGTTAGGACTGTCTCACTCAAGCAATTTTCCCAATTTAAAGCTCATAAATCATACATATACACATATAAACAAACAAGCGCAAAAGAAAAAGATTACAAGATGGGCTCAACCCGCTCGGGGGATCCCCAGTGAAGTTGCCATTTCTGTCGCAGTGATTTTTGGATGTCAAGCTATAAGGAAGCGTTGAATCACAAAACATTTAAATACACCACCGAGCTTTTTATTTTTCCGAAGAAGGGAGAAAAGTCCGTTAAAACACCCTAAATAAAGAGATCGAGGTAAGGGGGTTGGTTACGCAAAGGGAAGGTATTAGCACCCTAGGCGTCTATAGTACTCTATAGGAACCTCTTGTATTCTATTCTAAGCGCTTGATTTTATTTGTTTGCAAATATGTACAAGATTTATGGCTAATGAGCATTTATTTGGGAAAATGAGTTTTGAGTGACAAAATGCACTTGGCTTGAGTTCCAAGGTTTTTTAATCTAATGAAAATGAGTTTTGAAGTTGAAAATAAGACTTAATTTGAAAAATCAAGTGTTTTCACCTAAAGAAAATAAAGTTTGATTGATTGAGAACTTGGTTTAAAATCCAGGTTGTCTTGAAAAAATGTTTGATTAATGACTTGGTTTAAAATCCAAGTTGTTTTTGCTTAAAGAAAATAAAGTTTGATTGATTAATGACTTGGTTTAAAATCCAAGTCGTTTTGAAAAAATGTTTATGATAGATGACATGTTTTGGATATTTTTGAGAAGAGGTGTTGACCTCTATTTTTTGGCTAAAAAAGGTTAATGGTTCTAGCGATGGTTCTAACGCTTTAACTAAACAACCTAAAATATTGAATCGCGCTTAGACTTTTTGCAACGACATATAGGTCGAGGTTTTTTCCTTTCTTCGGATTAACATATTAAATATACTAACGAACAATAATGAGCGGGAATTTAAAGCATACAATACATCCGGGGGGGAAACATGCAAGGGGGGATAGAATTAAATAAGTAAAAGCAATAAATAATGACTAAAAATAAATCGCGCTAATAATGCGCATTTAAAATTACAACCGGGGGGGAAACATGCGTAGGGGATTTGAATAATAATAACAATAACATAAACATAAATAAATGGGATATGAAATTAAAGCATATAATATAATGTAAATGCTAGAAACGTAAATATAAAGTATAATAATCATGAAGCATAAAATGAACATAAAGCATATAGTGAATAAATGAATGTGAGGCGAACAATAAAATATGAGTGGTGTGTGAAACATGAAAGTGAATAACAATTAATAACGAAATTAGCACATAAGACATGAGAGCAAAAACAAACAAGAAAGAATCAAAGAAAAGTAAAAATCATCACCTCATAACAAGATAAACAATTGAATGAAAGTAAACCAAACAACGTCACACATATTTTCAAATTATAATCACATGCATTTATTTTCTCATTAAATGAAAAAAAGGGAATTTAAAATTCATCAAAGCATATAATACTACCTCAAACCATAGTAACATCACCACAATAAATCAAACATTTTCAAACTCACATACATGCATATTTATTTTTAATTGAATAAAGGAAACAATTTACAATTACATCATATTACTAAAAATTAATCATATTAACTCAAAAATCTAGAATCAAATCATGGAGACAAGAATTCAACACATTATCAAACATAGAGCAAAGCTAATGGTAATTAAAGAAATTAAAACATCAAACAAGTCACTTAAAAACTAACATGTAAACCTTATAATTAATTAATGCAATAAAACATAAAATAAATGAAAATCAATCGTGTGATTAAGACAAAAATGAAGCAAAATCAGAGGGCAATCATCTACAAAAATTAATCAAGAGCTCATAGCATAACAAGAACATAAGACAAATAATTTATTAACACATTAAGCTAATTATTAACAATTAATCGTAATTAAATGGAATTAAAAGATAGCAAAATATAACATGTGATCATAAATCCAAAAACCTAGAGCTAAGTCATAGAGACAACAATCATATAATAATTTTCATGGCAATTAAGAGCATAAATTGAAATTTAATTAAAACCCTAACATGTAAACATTGTCACTAATTAATACAATAAAAAATGGAATCAAGATAAAATAAGTCAAAAACAAAGAGTAACCTTCAACAAACATCATTTAAAAGCTCATGGCATGACACAATCAAAAGGAAATAAATTTCATGTTATTTAAAGTTAATTTCTAGCATTTAATCCTAATTAAAATAGCATAAAAACAAAGAGAAATCAAAATAATACATGATCAGGTTTACAATCAAGATGAAAAGCCAAATATCAACATACCATTCATATCATATCATAGACCAAATAATAAAACATGTTATCAAAGATTAACTAAGCTAAACCTAATTTATACACTAATAAATAGGAAAAATGTGCAAAAAATATCAAATAAATAAATTAAAAATTAATTTCATGTTATATCAATTAATAATAACCTAGAACATAATTAAAAAATATCAATCATCTCAAAAATAAAAAATAAAATCAAAACAATAAAGGGGGTGCAAACAGCAAACGAAATAAAAGGGGGGTGTAGAAAGAAACCTGGGTTCTGGGCTTAAAAGCCCAATCGGAGATGATCCTGCGCGGTGCAGGAGTGAAGGTGCAGGGTGGACGCGCGAGCTACGATACGTCTGATGAGATCTATATGGCTGGATTTGAATCAAGGAGGACATGGATCAGGTGCTTCGCAGGAACGACGCGCCTGATGCAATACGCTCTCTGGAAACGTCAGATCTGTTTTAAAAACAATCTGACGCACGCGACTTATTCGCTTGATCAAACGGCTGCAACATGTTTACTTGATCTGACGGTTGATAATAAAACTGGAAACGCGAGGGAGCACGATGAAGCTTCTTCTTCTCCGTTCAGTCTTAATGGCGCCGGCGACGGTCCGGCCAGCTGCAAAACAGAAAAATGCCCAGAAATTGACGAAACGCACACCGTTCTCTTCGTTTTTTCACGAGGAATTCAAAAATGATATTAGTTTCAAAAGATAACACTTGAATCGTAGAAAACGAAGAGAACAAGCTTCAAAAATTTAAATCCAAACACAAAAATTAACACATCTCAGGGAAAACCAACAACCCAGATAGCTTCCTTATGTCAAGACGAGATGAAAGGTATAAAAAAGGCGTGAGAAAGCTGTCAGAAACTAGCTAGAAGAACTTGATTTTTTTCATGAAATTTGAGCTCCAACACGAGCTTCAAATCGTCTCTGAAGCTTCAAATTGAAGGTTGTGTTTTGATTCTGAAGGTCTTTAGAAGGTTATTGAAGTGCTAATTGTGAGAAACAAGGAGTAATTTCATGTTTGGGAATTTTATGAAAGTGAGCAAAAAATCTGTTGTTCTTGGCTGCCTCCTTCTCCAAAATCACCAACCTTTGACTCAGAAAAACGTGTTGTTATTTATAGAAGGGATTTAGGTCATGAGAAGAGTGATTTTGTGAAGATAAGAGGGGTATTCTTGAATTTTTGCAAAAGGGATATTTTGTGTTGATGCTCAATCAAAGGTACATGTGTATTAATCTGATGCAAATGGTATTTTGAGGTATATTCTGAGATCAAATGGTTGGGAGAGAATCATGGGATTTTTGGAATTTATTTGATGAAAGAAATAATTTAAAACCATTTTAAACCATTTTTGAAAATAAATAAATATGTGAAAAATGAAAATATTTATGTGCAAGGGCAAAGGTGTCCATTTTTGGGGTTTATAAAATGCTTGAGTTGAATTGGAAATAAATTGAAAAAAAAGTTTGAATAAAAGAGGTTACTTGTTGATGAAGAAATGAATTTTTTGAATTTGAAATATAAATGTGAATATAATAATATAATACATAAAAAGAAAATGCAAATGAAAATATGATTAAAATATTTTCGTTATACTTATAATATATGAAAATGATGGAAATGAAATTATAAATCAAAAATCATGAAGAATGGATGAAAAAGGAGATTACTTGCAAAAGAAGTTACCTCAATATTTGAAATTTTGAAAAGGGTAAAATGGGAATAAAATCAAGTTTATGAATAAATTATGGCACAAGAACATATTTGGAAATTTAAGGTACAAGAAAAAGATCAAAATGTCATGTACTTAATTATCTTAAAATGAAACAGTTAAGCAGCGTAAACAGGATAAAAATACTATTTTTAGCAATTTTAAACCAATAAATAATAATAATGATGAAAATTAACAATTAGGGGTGGTAAAAAAATGGGGT
Organism: Trifolium fragiferum; assembly: GCA_954870985.1. Classification (NCBI taxonomy): domain Eukaryota; kingdom Viridiplantae; phylum Streptophyta; class Magnoliopsida; order Fabales; family Fabaceae; genus Trifolium; species Trifolium fragiferum. Next base: position 40,692,017 of record OX940790.1, on the reverse strand, counting down.
ATGACAGTAGTAGAAGTAGAAAAAGACACTGGGGCTAGGTGGTATATCCAGAGCAGAGCACAACACCTCAAAACACTTGACATAAGCCCAACCATTAGGGCTTAGTTGGGTGGGGGCCACGTTTAAGATCCGTAGAATCGCCGTTTCGAAGGCCGTGAACGGCAACCAAAGGTTGAGACTCTTGAGGAGGCGTCGTACATGTAAAAATAGTGAGGCGGCGCCAGGTTGACCGTGGTAACGTACTCGCCCTCTCCTATAGGATCTATAAGAAACTCGCTCTCTTTCTCAGGAAGAGTCAACTTAAGCTCTCCTCTAAACTCCGCAATCGCCGCCGCGGAATCATATTTGGAAGAAACCGCCATCCCGGCCGTAAGTATATACTGAAGGGGGGAATGGTACAACGCCAACTCCTTTCCTGTGAAAGAAGAACGAGGAATTGTTATACAATCACTATCACTATCGCTCCCTAAACTACTATCACTAGGATCAGATCCGAAAATCTCGGAGTAATACCCTTTTTCATCTAAAGAGCCGTCAGCCCTAGTGAAGTGAGCGCGAATTTGCCTCTCTAAATCCGAATACAAGTGGGGAATCCCAGACGATTCCCCCAAATCTCTTATGATCACCATTTCGCTCGCTCAAAAAAAGAAAAGGAGAAGATAAGGATAAAAGAAGGATACCTCGAAACAACGACGGGAGATGACAGCAGAATAGATCACAATAAGAAGTTGATGAAACTCGAACAAAAGAACAAGTTAGGGAAAGAAGAAAGGGAAAGGTTTTATTTATAGGCTGTTGGAGGGAAAAGAGAGGAAGCCAAAAAGCCAACGGTTAAAGAAAGATATTCGAATGAAACGTTATTTTATCCAGCGGATAAAGACATGCGTCAACATAACGGACACGTGCCCACGGCGTCATACGACATAAAGAGTACAACACAACGCATTCATAACGCCTAGTGCAACTAGAAGGCGACGAGGTTCAATTTATTCAATAACATAATATAAGAGAATAAGTCAGAATTACAATCATCAAAACAAGATAAAAAGCAAAATCCATAACAGAGGTACATCAAAACCCAAAACAACGGAATTATGGCAACATAGATAACATGCAAATACATAAATTAAACGTCAACATTGTCGTCAGCCTCCAAAGCGGCGGCCCATTGCGTCGCTAGAGTCTCCCTACTCGCCTCGACAATCTCCATATCGTCTGCAATCTTCGCCATAGTATTTCCCATCTTTCGTTGTTGAACCAGCAAATCCAACAAATCTTTGCGTTTCATCAGAAGTTTGGTGATATCCTCCTGGATATCAGTCTTCAGTAGTCTCTTCCTTTCCTTCAGGCGAGCTGCCTCTGCCTCCAGCTTCAACTCCATAGCTTTGACCTTATCTTCCTCGTCAAAGGACGCGCTCAAGGTCGCCTCATACATCCGCATAGCCTCCTTAGTATACCATGACTCATCCTGCATGGCAGCCGTGACCTTGTGACTTCGGAGATCAGCACACTCCACATAAAATATAAAGGGAGCATCTCGAAGTAACTTCTCCCGCAAAGTAAGACAACGTTCAAAAAAGAGCAGCTCTGGTGGATTGAGGTTGTCTTTCTCTTCCTCCAGATCACCCACCAAGACACAAAACTCCTCAGTATTCTCCAAAATGTCTTCCATCCCTCTACGAAGCACCACTTTCAGAGCATTGATGATGGGAACTGCGTTTGAAGGCATTATAAATGAGGTAGATAAAGAAGAATGAGAGTATAAGTTAAGATGAATGAATACTTGAAAGCAACTCGGCCTATTTAAAGCAACAGGGCGCTTAGAAAGAGAAGAATATCCCTACCTATTTGCTAGGAGAACGTTGCAACCAACAATAGACCTGGCAAACCCTACTGAAAAACGTGTTCATTATAACCCAACTGACACACAATGCTTACCCGTGATATCCTCCAACCTAGGAACACGTGATGAATGGCCTGGACTGTCAGCACCGCGCCTCCCCTGGAGTCTAGTGCTTAGGGGCTATGTACCGGTCAGGAGTTTCTAGGCCCAAATATAAGCGAAGCCCATTCCCAAGATTGACCTCGCCCCCAGGCGACGTCCCCCCTCGCAAATGACACCGCCCAAAATATTGGGCCAGCCCATTATTCCCCAGCAGAAGTCCAATATTTCTCTTCCCCGTGCACGATCCTTCCATAATTCCCACGAGAAGGACATTCAAAAGGAGGAATTAATGGCGGGAATTCATTAGCTAACTCCCATACCCCATGATTGACGAAGAAATAACTTCTCCACCCTTCGTGGACATGGGATGGTGGGAAGTTACTTCCATGATATCTTCCCACCCCCCCCCCCCCCCCCCTTCTCTATAAATAGAGGGCTCAGCATACTGAAAAAAGGATCGAAACACAAGCATACTAAGAACACATACTATAATCAAATATTCAATCTACCAAATATACACCCCCACGTTCCATACAAGAACAACGACGGTGTGGAGGAGCAACGTTATTAAGGAAGTGACCTGGGCTGGTCATATCTAGGTTAGGCCTAGGTAGAGTTTGCACAGATAGGGATTGAGTGAGGAGTGTTAGTGGGTAGTTAGCCTCTGAATCAATACTATTATAGTGAATTCATTTTTGGATGGGTATCCCCCATATTAGGAGCAGTTGCGTCCGAACTGGGTTAACAAACAAAGCGTGCAAGTTTATTTTCTGCTTTTTATTCGCTTTATTATTTGTTCAGTTATCTCTCGTGGAGACAAACGTGGGAACATCTGTCTCCCAGTCCAACATTGTTGCGACATGTGTTAGCACATCTACTATCACATCTGTTTACTGATAATGCCGGAATTTCATAGAAAAAGATAAGTGTAAAGTGACATTAAAGAAGATATGGATAAATAAGTTAACCATCGGAAGAACGTGTTGATAAAGAGTTAAGTGACTGTCTATCGGAAAAGGATTGAGTATAGAAGAAATGATGAGGAAGAGAAAGGATTAAAAGTTGTGCTTAGTGTAAGGAAGATAGACATAGCATTAGAGTGTGACTTAAGATATATTGAATGCAAGTATCTCAATAAGAGAAGTGATGTTGGAGAACTAAGGTAGTAGTTAAATAAAATAACATTTGGTCAAGAAGCACGAAAGTTAGGTAAGAGATCATTTGAAAATAACATAGTTATGTTGGAAAGTTGGCATCGAATGTCGAGATTGTGACATCGAGTGAGTAGTTGGAATGAGATTCATATATGAATATTCAATTCGGCGAAGCTAAGAGATTAAAAAGAGGATTAAGGACTTATGAGAAACCGGGAAGTAATGAAGTTTTAAAAAGGATGTATTTTTTCGGAATGAATTGGTTGGTTATTCTTATTGTTATAGTAGTATTGTTGGAACCTATGGAGATTAGAGGATTGTATTGGAGTTTGGCATAAGTATGAGATCTAGTGTAAAAGAAATAGTTGTGTCATTAAGGAAGTAGTTTCATTGGTTATTAAGAGGATTTGGAGAACCTTATTGGTAAATGGATATGGAATGAGAAAATTAAGACTGTGGTTTGGATAAGGATTGGACATCAAATGTACGGATAAAAAAAGATCAAGTGATCGAAGTTGAAAATAAGGATTTATGGAATGTATGAAGTTGTGAATGTTCCTTTGGGAATGAGGACTATCTTGGGGTGGAATAGATTGAAGGATACTTATGATGGAAAGTTCTTGTTAAGGGAACATGTTTGAAGTTTGGTAAAGATAGTTTATACTACCATCATGGTTATCGGATACTTATTTGCAAATTAAGGAATTGATCAACCTTAATCTCTTGTTAATGGTAAACGAAAATCGTGTTGATTGAATAAATTAGTTTTATCAAAATTGATAATGTGTGGAGTTTGCAATTTGTTGGAGAGATTGAATGAAGAGGTCTTATTGGGTTGTTTGAATCGTGTAATTTTCAAGGGAGAAAATTTTTTAAGTAGGGGAGAGTTGTAACACTCATATTTTTATTTAATTAGAATTAATTAGAACTATTAGCCTTTTATAGTATTTTATGTTGGTTAATAATTTATTTATGAGATAATGTCCATATTAAGAAAGAGTAGAGATTGTGAGTCTTTTAGTAAGTGAGAAGAGTAGTGTTATGAGTAGAGCTATCATGGAATTGTTATTGGGCTAAGAGCATTGGGCTTGGGTCACAATCTAACCTAGGTTTAAAAGGGTTAAGTTAGAGAGATAAATTCATATGGTGTTATTCTGGTGGAGGTAGAGAGAGGAACTCTCAAGAGTTGAGAAGAGAAAGTGAAGAAAGGAGAAGGAAGAGAGCTAGAGCTTGAAAATGGAAGCTAGTGATTTCATCTATACCAAGGTAAGAGAGTAGTTTTACAATTCATAGAGATGATCAAAGAGAGGGGAGATGTCTATTCTCTATACCCAAAATCTCTCATCTCTAGGTCTGGGAAGCGATTATTAGAATGTGTTTATTGAGTTGGAATGTGTTTATTGATGTGTTCCTATGTTTGTATTCTTGATTTTCATAGATTCATTTGAATAATTTCATGATTTTATGAGTTAAATGGGTTATCGTTCAAAAATGGGTTTTTATGTTAAAATGAGTATAAATCTTTCATTTAAGTTGTTTATGAGTTAGGATATGTGTTATTATTCATGAATATGCTTGAGAAATGTTGTATTAATGTTATTAGGTTAAATAAGTGTTTTTGACTTTGAAAAAGTCATTTTTGGGTCAAAAACGCGAGAAAACAATTTTTTCATCAGGTCCCGGCGCTCGGCGCAGCCCTGTTGGTTCCCGGCGCCCAGAACAGCCTAGAAAAGCCATTTTGGCTCTGCCGTTGGCGCCCGGCGCAGGTCAATGGTCAACAGGATTGACCAGTTGACTTTTGCGTTGACTTTTGGCTTTTTGATGGTTTATGCACCCGAAACCTATTCTTCACGATTTTTCGAGTAGAATCCATTTTTTATGTTATTTTTTGGAGATCATGCTTGGATTATGCTCATTTGGTATATAATTGCAATACTTTGTTAGTTGAATTAAGAACTTAGTATATGTAATTGAATTTGAATTAATGAATTGATGAGTAATTAATGAAGTATGAGTTGATATCCATTTTGGATGATTATGATGTGATATATTGAAATTCTATATGAGTGTAGGATGAAGAATTAAGATGATGTTTTATAATGATGAATTGATTTGATAATTAATAACTTGAAGGATGAGATGAACCTTATGTATGTATATGATATGTGTGATGATTTATGAGGTATGAAAATTAGTTGATAATGCATGTAGGTTAACTATTGATATGTGATGATTAGAGGTTAGTTAATAATGTGTTATATTTGGATTCTAAATGAATTGAGATGATGTTGTATAATGATGAATTGAGTTGATGATGATAATGAGTTATAATAACACTACTACAAAATGTGGAATAGATAGCGCACTTTAGATAGCACTTATTTACAAAAGCGCTGTTAAAAAGAACACGGAACCCTTAGATAGCACTTATTGTGAAAAGCGCTGTCTAAAGTACTAACGTTTTACAGCGCTTTTTTGAAAAAGCGCTTTTATAAAGTTTACAAAAAATATTAAAATCTAAAAAAAAAAATATGTTTCACTTTAGACAGCGCTTTATAAAAAGGCGATGTCTAAATCTATCATTAAACATCGCTTTGAACTAATAAAAAGTGTTGTCTAAAGTCCAGCATTAGACAGCGCTTTTGAATCGATAAAAAAACGCTGTCTATATACAATTTTTTTTTAAAAAAAAATACATTAAAAATTATACAAATTACAATAAAATAAATAATAAAATTAAAATCAAATCAAATTCAATAATAATAGTAATTTATTAAAAATTAACACAAATAACTTGTAACTTTAACTTATTACGTTGGAACCAAAATACCCCTTTCTTTTCTCTCACGAAATAACTTATATTTTTAATTTATGATCGGTTGGAACCAAAATCCCTTTCTTTTTTCTCTCACGAATGAAACCCTCAAGAATCCCTTCCTCTTAATCGCATTCATATTGTTCCTCTAGAATCTGTTGATCTTCTTCCTCTCTAATAATTTCACTGTCAATTGAATCAAATATCCCCCAAACCCTCACTTTGAATCGAGCTAGGAATTCCCAAACCCTAACATCTTCCTCTCTAATCCCTTCGCTGTCGAAATTTTCGATTTAGCGCTTGCTTTCTCGCTCAAACTCTCAATCAACATGAGGACTTCCAAACACTAAATCGAAAATCCTTCATGACGCCTCCATGTTTGAAGATGCCACCATGTGAAGTTCTGAAAGGTTAATGTGTCTTTTTCCTTTCTATGTTCGTTCAAACCTAGAAATTGGTTCAATCGATTGCTGCTTTGTCAAATCTCGTTCAAACCTCAAAATTATTCTTTGTCAAATTGCTCCTTTATTGATATCTTATTGGAAGGTAGAAGAGGTTAAATTTTTGCGAGAAAGAGATCGAAGGTTCCATGTAGGGTTCAACTGTTATTATAATCTAATGGAAGAACTTACTACTGTTACCATTACTTCTTCTTGAGTGGATTTTGATTCTTCTCAGTCTATGCCACCGTTGACTTGGCATTCGTCCATTACCATCGTTGTTCTGATCTTAAGAAAATCAAGATTCTGAAAAATCAAATGTCTTCCTTCTTTGTAGATTGCTTCTTAATATTGTATTCTTTTTAGGCATTTGAAGAACTTGGAGAATTTGAGGAAGAGGCTGTGGTATATGATAAAGTCACTGGAAAATTCCAGACTATGGATTTACTTACAAACATATGGAACCAGCTCTTAATGCATCAAGTGCATCTAGAAAGTTATTTGAGGTGAGGTTTAACACATTTTGTTGCATTTGGATGAGACTACTCACATGATTTGATGCATGTATATGTGTAAAGTTTTATTAATTATATATGCGTTAATTTGAAATTTATGGCAGGGGATTCAACATAAATCAAATAGCAGCAGTTGAGGAACTAAAGATATAGGTAAGAAGGTACTCAAAAGAAGAAACTAAAGAAAGAATTCTCCGATATTTGAAGAAAAGAAATCAAAGAATTTTCAATAAAACCATCAAGGTTTTATAAATTTTCTAACATTATCCTTTTATACATTTTTAATCAATAAACCAGAATTTGAAATTCACAATATCTTCACATGATTTTACAGTATGCATGTCAGAAAATTGTAGCTGATAGAAGAGTGAGAGGATGGTTTGCATAAAACAATTAGATATATGAAGAAGATCACATCACATGGGTGATGATCTATTAATGAATATTACTGGGGTGTTGATTCATTCCATTTACATGTAACTTTCATTAATTTTTTACTATTTATACCGATAAGATTTAAGGAGATTCTATAAATTAATCACAATGAAATGTCATTGTAGTTAGAATTTTTTTTTTTTTTTAGTTTACAATGGAGCATATGATCGAATCCATGATCTCATGCATACTATCCAAACCCCTCACCACTAGACCAAACTTAATGGCTTTGTAGTTAGAATATTTAATAACATCACTTGAACCCTGCATCATATGGCCCTTATCTCTTCAGCCTTGGTAATTAAATATAGTAAAAGTAATGTTTATGGTTTTACAGGCTGCCAATGTCACGTTTGATTTGTTGTTGCTTCTAGTGTTGGGATCATATTTTAATTGTGCTCTTCCATTTCTTGGTCATCAATACCAGGGCATCTGTTTATCATCTACTAACATTCCTTGCAAACTTTAGATATCTAGTTTGTGTGTAAATTTAATCCTAGCGTTGTTGTTTGACTGGGTCTTGATGATCTAAACAGTTTATTTAGGCGGCCTCCTTCTCAAAAAATGAAGACTGCATGATGACAGGCAAGATAATGTTCTCATGTTTGGTTTACATAGTTCTCCTGTGTTTTAATTAAATTAAATAGTTTATTAGAATGAATGTTTGTAATGAAAAGCTTTGTAGCGTATTTATTCATCAGTTGTTAATTTCGGCTGGTTTAGTGGTTATAAACAGCAAAACTAATAGTACATATTTTATAAAAGAACTAACATTCTTATCATAGTACATATTTTTATTTGTGTAGTGTCTTTGCCAAACTAATATTATATATTGCAGGTATTATGTCTTGAGGTTTTATGAAAGAGATTGTCATTTTGAATTAAAACGAGTTTTCAAATTTGGTATGTTATTTCTATTATAGTTATTATTTTAATATTTCTATCGAATGAATTTTAACTTGGTCGCATTTTACTGTTGTATTTATGCAGCTCTTTGATGACTTCAAGTGTCCTATAAGCATAAGGTGAGTTTTATCTTACTAATTAACTCTTCTGTTGTTACCTTTTTCCTCTTGTATGTTCAAATTTACACAATAGTTCATCAATTTTAGTTATTTTATGCATTAAGCAATACAATTTGTTCAAATTAATTGTGCATATGAACGTTCGATTTTTCCCTGTATAAATAAAATTATCTAAAGCATGCTATAAATTTGAACGAGTCACATGTCATATTTCCAATGTTAAGCAATGATTAACGTTCCATTGAATTGAGCAATTCTTCTATGACTTTTCAGGTTCTAAAATGAGGTGCATAAGAAGAGAAGACATCATATTGGAAAGTCAAAGTGAAAATACAGATTAAATTATATGATAGTGTAGGTTTAAGTGTGGTCTTAATTGGTTTTTTGAGCAATATTGTTGAGGTAAATTTTGATTTCTTAAGCAATTGTGTTGAGTCTATCCTAGTACTGTACACTTTCAAATTTTAGAGTTGTGAATTTCGTATTTGAAGGAACAACATAGAGTTGTGAATTTTGTATTTGAATGTATATATGCTTTTTTATCAATTTTCATGTGTGATATTTTATTTACTTATAGATTTTTTAAATAATGGAAGAAAGTTATACAAAAAAGAAAACTACATTTAACAGGGCTTTTTAAGGACATATAACAGCGTTTATTGTATAAAAACACTCTCTTAGATGACCCTATAACAGCGATTAGCAGTGTAAAACGCTGTCTAAAACTATTCTATAACAACGCTCAGCAGTGAAAAACGCTGCCTAAAACTATCATATCATAGCGCTTAGCAGTGAAAAACGCTGTCTAAAACTATCCTATATCAGCGCTTAACAGTGAAATCGCTGTCTAAAACTTTCCTATAACAGCGCTTAGCAAGAAAAACGCTGTCTAAAACTACCCTATAACAGCGCTTTTGCATATAAAAAAAGCGCTATCTAAACCTTTAACAGCGCCAGAAAAGATAGCGCTTTACAAGCGCTGTCTAAGGCTTAAAAAAGCGCTGTCTAAGATCTTTTTTGGCATAGTGTAACTTGATTGTTGATGTATGATATGTGTGCTTGTACGTATGACCTTGATGATGATATGATGATGTCGAATGAATATTGGGATGAGTAGCCCGATGTTCATGAGTAATTGAGTAGATGTATCATCATAATTGGTATATGTGCATTCATGCATGCATATTATGATAACGGAGAATTGGATATATGTTTATCCTAATGGTAACGGATAATTGGATATATGTTTATCCTAATGGTAACGGAGAAATGATACCGCATGCATTTAGTTATGTCTAGGGTGACATGACATGAGAATGTGACATTAGTTTGCATTAGGGAAATTGTGCATTCTAATTGATGGTTGGTAAATGACATATTGTGTCTTATTATGGTTGTGTATGATTAATTAAATGTGGATTTGATTACATGTTTAATTATGTGGCATTGAGTATAATTTTACTATTATTATGAGTATTGATTGCATGCCACTAGACAAAAATGTTGTCTAGTCATATTATTATTGTTTTCATAATGTAAGTGTATCTTACGCTTATTATTATGAACTTGAATTGTAACTAACTCTCGATTTTGTGTATGTGAATGGTTTGGGTCCAGGTTACCAAGTTTGTGGTTCGGTGAAGCTTTGCACTGATCAAGACACGGGGAAAGGGGTTCATATATGTATATATGAAAATAGAGTCTTTATCTCTTATTTTAATTTATTTAATGATGGAGCATTTTAGATATAATATTGTAACAAATGGTATTTTGCTAATTAAGTAATTAGTATTTTTTTTTTTTATGAAGAATGTAATACTCGAACTAAATCTTTTTGTGTATTAAATTTTATTTCCGTTGCGTATTTTTAAATCATATTTTATAAAGCTAAATAAGAGTAGCAAATTCCCACAAAACACATCATTTCTATTAGATCCATAATTTGAAAATGACATGTAACAACAAAAGCAAAGTGCAAATTACATAAGTTTAAATAGGTAGTAGCAACAAATTAAATAAATTCTAGTAGCAAATTAAATTACATAAATTCAACATAAGCAATGTGTATAGTATTGTACGACAACACCTTTCAAATATGCATTTAATTAATGATCGGTTTGGGTTCACAGGTTCAAAAACTCAAATCCAACACCAGAAACAATTACTTATGGGTTTGGCGGGTTGGTCCAGGTTTTACTGCAAATGAACGGATTCAGGTAAATAATGGGTTGGGTTGGATTGGCGGGTTCGCGGAATGACCTGTATCCATGAACACCCTTACTTGTAAGGTGATGATTATCTCTTATTTATAAAACATATTTAGGTCATCTTGCAATTGATATGAGACTCTCAAATGCCATTATTATAAAGAGTTTGGTAACATATACAAGTTAAATTTACAAAAGTCATGGTAGAGTTGAAAAGCCTAACGAGAAAACATAAAAGTTAAAGAGTATTCTTTTCTGCAAATTAATGGTGTTGGTTATGATATGATATTTTTCTTTGTGAAGATGAAGTTGATAACAAAGTGAAGAGAAGACTTTGGATGAAGGGAGAGGATATGTTGTGTCAAAATGAATAATCATCCGAATCTTACATGGAGTAATTGGAAGAAAAGAAAAACTAGAAAATTATTATAGATATAGAGAGATTTTCTGGTGGCTTTCCAATACTAATTAAAGTGGTAAGAAAACACAAAATTTTTGAAGGTTTTGACATGTGTTAGATTAACAACTTTTGGAAACACAATTTAAAAAATGTTTACACTTGAGGTACAGGCACAGTGATAACAGTTTAATTTTGCAATTTCAAGGTATTGAGATCGAATCTTCTTAGAGATAATTGTAAAATGGTCATTAAAGTCATTGATTAATAACATTACAATTTTAAAAATGTTTCTTTTACTTTGAAGATGCGAATTAATATTATCTGTGTATCAATAAACGAAGATGTGAATTAAATAATGAAACAAAAGGTTGGAATCAAAGAAACAATGATCATCATCATTTTATTCATGAACTAGGAAATGTCACAAGATTTGATTTTCCCTTCTATAGTAATTATTTCGAAGTAGATGATTTTTACTACTTTGCTTCTTTTGCAGCCTTGTTTCTGTTAAGGTAATTCTTTGCAACTTCAACAATGTTTGCTAATGTCTGGATTGAAACAAGTGAGGCATTGGCTTTATCCTCATCTCTGATTTCATACTCAATTGTAGTTTTGATTATGCTTGAATATTCACCTTTCTCTATCACTTCAAAACGAACTCTAAATAGTGTGAATCCAAACTCCAAATATCCACCTTCAACTACCTCTGTTTCTTTTATGCGGTTTTCATGATCAATCTTGGTGAATTTCTCACTGTAACCAGCTGGGCCTGGTACACCTATTCCAAATTTTTTTCCAAACATAAAAATTTAGATTAGTATTAGACAGTTTTGAACATCATTAAAAGATGTCAAAAATTAATTCAGAATTTTCGTGACAATAACAAATCACATGATGAAAATTAAACTAAATACCAATTGATGTAATAGAATTTTTGTGTTATATAAAAATGTAAATTACCACGAATCAATCGTTAGTTGATTCAGTGGTAATTGACGCTGAACTTGGTAGGGAGGACAGCAGTTCGATCCCCAATCAAGAGGGGGCAGGAATCACTTATGCCAGAACTAACTCCCGAACCAAATTAAACTGATGGTGAAAACAAAAATAAAAATTTAAATTACCTGGAGAAAATGTGAGTTTCAGAATAGTCCCAACTCCTCCATCTCCTTCGATTAGCTCCACCTTCTGAAACAATTGGGGAATCTCTTCCACAACCATTTTTCCAATAGCAAGGGTTCCAAAGAGTTCCCATGCCTCACTAGCTGGTACATGTAGCTCTAACTCATGTTCAACTTGACCAGCTGCCATCTTCTCTCTTTTCCACAAAAATTATGCTACGGATGATATATCAATGTATGGTATATAATAAGCTTCAAAAGAAATTATTATTATATCTAATCGTTATGTCCAATGACATTGTAGCTAGTTTAATTATTAGGACTATATCTTTTGTCTTTTCTTCTATACTCTTTAGTCTTTACTAGTTTGACTCATCTCTAAATACCTACTATTTTCTATACTAATCAATGTGTCTCATCTTTAATTACTTATTCAAAGATTAAAGATTCCTTTTTTTTTTATCACCAAGTTTTAATATGATCGCCACATGGAACATATCACATAGTTTTATAAGTTTTGCCGTTTTACAAACTTATAAAACTACTAATACAAACAAAATTGATGGGTGTTTCTTAGCTGTTACTTATTCCTTCCGATCATATTTATAAGTAAACTTTTTTGATATATTGAAAAAGAATGTATAAGGCTTATATTTATAAATCCATTTTCAAATATACTAAAAAGATAAAATTTATTTATAAATGTAATTAAAGATAATACACCTCAAACGGTAAAAGTTGTTGGTATATTTGATATGTTGGACACGGAACTCAATCTCTCCGGTGAAAGGAGAGATCCAATGAAATCTTGAACATCCATTAAAAATTCAAAACTTTAAAAAGCAAATTTAAAAATAATATTTCAATGATTGGATACTGCACGGTTCATCCTGCAATGAAAATAATAATTGAAAGGATCTGCTCTCGTTGGACAAGAATCAAAATTTTCAAATTTCTCAACATTTAGTGTAGGTATGTTACGCTGAACTGGTCTTTGATGATGCCACATCCATAGAAAAAACCATGCAATTTGGGTATAAGAGTTTTACATTGCATATGAAAAGTGGAGGGATTTGTGACATATCAGCAACAATGCATTGAGAGATTGCCACCTAAGAATTTGGTCATGAGAGAAACTCGTAAACATATAATATATAGATTTAAGAAATCCAATCTAAAGTTATAATGACTGAAATAAATAAAAAATAAAAAAAACTAGGACAAACTGTGTTATCTTGTGCAACAAATCCAGTTTCGTTAAGACACTAGGAGCATGATTTCTCCGACGATCCTCTTCTACTTCGGTACATTTTCTCTGCTCTTTTTTTTTTTTATATTTCTATGGAATGATTTTTGTTGAGTGTTCTTACGCTATAAATTTATAATTTTGACGTTTGGAAACGTTAGGCTATGTTTGGATTGAAGGAACAAAATGGAACAGAGCGGAATGAAATATAATGGAGTGGGGTGGAATTGAGCGGAATGGAGCAAACACTACAAGAAAATTGTCACTTTGCGACATTTCAATTGCGACCTTTGAAGATAACTGTCGCAATGTGCTTTTTCTAATGACATTTGCAACGGTCTGTGCGATAGTTTTGATAACCGTTGCAGTTTTATTTTCTTAAAACCAGGAAAGTTTTTTCACTTTAGCGCCTTGTTAAATTGGAATCCCTTCATTAAAAGAAAATCTTTACTATATATAAAAAACCCTTAAGGATAAACCCTAATGACCTTTTGAAAACCCTACAACCCTATGTCATCGATGATGTCATCATGACATCATCTAATCCATGTCATCAATTTATTGTCCGCCACGTGTACCATCTCGCCATGTCACCTTTTACACTTCAACATCCACATCATCCGCCACGTCACTCCAGCCACATCAGCATCAGACTATAAAATTATAATTTTGCCCCTGAACGTTATATATATTTACATTTACACCCCACACTTTCATTATTTCCGTTTTGACCCCTGTACTTTTATAAATTGCATTTTGAATCCTAATTTTTTAAAAAATTTCAAATTTGCTTCTATTTTTTTAAATTACAGTTTTGTCCCAATATTTTTTAAAATTACAGTTTTACGCTTAACAAAAACATTAAAATCCTATTTGTTTTTTACACTTCCCATTAAATGGAATTTTATGATTGATTACTTTGAAATTTATGTCTAAAAGTTTTAAGAGAAATTTTATAGTGATGTTTATGTTTGGTGAAGTTCATATGGTTGTTTTGCTAGAGATAATATTTCAAATGTCTCTTTAGACTTTACGTTGAGTATTGAATGATTGGATAAAATTCTTTATATTGATATGTTTTTGCTTATTATTTGCTAATGCCTGATTTTGGTTCACATCAATAACAATCCAAAGAGAGATGAACATGGCAACTGTTTTGTAGTAAAAGAAGCGACAACAATTTAGTTGTCTGAGGCAAAGATGACCTCTACATTGCAATTTAATCTCGGTGGAACTTTCTTGCTTGAAAGCAACACAATGTGTAAAGAGTGTTTTTGTTAACTTGGATGAATGAAAATAATGACCAACAATTTGCATTTTTACAACAAAAGTTAGCATATAGCTCTAATATGATAGACTTTTAACCACCCTAAATCTCTTCTACCTCGCAACTTAAAATAATCTATTAAGTTAAGAATGTTCAATTACCACTATAACATGGTCAATTTTATGTTGTACAAGTTTACTAACTTAATAAAAATTGATGGGTCTGCATAGAGATTTATAGTGTACTTAACAAAACACTACTACTTCTCTTGAACTAATAATGTCTAATTTTAATCTATAAAGATGTATCGTAAACCTTTCTATAGCATCTAATGACTTTTCTAAATAAATATTTATAAGGTGATTCAACTCTTAATTAAATATGTTAATGTTTCGAATTTAATTAACTAACTTTTACGCGCTACTTATAAATAGGTTTGTAATTTATGCGCTTCATTTACATAAAGTTTTAAATTTTTTGTTCACTATGTCAAGTATCCTATCTCTAATCCTCCCAAGAGACATTTATTGCATATGAGTGGTCTTGATTGTGGGGGTTGGTTCATCTACTTTGCCTCTTCCTCGATCAAAATCATTTGTTCATTGTTTGATACAAGCATGTATCCTTTTTATGCTATATATTTTTCTTTTCTATGAATTTAGACTTTGTAATCGTAACTTGGTGCTATCTCTAAATTATTTAATGTTTGCAACTAAATCACTTCATCCTAATCGAGCATTCAAATAATTGGCATTATCAAATATTATTTTTCTGTATGCGCCAACACTACTTTGTGGCGCATGATTAGTTCAAATTTATGTAGTTATCTTTACTTGATTTGATCTTTGATGTCAACTATTTTATTTGAAGTCTTAATGAAGTTTTCTTTTTAATCAATTGATAGTTGTCCTTTAGAACCATATTAATTGCACAAAAAAAGGGTAAAATTAAATTTTATACATGTCACAGGTTTTTGAAGGCTCAATTATGAAATTCGATATGACTGAACCATCCAACAATAAAGTGATTCACTTTTGTATTGTATTATCTCATTATCAATGATTATATTAAGTATACTCTTAGGCAAAAATTAAATTTTATACATGACACGGGTCTTAAAAAGTCCACTATAAAATTTGGTGTGGTGCTTCACTTGATTCGCTTTGTTATAGCGTTCCACAAAAATCGTGCAACACTAAGGGACAGCGTTAGTTGAATAGAGATTGTATTCATTGATTTAATTTGGTTAATCCCTTTGTATGATTTATTCTTTAAACTCACATTAAACATTTCTATAATTACCTTATATCATACTGTAATCTAAAACAACAACCATAATTGACATACATATGTCGTTCCGCCGAACCCGTGCATCGCACGGCCGGCGACTAGTTAAATTCCAAAAAGAAAAGGAAAGAAACACTCAAATTTATGACTAAAGAAAACGCAAAAAACCATACCCAGACAAGAACCCTTCGTCGTCGCCGTATCGCCATTTCCTTCACCATTGCATCTTTGTTTCCTTAATCGCCATTTCCTTCATCGTACAATGGAGTTCCTAAAACTACAAATCCCTAACTCGGTTTGAAATCCCTAACCTGGTTCTAAATCCTTAACTCGTTCCAAATCGGTCACTCCAAATTCAAACCCCTAACTTGTTCATCATTCCAATCGATCCCTAAACCCTTGTTGAAGCTTCTATTTCTCTCGTTCATCATATTTCGTTGTTTCCATCTCAGGTTTGTTTTTTTCATTTCAGATCTGTTTCCTTCAAGTTTGTTGTTTTCATTTTGTTTCATATTAATGCTCCCAACATTTAGACTGCTCTATGTTATTTTGGTTGTTTTCATTTGATACTATTGAAGGGGTTATTTGGAATCATAGCTTTTTTTTGGGTCTATATTTGATACTTGATATTTATTATTGATGTCTTATGCTTCTCCCAGTTTTATTGCTTAATTTGTCTTTTAAAAAAAAAATACTACTATGATATATGATAAGAAATATAAATAGATGTTACATGTGAATAGAGGAAGTAGAAGAAGAATGATTGAATTAGTTGAGAATTGAGGTAACAAACAATTAAGCAAACAGAGGTAGAAGAGAGTTGTGAGTGTGAGTCAATCAGTCATATAGACTCAGACATATAGTCTAGTTGGCATTGGTTTGTGTTGCTTTTATTTAGAGAATTTTGTTGGGCTGTGAACCTTGTTGTTGGGCTGGGACTCTGAGTGTTTTAGTTTCTAGTGTGTTGCCTTTTCCTTATATGCATTCTACCTTTGATCTTCTTATATGCATATATCATTGGATTGCTTCTGTTGGTCCAAGTACTTATTAGTAGGAGAAAGTGTAATTAAGAAAGGTGCTAACTTGTATGATGATCCGAGTTCTTTCTGAAGCGGCAGGAACATTGTTATGCCAACTGATTTTTCACTTTGTTTGCTACAAACTGTATTTATATTTTTTTCATTTCATTTTTGAGAGGCTGACTTTTTCGCTAGTTATTATTTGTTTTATATTTACAAAAGTGTAAATTTACAGATTGTTTTGGTTGCAGATCTGGTGATTTTGTGATATGTACTCCTCTTCAAAACTTCATTGTAATTGTGCCTGCAGATTTTGATTCTTGAAGAAAATAAATGCTATCATTACTCAGTTTGGGAAGAAATTCAGTTTGGGCTATTCCTTTTTGGATTATTTTCATATTTTGTAACTATTTTGAATGATTTATTTCTTCTATTGTGTGATTTTAATATGACTAAATTCAACTACTAATTGAAAATTCACAATGTCAGAAAATAGAAGAGAAGTGACTATTTGAGTTAGGCTTAGCTTCTTCTCAACTTTGCGATAGGTCAAACATCAAGTTAATTAAGAACAAACAGTTTTCATTTTGGTATATCCTTTTAATGGGTTTTAGACATTCATCTTTATGATTGAATCTTCCAGTATTTACATAATTATGAAGATTATCTCTTATATTTTCGTTCCTTTTATGATTTACCTGACCATGTGGTAACTCTTTCTTTCAGCTGTGTATAGAGAATCGACAAGGTCGAGTCTTTACAAAATGGAGTGAAGGGAAAATATAAGTATTCAAACATTTCAGACAGTTACTCAGGTGATGACAAACATTGGAAACAAAAGAGAACTCCAGCATGGTACAATATCATTATGGAATATCTTGCATCGTTATTTTGATACATTGTCATTATGTATATAGATCTAATCAAATCAAAATATCTATTTGTGAATGTGTGATTTATCTTGTGGTATGGAAGTTAAATTGTGCTTGCATATGTTAATGAAATAAGTTTTTCTAAAATTTCTTGACATCAAAGGATATGAGATATCATGCAAGTCTTACTTTAATCTTGATTCTTGACGGTAATGGATTTGGGACCCTTCCTCTTGTAGGTAGACAATACTACGAGGAATGGTAGCTACAATGAAGATTGAGTTGAGGTTTAATAAAGTACCTATGAAGGTTTGTCGTTTGTCCACTTTCATTTTCATTTTCTCAGTTTCTTTGTAAAGTGCCAAAAAACTTCTTCATGCATTTTTCATTGTTACAGCTGCAGAGTTTATGGATGTTAACACCTATTGAGTATTATTGCAGCTGCAGAGTTTATGGATGTTAACACTTATTGATCAGAGTAGGATAATTGCTACGTGGTTCAAAGAAAATTGCATCTTAATTGCGCTTTAGTCTGCTCAAAGTTTATGACGTGGGACGGAGTTATAATCCACAAACATGATTTGGTATTGGTATGCTTTAGACAGGTAGTTGTACTGGTATTTGTTGTGATGTATCTTATGTGATGATAATGTGGTGAAAGGCCTTTTGTTGTTCTGTTTATAAATGTGTAGCTGTGGATTATGTTAGCAAGTTAGGTGGGGGAGTAAAATTGTGCAGTTGTGAATTAGCCTTTTCCAGACCCTCTACCTTTTGAGTTCTACAAATACTAATTATTTTGACCTTTGCATTATGAGAACGGTTGGATGATCATGGGGTTTATTTCTGCAAAAATTGGACATGTATTCCGATAGTTTTTGACTTATGTATTCCAATAGCTTTGACTTATGTGTGGGAATTGTCGCAGGTCCTATTTGGGAAGATAGTGAGGTGTTCTAGTTGTCTAATATATGTTTCAGTAGCACAGCCACAACAAGGTATTCATGTATTTAATATCCATTAAAAAAAATGTTTTACTTTCCTATGTAATTTACGGAGTTCAATTTTTGTCATGGTCCTTGAATTGCTAACTTTATTATCGCTGAATCCTTCAAACAAGTTGAGGATGGTGAGCATGCCTTTTAATTTCCATTTAGTGTAAAAGTAAATTGTGTATATCCCCCTCCCATTGTGCCTACATATAAAGGATGGTTCAACTATTTTGATCTCATTCCATTCTTGGAAGGGTAACATTTAGTTTGAACTTGTGATAAGAGCGCCTTGTAAAGAAGAAAAGTTTAATGTTCTATTTATTTGGTTGGAGTGTACTAATGAAAAAGTTTAATATTCCAAAATAACTCTTTCACTCATTTCTCATCAATTTCGTCTATGAAACTTTTGATATACTCGACTACTTGATAATTGTTCATACTTCTTGTCTCACAGAAAATTCCTTAATGGTATTTTGTGAATGAAGATTAATGCTCTTGTTCTTTGGAATAAGTTTTTTTCGTCTAGTGTTGAGTATTTTCTATATATCATGGTCATATGTGGTGATAAATGAAGAGTAATTTTCTTGTTATATAATTATGTAGGAGTTTTATGACATGGTATAAGTTGGCTAGTTGTATAAATACTATTAGTGAATTAACCTTTTCCAGACCCTCTACCTTATTGACCTTTGCATTATGGGAACGGTTGGATGATCATGGGGATGTTATCTGCGAATGTGTTATTCCCATTTCATGTCTTTGGAATTTCAATCAACATTTCTTGTGGGTGGTTTTTATTTTGTAGGATCAATATCTTTTATGCATTCTCAGAAGTTGCAATTATGATAGCTCTATTTTTTACCTAGCTTGTTTTATGGTTATTCTTGGCACAAATGATAGCATTCTTGAGCATACTTGAGAGTTATGATTTTGACTCTAGCCAATTGTTTGCTTTGCAGGTTGCTTCTTGAGTTTACTTAGATAACATGAATCCGAATTTTGATCTCATATTGTGGAGCTATAGTTCAAGTATCACATCATTTGGAAGCACGTAGGATGCTTGAAGCTATATTTACTTGCACATCCTTTTGATCATAGTCGATAGTATTAAATAATTTGTCAATGGTGTCGCTTTATACAACGAGCTGCACATTTTCCTAGTTTTAAAGGAGCATCTTTTGGAAATTGATGTATGAGTTTGAGTGCATATTATTTCCCTAAAACATAACATTGGATTTTTTCTTTAAGACCAGCACTAGAGTTATTACTTGTATATCTTACTCTTATTTTTCAATCATGTTACACCGTTAAAGAAACATGAAATTATAACATATATCAATTGATTTTAAAGTGTATTGTTGAGAATCAAATTTTACATGTTAAAATTACAAAGAATATGCTACTTTATTAGTTTATGTTTAGGCTATGTTAATTTATAATGTCATTTGAACTTAGTAGTTGATTGAGGCTTGGATAAGGGATGGACCATTGTATTAGCTACACAAGAGAACATTTATTTATATCAATTAAAAAATAAAGGAATTTGCGACAGTTTTGAACTGTCGCAACATATATATTGCACTTAAAGACGGTTAAGAACTGTCGCAATGTCTCATTTACGACGGCTGGTGCCACGGTTTGACGGTTGGTGCCACGGTTTTGAAAACCGTCGCAAAATGCAGTTGCGAACCTGAAATTAGCGACTGTTGTGGAACTGTCGCAATGTCAATTTTGCAACGGTTCTAACCGTCGCAGATGCTAAAAAACACAGTCGCAAAATGTAAATTTTCTTGTAGTGAAATATACAATTCCATTGTTTGAGTATTTTTCATTTCATTGCATATACCCCAAATTGGGAGGAATGAAAAATGAGAAGATTGGATGGCATCATATTCCACTCCATTCCATTGAATTTCTTTAGGAAGGAACATTTTGTCAAGATTGTGATTGTGCTTGTGCCTGTGCCTGTTTTGGAGATTTTAGCCAAAATAGTACTTAGTAGTTAATTGAACGAGGGAACATTTGATTGGAATGAATTGCAAATATTCCTTCCTCAAGTATGTGAGGATTTTTGGAGAGTCAAAATGTTACCAGAATTAGAGAATGTACATTCCACCCAGTGACTGACTGAAGGCCTTATATAGGTGAACTGTAGGGAGTGTGAGGCTCTGAGTCAGTTATTCGCTTTGGTTGGATCCCGGCGTGATTTATTTGATCACGGGGAATTATAAGGTGTCTCTGGAACGCAACAGTGTTTGTTCTTCAGGTTTAAAGATCCATGCAGATTGTACCTTGACTCAATACGGAACAATACAAAATAAGAATCAATGTCTAATAGTCTGATTAACGCACCCTAAAGGTTTGAGAAAAACAATGAGATATGACAAAAAACTTGCAGAAAATGGATTTTCTACGTTTTTGTTGTAAGGTGATATATGTTAATTCTACATCCAACCTTTCATATTAATAAGACATAAGGTGATAGATATTTAATGATTACAAACTGTGGAAATTTTAGAATGTGACTTGTAGGTGAGCAAAGTTATAATTTTCACTAGTCCTATAAACATTATTGTTTTATGTCAAGTTACTAGATAATTTGAGGCCTTATTGGATGATATTCCCTATGATAGTGATCTAGAAATGAGAATGTTGTAGGATCAGTTTGAAATTTTTGAACAGAATCACTTGGATTAGAAAATTAAAGCTACACACATATCAATTGCGTTCACATATGCTGCACTGCCACTTATTGATAATGATTACAAAACTCTCAATACTACGATACATAGAAAACCAAAGAAGGATAAAATAACAAAAGGCACACAAACTAGTGATAAAATGAAATCCTAATACTCAAATACATTGGCATGTGCATCCACACTATAATATCCTGACAGAACGAAACAAGATATTGTTTTATTTGCGCTTAACCGTGATAGGACTCCTTACGATGTGTTTTCCATCTGTCCATTGCAAATTTCCAAATTGGTATTTCTGTCGCGGAGTAACATTTGTTGCCTGCACAATAACTTGGAATGTCTTCTTTTCCCCAATTTTCTTGAAAGTCAAGGAGTTTGGTACAACGACAATTTTATATCCGGGCAATTGGGCTTTTGCTACATATGTGCTTGGTGACCCAACATTGGTGACTGTCCGAGTGACATTAATGGCATTTAACCCAAGATTCGGTAAGGTGATTGAAGGGTAGTTAAAGTCTTCTATGCTGTGAGATCCGGAGCACACAAATGTACCGTTGAAATTAAGTGCTGAAATCAGTTGTTGGTCGTATCCATAAGCACATAGGAAATTCAAGTAATCCTTAATGCCTAGATCGTAAACAAGTCCAGGATCTATTGCAAGGTCAGGTTGAACATGCCCTGAACCATAAGCAAAGGGAGTTGCTAGTTTTTTTTCAAATGCATCTTGAATTGGCCTCTTCGTGTTATCTAGCGTGGTTGCTGTAAGCATATATAATTAAGTTAGAAATCTTGTGGTTAATAGAAAGTATATGTATTGTGTGTGTACCTGTGGTCATGATAGCTGATTTAATAGCTGCTGGGCTCCAATTAGGATGCTTTGTTTTGAGAAGTCCTGCAATGCCGGCCACATGAGGGCAAGACATAGAAGTTCCTTGCATTACATTGAATGGAAAACCTTTGCGATTATCTGTTAGTAAGTTGGAGGCACTTGCGAACAATGAATAGGCAGCAAGTATGTTAACACCTGGCGCAGTTACATCAGGCTGAAACAGAAAACAAATTAAAAACTCCATTGAATAAAAGAAAGACAAATAAGGAGTACTATATACTATAGATAGTTGATAACTAGTCAATGTGTACATATACCTTGAGTATTGATGGCTGAATTTTATTGGGTCCTCTAGATGAGAATGAAGCCATTACTGGAGCTGG
Organism: Trifolium fragiferum; assembly: GCA_954870985.1. Taxonomy (NCBI): domain Eukaryota; kingdom Viridiplantae; phylum Streptophyta; class Magnoliopsida; order Fabales; family Fabaceae; genus Trifolium; species Trifolium fragiferum. The sequence continues at coordinate 40,669,366 of OX940790.1, read as the reverse complement.
CTTTCTTCCATAGAATGTTTTTGCTCCTGAAAACCTTATTGTAGTACCCGACTTTAATTTAGAGTCCCTGCAATTATAAAATATTGTATATGGTTAGAACCTTTCATTTGTAACATGTCAACAAATGAAATAACTTTAAAAGGCTATGTGTGTGTGTTTGGGTGAGGAAGAGTAAGACAAATATATATATTCAATTACATGGAAGTTATGTCATAAGCAGGAGCATGTGACCCTGCTCGTTCTGGTGCCGCAGGAGGGTGGTACATGCTTTCAGTTTGATGCGTAGTCACAGTAGACAAAACATGAGGTTCAGCAAGACTTGTTTTCCCTTGTTGTGGTCGATTGCTCAAGAGCATTCCCTTTGCACCTGCTATTGAAGCTTCCTGACCCTCAGCAACTGATTTTATATTTAATTCTCGATCACATCCCACTATTTTCCCCTTCACTTTTGAAGGATCAAGTGTTCCAGGCCTACAAAGTCGTCTGCAACAACATATATATACATATAATAAAAAAACATGTAAGAAACTCTCATTTAACTAATTAGTAGATTATTGTAAAGTAAATCAGTTTAGTTAGACTTGTACTTACGCATCACGATTTGTTGCATTAGCAAGTTTACCATCCGTAGCAAGAATCAGAGAAAATGCCTTGTTTGGTGGCAAGTTTACAAAAAGACTGGCTCCCTATAATATAAAATAGAAATCAATTAATTATTTCAAATTTAATCAATTATAAGTTAATTAAAACAATAGTAAGAAGAAGAAGAAGAATCAATCAGAAACAGGATGACATATACCATCACTTGCTGATTGTTACCAAAAGTTATAGTACTGCTGAAGTCTCTGTCTAATGTACTAGCAGCAATTGTGAATACCCATGGAGCTATATTCACAACGCTTCCTAGGGTTGGTCCATCGTTCCCCGCGGAGGCAACTAATAATATGTTTCTAGAAAGTGCATGGAATGCACCTATTGAAACCTCATCTGTGAAAATATCTTCAGGATGGACAAGATATTGGCCAGCAGCTGAAAGTGAGATTATATCAACACCATCACTAATGGCTTGGTCAATAGCAGCCAACACATCAGCTCCAAAGCAATCAGCAACATCTGTTAAAGACCAACACACTTTGTAGGTTGCAACTCTTGCTCTTGGTGAACCACCTTTTACAGTTCCATTGCCAATGGCAAATATACTTGCACCTGGAACAAAGTTTCCACCAGCTGTTGATAGAGTATGAGTACCGTGGCCTACAAAGTCACGTGCGGTAAGTAGCGATGGGTGAAGCTTTCCATTATATGCCTCATAAGCATTGCTGAAGAATCTGGCTCCAATTAGCTTCCTGTTTATGTTTATATATAGCGAGAATAATTAACCTGATCATAAAGAAAGTATGGGAGCATTTTTCTGTTTAATTTGGAGAAATGATACTATCTGAAAGACATTGTGCTTATTATGTTACAGTTTAATATGATCTCAACATTGTGTTATATAGAAAAAAGTTGTAAACAAGATCGGGAGATATAAACCTGTTGCAAGGATTTTTCTTCAATTTGCCAAATTGTCTAATTTGACACGCATTTCTCCCACGCCATTTTGATGGAATAGGTCCAAATCCGTTATCACTGAAGCTCTTCGATTCTGGCCAAACACCTACTCAATTTCGAGGGTGGAAAATGAAACTATATTTTTTGTATAATGAATGGAAGTAGGAAATAGCATATATATATATAATGTGCAACAAAAGTTATAAAAAGCTTACCCGAGTCAATGTTTGCGATTATTGTATTTTCACCAAACTTCCCCTTTTGCCATGCAGTGTTCTTACCATTTCTTTGCAGTCCAAGAAATTCCCATGACCGTGTAGTGTGCAGTTTATGTGATTTGCTCAAGAACACCGACACTACATTTGCCTTTTCTGTCCAATGGAAACATTAATTAATATTGAGTCAACTAATTTTAAACCAATTTTTAATAAATTATTGGACTAGTTAGATCTTAAGTACTTAAGGTTAATGACAAAAGTGTGATGACACCGTACTTTTTATTTTGACAAAAAATTGTTAGTAAAAAAAAAGTGTGAAAGTGAGGAATTGTGAATTTGAATTCGTACCCTAATATATTAAATATTCAAGCAACAACAAACTAAATTGTATATATGATATTATAATACCACAATATTTTGGCCTTGACTCATCATACCATATTGTTTTTTTATTTATTTTTTATCATTATTAATAAAATTATGCCATATTGTTGTTTAAAAAATAAAACTATTTTTTATATTGGTAAAAAAATGTAAATTTTTCGATACATATTTTATTTAATGTGTACTGGTATACTTGTTGATATAGACAATTGTGATATGTTTATAAATAGTAGTTATTAAATTTTCTATATTAAATATTACTCATCAACCTATTAGAATCTTAGTATACTTTGTACCAAAAAAAAAAAAAAAAAAAAGAATCTTAGTATACTGATACATAAATAAATAAATAATTTCAGTCGTTAAATCTATTCTCTAGATGTGACAATGGAAGAATGCTTACTGGCAATATATGATGCATGTTCCTCTTCAAGTAGCGCAGCAAAGCCATTGATGTGTTTGTTATATGAATAAATGATTGCTTCTTTCGCTTTCTCCCGGCTGTGAAAGAATGCACATAATAAATTAATAATATATATAACCATCAAACTTTTTTCTATGTATGAACTTTTCTTGAAGTGTAATTTTTAAAGTGAAAAAGAAAAAGAATGTTCAAAAGTACTATATAATTACTAAATAATAAAATGCCATCATGGAAGGTGATGATTATGATAAAGTATAATAAATAATTGACCCATGAAACTTTCTTTTTTCACATAATTTGTCGGTTATCATTATGTAACATGTTATACATACGTACTTTTTAGAGAAAATTATTTTTGCAACTTGAATTACAATGGATCTTTTGATTGAACTATTGTGGATCTTTTGATGTGATGAGCTGTATTCATAAACTTGTTTTTGTTCTAGCTCACGTACAAGTTTCACATCACTTGAAACTCGAGGTTAATGGTAATTTGTATACAACACGCCACATTCATCTAATCAATTGAGACGTCTTTTCTACAAAGAACAAAATCATGATAGGTTAATTTCAAAGCGAACAATCTCTTAGAAATGTGGACTTGAAGTCGGGTTGGTCCATATTTATCCCTCGCAGATAAATCTGAGATCTGTTCGTAACAGTTCTTTACTTTCTTCTATTTTTCCTTCTTTTATAAGAGAGTACATTTTCTTATAGACATATTTATGTGCTAGTATGTTATGTTATTTTTCATGATTTGAATCCTGGAACTCTTTATCAAAATTATTTGGGTGTTTTAACTCAATCACTTGAGTTATGTTTTGGGGGAAGAAAATAAAATATTTTTGGTTGTTGAATAGTGAATTTGTTAAGAATTATCGATATACACCATCTGTCTCAAAATATACGTAAACTTTTTTTCTCTTGTGATATCAATAATTGTATAGTGATAATTTAATATGTAATAGACTAGTCCCAGTATTAGATTTTGTTAATGTGTTTCGAGGGTCTGGCTTGACCCCCTCCTTTTGTATCTCACTTTTCCTTTTTATCAATATATATACATAGTGCTTTAAAGTTTAAACAAAATGTAATAGTAATACAATTTTTTGACAAATTTATTACTACAACTACTTTTCTTAATATTTATAATTTAATTTTAAGATACTTATAGGACGGAGTGAGAACAATATATATACTTGAATATCTTTTTTTATGGAAAATACTAAACAGTGCCCCCGGGTATTGGTTAAGGAGATAAGTATAGTAATATGTCATTGGAATTTGTGCAGTTATCGCCTCGAAAATGTAAAAAATGTGATTTTCAATTTAAAAATATCTTTTTTGGTTTTTTTAACCAGTGTCCCGGAGGCATCGGTTAGCATGACTTTTTTTTTATTTAATTTGGTCTGAATGTGAGTTTTGTTAGGTTACTTGTTCATTGAATATGTCCATTTTTAATTTTTAAATTTAAAATAAATAAATATATTGATATAATTATTCACAGCACAAAAGGTACTTAAAAGTATGATAACATTACAAAAGTGAATGTGAAAATATGTTGAATCTACAATAATTAACTCAAACCTAACACAAAAATAACGTGCGTAAAACCCAACCCCAAAATATTACTCGTAAATCACTAAAAGTCATACAATTAAGTGGGTCGACACACCAAGTTAAGTCATGATTATGTTTATTATTTCTTTTTTGTTTTGGTTTATAGGTAGTTTATGGAGCAATTTCCCTTTTAGTTTTTTCTGATTGATATAATAATCTTTTAGTTAGTTAAAATTAACACAAAATTTAATAAAAAGTCACAATTTTTATTTTATAATATTTTAAACTTGCATGCAAAAATGTACTCATTCAAAAACTTAAGAGCTTATGAATAAAATGAAACAAATTTGGTTTTAATAAAAACTACATACAAATGTTTTTGTGTATGAACTAAAGAAACCACACAAATTACGTAATGATTAAAACTTATAAAATCTTTATTTCATAGTGATAAAAAAATATATTTAACTCCAAAAGATAATAATCATGTAATTTGCACTAAAAAAGAATAAAAAAACTAAAATAATCATACGATGCATTGTATACCTTCCCAAGGTTGAGCTTAGTAAATCATAATGAGAATTGGTAGCAATTTCAAGTTCAACAGATGTAGGGTGAGGACCATGAGAATGTGCTCCCAAGTATACAATGTAACACTGTACAACAAGACCAACGGTTGGTGAAATGTCACAAATGATGGAAATTTAGCAACACAATTGATCATAGTTTGAAACAAGAAACCTCAAATAATTGAAATGTATAACATACAACCCTACCTTTTTGGTGCCATGGACGGCTTCTAGCAAGAACAAGAAAATGAAAAGTAATGAAACAATGATGTGAAGAGAAAATAGGAAACCACCCATTTCTTTCAAAGTAATTTGGCCTTCACTTCAAGAATTTCATCTAGCTAGTACGCTACATATATAGTCCTTCCCCATCTCTTTTTGTGACTAATATCATGTGTTGTTTCTTCGCAACTGGTCCATGGAAAATTAGTGCTTGACAAAGCTTTTGCTTTTTGATATATTATGGGAGACATCTATAAACTTTAGCATATAATCTTTTGCTTTTGGCAAAAGCGTTATCTATATGAGAAAAAGAAGAAAAAAAAATATTACCTTAATAATAAAAAATAGTATACCAACAGTCATCTTTGACTAATATTTTAAGAAAATGAGTGACGAAGTGTCAAAGTAAATTTTAAAATTATCGTTCCACAGAGATTGTAGTGTATCAAACTATGATAATTTGTATTATACGAGAATAAATTTACAATTACATAAAAAGGGAGAATTTGTTCCATTGAAAGTTCAGAATCAGTTCCGGAATCCCACGGTTAAAGAAACTCATCTATGAAAGAAATATATACACATCAGAACAGCAGCAAGAAACTAGTTTAGATTTCCACAAAATAATAAATTTTGTTACTATCATTAAGATTTTGATAGTGTGCCCCAGAAAAGCTTGCATACTAGTGATTTTTGCATTATTGTGTAGTCTGTGAGCCCCACGGCTAGAACCCTACAGGTATATTAATAATAAAATTTTTTTATTTCTAAAATAGTCATTTCACATAGTTTAGCATATAAAGGATACCTTTGGACATGGAAAAAGACAACTCTTGTAAAAAAAGAGGGTTAAAAGAATTGTATTTTATACAATATATATTTTTCCTAAAGTATGATGAGCAAATACTTTAGATGAGTGTTAAAGTATAGCAGATATTTTAGTAGATGTGTTTGACTAAAATATAATTTGAATATGTGTTCCAATAACATAATTGGAATTTATTATTCTTAGTACGTAATGTAAATGTATTCAAATATTTTTAAATTTTCCATTTTTAATTAATTAATCTAGTAACATTTGTAATTTACTAAATTGAAAAAAAAGGCTTATCTGATTGTTATGGAAAATATGTTTATTTCTTTTAGTGTAATGAATTATTTATTTTTATCATATCTAATTTAAATTTTGTTTAAGAACATCCATGCCATTTTATAAATATACAATATTTTTCTATCATATACTTCTATACCAAACCCGTAAATAATCATATTATTTTCAATTACTTTTCGCTTTCTATTAGGATTTGCATAATTGGGAGAAAGTGGAGAAAACTCTAGAAAATCATCAAGAGAATAGAAATCATAAGGATTCATATTTGATAAAAGATAATAGAAAAGAGTACAATTGGTGCTCTTATATAGAGCTATTTTAGGCCTAACTAACTAACTTCCTAGTAACCAACTTAACCAACTAATTGAACTCTCACTAACTAATGAGCAAAATGTCATTATTCTTAACATCCTCCCTCAAACTCAACATTGGTGAGTCTACCAATTTGAGTTTGGATTACAGTGGTTCCCAACATTTATTGTGTAACAGCACTACCAAAGAAGCTTTCAGAGGGAATCTTTGATCATATAGAACCCTTCTACCTTGCTCTAATGCTACCAAAGAAGCTTCACACTCAAATATCCATAAGCAGCCATTGAAATTTGTTATCATAACAGCAACTCAAAACTTCATTTTGATAAGCTACTGAGCTGAGATGGAATTGCCACTATTGCAACAACAAGTTTCAAATTACTAGTAAGCTGAACAAGCTAAATCCATGAGCACCAATCTGCTACTTAAAAGGCTTTATCCACAGACAACATCCAATCAAACAATATTGAGTAAAATACAGAACTATGTGCACTGCTATTTTTGCTCAAATTACATGCTTGAAGCCAAGTAGCAAGAGCCATAACCAATAACCAGATTGCCAAAGGAAAATACCAAGTCCATAGATCAATACTTCAAAGCATAGCTGCTAGATTAATTCCTTGGTGCAGGCCTTCAGTCAGAACAAAAGTGCTTCCAAATCACTCTTCTTCAACATCTCATGTAGTGTGTTTTATACCAAATTGCAATCACCACAAATCAGGAGAGAAAACCGACATACTAGAAATTCACAACTCTTTCTCAATGGATGTAGGTGTAATTATACTTCAAAGATATATGGCCAAATTCTACCAATAGAATACTTCATGACTTCAATTTGAAATACAAAGACAACAACAGTGAATGTAGCATCAATTGCAAATCATAAACAATGAGCCACTTCAAACACATATCAGAGAACCAATTCATCCATAATAGAACTCCCTCATCGTGATCAATTATCACAGCAAACAATTGGCATGCACATTGCTATAACACCTATGTCCAATTTCTATGTGTCTTCACTAGAGGCCTTTTCTATATGTTACAGCAAGCAGCAAATACAGTAGCAGTCGCAGAGACATATGTAACTTGAACACTCTATATTGCCTACCTCAAACTCATAGTAAGAGAATGCTTAGTATGAGTTTGCAATACAAAACTCACCATTATAGAAAAGGCATCAACATCCTGCTTCTTATATGCAGAAAAGGAATCAAGCTTTAACAATTCTAAAATGGTTAAACCTCAATAAATTCCAAAATAGAACAATATCAGCTAGGACTTAACACAAACACCATATGTGCTGAGTGCATCAAATCAATAGTTCACCAAAACCAGAGGTTAATTGATTGCCACCGGGATCAAAGACAATTACCACAAATTCACCGGCAAATTCAATATCGAACATGATGACCAAACGAAAAATTATCAAGATAGAAGAGGTTAAGGTTATCGTACCACTAAACTTTGCGACTGAGATGAGTTCGGTGACTCCACCGGGATCGAAAACGGTTTCAACGAGAGTGTAATCCATATCACAAAGTTCATTTTTACTGATGCGATTGGAATTAGGAATGCAGAGAACACCAGATTGCACGGAACAAAATTGATCGAAAATAGTAAACAGGTTCTCACATACCAGAACTGGTTCTCGATCGATCGCAAATTCTTCAATCTTCTTTGTGTTGAATTGCGAAGTTTCCGATACGATAGGGCAAATGATTTCCCCAATCTTGATGACAAATCCATCAAATTGTGGCTGAACGGTGTTGATCAAATTGATCGGAACAGTTTCAGAATTAATGTTACCAAAACTGAAACTGGAACTGCTTGATTCTTGAAAACAGGTTGAAGGATTTGAAATTTCATCTTCTACTTCTGAAACTGAATTACATGAAGATTCTTGAATATGTATTGCAGAATCTTGCTGTGATTTTTGAAGCGGAGGAAGAGGCAAAAATTTCTTCTCAATCTTTGATTTCTTCCACAAGTGACAAACAATGGAATGAACCATAAGAAATGACGGAGGATCAAAAAGTACAGTGTAAACTTCTTTGTGATAAGCAATGCAAGAATCCTCCGGTACCGGAACAATGGCGGAAGCGGAACGTATTCCCGGAGATTGTAACCGAGGTGATGATACCATATTAGGATTTGCATAATTGGGAGAAAGTGGAGAAAACTCTAGAAAATCATCAAGAGAATAGAAATCATAAGGATTCATATTTGATAAAAGATAATAGAAAAGAGTACAATTGGTGCTCTTATATAGAGCTATTTTAGGCCTAACTAACTAACTTCCTAGTAACCAACTTAACCAACTAATTGAACTCTCACTAACTAATGAGCAAAATGTCATTATTCTTAACACTTTCTTTTTTTCTTCATCAATAAGCAAAAAAATAAAGAAGGTAGGGACTAGCTGATTTGTCCCGGTATAATTTTCAAGGACTAAAAATTGCTTTTTATTTTAGAAAGATTCTTGGTTGGAGAGAAGGGTGTTAGAGAAGTATGTTTTCCTAGATTGTATGGTAATTCAAAAAATACAATTGTGGTTGATTTAGGCTTATTTTGGGTGGGGTGGGGTCCCATTAAAAAGTGGGTCCCACTAATTTGTGGATCCCACTAATTTTTAATGTGTCTATTTCTCTCTAAATGGAGAATAAATGGAGAGCTAATAAATGAAGGAAACTCAAACTCGGATGTGTTAGAAGTAATTTATATTTAAGGGTATTTTAGTATTTACTATGTTAAGTACTTTTTGAACTTGTCTGTTAAGTTTTTATTTTTAGGGCCTATGTGGCAAACTTTACTCTTTGTATAAATAGCTACTCTTTTATCAATGCAATTAATTCTTCCTTTCATATTTTGTGGCTGCTGTCTTTGTCCTCTTCTTACTATTTCATTGATTCATCACCTTGTACACCAACAAATTGGTATCTAGAGCTCCGGTTCGAATCCACGGGAAACACGAGTGAAACGTGAGTTGTGTGTGTTTGATTTTTGGTTCTTGATTTGTGTTGAATCTTGAACAAAAATCTGAACAGAATCACTTTTTCTGATTTTGTGGGATTGGGAAACACGAGTGTTAGTGAGATTTGAGTGTACTGTACAAGGTTTAAGATGAACGGAAACGGTGGCATGAGTACCAAGCTTCCAGTGTTTGATGGCAAAAACTGGAATCGTTGGATGAAACAAATGCTTGTATTGTTCGGTGCTCAAGGTGTGCTTGAGCTTGTCACTGAAGGATACGTTCCTGTTGCAGCAGATGCAACAGAGGAGCAGAAAGAGGCGCAGAAAGCTACAAGAAAGAAGGATCAGAAGGCGTTGTTCTACATTCATCAGTGTGTGAATGAGAGTGTGTTTGAGAAGATTGCTGATTCAGTGACGGCGAAGGAGGCTTGGGATCTTCTGACAAGGTGTTACGGTGGTGATGCGTCAGTAAAGAAGGTAAAGCTTCAAACCCTCAGAAAACAGTATGAGAATCTCAACATGAAGAACAATGAGAAGGTTTGTGAGTACATCTCCAGACTAATTCTGATTACTAATGAGATGAAAGCTTGTGGAGAAACTCTTTCAGAACAAGTAATCATTGAGAAGGTATTGAGATCCCTTACCCCTCAGTTTGATTACATTGTTGTATCTATTGAACATTCCAAAGATTTGGAAACCATGAGAATAGAAGAGTTACAGAGCAGTCTAGAAGCACAAGAGTTGCGTCTAACTGAGAGAAACTCTGAAAGAGAAGTAGAGCAGCAGGCTCTGAAAGCAGCTTCTGAGAAGAAGCTTCAGAAGAAGCCTTGGTCAGAAGCCAAGAATAGATCTGATGGGGCTCAGAATCTAAAAACCTCAACTTCTGGAAAGCAGAAGTATGCTCAGAAAGGAAAAGACAAGACAAAGGTACGGTGTTACTCTTGTCAGAAGTTTGGCCATTTTGCATCTGAGTGCAAGTCAAACAAAGAAAGAAAGTCAGAAGAAGCAAATATAGCCAGAAGTTCTGATGACTCTGATAGTGAATTTGTTTTACTAATGGCGTCTGAATCTGAGGATGTGAATTCAGAGTGGTGGTATATGGATACAGGGTGTTCAAACCATCTTACTGGAAACAAGAAGTGGTTGGTTGATTTTGACTCTAGAAAGAGTACAAAGATCAGATGTGCTGATGATAAATACCTCAACGCTGAAGGTATGGGAAATGTCAAAGTCATTTTGAACAATGGGAAAGCAGCATTGATTCAGAACGTGTGGTATGTACCAGGCATGAAAAGCAATCTGATGAGTGTGGGTCAATTGATTGAGAAAGGTTTTTCAGTTACTATTGAAGACAATCTTCTGAAGCTGTATGATGGTAATCAGAAGTTGATTATGGAGTCAGAACAGGGAAGGAACAGAACATTCAAGGTGAATGTTAGAACTGCAGACTCTGAATGTCTTAGTGCAACAAGTGTTGAGAAGGATAGTGAGTTGTGGCACAGAAGATTTGGTCATCTGAATTTCAGAAGCTTGGGGCGTCTGAAGTCAAAGAATCTGGTACATGGAATTCCTATAATCAAGAAGCCTGAAAAATCATGCGAGGTGTGCATGAAAGGGAAGCAACCAAGACTGCCGTTTGCATCAGAAGTAGCTCCAAGAGCAAAACATGCCTTGGGAGTAGTACATTCTGATGTGTGTGGACCATTTCCAGTACCTTCACTTGGAGGAAACAAGTATTTTGTATCTTTTGTTGATGAATTCACAAGGATGACATGGGTAACACTCATCAAGTTCAAGCATGAAGTGTTTGCTGAGTTTCAGAAGTTCAAGGTGAAGGCTGAGAAACAGAGTGGTCAGAAGCTGAAGATTCTCAGAACTGATGGTGGTGGTGAGTTTAATTCTAATGAGTTTAAAACTTTCTGTGAGGAGAATGGAATTGAGCATGAGGTTACAGCTCCTTATACTCCTCAACACAATGGTCTTGCTGAGAGAAGAAATCGTACTTTGCTTGATATGGTGAGAAGCATGCTGAAAGAGAAGAAGCTTCCTCATCACTTATGGGGAGAAGCTGTTGCCACTGCAACATATGTGCTCAACAGATGTCCAACGAAGAAGCTGAAGGAAATAGTTCCTATTCAGAAGTGGACTGGAGACAAGCAAAGTGTTAGTCATCTGAAGGTGTTTGGATCTGTATGCTATAAACATGTTCCAGAAGCCAGAAGACAGAAGCTGGATGATAGAAGCAAAGTAATGTTACTGGTGGGGTACCACAGTACAGGTGCGTACAAGCTTTATTGTCCAGAGACTAATAAAATTGAATTCAGCAGAGACGTCATTGTGAAGGAATCTGAAATTTGGGATTGGAACAAGTCTCAATCAAATTCTGATGTGAGAATCTCAGAGGATGGCTCTGAAGGTGAGTCAGAATCTGAAGGCTCTGAAGATGATTCAGAAGATGGAGATAACTCTGATGGTGACTCTGAGTCTGATAGTGATTCTGAATCTGACTCTGACTCTGAAGACGATTCTGAAGGTCAGAATTCTGAAGCCAATTCTGAGGGTCAGAATTCTGAAGCCAATTCTGAGGGTCAGAATTCTGAAGCCAATTCTGAGGGTCAGAATTCTGAAGGCAATTCTGAAGGTCAGAGTTCTGAAGCCAATTCTGAAGGTCAGAATTCTGAAGCAAATTCTGAAGGTCAGAATTCTGAAGCAAATTCTGAAGGTCTGAATTCTGAAGCAAATTCTGAAGGTCTGAATTCTGAAGCCAATTCTGAAGGTCAGAATTCTGAAGCAAATTCTGAAGGTCAGAATTCTGAAGCAAATTCTGAAGGTCAGAATTCTGAAGCAAATTCTGAAGGTCAAAGTTCTGAAGAAAGAATTTCTGAAGGTGCTTCTGAACAAGTTCAGAGGCTACGGAGAATCAGAAGCATCCCAAGAAGATTTGCAGGATTTGAAATGTTGCAAGACACTGAAGTAGACTCTGAGGGAGAAATTATTCAGTGTGCAATGTTAGTAGATTCTGAACCTGTGAGCACAGAAGATGCTCTTAAGCAACAAGTCTGGTTGCAGGCCATGAAAGAAGAACTTGATGCTATAAAGAGGAACAAGACTTGGAAGCTTTCAGAACTTCCAAAAGGCAAGAAAGCCATCAGCGTCAGATGGGTTTTCAAGCAGAAACTAAAGCCAGATGGATCAATTGGCAAACACAAAGCGAGGTTAGTAGCAAGAGGATTTCTGCAGAAACCTGGACTAGATTATTCTGAAGTGTTTGCACCTGTAGCAAGACACGAAACAATTAGACTGGTAATTGCAATAGCTGCTAACAGGAATTGGCCTCTGATGCATTTAGATGTGAAATCTGCATTTCTGAACGGTCCATTACAAGAAGAGGTATATGTGTCACAACCTCCTGGTTTTGAGAAAAAGAATCAGGAAGGGATGGTGTATAGATTGCATAAAGCCCTCTATGGATTGAAACAAGCGCCCAGAGCCTGGAATATGAGGATTGATTCATTTTTCAAGAAACAAGGGTTTCAGAAATGTGAGTTGGAGTATGGTGTTTATGTTCAGCACACTTCAGAAGGCAATATGATTCTGGTATGTTTGTATGTTGATGATATATTGCTGACAGGAAGTTCTGAACAAGAGATAGCTAAGTTCAAGAAGGTTCTGATGAATGAGTTTGAGATGACAGACCTTGGAAAAATGAGTTACTTTCTAGGGATGGAATTTCTATATTCTGAGAAAGGAATCATTTTGCATCAGTTGAAGTATGAACTTGAGCTTCTGAAGAGATTTAAGCTGGAGAATTGCAAAGTTGCTATCACACCCTCTGATACGAATCAAAAGTTGGATTCCGATTCTGATGGAGAGGATGTGGATGCTACAACCTTCAAACAGTTGGTTGGTTCTCTGAGGTATTTGTGTAATACCAGACCTGATATTTGTTTTGCAGTTGGAATGGTTAGCAGATTTATGAGTAAACCAAAATGGTCCCATTACCAAGCTGCTGTCAGGATTCTGAGGTATATCAAGGGGACTCTGAAGCATGGAGTGCTATTTCCCTCTGAAGGAAGGACTGAATCAGAACTTCTGAGTTATTCAGATTCTGATTGGTGTGGAGACAGAGTTGATAGAAGAAGCACTTCTGGATATTTATTTAAATTTCTGGGAGGTCCTATTTCGTGGTGTTCCAAGAAGCAACCTGTTGTTGCTCTATCAACCTGTGAAGCTGAATATATTGCAGGCGCTGTGACTGCATGCCAAGCTGTGTGGCTTCTGAACTTACTGCAGGATCTGAAGATCAAGGTAAACAAGCCTCTGAAGCTGATGATTGATAACAAGTCTGCAATCAATCTTGCCAAGAATCCAGTGCTGCATGGAAGAAGCAAGCATATTGAGACCAAGTATCACTTTCTGAGGAATCAGGTTCAGAATGGAGTGCTTGAAGTTGTGCACTGTAGCACTCAGAAGCAGCTGGCAGATGTGTTGACAAAGGCTATCAAAACTGATCAATTTCTTCGTTTGAGGGATGGAATTGGTGTTGTCAGTTTTGTCTAAATATAAATTAAGGGATGGTGTTAGAAGTAATTTATATTTAAGGGTATTTTAGTATTTACTATGTTAAGTACTTTTTGAACTTGTCTGTTAAGTTTTTATTTTTAGGGCCTATGTGGCAAACTTTACTCTTTGTATAAATAGCTACTCTTTTATCAATGCAATTAATTCTTCCTTTCATATTTTGTGGCTGCTGTCTTTGTCCTCTTCTTACTATTTCATTGATTCATCACCTTGTACACCAAGAGGGTGGGGTGAGGGTTGTGATGGTTGAAGTTGAAGGTGTCGTCTGATTGTATGGAAAGAAAACAATTTATGTTAATATATTCATACTTCACAGCACTTTATCTAACATCCCCGTTGATCATATGCTCATCAATATGTGGCTTAGCTAATAACAAGAAGTTTGTGAAGGGTCTTTTTAATTAATATGATATGATTTGGATATGGCATGCATGTGGTCAATTTGGAAAGAGAGAATAATTGTTTATTTAGGTAAAATGTTTATTTCTATATATGGGAAAGGTATATATGGTGTTGTATTTTTAAATAAATGTATATGGCGTGCATAGTGGTATATGGTGTTGTATTTTTGTCAATAAAAATTTGTTCAAATAACATAGCTCATTTTGCTTTGTACCTTATCTTGACATAAAACTTTTGATTCTTAAGTAGCATTAAAATTCCAATTCTTTTTTTCTTTGAAGAAAACAATCAACTTTTTATCTTAAAAGAACCCTCTTTATCATTTTAAATAAGATTCCTCTATTTAAATAAGTGTTCAGAGACAATTGTTAATTAGAAAATAAAATTTTAAAATAGTCTCTTAAAAATTTTGAGATATGGATTATTTTCTTCGCTTTTTTTTTCTTTTCTCTTCTAACTTTTTATCTCTCTTTCTCTCTCTCTCTAATCTTCTCCTCTCTCTTCATTAAAAATGAAAATATAATCAAGAGAGAGAATCCAATTTGAAAATTGTGTAGTAAAAAAATTTTAGTTTTTCTGTATATAAAGTTTCTTTAAAATTTTAATCGGTGTTTTACAAATCGGACCGATCATGAAACCGATAAAGATACTAGTTCATTGGTCGAACCACTGTGTCATTGGTCAAACTCCATGACTAAATCGAATATCTTGATTAAATAAATCAGTCTCTATAACAAAACTATATATATATATATATATATATATATATATATATATATATATATATATATATAGGTTTAAACCGGTCGACCTAAATGACTCACCCTCTTAAAAATATCATGATATTTAAAAAATGTGAAATATTATTACTATGTATATCGAAAATATAAATTTCACACTTTAAGATAAATATACCGCAAAACTCCACCTTTAAGCTTTTTTTTTTCTTCTGACGGACACTTTTAAATTTATGTATTAATAAAATAAGACCAATAAATAAAGGTCAATTACTTTTTAGTTCCTTAACAAGTGTTCAAAGGTCGATTATTAACAAGACCAATAAATAAATTCAACTTTTGCTATTTTTAGGGTTGTTTAAGGTTCAATAGAAGTAAACTCTGCCTTGAAGTGATTAATAAATTTTTTCTCTTTCTATTTTATGATGTGTCATTGCTGCTTTGGTCTGCTTCAATGGGCCAGGTTTAAATATAGGTATCAGTGTATTACATTTTCACTGCTAAAATATCTTCAATGCTTTGTGTTTGTAGAAATTTGTTACTCTATTTCTTCCGGTTCTTTAACTATGATTTTCGGAATTTGGCTTAATTCTAAGATAAATTCATTCCCATCATTTTTTGTGTTTTTCATTCTTGATATCATTCACCATAATTGTACTCTTTCTTATCCATGATTAATATTTTATTAAAGGTGCATTCTTGAAATCATTCACCTTTAATTGTTATATATTTAGTTGATATTTCTTCACATGTTGCAACTCCTTCATTTTGCTTCCTATGTTTAAAAAGAGAAAGAAGTGAAAAATAATATATTTTGGGTTATATATTGGTCTATTATTTTTTTTGGAATTATGTTTATTATTGCATGAGATAACTAAATTTTGTGTGATTTTGTCTTATACATTATACATTACCTTATTATCTTAATTATGCTGCATTTTAGTGACTAAAGAATAATGAAGTAGGAGTTATAAAAAGGGCTTACATACTATTAAGAGACTTTCACTCATTCTATTCTTAGTTGTACATTGGACAACATGTTGGAGTCATTTCTGACAAATTCTGCTGAACTAATACATGTGCAGAGCAAAAGCATGCTCACAAAAATGTGTTAATCAATAGTGTGGAACAACATTCTATTAAGTAAAGATAAAATGTGTTGATCAATAGTGTTGAACTTTTATTGTTTATGAGATGAGATTATAGCTAAGTATGATTTGGTTTTTAATTTTATATTCTTTTTTGGATGTAACAGTGTACTTTTTGATCATATTACCAATAATTATATGAATGAAGTTTATTTTGTTTTGAATTTTATGTTTATGCAATATTATGCAGTGTATCTAATTTATGTGTATCATCAAGCTTCTTAAAAATTAGCCACATTGTAAAACTAATTTGATTAACTTGATTTATATTATTTGAGATGCCATTAAATTGAATGATGTATATGATGTTTTATAAAATCCGTGCAACGCACGAATCAGAGTTTAGTAGATTATAAAATTATTAAATTTATATTAATTTATTTTAGGGTTTGCAAAAATTTCATCATTTAGAGGTAATTCTAATAAAAGTGTGATGGACACAAAATGTGAATATAACTCGCGCATTCAAAATTCAAATTTTAATTAGTCAAGATATAATTTTAATAGTGTGTTGTGAAATGCTCTCTGTTTTCTATTCTATATCACTGAAAGATTTTCTCTCTCTCACTCTCTTTCTCTCTCTCATACACAGACACATATATCTAATCGCTGTTACATGACTCTATAAAGGCTCCATCAACAATACATTAGTTGTTATTTCTATATTGTTTTTTTAATAAATAAATAACAAACTTTGATCTTATTCATATTCTCATATAAAACTTGTCACTATATCACGAAGAAACAAATTTCATTTTATGATTTTTTTGGCTACGAATGTGTGCGATCTAATTATATAAGGATATAAAATATGATTTTAATTTTTCTTTATCAATTTATACTAAAATTCTCGTGTTCATTTCTCACTATCGTCTACATACACTTTTCATCATGGGAATCATTTTTCATCATGCTATATAACATTTTGAATTAGTAAACCCCATAAAAATATATGTAATATGAATTGAATTTATTATTTTAAAACAAATCAACGTAGAAATATAACATGTACTTGAATGATTGTCTAATAGATCAAATAAATATTAGTGGAAGTGTTCACATTGTTTGTATATAGAAATTATATAATATTTGATCGTGTATTAAATAAGTTTGTCGTCATTAAAAAAGTTGTAATACCCCACATTATTATCTAGAATATAATGCAGAATATTATAAATAGTACTGAGTTCATTACAATTACATTATTCAAATCATACACACGCAGGTGCAGAGATACAGAACAGTAGAAACAACACAGCGGAATAACAAAACATAACACGAAAAGATAGTGAGAAAGCAAGAAACTAATAATGCAATCCTCCAACCAGCAGCAGCTACTCCACAACAACGCTTACTTATTCAACCTGTTTGCCTGAATCAAAAAGGGAGTGGGGTGAGACAGTCACTTCGTCCCAGTGAATTCTACTACCCTCCTAGGCTATAAAGTCGGGGCACCTAATCAGTCCATAAGTAATAAACTAACATAATACTGTCATAAACATAATTATAAATAAAGTGTAACACACAAGAATATCTTATTGATTTTATTCCGCTAAGACACTTCGAGGTGAGCACGTCTCGAAGGCCCCCCATATCCGCTGATCGATTCGACCACGGCATTAAGCTCACAATCATTTTCCTAATGGGTTGTTCCATTGGAAGCCCATAAGCAGCATACTAAACCGCACATGATTGACTGATTCTAGAGTGAATTGCATACTACCATATTTATCCCAAAACCCGGGGAACATACGAACTTAATTCTAAGTTATCCCTAAATTCAGAATTGTGCCTGACTTCCTGTTTAACATTAACTACATTATATATCTGCAAGCTATCTATCTCAGATGAGGATATAAAACGAGTGATCATTTAGTTCTTAAAATAGAAAAATTGAGTAATTTCTGGGTTAGCTCGCTACGGCGAGTTACCAAGCTCGCCATGGCGAACTTACAGGTCCTGGCCTAAACAACTCGCTAGGTGAGCTAGAGCTCGCCATGGCGAAGTTCTTCAGCCCAGCACCCTCAGCTCGCCATGAAGGCTCGCTAGCAACTCGCTATGGCGAGTTAATGCAGAAACGACTATGTTTTGCGAAAATCAACATTTTTCAAAGGTATCACCTACAATCATCCTCTGAGAAAGTGCAGAATTATAATATAGTCAATATAGAACAGAATAGAAGAGAATTTGGGAGCTAATTTTCCTCACACAATTAATTCCTAATTTTCCTAAGTTAACATACAATTTCATAATTTAGGGAATTCTAACTAAACTAGCCTAAGAACCCACCTGGAATTGAAGCTTTACTTGCTCCTGGGCTCTTCTAAACAGCTACTGCAATCCCCAGTTAACTCCCACGAACACAGGACCAGAACTTGGAATTTGAGGAAAATAATGACTCTTAGCTTGTTCTAGGATTGAGGCTTGATTGTTGAATGATTTGAGCTGAGTGAGAGGGTTATTTATAGTAAAACCTTCAGAGTAGGAACAACACACGAATTTGTCTAAGTTTGTCTTGCATGTCTTCCTATTGGTTGAAATATTGGTGATGAGAAAGGGTTTGTTGCTTAGCAACATGTGAACTTGGATTGAAGAGATTTCAGAAGTGATGTGGTGTTCTGAGGTTACAGTGGAGAATCTCTGAGAGGGAGTAGTGTTTGGATTGATGCATGTGATAGAAAAACCAACTCTTGTGAAGGGGGTGAATTGAAGATTTTGGAGTTATATGGTTTGTTGTTGTTGTTACACGTGAGAGAGGAGAGAATTGAGGGAGAGAGCTTCAGCTTCAGCTCTGAAGTTGCAAGACAATAATGAATGGGAATAAACTCTCTTGCATGTGTTTTAAGTGGATGATAGCTTAGGAGTAGTTAGTGCAAGAGTGAGTCATAGGAGGGAGGAGTGTAATTTGAATTCTTAGTTTAATTAATTCACAAATATGAGGTTATGGTATAATTATATGTTTTAAGTTCAACTAGAACTCATAATTGCTACACATAATTCACCTAACTCTCACAATTTAATTAACTAATTACCTTTACTTAATATTAAATAATTAGGCATAGCTCTAATTAAAAATTAATTAGGTAATTTAGAATTCGGGATGTTACAAAAGTAATATATGATAATAATTAAAATATAATATTTGAATTTCTAAAAAAAACATATAATATTAGAATAGCTTTAATTGAATGCTAGCTAAGCAATAATATTAAAATATATTATTAGAGTTTTTAAAATAATAAAATGTCAATCCCCACAAAAAGAAAGAGTTTTTACAAAAAAAAAAATACAAAAATATCAAAGATTCAACAAAAAAATATTAGAGTTTCTAAAATTTTAAAAAAAGTCAATTCCCACGAAAAAGAGTTTCTACAAAAAAAGATATAATAGTACAAATTCTACGAAAAGATATAGTATTAGAGTTTCCACAAAAAATAAAAAATTAGACTTTCTAAAATAAAAAAATCAATCACCACAAAAGAAGGTTCTACAAAAAAAATAATATTAGAAATTGAAATTTTATAAAAAAATAATAATATTAGAGTTTCTATGATAAATAAATGTTACAGAAGCTTTAATCGAATGATAAAGAAAAATACAAAAAAAAAATATAAAAATAAAATAAAATAAAATAAAATAAAATAAAATAGAGAAGCTCTAATTTAGTTTTATATATCCCAACAACTTATTTGTAATAATGGATCAAAGAAGATCAAAAGAAGATTTCAAAAATAAAATAGAGAAGCTATAATTGAATGTCATCTAAGCAATTTCTATGATTCTTTGATTGAATGCCACTTAAGCAATTTCTATTGAGAATGCACGAGAAATCTCCGTAAGAATATCGTTATGTATATTACTAGTATGTTAACCCGTGAAATTCACAGGATTATTTTCTTTTTTAATATTATTGAAATATTTATTTTAAAATACTATTTGAGAAATTTGTTTTTAAATTATACGATGAATTAAAGATAATTTTTGCATAATAGTACATGTTTTAGAATGTTACATGGTAGAACGTGATAAAGAGTATTCATTTTTTTCTATTTTACAATATTATGATATTTTTTTCTCCTCTCTTCATTCCTAAGATCGACTATATAGAAATCCTATAAATATAAAATAATTATGAATTCTATTATATTTCAAATGAATACATGCCAATCTATTTTGACTGTTGATTCTATTTTCAAATGAAAATATGTTCTGGTTTTTCATCTCCTTGGAGATTTTTTGGGAGCATGGCTTTCCATAAAATTAAAATATACCATGTGTAACAATCCGTGTTTCTTCTCTTATATAGTGCGTAGCCCAACACTGTACCTCACGATATTCTCTACTCCCCTTTCTATAGAGTTTTTGACTTACGTGGGACTCAAATACATGTTCAATCAATTCCCCCGTGCACTCACATTGATAAATTTACATCCTTAAAAAGGTTGAACGAAGATTTATTGAAAATTTAAAATTGAAATTATAAAAAAGATTCCAATATATTTTTGGTTTCTCGTGGATTTCATAAGTTTGAAGTGATTCTAATGAAATTGCTTTTAACATAAAATGAGGATACTCTCACAGTCAGAATACAAATATTAATTAGTCAGGATTTACGTATCGTTCCAATTAGTCATGTGTAACAATCCGTGTTTCTTCTCTTATATAGTGCGCAGCCCGACACTGTACCTCACGATCTTCTCTACTCCCCTTTCTATAAAGTTTTTGACTTACGTGAGAATCGAACCATGTTCCTTGGGACTCAAATACATGTTCAATCAATTCCCCCGTGTACTCACATTGATAAATTTACATCCTTAAAAAGATTGAACGAAGATTTATTGAAAATTTAAAATTGAAATTATAAAAAAGATTCTTGTTCAAAAAAAGAAATTATAAAAAAGATTCCAATATATTTTTGGTTTCCCGTGGATTTCATAAGTTTGAAGTAATTCTAATGAAATTGCTTTGAACATAAAATGAGGATACTCTCAAAGTCAGAATAGAAATATTAATTAGTTAGGATTTCTGTATCGTTCCAATTAGTCATGTGTAACAATCCGTGTTTCTTCTCTTATATAGTGCGCAGCCCGACACTGTACCTCACGATCTTCTCTACTCCCCTTTCTATAAAGTTTTTGACTTACGTGAGAATCGAACCATGTTACTTGGGACTCAAATACATGTTCAATCAATTCCCCCGTATACTCACATTGATAAATTTACATCCTTAAAAAGGTTGAAAGAAGATTTATTGAAAATTTAAAATTGAAATTATAAAAAAGATTCTTGTTCAAAAAAAGAAATTATAAAAAAGATTCCAATATATTTTTGGTTTCCCGCGGATTTCATAAGTTTGAAGTAATTCTAATGAAATTGCTTTGAACATAAAATGAGGATACTCTCACAGTCAGAATACAAATATTAATTAGTCAGGATTTCTGTATCGTTCCAATTTGAGGACATCCGTTAAAAGTGCGGTGAAAAGTGCATCATGTTTCCCATTCTACTCTCTTCTCTCTCTCTCTCTCTCTCTCTCTCTCTCTCTCTCTCTCTCTCTCTCTCTCTATATTCTCAAGTTTTTTAAATAGTGCGCCACATTTTTCATTCTACGCCACTGAGAGATTCTCTCAAACTTTTTTAATAGTGCGATGAGAAGTGCACCTCGTTTCCATTTCTATACCACAGAAAGATTCTCTTTCTATTTATATCTCTCTTCCGTCTCCGCTTCAGGTATCTATATATGCGCGATCAACACAAAAATAGTTGTTGATTCTATATTATTTTTTAATGAATATCAAACTATTTTAATCTCACTCCTATTCTTAATTTTTTTTTTTGTCAAAAGAAACAATATTGACACATCAGTGTCAATTGGGAAAATGTAAGGATATGCACTCACATGGATAAATTAACATCTCTAAAAAGGGTCGAATGAATGTTTATGAAAATTTAAATATTTAAATTGTAAAAAATTTAAAATTCTCATAGATTATAATTTAGACAATGACATTATAATTAATATTACTATAATCCAAAAAATTATAAATCTTGATTGTTTATTAAGAAGTTACTTTATTTTAGAGATAGAAATTTTTTTTAAGTATTGCAAAGATATCATCCCCATTATAGGACTCTATAAAGGCTCATCAACAAAATAATAGTTGTTAATTCTATATTAAGCTTTTAATAAATATCAAAATACTTTGATTTCATTCATATTCTAAAAATAAATAAAAAAATTGTCACCGTATCACAAAGAAACAATTTTCATTTTATGATCTTTTGGTTACAAATATGTGCGATCTAGTTTTTTTTTTATATATTAAGTATATAATATTTAATCATGAATTAATAAGTTTGTCGTCATTAAAACTATAATATATATTAATAATTAAAATAAAATATTTGAATTTCTACAAAAAAAAAAATAGAAAAGCTTTAATTGAATTTTACCTACGCAATAATATTAAAATAGAATATTATAATTTTTAAAATAAAAAAAATATCAATCCCCGCAAAAAGTAAGAGTTTCTGAAAAAATAAAATAATAATAACGAAGATTCTACAAAAAAATAGAGTTTATATAAAAAACATATAATATTAAAGTTTCTACAATAAGAAAATGTGAGAGAAGTTCTAATTGAATGAAAAAAAAAACTCGATAAAAAAAAAAAAGATCTAATTTAGTTGTATATATTCAACAATTTTGTTTATAATAATCCGTTAGAGAAGATACAAAAAAATAGAAGTTTTAATTGAATGTCACCTAAGCAATTTAACTCTAATTATTTTATATCTATACTATTATTATTCGTCTTACTCAAAGTAAAAAATACACTTGGCATCCTCACGTTACTTCTCAAAAATCAAATTCATATGTGGCATTATTTTAATAATGTGGCGTTTATGTGGCGCCTACATGTCTTCTCTTTACGACCTAAAGGGACATGGTTTGATTCCCACTGACAACAAAATATTAATTTTATGATTTTTTTTGTCTTACTTTTTAGTATTTTTTGCCGATTATTGAATCTATTGTGAAACAAACAAAATATATAGATAATAAGATTACCATAAATTCTATCGGATAAGTACAAAAGAAAAAAGAATCTATTGTCAAACAAAAAAAATAGAATTGCTTTGATTTATTTTACCAATTATTCAATGTATTGCCAAACAAATAATAACAAACATTACAAAAAAAAAAAAAAAAAAAAACAAAAATTAATTAAAAAATAATATATATTATAGTAAATTACACTACTCTCTCTTAAGAAGTGCTTAAATTATATTACTCTCCCCTCTTATGTTAAAATATACATTTTGCTCCCCTCTTATCCAAAATATATTAGAGAAAATTAATCTTTTCTCCCTCAAAAGAAACTTGAATTTCATCTCCCTTCCCCCTAATATTAATACATACATTTTTCTCTTTTAATCAAAATACATTTTATTGCTTCAAAAAAAAAAAACTTCATTTTAACTTTTTACACGAGCTTTACGCAGTTAGAAATAACTCTCTTCCGTTAGTTCATATATCTTTGAATATTTTAATGGAACATTTTAATAAAATAATTAAGATGTGACACCTATAGTTATGGTTCGTGTTGTTTTGTATATTACACGGGTTTGATTTAGTTCTTCATACTATAAGAAATTACTCTCTCATATTAGATCAAATATCTCTTTAAATTTTAATTGAACATTTTATGCATATAATTAAGACGTGGGACATAAGATTATCATCTTTCGTTAGAACAAATTTCTCTGGATATTTTAATTGAATTTTTTACAAAAATAATTAAGAATTCATACCTTAGGTTATGATATCAATTGCTTTAGTTTTTACACATACTTCATTTAGTTCTTCAAATCGTAAGAACGATTATCCTTTTCCGTTGGATCATATGTCTTTGAATATTTTACTTGAACATTTTTTTTTGACACAAATAACTTTACTTGAACATTTTATAAAAATAAATAAGGCAAAATTACACGTTTCGTCATTTATCTTATTATTTTTTTAACATTTTAGTCATTTATCTTTCATTTGTAACATTTTAATAATTTATTTTATCTTTTTAACACTTTATCCTTAACTGAAAAGGTTTATACGTGAATGTTATAAAAGATAAAGGACTAAAGTGTTAAAGGACCAATCATGTAATTTTGCCAATAAATAAGTTATGAGGCCTAAATTTATGGTTCAAGTTGTTTTACTTATTACACGAGATTGATTAGTTATTCACACTGTAATAAATTACTCTTTTCAGTTATAGCAAATCTCTCTTGAAATTTTAATTGAACTTTTTATAAGTATTATAAAAATGTGAGACTTAAAATTATAATGTCAATTGATTTACTTTTTACACGAGCTTGAATAAGTTCTTCACACCACACCTGTAAGAGATTATCCTCTACTGTTATATGAAATCCATTTTGATTTCTTAATCAAAGAATTTACAAAAATAATTAAGATGTGAGACCTAGCGTTATGGTCTCAATTGTTTTACTTTTTACACATGTTTTATTTAGTTCTTCACACCGTAAGAAATTACTCCCTTCTCTTGCATCAAATCCCTCTTGAAATTTCAATTAAACTTTTAAAAAAGAAAAATTTAAGACGCAAGACCTAATAATACAGTCTCAATTGCTTTACTTTCTACACGGTCTTTATTTATTTCTTCACACCTTAAGAGATTACAATCTTCCGTTAGAATAAATTTCACTTGATATTTAAATTGAAGTTTTTTAAAAATAATTAAGATGCGGGACCTAAGGTTATGATCTGAATTGTTTTACTTTTTACACTAACTTTATTTAGTTTTTCACGCTATAAGAGACTACACTCTTCCATTAGTTCAAATCTCTCTTGAAAATTTAATTTAACATTTTACAAGAATAACTGAGATGTAAAAGATTACGAGCTTTACTTTTTACAGAGGCTTAATTTAGTTCTTCACACTATAAGAAATTACTTTCTTCTATTAGCTAGATGGAATTCCTCTTAAAATTTTAATTGAACTCTTTACAAAAATAATTAAGAAGTGAGACCTAAAATTATGGTCTCAATTGTTTTATTTTTATACACGGGTCTGATTTAGTTCTTCCTACTGTAAGAGATTAACCCTCATTTGTTAGATCAAATTCTTTTAATATTTTAATTGAACATTTTATAAAAACAACTAAGATTCGAGGCCTAATGGTATCGTCTCAATTTCTTAATTTTTTACATGAGTTTAATTTAGTTCTTCACACTTTAAGAGATTACACCTCTTCTGTTTGACCATATATCTCTTTGAATATTTTAATTGAACTTTTTACAAAAAATAATAAAGATGCGAGGTTTAAGATTTTGATTTCAATTATGGTTTACTTTTTATTCCGGCTTGATTTAATTTTTTCCGTTAGATCAAATACATTTTGATATTTAATAGAAACTTCTTTACCTAATAGTCAAGATACAAGACTTAAGGTTAGATGCTCTTGAATGAGTTCTTCATCACATAAAAGATTATCCTCTTCCATTAAAACAAAACTCTCTTCATAGATTAATTGAATTTTCTACCACAACAAGAATAAAAGAAAGATGCGTATATGTGCACATTAAAGTTTAAAATCATTAATTCTAACAAAAAAAAGTCCAAAATCAATATATTTTTATGAATAAAAGCTAATTCATATATAACGCGAGCAATTTTCCACTTCTAAAATATTAATTAATTTCAAAATAGAATTATATATATATATATATATATATATATATATATATATATATATATATATATATATATATATATATCAAAAGCATTTTTAAGATTTATAAAAAAAAAAAATTGAATTTCTAGCCCGTGCTTGGCACGGGTATCCATACTAGTTCAATTTAGTTCTACTTCTAATTAAACATCATATAAGCAATTTTTTTTAAGAATGCACGAGAGAGCTCCGTGGGAATCTCGCTATATATATAATAGAGATAGAGATATATTATCGAGATAATATAATTGAGAAAAGATTCAAAATTCAAATTTCATATAGTAAAATAGAATACCATGACCTGAGTTCGAACCTAAACTTTTACAATTGTGCGTGAATTTCCTTTCGATATTTTACGTCTTTAACTTAGAAAAAAATAAACCTTATTTAGGCCAAGGCCAACGACCATTCCATTAAAATTAAAATAAAATAAAGCCCAATATCACACTTTTTAGTACACCCTAATTTTTCTTAAGTTCTCAGCGCTTCCGAATTTTTAATTTTTCTTCATGGAAAAGGTTTAAACGTTAACCACGCGTTCTGACGAGAAACCCTAAAAATCAATTTTAGAGTTACAAAGGTTGTATCTCTCGATCATCTCAAAACCCTAAATCTTGTGTCTATCGATCATGTCTAAAACTTGTGTGGCATCTTCAAATTCGCGCAGTGTCACAAATTTGCGTTCCCCCTCGAAGATTGCAGCGCTAAGGGTTCAAACGTGCGCCGAGTTTTGAAAAGGAATCTATTCATTTGCTCAGGTAATAGAAATTCAATCTTTTAATTGTAATTTTGGAATTTCGTTACAAAAGATTTTCCCCTTGGATTTATCGTTGGTGGTACCTGTTTCAATCTTCTGCCGTTGGGAACTATATTCATAATAATGTACAATTTGGATGATATTTTTTATGTACCAATGGAATTCCTTACTGTGAATTGTTCATTGTTCATGTAATTTGAAATCAATGTCTTTTTGTAATTTGAAAGTTGAATGGATTATTGGAGATGCCTCGATGACCCAAAAGGAATCAATGAATATTATTTGTTATATGAATTGTTGGTGGTATTTGGATGCCTCATTGACCGTATAAAAACATTATGAACTCTTTACTCATAACGTAAAAGTTGCTCGAGATGGCTTCGATGCAATATTGTATGAATTTAATTTGATTTGTTCATAATATAAAGGATGGATTATTGGATGCCTTGATGACCCGAAAGGAATCGATTTATAATATCTGTTATGTAAAATATTGCAAGTATTTGGATGCCTCATTGACCATAAAAAAACATTATGAATTCTTTACTCATAATGTAAAAGTTGCCTATGCCTTCAATGCAATATTTATATGAATTTAATTTGATTCATTCATAATATAAGGAATGGGTTATTGGATGTCTTGATGACCCAAAAGGAATCAATGAATATTATTTGTTATATAAATTGTTGCTGGTATTTGGATGTTTCATTAAAAAACATTATCAACTCTTTACTCATAATGTAAAAGTTGTCTAATGCCTTCGATACAATATTGATATGAATTGAATTTGATTCATTCATAATATAAGGGATGGATTATTGGATGCCTCGATGACCTGAAATGAATCACATATATTAATTATTCAATAAAATGGTGTTAGTATTTGGATGCCTTGTTGACCCTAAAGAAAAGTTATGAACACTTTCTTCATGATGTAAAAGTGGTTTGATGCCTTCGATGTTTATTGATATGAATTGAATTTTATTCATTTATAATATAAGGATTGATTCTGAATTCCCGCCGTGCGATGGATTATTGGATGCCTCAATGACCCGAAATGAAGCATGGATATTATATATTCCATAAAATGTTGTTAGTATTTTGATGTCTCACGACCCTAAAGAAACATTATGAACACTTTCTTCACAATATAAAAGATCTATGATGCCCTTCAATGAGATATTGATATGAGTTAGTTATTCATTCATAATCTAAGAGATGGATTCGTTGAGATATAATGATCCTAAATGCAATTGTAGAATGTGAACTGCGGCTGTGAGATAAAGCATGGGATGCCTCGACGAATCTATGAATCATGGGTATTATTTATTTTATAAATGCTTCAAGCATTTGGATGCTTCAACTACACTAAAGGAAGCATTGTCAATTTACTTAAAATTTAAAAGTTGCCTGATGCCTTCAATGTTATATTATATGAATTGAATTTTATTCATTCATAATAGAAGGGACAGATTTGTTGTGATTTAATGACCCTGAATACAAATATAGATGGAGAATGGCCGCTGCGAGATGGAACATGTGATGCCTCGATGACCCAAACTGAATTCTGGATATTATTTGTTCTATAAATGTTTCAAGTGAGATGGAATATGTGATGCCTCGATGACCCAAACTGAATTATGGATATTATTATTTGTTCTATAAATGTTTCAAGCATTTGGATGCTTTGATGACCCTAAAGAAAACACTGTGAACACTACACATAATTTTGAAATTGGGTGTTATCTTAAATGGTATTTTGATTTGTGAAATTTTATTCCTTTAAAATATAATAATGGATGAATCTATTGTGCTTTTATGATTCTTACTGCAATCCTAGATTGAGAATTGTCGCTTGAGATAGAACATGAGATGTCTCGACGATTTGAAATGAATCATTTATATTATTTGTTCCATGAATTTTTGAAAAGTTGGTATGCCTCATTGACTCTAAAGGAAACATGAATATCTTACTGATGTAAATAAGATATTGATATGAAATTTGATTCATAATATAAGAGATGAATCTACTGTGCTTTTTATGACCTAATTCTAAAATGTCCACTATAATTATTTCTTCCATGATCATGTATGAATCATTATGAACTTTTTGTTCTAAAAGTTTGATGACGCGTTAAATATGATATTGGTATGAGTATGACTTTGTATTTGTAATACAAGCAATAAGCAATGATATGTATTGTGCTTTTATAAGTTTGAATGCAATACTATAATGTGAATGACCACTGAAATACATAATTTACTCCATTTTATAGCTGTTGGGAAGTCTCGATGACTGGGAAGGAATCCAAGCATTACTGGTTCAATTAATTTTGTAAGTGTCGGCTGCATAGACGACCCTCTAAAAGAAGCATTGGAACATTTTACTCAAAAATCGGATGATGACTTGATATGAATTTTTATTCGTAATGTAATGGATAACATCTATTGTAAGCTTTTATGATTGTAAACACAATTTTTTATTGTGACTTGCCACTATGAGATGGGATCATATTCCATGATATTAAAAAGGGGTGTATATATGAGCCTAATAAACCCTGAGTTTGATTGCAGGAATCAGTGGATATTTTTTGCATCTTGAGTTTTGTAAGTATTGGGATGCCTTCATGACAATTGAAGAAATTACACCATGAAGCCTTAGTGTAATAGTTGAAGGATGACAATGATCCACTTTAATATGGATATTTGTTCATAATAATATAAAGGATGATATCTATTATACGCTTATAAACTTTAGTATCTAAATGCAAATACTATATATAGTGATTATGCAAATACAATGTTATGAAGTGTGTTGGATTAGCCTATGAACTGATATCCTAATGTTGTAGAAGGATGCCTGATCTGCATGTTGGAGATCAATGGAGGGAATTCTCATAACTATGATGGCTTAGAGGTTAAGGATCTCTACTACTACAAATATAATTGTCTCGGGAAAATGAGGACCATAAGGAGGATAACACCGAAAAAGGTTGCTAGCCTTTCTGCCCCAAAGTAACAAAATATGAATTTGTAAGTAAGAAAATGTCATACTTTCATTTTCAATGTTGGGGGTATTCAATTCTGCTTTTAGAGAGGCTGATATTGTTATGTAATTGCCCAAATCTTTGTAACTAAGCATGTTGTCTACTGTCGGATATGTCGTGTTGCCCAAATTGTGGAATTTATGATCTAAATAAGTTTAATCTTTTCTGCTAATGATTGAAAAGAAAGTTTATATTTTTTTCATTTCATTTTTGAGAGGCTGACTTTTTCGCTAGTTATTATTTGTTTTATATTTACAAAAGTGTAAATTTACAGATTGTTTTGGTTGCAGATCTGGTGATTTTGTGATATGTACTCCTCTTCAAAACTTCATTGTAATTGTGCCTGCAGATTTTGATTCTTGAAGAAAATAAATGCTATCATTACTCAGTTTGGGAAGAAATTCAGTTTGGGCTATTCCTTTTTGGATTATTTTCATATTTTGTAACTATTTTGAATGATTTATTTCTTCTATTGTGTGGTTTTAATATGACTAAATTCAACTACTAATTGAAAATTCACAATGTCAGAAAATAGAAGAGAAGTGACTATTTGAGTTAGGCTTAGCTTCTTCTCAACTTTGCGATAGGTCAAACATCAAGTTAATTAAGAACAAACAGTTTTCATTTTGGTATATCCTTTTAATGGGTTTTAGACATTCATCTTTATGATTGAATCTTCCAGTATTTACATAATTATGAAGATTATCTCTTATATTTTCGTTCCTTTTATGATTTACCTGACCATGTGGTAACTCTTTCTTTCAGCTGTGTATAGAGAATCGACAAGGTCGAGTCTTTACAAAATGGAGTGAAGGGAAAATATAAGTATTCAAACATTTCAGACAGTTACTCAGGTGATGACAAACATTGGAAACAAAAGAGAACTCCAGCATGGTACAATATCATTATGGAATATCTTGCATCGTTATTTTGATACATTGTCATTATGTATATAGATCTAATCAAATCAAAATATCTATTTGTGAATGTGTGATTTATCTTGTGGTATGGAAGTTAAATTGTGCTTGCATATGTTAATGAAATAAGTTTTTCTAAAATTTCTTGACATCAAAGGATATGAGATATCATGCAAGTCTTACTTTAATCTTGATTCTTGACGGTAATGGATTTGGGACCCTTCCTCTTGTAGGTAGACAATACTACGAGGAATGCTAGCTACAATGAAGATTGAGTTGAGGTTTAATAAAGTACCTATGAAGGTTTGTCGTTTGTCCACTTTCATTTTCATTTTCTCAGTTTCTTTGTAAAGTGCCAAAAAACTTCTTCATGCATTTTTCATTGTTACAGCTGCAGAGTTTATGGATGTTAACACCTATTGAGTATTATTGCAGCTGCAGAGTTTATGGATGTTAACACTTATTGATCAGAGTAGGATAATTGCTACGTGGTTCAAAGAAAATTGCATCTTAATTGCGCTTTAGTCTGCTCAAAGTTTATGACGTGGGACGGAGTTATAATCCACAAACATGATTTGGTATTGGTATGCTTTAGACAGGTAGTTGTACTGGTATTTGTTGTGATGTATCTTATGTGATGATAATGTGGTGAAAGGCCTTTTGTTGTTCTGTTTATAAATGTGTAGCTGTGGATTATGTTAGCAAGTTAGGTGGGGGAGTAAAATTGTGCAGTTGTGAATTAGCCTTTTCCAGACCCTCTACCTTTTGAGTTCTACAAATACTAATTATTTTGACCTTTGCATTATGAGAACGGTTGGATGATCATGGGGTTTATTTCTGCAAAAATTGGACATGTATTCCGATAGTTTTTGACTTATGTATTCCAATAGCTTTGACTTATGTGTGGGAATTGTCGCAGGTCCTATTTGGGAAGATAGTGAGGTGTTCTAGTTGTCTAATATATGTTTCAGTAGCACAGCCACAACAAGGTATTCATGTATTTAATATCCATTAAAAAAAATGTTTTACTTTCCTATGTAATTTACGGAGTTCAATTTTTGTCATGGTCCTTGAATTGCTAACTTTATTATCGCTGAATCCTTCAAACAAGTTGAGGATGGTGAGCATGCCTTTTAATTTCCATTTAGTGTAAAAGTAAATTGTGTATATCCCCCTCCCATTGTGCCTACATATAAAGGATGGTTCAACTATTTTGATCTCATTCCATTCTTGGAAGGGTAACATTTAGTTTGAACTTGTGATAAGAGCGCCTTGTAAAGAAGAAAAGTTTAATGTTCTATTTATTTGGTTGGAGTGTACTAATGAAAAAGTTTAATATTCCAAAATAACTCTTTCACTCATTTCTCATCAATTTCGTCTATGAAACTTTTGATATACTCGACTACTTGATAATTGTTCATACTTCTTGTCTCACAGAAAATTCCTTAATGGTATTTTGTGAATGAAGATTAATGCTCTTGTTCTTTGGAATAAGTTTTTTTCGTCTAGTGTTGAGTATTTTCTATATATCATGGTCATATGTGGTGATAAATGAAGAGTAATTTTCTTGTTATATAATTATGTAGGAGTTTTATGACATGGTATAAGTTGGCTAGTTGTATAAATACTATTAGTGAATTAACCTTTTCCAGACCCTCTACCTTATTGACCTTTGCATTATGGGAACGGTTGGATGATCATGGGGATGTTATCTGCGAATGTGTTATTCCCATTTCATGTCTTTGGAATTTCAATCAACATTTCTTGTGGGTGGTTTTTATTTTGTAGGATCAATATCTTTTATGCATTCTCAGAAGTTGCAATTATGATAGCTCTATTTTTTACCTAGCTTGTTTTATGGTTATTCTTGGCACAAATGATAGCATTCTTGAGCATACTTGAGAGTTATGATTTTGACTCTAGCCAATTGTTTGCTTTGCAGGTTGCTTCTTGAGTTTACTTAGATAACATGAATCCGAATTTTGATCTCATATTGTGGAGCTATAGTTCAAGTATCACATCATTTGGAAGCACGTAGGATGCTTGAAGCTATATTTACTTGCACATCCTTTTGATCATAGTCGATAGTATTAAATAATTTGTCAATGGTGTCGCTTTATACAACGAGCTGCACATTTTCCTAGTTTTAAAGGAGCATCTTTTGGAAATTGATGTATGAGTTTGAGTGCATATTATTTCCCTAAAACATAACATTGGATTTTTTCTTTAAGACCAGCACTAGAGTTATTACTTGTATATCTTACTCTTATTTTTCAATCATGTTACACCGTTAAAGAAACATGAAATTATAACATATATCAATTGATTTTAAAGTGTATTGTTGAGAATCAAATTTTACATGTTAAAATTACAAAGAATATGCTACTTTATTAGTTTATGTTTAGGCTATGTTAATTTATAATGTCATTTGAACTTAGTAGTTGATTGAGGCTTGGATAAGGGATGGACCATTGTATTAGCTACACAAGAGAACATTTATTTATATCAATTAAAAAATAAAGGAATTTGCGACAGTTTTGAACTGTCGCAACATATATATTGCACTTAAAGACGGTTAAGAACTGTCGCAATGTCTCATTTACGACGGCTGGTGCCACGGTTTGACGGTTGGTGCCACGGTTTTGAAAACCGTCGCAAAATGCAGTTGCGAACCTGAAATTAGCGACTGTTGTGGAACTGTCGCAATGTCAATTTTGCAACGGTTCTAACCGTCGCAGATGCTAAAAAACACAGTCGCAAAATGTAAATTTTCTTGTAGTGAAATATACAATTCCATTGTTTGAGTATTTTTCATTTCATTGCATATACCCCAAATTGGGAGGAATGAAAAATGAGAAGATTGGATGGCATCATATTCCACTCCATTCCATTGAATTTCTTTAGGAAGGAACATTTTGTCAAGATTGTGATTGTGCTTGTGCCTGTGCCTGTTTTGGAGATTTTAGCCAAAATAGTACTTAGTAGTTAATTGAAGGAGGGAACATTTGATTGGAATGAATTGCAAATATTCCTTCCTCAAGTATGTGAGGATTTTTGGAGAGTCAAAATGTTACCAGAATTAGAGAATGTACATTCCACCCAGTGACTGACTGAAGGCCTTATATAGGTGAACTGTAGGGAGTGTGAGGCTCTGAGTCAGTTATTCGCTTTGGTTGGATCCCGGCGTGATTTATTTGATCACGGGGAATTATAAGGTGTCTCTGGAACGCAACAGTGTTTGTTCTTCAGGTTTAAAGATCCATGCAGATTGTACCTTGACTCAATACGGAACAATACAAAATAAGAATCAATGTCTAATAGTCTGATTAACGCACCCTAAAGGTTTGAGAAAAACAATGAGATATGACAAAAAACTTGCAGAAAATGGATTTTCTACGTTTTTGTTGTAAGGTGATATATGTTAATTCTACATCCAACCTTTCATATTAATAGGACATAAGGTGATAGATATTTAATGATTACAAACTGTGGAAATTTTAGAATGTGACTTGTAGGTGAGCAAAGTTATAATTTTCACTAGTCCTATAAACATTATTGTTTTATGTCAAGTTACTAGATAATTTGAGGCCTTATTGGATGATATTCCCTATGATAGTGATCTAGAAATGAGAATGTTGTAGGATCAGTTTGAAATTTTTGAACAGAATCACTTGGATTAGAAAATTAAAGCTACACGCATATCAATTGCGTTCACATATGCTGCACTGCCACTTATTGATAATGATTACAAAACTCTCAATACTACGATACATAGAAAACCAAAGAAGGATAAAATAACAAAAGGCACACAAACTAGTGATAAAATGAAATCCTAATACTCAAATACATTGGCATGTGCATCCACACTATAATATCCTGACAGAACGAAACAAGATATTGTTTTATTTGCGCTTAACCGTGATAGGACTCCTTACGATGTGTTTTCCATCTGTCCATTGCAAATTTCCAAATTGGTATTTCTGTCGCGGAGTAACATTTGTTGCCTGCACAATAACTTGGAATGTCTTCTTTTCCCCAATTTTCTTGAAAGTCAAGGAGTTTGGTACAACGACAATTTTATATCCGGGCAATTGGGCTTTTGCTACATATGTGCTTGGTGACCCAACATTGGTGACTGTCCGAGTGACATTAATGGCATTTAACCCAAGATTCGGTAAGGTGATTGAAGGGTAGTTAAAGTCTTCTATGCTGTGAGATCCGGAGCACACAAATGTACCGTTGAAATTAAGTGCTGAAATCAGTTGTTGGTCGTATCCATAAGCACATAGGAAATTCAAGTAATCCTTAATGCCTAGATCGTAAACAAGTCCAGGATCTATTGCAAGGTCAGGTTGAACATGCCCTGAACCATAAGCAAAGGGAGTTGCTAGTTTTTTTTCAAATGCATCTTGAATTGGCCTCTTCGTGTTATCTAGCGTGGTTGCTGTAAGCATATATAATTAAGTTAGAAATCTTGTGGTTAATAGAAAGTATATGTATTGTGTGTGTACCTGTGGTCATGATAGCTGATTTAATAGCTGCTGGGCTCCAATTAGGATGCTTTGTTTTGAGAAGTCCTGCAATGCCGGCCACATGAGGGCAAGACATAGAAGTTCCTTGCATTACATTGAATGGAAAACCTTTGCGATTATCTGTTAGTAAGTTGGAGGCACTTGCGAACAATGAATAGGCAGCAAGTATGTTAACACCTGGCGCAGTTACATCAGGCTGAAACAAAAAACAAATTAAAAACTCCATTGAATAAAAGAAAGACAAATAAGGAGTACTATATACTATAGATAGTTGATAACTAGTCAATGTGTACATATACCTTGAGTATTGATGGCTGAATTTTATTGGGTCCTCTAGATGAGAATGAAGCCATTACTGGAGCTGGCTTTCTTCCATAGAATGTTTTTGCTCCTGAAAACCTTATTGTAGTACCCGACTTTAATTTAGAGTCCCTGCAATTATAAAATATTGTATATGGTTAGAACCTTTCATTTGTAACATGTCAACAAATGAAATAACTTTAAAAGGCTATGTGTGTGTGTTTGGGTGAGGAAGAGTAAGACAAATATATATATTCAATTACATGGAAGTTATGTCATAAGCAGGAGCATGTGACCCTGCTCGTTCTGGTGCCGCAGGAGGGTGGTACATGCTTTCAGTTTGATGCGTAGTCACAGTAGACAAAACATGAGGTTCAGCAAGACTTGTTTTCCCTTGTTGTGGTCGATTGCTCAAGAGCATTCCCTTTGCACCTGCTATTGAAGCTTCCTGACCCTCAGCAACTGATTTTATATTTAATTCTCGATCACATCCCACTATTTTCCCCTTCACTTTTGAAGGATCAAGTGTTCCAGGCCTACAAAGTCGTCTGCAACAACATATATATACATATAATAAAAAAACATGTAAGAAACTCTCATTTAACTAATTAGTAGATTATTGTAAAGTAAATCAGTTTAGTTAGACTTGTACTTACGCATCACGATTTGTTGCATTAGCAAGTTTACCATCCGTAGCAAGAATCAGAGAAAATGCCTTGTTTGGTGGCAAGTTTACAAAAAGACTGGCTCCCTATAATATAAAATAGAAATCAATTAATTATTTCAAATTTAATCAATTATAAGTTAATTAAAACAATAGTAAGAAGAAGAAGAAGAATCAATCAGAAACAGGATGACATATACCATCACTTGCTGATTGTTACCAAAAGTTATAGTACTGCTGAAGTCTCTGTCTAATGTACTAGCAGCAATTGTGAATACCCATGGAGCTATATTCACAACGCTTCCTAGGGTTGGTCCATCGTTCCCCGCGGAGGCAACTAATAATATGTTTCTAGAAAGTGCATGGAATGCACCTATTGAAACCTCATCTGTGAAAATATCTTCAGGATGGACAAGATATTGGCCAGCAGCTGAAAGTGAGATTATATCAACACCATCACTAATGGCTTGGTCAATAGCAGCCAACACATCAGCTCCAAAGCAATCAGCAACATCTGTTAAAGACCAACACACTTTGTAGGTTGCAACTCTTGCTCTTGGTGAACCACCTTTTACAGTTCCATTGCCAATGGCAAATATACTTGCACCTGGAACAAAGTTTCCACCAGCTGTTGATAGAGTATGAGTACCGTGGCCTACAAAGTCACGTGCGGTAAGTAGCGATGGGTGAAGCTTTCCATTATATGCCTCATAAGCATTGCTGAAGAATCTGGCTCCAATTAGCTTCCTGTTTATGTTTATATATAGCGAGAATAATTAACCTGATCATAAAGAAAGTATGGGAGCATTTTTCTGTTTAATTTGGAGAAATGATACTATCTGAAAGACATTGTGCTTATTATGTTACAGTTTAATATGATCTCAACATTGTGTTATATAGAAAAAAGTTGTAAACAAGATCGGGAGATATAAACCTGTTGCAAGGATTTTTCTTCAATTTGCCAAATTGTCTAATTTGACACGCATTTCTCCCACGCCATTTTGATGGAATAGGTCCAAATCCGTTATCACTGAAGCTCTTCGATTCTGGCCAAACACCTACTCAATTTCGAGGGTGGAAAATGAAACTATATTTTTTGTATAATGAATGGAAGTAGGAAATAGCATATATATATATAATGTGCAACAAAAGTTATAAAAAGCTTACCCGAGTCAATGTTTGCGATTATTGTATTTTCACCAAACTTCCCCTTTTGCCATGCAGTGTTCTTACCATTTCTTTGCAGTCCAAGAAATTCCCATGACCGTGTAGTGTGCAGTTTATGTGATTTGCTCAAGAACACCGACACTACATTTGCCTTTTCTGTCCAATGGAAACATTAATTAATATTGAGTCAACTAATTTTAAACCAATTTTTAATAAATTATTGGACTAGTTAGATCTTAAGTACTTAAGGTTAATGACAAAAGTGTGATGACACCGTACTTTTTATTTTGACAAAAAATTGTTAGTAAAAAAAAAGTGTGAAAGTGAGGAATTGTGAATTTGAATTCGTACCCTAATATATTAAATATTCAAGCAACAACAAACTAAATTGTATATATGATATTATAATACCACAATATTTTGGCCTTGACTCATCATACCATATTGTTTTTTTATTTATTTTTTATCATTATTAATAAAATTATGCCATATTGTTGTTTAAAAAATAAAACTATTTTTTATATTGGTAAAAAAATGTAAATTTTTCGATACATATTTTATTTAATGTGTACTGGTATACTTGTTGATATAGACAATTGTGATATGTTTATAAATAGTAGTTATTAAATTTTCTATATTAAATATTACTCATCAACCTATTAGAATCTTAGTATACTTTGTACCAAAAAAAAAAAAAAAAAAAAGAATCTTAGTATACTGATACATGTCTAAATAAGAAGTGTACTAGAGTGTTCACAAAAAAATGAATTCTTATTAATTAGAAGATATATGTATCTCTAATTTTATTGATTTGGAGAATTAGACAGTTTTCTGTATTTTTAATACATAAATAAATAAAATAAATTTTGTCAAAAAAAAAAAATACATAAATAAATAAATAATTTCAGTCGTTAAATCTATTCTCTAGATGTGACAATGGAAGAATGCTTACTGGCAATATATGATGCATGTTCCTCTTCAAGTAGCGCAGCAAAGCCATTGATGTGTTTGTTATATGAATAAATGATTGCTTCTTTCGCTTTCTCCCGGCTGTGAAAGAATGCACATAATAAATTAATAATATATATAACCATCAAACTTTTTTCTATGTATGAACTTTTCTTGAAGTGTAATTTTTAAAGTGAAAAAGAAAAAGAATGTTCAAAAGTACTATATAATTACTAAATAATAAAATGCCATCATGGAAGGTGATGATTATGATAAAGTATAATAAATAATTGACCCATGAAACTTTCTTTTTTCACATAATTTGTCGGTTATCATTATGTAACATGTTATACATACGTACTTTTTAGAGAAAATTATTTTTGCAACTTGAATTACAATGGATCTTTTGATTGAATTATTGTGGATCTTTTGATGTGATGAGCTGTATTCATAAACTTGTTTTTGTTCTGGCTCACGTACAAGTTTCACATCACTTGAAACTCGAGGTTAATGGTAGTTTATATACAACACGCCATATTTATCTAATCAATCGAGACGTCTTTTCTACAAAGAACAAAGTCATGATAGGTTAATTTCAAAGTGAACAATCTCTTAGAGATGTGGACTTGAAGTCGGGTTGATCCATATTTATCCCTCGCAGATAAATCTGAGATCTGTTCGTAACGGTTCTTTACTTTCTTCTATTTTTCCTTCTTTTATAAGAGAGTACATTTTCTTATAGACATATTTATGTGCTAATAGTATGTTATGTTATTTTTCATGATTTGAATCCTGGAACTCTTTATCAAAATTATTTGGGTGTTTTAACTCAATCACTTGAGTTATGTTTTGGGGGCAGAAAATAAAATATTTTTGGTTGTTGAATAGTGAATGTGTTAAGAATTATCGATATACACCATCTGTCTCAAAATATACGTAAACTTTTTTTCTCTTGTGATATGAATAATTGCATAGTGATAATTTAATATGTAATAGACTAGTCCCAGTATTAGATTTTGTTAATGTGTTTCGAGGGTCTGGCTTGACCCCCTCCTTTTGTATCTCACTTTTCCTTTTTATCAATATATATACATAGTGCTTTAAATTTTAAACAAAATGTAATAGTAATACAATTTTTTGACAAATTTATTACTACAACTACTTTTCTTAATATTTATAATTTAATTTTAAGATACTTATAATAAAGGACGGAGTGAGAATAATATACATACTTGAATATCTTTTTTTATGGAAAATACTAAACAGTGCCCCCGGGCATTGGTTAAGGAGATAAGTATAGTAATATGTCATTGAAATTTGTGCAGTCATCGCCTCGAAAATGTAAAAAGTGTGATTTTTAATTTAAAAATTTCTTTTTTTGATTTTTTTAACCAGTGCCCCGGAGGCATCGGTTAACATGACCTTTTTTTTATTTAATTTGGTCTGAATGTGAGTTTTGTTAGGTTACTTGTTCATTGAATATGTCCATTTTTAATTTTTAAATTTAAAATAAATAAATATATTGATATAATTATTCACAGCACAAAAGGTACTTAAAAGTATGATAACATTACAAAAGTGAATGTGAAAGCTCAAAAATATGTTGAATCTACAATAATGAACTCAAACCTAACACAAAAATAACGTGCGTAAAACCCAACCCCAAAATATTACTCGTAAATCACTAAAAGTCATACAATTATAGGTAGTTTATGGAGCAATTTCCCTTTTAGTTTTTTCTGATTGATATAATAATCTTTTAGTTAGGTAAAATTAACTCAAAATTTAATAAAAAGTCACAATTTTTATTTTATAATATTTTAAACTTGCATGCAAAAATGTACTCATTCAAAAACTTAAGAGCTTATGAATAAAATGAAACAAATTTGGTTTTAATAAAAACTACATACAAATGTTTTTGTGTATGAACTAAAGAAACCACACAAATTACGTAATGATTAAAACTTATAAAATCTTTATTTCATAGTGATAAAAAAATATATTTAATTCCAAAAGATAATAATCATGTAATTTGCACTAAAAAAGAATAAAAAAACTAAAATAATCATACGATGCATTGTATACCTTCCCAAGGTTGAGCTTAGTAAATCATAATGAGAATTGGTAGCAATTTCAAGTTCAACAGATGTAGGGTGAGGACCATGAGAATGTGCTCCCAAGTATACAATGTAACACTGTACAACAAGACCAACGGTTGGTGAAATGTCACAAATGATGGAAATTTAGCAACACAATTGATCATAGTTTGAAACAAGAAACCTCAAATAATTGAAATGTATAACATACAACCCTACCTTTTCGGTGCCATGGACGGCTTCTAGCAAGAACAAGAAAATGAAAAGTAATGAAACAATGATGTGAAGAGAAAATAGGAAACCACCCATTTCGTTCAAAGTAATTTGGCCTTCACTTCAAGAATTTCATCTAGCTAGTACGCTACATATATAGTCCTTCCCCATCTCTTTTTGTGACTAATATCATGTGTTGTTTCTTCGCAACTGGTCCATGGAAAATTAGTGCTTGACAAAGCTTTTGCTTTTTGATATATTATGGGAGACATCTATAAACTTTAGCATATAATCTTTTGCTTTTGGTTGAGTCTATGATTTTGGCAAAAGCATTTATCTATATGAAAAAAAAAAACTATTACCTTAATAATAAAAAATAGTATACCAACAGTCGTCTTTGACTAATATTTTAAGAAAATGAATGACGAAGTGTCAAAGTAAGTATTAAAATTATCGTTCCACACAGTGTATCAAACTATGATAATTGATATCATACGAGAGTAAATTTGCAATTAAATAAAACGGAGAATTTGTTCCATTAAAAGTTCAGAATCAGTTCCGGAATCCCACGGTTAAAGAAACTCATCTATGAAAGAAATATATACACATCAGAACAGTAGCAAGAAACTAGTTTAGATTTCCACAAAATAATAAATTTTGTTACTATCATTAAGATTTTGATAGTATGCCCTAGAAAAGCTTGCATACTAGTGATTTTTGCATTATTGTGTAGTCTGTGAGCCCCACGGCTAGCTAGAACCCTTCAGGTATATTAATAATAAATTTTTTTATTTCTAAAATAGTCATTTCACATAGTTTAGCATATAAAGGAGAGGAGACCTTTGGACATGGAAAAGGACAATTCTTGTAAAAAAAAAAAAGGGTTAGAAGAGTTGTATTTTATACAATATATATTTTTTCTAAAGTATGATGAGCCTTAAAATATAGCAGATATTTTAATAGCTGTGGTTGACTAAAATATAATTTGAATAAATTTTCCAATAACATAATTGGAATTTATTATTCTTAGTACGTAATGTAAATGTATTCAAATATTTCTAAATTTTCCATTTTTAATTAATTAATCTAGTAACATTTGTAATTTACTAAATTGAAAAAAAAGGCTTATCTGATTGTTATGGAAAATATGTTTATTTCTTTTAGTGTAATGAATTATTGATTTTTATTTATTTATTTATTTTTATCATATCTAATTTAAATTTTGTTTAAGAACATCCATGCCATTTTATAAATATACAATATTTTTCTATCATATACTTCTATACCAAACCCGTAAATAATCATATTATTTTCAATTACTTTTCGCTTTCTTTTTTTTCTTCATCAATAAGCAAAAAAATAAAGAAGGTAGGGACTAGCTAATTTGTCCCGGTATAATTTTCAAGGACTAAAAATTGCTTTTTATTTTAGAAAGATTCTTGGTTGGAGAGAAGGGTGTTAGAGAAGCATGTTTTCCTAGATTGTATGGTAATTCAAAAAATACAATTGTGGTTGATTTATGCTGATTTTGGGTGGGGTGGGGTCCCATTAAAAAGTGGGTCCCACTAATTTGTGGATTCCACTAATTTTTAATGTGTCTATCTCTCTCCAAATGGAGAATAAATGGAGAGCTAATAAATGGAGAAAACCCAAACTCGGGTGGGGTGAGGGTTGTGATGGTTGAAGTTGAAGGTGTCGTCTGATTGTATGGAAAGAAAACAATTTATGTTAATATATTCATACTTCATAGCACTTTATCTAACATCCCCATTGATCATATGCTCATCAATATGTGGCTTAGCTAATAACAAGAAGTTTGTGAAGGGTGTTTTTAATTAATATGATATGATTTGGATATGGCATGCATGTGGTCAATTTGGAAAGAGAGAATAATTGTTTATTTCGGTAAAATGTTTATTTCTATATATATATATATATATGGTGTTGTATTTTTAAATAAATGTATATGGCGTGCATAGTGGTATATGGTGTTGTATTTTTGTCAATAAAAATTTGTTCAAATAACATAGCTCATTTTGCTTTGTACCTTATCTTGACATAAAACTTTTGATTCTTAAGTAGCATTAAAATTTCAATTCTTTTTCTCTTTGAAGAAAACAATAAACTTTTTATCTTAAAAGAACCTTCTTTATCATTTTAAATAAGATTCCTCTATTTAAATAAGTGTTCAGAGACAATTGTTAATTAGAAAATAAAATTTTAAAATAGTCTCTTAAAAATTTTGAGATATATATGGATTATTTTCTTCGCTTTTTTTTTTCTTTTCTCTTCTAACTTTTTATCTCTCTTTCTCTCTCTCTCTAATCTTCTCCTCTCTCTTCATTAAAAATGAAAATATAATCAAGAGAGAGAATCCAATTTGAAAATTGTGTAGTAAAAAAATTTTAGTTTTTCTGTATATAAAGTTTCTTTAAAATTTTAGGCTTAAATGCACTTTTGGTCCCCCTGTTTTTAAAAAAATGAACTTTTGATCTCCCTATTTTAAAATTCAACATTTTAGTCCCCCAATTTTAAATTTTTTTGAGTTTTGATCCCCCACTTACTTTTGGAGTCAATTTCATTTACATGGCATTTTCACTAATGACATGGCAACGCCTAAGTGAACAAATTTGTTGTACATGTCATTATTAATTATTTTAATTTAATTTAATACTTTTTAAAAAAAAAATAACAATTAAGTCATAAATGTGTTCATCTCTCTTCATTGTGTTCATCATCTTCATCAAAAATTTCAAAAACACCTTCATCAAATTTAATAAGCTTAAACAAATCAAAATCATCTTTGAAAACCCTAAAACATATTCATCATCTTCAAGAGCAAAGTCCCCAAATTCTTAATATCACCTAAATTTACCAATTGTTTCGAAAAATAAAAAACCTAAATTTACCAATTATTTATGAATCACTCACTAAATCCCCTTTACAATTATTTTCCCAGCCTCTTTTCTTTGTTCACATCAGTTTTAGCGTGAAGAGCTTCAAAAATTAGAGGGAAAGAATGAGCAATTTAAGAACCCTATGCAATCCTCACATAGTGGTCTCGTGGTCTCCTATATTAACTGTAGACATCAATTTTGGTTTAAGACTTCTTTTGGAACGCTAATTGCAATTCCCATTTGCAATCTATGTGATTGTATTATACAGGCCCATTCAAAGATTAACTGCTTGAATAATGGGTGAAGTTTTTATTTTGACAAAAAGAATGGGTAAAGTTGAAAAAAATAACAATGTGTTTGGGTATGTCACTATCATGTAGATTTATCTATAACTATAGATAAATAGGATTCATTTTTGTTATGGTATGGACTTTTCATAATACCCAAAATACCCTTCTAATAAATCATTCAAATTCAAAATACCGTTGCATAACTACCCTCTTAATCAACTACCTATTTTCCACCACCGGTTTTTACTGATTTCTGCATATTATAGTTTTGCAAATTTTGTGGTCATGAAACTCCCATCACGTAAGTAACTGCTCACATAAAGAATGAAGTTATTGATAAGTAATTGTTGTGTGTCTTCTACCGATTATATATTAGAAGAAATTGTAGAATAAAAAAGGAGTTGGGTACAATACAAGAGAGAGGAACTAAGAAGATGAAAGAAAAATGCAAATAGAAAAGGGAAAACGGGAATGATGACTGATATAGATGAAGATACTTTGCAAAAAATGTCTTTTCAATTTGATTTTATTTTCATTTATTAGATTTACTTTAGTCCATGTTATTTATTTTATATTGGATAACTTTGATTGTAGTTTGTCAAAAAAAATAACCTTGATTGTAGTTTTTCAATATATGATGAATTTCAATATGCCTGAATTTTTCAGTTTATCATCAATTTGTCTTCTAACAAACACAATTTTTGAAGGTATTGTTCCACAATAAGGAAAACACTCGAATAAGGTACACATTTTGAATGTCAATTTTATCATTCTCTATTTTTTGTTATGTTTATTTTTCATTAAATCCTCATGCCTACTAACTATGAATGGTTTATGCAAAAAGAAAATGAAATTGATGTTGGTTATCAGTTAATTGATTTTTTTGAATAGTTTTTTTGACCTTTTTCATTTTAGGGTGGTTAGTGCTTTTCATATCACCACTGCAAGAGAAAGGAAATGGAAGAATTGTAAAAGAAATTAAAGGAACAAATGGGACACAATGGTTATCGTAATATCAAGACAACAAGAGGCAGCCGCCGAGGAGGAGAGTTAAAAATGCGGCCACATTAGATTAGAAAACAAGAGAGACATACAAATGATCTCTACCTCTTTTAATTATAATTTCTAATTTTTTTTTTCAAATTCTGTTTGT
Organism: Trifolium fragiferum; assembly: GCA_954870985.1. NCBI lineage: Eukaryota > Viridiplantae > Streptophyta > Magnoliopsida > Fabales > Fabaceae > Trifolium > Trifolium fragiferum. The sequence goes on along the minus strand of OX940790.1, from coordinate 40,624,436 downwards.
AAAAGGATGAATTTTCCCTTCCTTAATCATTTCTCCTATTCGTGATTTTTTGTTCCTAATGATCATGTACTCTACATAGGCATGGTTTAAAGGACAAAAATAGTGAACTGCCGACAAGAGTTTTGTTCTCTATTGTAAGTTATTGTGTCTGTCTTCTAATTGTACATGTATATTGAATTCTCAACAAAGTGAGAGAGGAGGCCATGCATTGAACTTCATTATTTGTTTGTATTTTAGACTATGTACTCTTAACCTTTTTTTTTTTCTTTCCATTTATTCATATACACTTACAAGCAATTGTAAAAGAAACATTCCGTTCCGCTCCATCTCATACCATCAATCCAAACATAGCCTTAATTAATGTTATGTCATGTAGTTTTGTTGATTAAGTGGAAATTACAAAGTTATAGAAAACATAATCCCTCCTTTAATTTATTGTTAGATTTACGAGTCTATGACAGGAGAAAAAAAAAATGCTCAGATGGTATTTAAACTTTTATCATGACAAAGAGGGTTGGCAACATTTTGAAATTTCCATTTTATACACTTTCATGTTGCTTACTTAGTCATTTTAATATGAGGTTTGAATATAAAAAAGAATTTGAATTTCATCCTAATTAAAATTGAAGCATATTACTCTGCTTATATCTTCTTTTAAAGATGCAAAAAATTGATCTATATATTGCTCTTCCAATATCTAACTAATTTTTCTTCCTTTTTTTGGACTATAGAATGACCGGAAGATGATAGTTGCGAAGAAGCTCAATTCGACATATGAGAAAAAATTAGCATTGAGGATTATGTAAGTCTCTATCACAGCACCCTTATTTTCATCATTATTCTCTTTAGTGAAAAAAACCGTTTGTCTTTTCTTTTTCTTATTGGTCACTAATTTTTTGTTATGTTTGATTTCTCTTAGGTTCTATGGAATGTTTTCAAATGAAATGATGTAAGGGTTGCAGAATGTTGAAAGAATGAATTTGTTCCTATTCATTACTGAGGCTTTTCTTTTCAAAGTATGTGGTTTTCAAGTAAAAAGAGTAAGGTTTGAAGTTTAAGTAACCGGAGAGGAACACGACAACGCAACAATGAGAACCAGAGAAGATGGAGAGGCAAGAAGAAATAGAGAGGGAGCAATGAAACGACAAAGCCTTATTCTAATTTGCTATGGAGAGTTTGGTGCACAGGTTTGAAGTGTGGTAAGGTGCTTCACATTTTTTATATAGTTTATGCCAAATAATTGTGATCATTCTCATCCAAGTTGGAACATGCCCTGGCCTTATGATTTGTCATATATCTGATCATTTTTATCAATAGTACCTCTCAAGATTTTTACTTACATTAGCTTATTTATGTATGCTTCGATTTGTTTATAGAATTTATTTCTTTTCTCCTTTTTGCAATCAAAGTTAAATATAGAATGTTCAATAAGTATGTTGTAGAGAAGAAACGCCTATTCTTCTAGAACAATATAGCCTATTTTTTCCTTGAATGACTTGGTGGTTAATCCAATTTATACAAATTTGATTTCGTTAAATGCATATCACACAAACGGGCATGAAACTATTGTTTACAATTTATATACTTTAGCATAATAGAAAAAAGCGGATAGACGCGCACATGATATTTTGTCCGTATATCCCATTTTGATAATGTGTATATCTCGGTTAATAATATAAGATAGTCCATCTGATAAGATGTCGACATTTTCATTTAATTGAAGGTTTCTATATGACTTAATTTGTTATTTTCTAAAAGGCAACTATTCATAAAAAAAATTTAGAATTATCTTCAACATAAATTAGCATAATTGAAAATGTGGATCACACAGACGGACACTGAGACCACAGATGTTCAAGCCATGTCCTCCTGTATGAGAGTTTCACTATAATCATCTTCAACATATAAGTTAGCATAATAAAAAATATATACCACACAAATGGGCACGGAACCCGTTTGGTCCACTATGATGTATATGATGTTTTATAAAATCCGTGCAACGCACGGATCAGAGTTTAGTAGATTATAAAATTATTAAATTTATATTAATTTATTTTAGGGTTTGCAAAAATTTCATCATTTAGAGGTAATTCTAATAAAAGTGTGATGGACACAAAATGTGAATATAACTCGCGCATTCAAAATTCAAATTTTAATTAGTCAAGATATAATTTTAATAGTGTGTTGTGAAATGCTCTCTATTTTCTATTCTATATCACTGAAAGATTTTCTCTCTCTCACTCTCTTTCTCTCTCTCATACACAGACACATATATCTAATCGCTGTTACATGACTGTATAAAGGCTCCATCAACAATACATTAGTTGTTATTTCTATATTGTTTTTTTAATAAATAAATAACAAACTTTGATCTCATTCATATTCTCAAATAACACTTGTCACTATATCACGAAGAAACAAATTTCATTTTATGATTTTTTTGGCTACGAATGTGTGCGATCTAATTATATAAGGATATAAAATATGATTTTAATTTTTCTTTATCAATTTATACTAAAATTCTCGTGTTCATTTTTCACTATTGTCTACATACACTTTTCATCATGGGAATCATTTTTCATCATGCTATATAACATTTTGAATCAGTAAACCCCATAAAAATATATGTAATATGAATTGAATTTATTATTTTAAAACAAATCAACGTAGAAATATAACATGTACTTGAATGATTGTCTAATAGATACATGTCCAAATAAATATTAGTAGAAGTGTTCACATTGTTTTTATATAGAAATTATATAATATTTGATCGTGTATTAAATAAGTTTGTCGTCATTAAAAAAGTAATATATGATAATAATTAAAATATAATATTTGAATTTCTAAAAAAAACATATAATATTAGAATAGCTTTAATTGAATGCTAGCTAAGCAATAATATTAAAATATATTATTAGAGTTTTTAAAATAATAAAATGTCAATCTCCACAAAAAGAAAGAGTTTTTACAAAAAAAAAAACAAAAATATCAAAGATTCAACAAAAAAATATTAGAGTTTCTAAAATTTTACAAAAAAGTCAATTCCCACGAAAAAGAGTTTCTACAAAAAAAGATATAATAGTACAAATTCTACGAAAAGATATAGTATTAGAGTTTCCACAAAAAATAAAAAATTAGAGTTTCTAAAATAAAAAAATCAATCCCCACAAAAGAAGGTTCTACAAAAAAAAAAATATTAGAAATTGAAATTTTATAAAAAAAATAATAATATTAGAGTTTCTATGATAAATAAATGTTACAGAAGCTTTAATCGAATGATAAAGAAAAATACAAAAAAAAATATATAAAAATAAAATAAAATAAAATAGAGAAGCTCTAATTTAGTTTTATATATCCCAACAACTTATTTGTAATAATGGATCAAAGAAGATACAAAAGAAGATTTCAAAAATAAAATAGAGAAGCTATAATTGAATGTCATCTAAGCAATTTCTATGATTCTTTGATTGAATGCCACTTAAACAATTTCTATTGAGAATGCACGAGAAATCTCCGTAAGAATATCGTTATGTATATTACTAGTATGTTAACCCGTGAAATTCACAGGATTATTTTCTTTTTTAATATTATTGAAATATTTATTTTAAAATACTATTTGAGAAATTTGTTTTTAAATTATACGATGAATTGAAGATAATTTTTGCATGATAGTACATGTTTTAGAATGTTACATGGTAGAACGTGATAAAGAGTATTCATTTTTTTCCGTTTTACAATATTATGATATTTTTTTCTCCTCTCTTCATTCCTAAGACTATATAGAAATCCTATAAATATAAAATAATTATGAATTCTATTATATTTCAAATGAATACATGCCAATCTATTTTGACTGTTGATTCTATTTTCAAATGAAAATATGTTCTGGTTTTTCATCTCCTTGGAGATTTTTTGGGAGCATGGCTTTCCATAAAATTAAAATATACCATGTGTAACAATCCGTGTTTCTTCTCTTATATAGTGCGTAGCCCGACACTGTACCTCACGATCTTCTCTACTCCCCTTTCTATAGAGTTTTTGACTTACGTGAGAATCAAACCATGTTCCTTGGGACTCAAATACATGTTCAATCAATTTTCCCGTGCACTCACATTGATAAATTTACATCCTTAAAAAGGTTGAACGAAGATTTATTGAAAATTTAAAATTGAAATTATAAAAAAGATTCGTGTTCAAAAAAAGAAATTATTAAAAAGATTCCAATATATTTTTGGTTTCCCGTGGATTTCATAAGTTTGAAGTGATTCTAATGAAATTGCTTTTAACATAAAATGCGGATACTCTCACAGTCAGAATACAAATATTAATTAGTCAGGATTTATGTATCGTTCCAATTAGTCATGTGTAACAATCCGTGTTTCTTCTCTTATATAGTGCGCAGCCCGACACTGTACCTCACGATCTTCTCTACTCCCCTTTCTATAAAGTTTTTGACTTACGTGAGAATCGAACCATGTTCCTTGGGACTCAAATACATGTTCAATCAATTCCCCCGTGTACTCACATTGATAAATTTACATCCTTAAAAAGGTTGAACGAAGATTTATTGAAAATTTAAAATTGAAATTATAAAAAAGATTCTTGTTCAAAAAAAGAAATTATAAAAAAGATTCCAATATATTTTTGGTTTCCCATGGATTTCATAAGTTTGAAGTAATTCTAATGAAATTGCTTTGAACATAAAATGAGGATACTCTCAAAGTCAGAATAGAAATATTAATTAGTCAGGATTTCTGTATCGTTCCAATTAGTCATGTGTAACAATCTGTGTTTCTTCTCTTATATAGTGCGCACACTACTAGAAAAATCTTAAATACCGACGGACAAAATCTGTCTCTAAAATGCAAATATTCCGTCACTAAGCATGTTAGAGACAGATTTGATCTCGTCGGTAATTTCCTCGTCTCTAAACTGTTAGAGACGGACAAAATCTGTCTCTAAAATAAAAATATTCGTCTCTAACTGCTTTTTCTGTCTCTAATTCCATCTCTATTAGAGACGAAATATATTCTGTCTCTAAATTCCGTCGGTATTTCAACTTTTTCTAGTAATGGCAGCCCGACACTGTACCTCACGATCTTCTCTACTCCCCTTTCTATAAAGTTTTTGACTTACGTGAGAATCGAACCATGTTACTTGGGACTCAAATACATGTTCAATCAATTCCCCCGTATACTCACATTGATAAATTTACATCCTTAAAAAGGTTGAACGAAGATTTATTGAAAATTTAAAATTGAAATTATAAAAAAGATTCTTGTTCAAAAAAAGAAATTATAAAAAAGATTCCAATATATTTTTGGTTTCCCGTGGATTTCATAAGTTTGAAGTAATTCTAATGAAATTGCTTTGAACATAAAATGAGGATACTCTCACAGTCAGAATACAAATATTAATTAGTCAGGATTTCTGTATCGTTCCAATTTGAGGACATCCGTTAAAAGTGCAGTGAAAAGTGCATCATGTTTCCCATTCTACTCTCTCTCTCTCTCTCTCTCTCTCTCTCTCTCTCTCTCTCTCTCTCTCTCTCTCTCTCTCTCTATTCTCAAGTTTTTTAAATAGTGCGCCACATTTTTCATTCTACGCCACTGAGAGATTCTCTCAAACTTTTTTAATAGTGTGATGAGAAGTGCACCTCGTTTCCATTTCTATACCACGGAAAGATTCTCTTTCTATTTATATCTCTCTTCCGTCTCCGCTTCAGGTATCTATATAGGCTCGATCAACACAAAAATAGTTGTTGATTCTATATTATTTTTTAATGAATATCATACTATTTTAATCTCACTCCTATTCTTAAATTTTTTTGTCAAAAGAAACAATCTTGACACATCAGCGTCAATTGAGAAAATGTAAGGATATGCACTCACATGGATAAATTAACATTTCTAAAAAGGGTCGAATGAATGTTTATGGAAATTTAAATATTTAAATTGTAAAAAATTTAAAATTCTCATAGATTATATAAACAATTAAAGTTATAATTTAGACAATGACATTATAATTAATATTACTTTATAATCCAAAAAATTATAAATCTTGATTGTTTATTAAGAAGTTACTTTATTTTAGAGATAGACATTTATTTTAAGTATTGCAAAGATATCATCCCCATTATAGGACTCTATAAAGGCTCATCAACAAAATAATAGTTGTTAATTCTATATTAAGCTTTTAATAAATATCAAAATACTTTGATCTCATTCATATTCTAAAAATAAATAAAAAAATTGTCACCGTATCACAAAGAAACAATTTTCATTTTATGATCTTTTGGTTACAAATATGTGCGATCTAGTTTTTTTTTTAATATATTAAGTATATAATATTTAATCATGAATTAATAAGTTTGTCGTCATTAAAACTATAATATATATTAATAATTAAAAAAAAATATTTGAATTTCTACAAAAAAAAAATAGAAAAGCTTTAATTGAATTTTACCTACGCAATAATATTAAAATAGAATATTATAATTTTTAAAATAAAAAAAATATCAATCCCCGCAAAAAGAAAGAGTTTCTGAAAAAATAAAATAATAATAACGAAGATTCTACAAAAAAAATAGAGTTTATATAAAAAATATATAATATTAAAGTTTCTACAATAAGAAAATGTGAGAGAAGTTCTAATTGAATGAAAAAAAAAAAAACTCGATAAAAAAAAAAAAGAAGATCTAATTTAGTTGTATATATCCAACAATTTTTTTTATAATAATCCGTTAGAGAAGATACAAAAAAATAGAAGTTTTAATTGAATATCATCTAAGCAATTTAACTCTAATTATTTTACATCTATACTATTATTATTCGCCTTACTCAAAGTAAAAAGTATACTTGGCATCCTCACGTTGCTTCTCAAAAAGCAAATTCATATGTGGCATTATTTTAATAATGTGGCGTCTATGTGGCGCCTACATGTCTTCTCTTTACGACCTAAAGGGACACGGTTTGATTCCCACTGACAACAAAATATTAATTTTATGATTTTTTTGTCTTGCTTTTTAGTATTTTTTGCCGATTATTGAATCTATTGTGAAACAAAAAAATATATAGATAATAAGATTACCATAAATTCTATCGGATAAGTACAAAAGAAAAAAGAATCTATTGTCAAACAAAAAAAATAGAATTGCTTTGATTTATTTTACCAATTATTCAATGTATTGCCAAACAAATAATAACAAACATTACAAAAAAAAAAAAAAAACAAACAAAAATTAATTAAAAAATAATATATATTATAGTAAATTACACTACTCTCTCTTGAGAAGTGCTTAAATTATATTACTCTCCCCTCTTATGTTAAAATATACATTTTGCTCCCCTCTTATCCAAAATATATTAGAGAAAATTAATGTTCTCTCCCTCAAAAGAAACTTGAATTTCATCTCCCTTCCCCCCTAATATTAATACATACATTTTTCTCTTTTAATCAAAATACATTTTATTGCTTCAAAAAAAAAAAAAAAAACTTCATATTAACTTTTTACACGAGCTTTACGCAGTTAGAAATAACTCTCTTCCGTTAGTTCATATATCTTTGAATATTTTAATGAAACATTTTAATAAAATAATTAAGATGTGACATCTATAGTTATGGTTCGTGTTGTTTTGTAAATTACACGGGTTTAATTTAGTTCTTCATACTATAAGAAATTACTCTCTCATATTAGATCAAATATCTCTTTAAATTTTAATTGAACATTTTATGCATATAATTAAGACGTGGGACATAAGATTATCATCTTCCGTTAGAACAAATTTCTCTAGATATTTTAATTGAATTTTTTACAAAAATAATTAAGAATCGAGACCTTAGGTTATGATATCAATTGCTTTAGTTTTTACACATACTTCATTTAGTTCTTCAAGTCGTAAGAGCGATTATCCTTTTCCGTTGGATCATATCTCTTTGAATATTTTACTTGAATATTTTTTTTTTTTGACACAAATAACTTTACTTGAACATTTTATAAAAATAAATAAGGCAAAATTACACGTTTGATCATTTATCTTATTTTTTTGTACATTTTAGTCATTTATCTTTCATTTGTAACATTTTAATCATTTATCTTATCTTTTTAACACTTTGATCCTTTATCTTTTATTTGTAACACTTTGGTCCTTTAAAGAACATGAAAAGATGAAAGAATTGATGAAGATGATGAACATTTTTATCAAAATTATGAGTTTTATTTAATTTAAATAAAAATATATTTTAACAAATAAAATTCAGCATTTTTTTAATAAAAAAAATATGAGAAAAAAGGTTTATACGTGAATGTTATAAAAGATAAAGGACTAAAGTGTTAAAGGACCAATCATGTAATTTTGCCAATAAATAAGTTATGAGGCCTAAATTTATGGTTCAAGTTGTTTTACTTATTACACGAGATTGATTAGTTATTCACACCGTAATAAATTACTCTTTTCAGTTAGAGCAAATCTCTCTTGAAATTTTAATTGAACTTTTTATAAGTATTATAAAAATGTGAGACTTAAGATTATAGTGTCAATTGATTTACTTTTTAAACGAGCTTGAATAAGTTCTTCACACCACACCTGTAAGAGATTATCCTCTACTGTTATATGAAATCCATTTTGATTTCTTAATCAAAGAATTTACAAAAATAATTAAGATGTGAGACCTAGCGTTATGGTCTCAATTGTTTAACTTTTTACACATGTTTTATTTAGTTCTTCACACCGTAAGAAATTACTCCCTTCTCTTGCATCAAATCCCTCTTGAAATTTCAATTAAACTTTTAAAAAAGAAAAATTTAAGACGCAAGACCTAAGAATACAGTCTCAATTGCTTTACTTTCTACACAGTCTTTATTTATTTCTTCACACCTTAAAAGATTACAATCTTCCGTTAGAATAAATTTCACTTGATATTTAAATTGAAGTTTTTTAATAATAATTAAGATGCGGGACCTAAGGTTATGATCTCAATTGTTTTACTTTTCACACAGACTTTATTTAGTTTTTCACACTATAAGAGATTACACTCTTCCATTAGTTCAAATCTCTCTTGAAAATTTAATTTAACATTTTACAAGAATAACTGAGATGTAAAAGATTACGAGCTTTACTTTTTACAGAGGCTTAATTTAGTTCTTCACACTATAAGAAATTACTTTCTTCTATTAGCTAGATGGAATTCCTCTTAAAATTTTAATTGAACTCTTTACAAAAATAATTAAGAAGTGAGACCTAAAATTATGGTCTCAATTGTTTTATTTTTATACACGGGTCTGATTTAGTTCTTCCGACTGTAAGAGATTAACCCTCATTTGTTAGATCAAATTCTTTTAATATTTTAATTGAACATTTTATAAAAACAACTAAGATTCGAGGCCTAATGGTATCGTCTCAATTTCTTAATTTTTTACATGAGTTTAATTTAGTTCTTCACACTTTAAGAGATTACACCTCTTTCGTTTGACCATATATCTCTTTGAATATTTTAATTGAACTTTTTACAAAAAATAGTAAAGATGCGAGGTTTAAGATTTTGATTTCAATTATGGTTTACTTTTTATTCCGGCTTGATTTAATTCTTTCCGTTAGATCAAATACATTTTGATATTTAATATAAACTTCTTTACCTAATAGTCAAGATACAAGACTTAAAGTTAGGTGCTCTTGAATGAGTTCTTCATCACATAAAAGATTATCCTCTTCCATTAAAACAAAACTCTCTTCATAGATTAATTGAATTTTCTACCACAACAAGAATAAAAGAAAGATGCGTATATGTGCACATTAAAGTCTAAAATCATTAATTCTAATAAAAAAAAGTCCAAAATCAATATATTTTTATGAATAAAAGCTAATTTATATATAATGCGAGCAATTTTCCACTTCTAAAATATTAATTAATTTCAAAATAGAACGGGTGGCCATACTAGTTCAATTTAGTTCTACTTCTAATTAAACATCATATAAGCAATTTTTCTTGAGAATGCACGAGAGAGCTCCGTGGAAATCTCGCTATGTATATAATAGAGATAGAGATATATTATCGAGATAATATAATTGAGAAAAGATTCAAAATTCAAATTTCATATAGTAAAATAGAACACCATGACCTGAGTTCGAACCTAAACTTTTACAATTGTGCATGAATTTCCTTTCGATATTTTACGTCTTTAACTTAGAAAAAAATAAACCTTATTTAGGCCAAGGCCAACGACCATTCCATTAAAATTAAAATAAAATAAAGCCCAATATCACACTTTTTAGTACACCCTAATTTTTCTTAAGTTCTCAGCGCTTCCGAATTTTTAATTTTTCTTCATGGAAAAGGTTTAAACGTTAACCACGCGTTCTGACGAGAAACCCTAAAAATCAATTTTAGAGTTACAAAGGTTGTATCTCTCGATCATCTCAAAACCCTAAATCTTGTGTCTATCGATCATGTCTAAAACTTGTGTGGCATCTTCAAATTCGCGCAGTGTCACAAATTTGCGTTCCCCCTCGAAGATTGCAGCGCTAAGGGTTCAAACGTGCGCCGAGTTTTGAAAAGGAATCTATTCATTTGCTCAGGTAATAGAAATTCAATCTTTTAATTGTAATTTTGGAATTTCGTTACAAAAGATTTTCCCCTTGGATTTATCGTTGGTGGTACCTGTTTCAATCTTCTGCCGTTGGGAACTATATTCATAATAATGTACAATTTGGATGATATTTTTTATGTACCAATGGAATTCCTTACTGTGAATTGTTCATTGTTCATGTAATTTGAAATCAATGTCTTTTTGTAATTTGAAAGTTGAATGGATTATTGGAGATGCCTCGATGACCCAAAAGGAATCAATGAATATTATTTGTTATATGAATTGTTGGTGGTATTTGGATGCCTCATTGACCGTATAAAAACATTATGAACTCTTTACTCATAACGTAAAAGTTGCTCGAGATGGCTTCGATGCAATATTGTATGAATTTAATTTGATTTGTTCATAATATAAAGGATGGATTATTGGATGCCTTGATGACCCGAAAGGAATCGATTTATAATATCTGTTATGTAAAATATTGCAAGTATTTGGATGCCTCATTGACCATAAAAAAACATTATGAATTCTTTACTCATAATGTAAAAGTTGCCTATGCCTTCAATGCAATATTTATATGAATTTAATTTGATTCATTCATAATATAAGGAATGGGTTATTGGATGTCTTGATGACCCAAAAGGAATCAATGAATATTATTTGTTATATAAATTGTTGCTGGTATTTGGATGTTTCATTAAAAAACATTATCAACTCTTTACTCATAATGTAAAAGTTGTCTAATGCCTTCGATACAATATTGATATGAATTGAATTTGATTCATTCATAATATAAGGGATGGATTATTTGGATGCCTCGATGACCTGAAATGAATCAAAGAATATTATTTGTTATATAAACTGTTGCTAATATTTGGATACCTCATTGGCAGTAGAAAAAACATTATGAACTCTTTACTCATAATGTAGAAGTTGTCTGATACCTTCGATGCGATGTTGATATGAATTGAATTTGATTCATTCATAATATAAGGGATGGATTATTGGATGCCTCGATGACCCTAAAGGAATCAAGGAATATTATTTGTTATATAAACTGTTGCTAATATTTGGATACCTCATTGGCAGTAGAAAAATATTATGAACTCTTTACTCATAATGTAGAAGTTGTCTGATAACTTTGATGCGATGTTGATATGAATTGAATTTGATTCATTCATAATATAAGGGATGGATTATTGGATGCCTCGATGACCTGAAATGAATCACATATATTAATTATTCAATAAAATGGTGTTAGTATTTGGATGCCTTGTTGACCCTAAAGAAAAGTTATGAACACTTTCTTCATGATGTAAAAGTGGTTTGATGCCTTCGATGTTTATTGATATGAATTGAATTTTATTCATTTATAATATAAGGATTGATTCTGAATTCCCGCCGTGCGATGGATTATTGGATGCCTCAATGACCCGAAATGAAGCATGGATATTATATATTCCATAAAATGTTGTTAGTATTTTGATGTCTCACGACCCTAAAGAAACATTATGAACACTTTCTTCACAATATAAAAGATCTATGATGCCCTTCAATGAGATATTGATATGAGTTAGTTATTCATTCATAATCTAAGAGATGGATTCGTTGAGATATAATGATCCTAAATGCAATTGTAGAATGTGAACTGCGGCCGTGAGATAAAGCATGGGATGCCTCGACGAATCTATGAATCATGGGTATTATTTATTTTATAAATGCTTCAAGCATTTGGATGCTTCAACTACACTAAAGGAAGCATTGTCAATTTACTTAAAATTTAAAAGTTGCCTGATGCCTTCAATGTTATATTATATGAATTGAATTTTATTCATTCATAATAGAAGGGACAGATTTGTTGTGATTTAATGACCCTGAATACAAATATAGATGGAGAATGGCCGCTGCGAGATGGAACATGTGATGCCTCGATGACCCAAACTGAATTCTGGATATTATTTGTTCTATAAATGTTTCAAGTGAGATGGAATATGTGATGCCTCGATGACCCAAACTGAATTATGGATATTATTATTTGTTCTATAAATGTTTCAAGCATTTGGATGCTTTGATGACCCTAAAGAAAACACTGTGAACACTACACATAATTTTGAAATTGGGTGTTATCTTAAATGGTATTTTGATTTGTGAAATTTTATTCCTTTAAAATATAATAATGGATGAATCTATTGTGCTTTTATGATTCTTACTGCAATCCTAGATTGAGAATTGTCGCTTGAGATAGAACATGAGATGTCTCGACGATTTGAAATGAATCATTTATATTATTTGTTCCATGAATTTTTGAAAAGTTGGTATGCCTCATTGACTCTAAAGGAAACATGAATATCTTACTGATGTAAATAAGATATTGATATGAAATTTGATTCATAATATAAGAGATGAATCTACTGTGCTTTTTATGACCTAATTCTAAAATGTCCACTATAATTATTTCTTCCATGATCATGTATGAATCATTATGAACTTTTTGTTCTAAAAGTTTGATGACGCGTTAAATATGATATTGGTATGAGTATGACTTTGTATTTGTAATACAAGCAATAAGCAATGATATGTATTGTGCTTTTATAAGTTTGAATGCAATACTATAATGTGAATGACCACTGAAATACATAATTTACTCCATTTTATAGCTGTTGGGAAGTCTCGATGACTGGGAAGGAATCCAAGCATTACTGGTTCAATTAATTTTGTAAGTGTCGGCTGCATAGACGACCCTCTAAAAGAAGCATTGGAACATTTTACTCAAAAATCGGATGATGACTTGATATGAATTTTTATTCGTAATGTAATGGATAACATCTATTGTAAGCTTTTATGATTGTAAACACAATTTTTTATTGTGACTTGCCACTATGAGATGGGATCATATTCCATGATATTAAAAAGGGGTGTATATATGAGCCTAATAAACCCTGAGTTTGATTGCAGGAATCAGTGGATATTTTTTGCATCTTGAGTTTTGTAAGTATTGGGATGCCTTCATGACAATTGAAGAAATTACACCATGAAGCCTTAGTGTAATAGTTGAAGGATGACAATGATCCACTTTAATATGGATATTTGTTCATAATAATATAAAGGATGATATCTATTATACGCTTATAAACTTTAGTATCTAAATGCAAATACTATATATAGTGATTGTGCAAATACAATGTTATGAAGTGTGTTGGATTAGCCTATGAACTGATATCCTAATGTTGTAGAAGGATGCCTGATCTGCATGTTGGAGATCAATGGAGGGAATTCTCATAACTATGATGGCTTAGAGGTTAAGGATCTCTACTACTACAAATATAATTGTCTCGGGAAAATGAGGACCATAAGGAGGATAACACCGAAAAAGGTTGCTAGCCTTTCTGCCCCAAAGTAACAAAATATGAATTTGTAAGTAAGAAAATGTCATACTTTCATTTTCAATGTTGGGGGTATTCAATTCTGCTTTTAGAGAGGCTGATATTGTTATGTAATTGCCCAAATCTTTGTAACTAAGCATGTTGTCTACTGTCGGATATGTCGTGTTGCCCAAATTGTGGAATTTATGATCTAAATAAGTTTAATCTTTTCTGCTAATGATTGAAAAGAAAGTTTATATTTTTTTCATTTCATTTTTGAGAGGCTGACTTTTTCGCTAGTTATTATTTGTTTTATATTTACAAAAGTGTAAATTTACAGATTGTTTTGGTTGCAGATCTGGTGATTTTGTGATATGTACTCCTCTTCAAAACTTCATTGTAATTGTGCCTGCAGATTTTGATTCTTGAAGAAAATAAATGCTATCATTACTCAGTTTGGGAAGAAATTCAGTTTGGGCTATTCCTTTTTGGATTATTTTCATATTTTGTAACTATTTTGAATGATTTATTTCTTCTATTGTGTGGTTTTAATATGACTAAATTCAACTACTAATTGAAAATTCACAATGTCAGAAAATAGAAGAGAAGTGACTATTTGAGTTAGGCTTAGCTTCTTCTCAACTTTGCGATAGGTCAAACATCAAGTTAATTAAGAACAAACAGTTTTCATTTTGGTATATCCTTTTAATGGGTTTTAGACATTCATCTTTATGATTGAATCTTCCAGTATTTACATAATTATGAAGATTATCTCTTATATTTTCGTTCCTTTTATGATTTACCTGACCATGTGGTAACTCTTTCTTTCAGCTGTGTATAGAGAATCGACAAGGTCGAGTCTTTACAAAATGGAGTGAAGGGAAAATATAAGTATTCAAACATTTCAGACAGTTACTCAGGTGATGACAAACATTGGAAACAAAAGAGAACTCCAGCATGGTACAATATCATTATGGAATATCTTGCATCGTTATTTTGATACATTGTCATTATGTATATAGATCTAATCAAATCAAAATATCTATTTGTGAATGTGTGATTTATCTTGTGGTATGGAAGTTAAATTGTGCTTGCATATGTTAATGAAATAAGTTTTTCTAAAATTTCTTGACATCAAAGGATATGAGATATCATGCAAGTCTTACTTTAATCTTGATTCTTGACGGTAATGGATTTGGGACCCTTCCTCTTGTAGGTAGACAATACTACGAGGAATGCTAGCTACAATGAAGATTGAGTTGAGGTTTAATAAAGTACCTATGAAGGTTTGTCGTTTGTCCACTTTCATTTTCATTTTCTCAGTTTCTTTGTAAAGTGCCAAAAAACTTCTTCATGCATTTTTCATTGTTACAGCTGCAGAGTTTATGGATGTTAACACCTATTGAGTATTATTGCAGCTGCAGAGTTTATGGATGTTAACACTTATTGATCAGAGTAGGATAATTGCTACGTGGTTCAAAGAAAATTGCATCTTAATTGCGCTTTAGTCTGCTCAAAGTTTATGACGTGGGACGGAGTTATAATCCACAAACATGATTTGGTATTGGTATGCTTTAGACAGGTAGTTGTACTGGTATTTGTTGTGATGTATCTTATGTGATGATAATGTGGTGAAAGGCCTTTTGTTGTTCTGTTTATAAATGTGTAGCTGTGGATTATGTTAGCAAGTTAGGTGGGGGAGTAAAATTGTGCAGTTGTGAATTAGCCTTTTCCAGACCCTCTACCTTTTGAGTTCTACAAATACTAATTATTTTGACCTTTGCATTATGAGAACGGTTGGATGATCATGGGGTTTATTTCTGCAAAAATTGGACATGTATTCCGATAGTTTTTGACTTATGTATTCCAATAGCTTTGACTTATGTGTGGGAATTGTCGCAGGTCCTATTTGGGAAGATAGTGAGGTGTTCTAGTTGTCTAATATATGTTTCAGTAGCACAGCCACAACAAGGTATTCATGTATTTAATATCCATTAAAAAAAATGTTTTACTTTCCTATGTAATTTACGGAGTTCAATTTTTGTCATGGTCCTTGAATTGCTAACTTTATTATCGCTGAATCCTTCAAACAAGTTGAGGATGGTGAGCATGCCTTTTAATTTCCATTTAGTGTAAAAGTAAATTGTGTATATCCCCCTCCCATTGTGCCTACATATAAAGGATGGTTCAACTATTTTGATCTCATTCCATTCTTGGAAGGGTAACATTTAGTTTGAACTTGTGATAAGAGCGCCTTGTAAAGAAGAAAAGTTTAATGTTCTATTTATTTGGTTGGAGTGTACTAATGAAAAAGTTTAATATTCCAAAATAACTCTTTCACTCATTTCTCATCAATTTCGTCTTTGAAACTTTTGATATACTCGACTACTTGATAATTGTTCATACTTCTTGTCTCACAGAAAATTCCTTAATGGTATTTTGTGAATGAAGATTAATGCTCTTGTTCTTTGGAATAAGTTTTTTTCGTCTAGTGTTGAGTATTTTCTATATATCATGGTCATATGTGGTGATAAATGAAGAGTAATTTTCTTGTTATATAATTATGTAGGAGTTTTATGACATGGTATAAGTTGGCTAGTTGTATAAATACTATTAGTGAATTAACCTTTTCCAGACCCTCTACCTTATTGACCTTTGCATTATGGGAACGGTTGGATGATCATGGGGATGTTATCTGCGAATGTGTTATTCCCATTTCATGTCTTTGGAATTTCAATCAACATTTCTTGTGGGTGGTTTTTATTTTGTAGGATCAATATCTTTTATGCATTCTCAGAAGTTGCAATTATGATAGCTCTATTTTTTACCTAGCTTGTTTTATGGTTATTCTTGGCACAAATGATAGCATTCTTGAGCATACTTGAGAGTTATGATTTTGACTCTAGCCAATTGTTTGCTTTGCAGGTTGCTTCTTGAGTTTACTTAGATAACATGAATCCGAATTTTGATCTCATATTGTGGAGCTATAGTTCAAGTATCACATCATTTGGAAGCACGTAGGATGCTTGAAGCTATATTTACTTGCACATCCTTTTGATCATAGTCGATAGTATTAAATAATTTGTCAATGGTGTCGCTTTATACAACGAGCTGCACATTTTCCTAGTTTTAAAGGAGCATCTTTTGGAAATTGATGTATGAGTTTGAGTGCATATTATTTCCCTAAAACATAACATTGGATTTTTTCTTTAAGACCAGCACTAGAGTTATTACTTGTATATCTTACTCTTATTTTTCAATCATGTTACACCGTTAAAGAAACATGAAATTATAACATATATCAATTGATTTTAAAGTGTATTGTTGAGAATCAAATTTTACATGTTAAAATTACAAAGAATATGCTACTTTATTAGTTTATGTTTAGGCTATGTTAATTTATAATGTCATTTGAACTTAGTAGTTGATTGAGGCTTGGATAAGGGATGGACCATTGTATTAGCTACACAAGAGAACATTTATTTATATCAATTAAAAAATAAAGGAATTTGCGACAGTTTTGAACTGTCGCAACATATATATTGCACTTAAAGACGGTTAAGAACTGTCGCAATGTCTCATTTACGACGGCTGGTGCCACGGTTTGACGGTTGGTGCCACGGTTTTGAAAACCGTCGCAAAATGCAGTTGCGAACCTGAAATTAGCGACTGTTGTGGAACTGTCGCAATGTCAATTTTGCAACGGTTCTAACCGTCGCAGATGCTAAAAAACACAGTCGCAAAATGTAAATTTTCTTGTAGTGAAATATACAATTCCATTGTTTGAGTATTTTTCATTTCATTGCATATACCCCAAATTGGGAGGAATGAAAAATGAGAAGATTGGATGGCATCATATTCCACTCCATTCCATTGAATTTCTTTAGGAAGGAACATTTTGTCAAGATTGTGATTGTGCTTGTGCCTGTGCCTGTTTTGGAGATTTTAGCCAAAATAGTACTTAGTAGTTAATTGAACGAGGGAACATTTGATTGGAATGAATTGCAAATATTCCTTCCTCAAGTATGTGAGGATTTTTGGAGAGTCAAAATGTTACCAGAATTAGAGAATGTACATTCCACCCAGTGACTGACTGAAGGCCTTATATAGGTGAACTGTAGGGAGTGTGAGGCTCTGAGTCAGTTATTCGCTTTGGTTGGATCCCGGCGTGATTTATTTGATCACGGGGAATTATAAGGTGTCTCTGGAACGCAACAGTGTTTGTTCTTCAGGTTTAAAGATCCATGCAGATTGTACCTTGACTCAATACGGAACAATACAAAATAAGAATCAATGTCTAATAGTCTGATTAACGCACCCTAAAGGTTTGAGAAAAACAATGAGATATGACAAAAAACTTGCAGAAAATGGATTTTCTACGTTTTTGTTGTAAGGTGATATATGTTAATTCTACATCCAACCTTTCATATTAATAGGACATAAGGTGATAGATATTTAATGATTACAAACTGTGGAAATTTTAGAATGTGACTTGTAGGTGAGCAAAGTTATAATTTTCACTAGTCCTATAAACATTATTGTTTTATGTCAAGTTACTAGATAATTTGAGGCCTTATTGGATGATATTCCCTATGATAGTGATCTAGAAATGAGAATGTTGTAGGATCAGTTTGAAATTTTTGAACAGAATCACTTGGATTAGAAAATTAAAGCTACACGCATATCAATTGCGTTCACATATGCTGCACTGCCACTTATTGATAATGATTACAAAACTCTCAATACTACGATACATAGAAAACCAAAGAAGGATAAAATAACAAAAGGCACACAAACTAGTGATAAAATGAAATCCTAATACTCAAATACATTGGCATGTGCATCCACACTATAATATCCTGACAGAACGAAACAAGATATTGTTTTATTTGCGCTTAACCGTGATAGGACTCCTTACGATGTGTTTTCCATCTGTCCATTGCAAATTTCCAAATTGGTATTTCTGTCGCGGAGTAACATTTGTTGCCTGCACAATAACTTGGAATGTCTTCTTTTCCCCAATTTTCTTGAAAGTCAAGGAGTTTGGTACAACGACAATTTTATATCCGGGCAATTGGGCTTTTGCTACATATGTGCTTGGTGACCCAACATTGGTGACTGTCCGAGTGACATTAATGGCATTTAACCCAAGATTCGGTAAGGTGATTGAAGGGTAGTTAAAGTCTTCTATGCTGTGAGATCCGGAGCACACAAATGTACCGTTGAAATTAAGTGCTGAAATCAGTTGTTGGTCGTATCCATAAGCACATAGGAAATTCAAGTAATCCTTAATGCCTAGATCGTAAACAAGTCCAGGATCTATTGCAAGGTCAGGTTGAACATGCCCTGAACCATAAGCAAAGGGAGTTGCTAGTTTTTTTTCAAATGCATCTTGAATTGGCCTCTTCGTGTTATCTAGCGTGGTTGCTGTAAGCATATATAATTAAGTTAGAAATCTTGTGGTTAATAGAAAGTATATGTATTGTGTGTGTACCTGTGGTCATGATAGCTGATTTAATAGCTGCTGGGCTCCAATTAGGATGCTTTGTTTTGAGAAGTCCTGCAATGCCGGCCACATGAGGGCAAGACATAGAAGTTCCTTGCATTACATTGAATGGAAAACCTTTGCGATTATCTGTTAGTAAGTTGGAGGCACTTGCGAACAATGAATAGGCAGCAAGTATGTTAACACCTGGCGCAGTTACATCAGGCTGAAACAGAAAACAAATTAAAAACTCCATTGAATAAAAGAAAGACAAATAAGGAGTACTATATACTATAGATAGTTGATAACTAGTCAATGTGTACATATACCTTGAGTATTGATGGCTGAATTTTATTGGGTCCTCTAGATGAGAATGAAGCCATTACTGGAGCTGGCTTTCTTCCATAGAATGTTTTTGCTCCTGAAAACCTTATTGTAGTACCCGACTTTAATTTAGAGTCCCTGCAATTATAAAATATTGTATATGGTTAGAACCTTTCATTTGTAACATGTCAACAAATGAAATAACTTTAAAAGGCTATGTGTGTGTGTTTGGGTGAGGAAGAGTAAGACAAATATATATATTCAATTACATGGAAGTTATGTCATAAGCAGGAGCATGTGACCCTGCTCGTTCTGGTGCCGCAGGAGGGTGGTACATGCTTTCAGTTTGATGCGTAGTCACAGTAGACAAAACATGAGGTTCAGCAAGACTTGTTTTCCCTTGTTGTGGTCGATTGCTCAAGAGCATTCCCTTTGCACCTGCTATTGAAGCTTCCTGACCCTCAGCAACTGATTTTATATTTAATTCTCGATCACATCCCACTATTTTCCCCTTCACTTTTGAAGGATCAAGTGTTCCAGGCCTACAAAGTCGTCTGCAACAACATATATATACATATAATAAAAAAACATGTAAGAAACTCTCATTTAACTAATTAGTAGATTATTGTAAAGTAAATCAGTTTAGTTAGACTTGTACTTACGCATCACGATTTGTTGCATTAGCAAGTTTACCATCCGTAGCAAGAATCAGAGAAAATGCCTTGTTTGGTGGCAAGTTTACAAAAAGACTGGCTCCCTATAATATAAAATAGAAATCAATTAATTATTTCAAATTTAATCAATTATAAGTTAATTAAAACAATAGTAAGAAGAAGAAGAAGAATCAATCAGAAACAGGATGACATATACCATCACTTGCTGATTGTTACCAAAAGTTATAGTACTGCTGAAGTCTCTGTCTAATGTACTAGCAGCAATTGTGAATACCCATGGAGCTATATTCACAACGCTTCCTAGGGTTGGTCCATCGTTCCCCGCGGAGGCAACTAATAATATGTTTCTAGAAAGTGCATGGAATGCACCTATTGAAACCTCATCTGTGAAAATATCTTCAGGATGGACAAGATATTGGCCAGCAGCTGAAAGTGAGATTATATCAACACCATCACTAATGGCTTGGTCAATAGCAGCCAACACATCAGCTCCAAAGCAATCAGCAACATCTGTTAAAGACCAACACACTTTGTAGGTTGCAACTCTTGCTCTTGGTGAACCACCTTTTACAGTTCCATTGCCAATGGCAAATATACTTGCACCTGGAACAAAGTTTCCACCAGCTGTTGATAGAGTATGAGTACCGTGGCCTACAAAGTCACGTGCGGTAAGTAGCGATGGGTGAAGCTTTCCATTATATGCCTCATAAGCATTGCTGAAGAATCTGGCTCCAATTAGCTTCCTGTTTATGTTTATATATAGCGAGAATAATTAACCTGATCATAAAGAAAGTATGGGAGCATTTTTCTGTTTAATTTGGAGAAATGATACTATCTGAAAGACATTGTGCTTATTATGTTACAGTTTAATATGATCTCAACATTGTGTTATATAGAAAAAAGTTGTAAACAAGATCGGGAGATATAAACCTGTTGCAAGGATTTTTCTTCAATTTGCCAAATTGTCTAATTTGACACGCATTTCTCCCACGCCATTTTGATGGAATAGGTCCAAATCCGTTATCACTGAAGCTCTTCGATTCTGGCCAAACACCTACTCAATTTCGAGGGTGGAAAATGAAACTATATTTTTTGTATAATGAATGGAAGTAGGAAATAGCATATATATATATAATGTGCAACAAAAGTTATAAAAAGCTTACCCGAGTCAATGTTTGCGATTATTGTATTTTCACCAAACTTCCCCTTTTGCCATGCAGTGTTCTTACCATTTCTTTGCAGTCCAAGAAATTCCCATGACCGTGTAGTGTGCAGTTTATGTGATTTGCTCAAGAACACCGACACTACATTTGCCTTTTCTGTCCAATGGAAACATTAATTAATATTGAGTCAACTAATTTTAAACCAATTTTTAATAAATTATTGGACTAGTTAGATCTTAAGTACTTAAGGTTAATGACAAAAGTGTGATGACACCGTACTTTTTATTTTGACAAAAAATTGTTAGTAAAAAAAAAGTGTGAAAGTGAGGAATTGTGAATTTGAATTCGTACCCTAATATATTAAATATTCAAGCAACAACAAACTAAATTGTATATATGATATTATAATACCACAATATTTTGGCCTTGACTCATCATACCATATTGTTTTTTTATTTATTTTTTATCATTATTAATAAAATTATGCCATATTGTTGTTTAAAAAATAAAACTATTTTTTATATTGGTAAAAAAATGTAAATTTTTCGATACATATTTTATTTAATGTGTACTGGTATACTTGTTGATATAGACAATTGTGATATGTTTATAAATAGTAGTTATTAAATTTTCTATATTAAATATTACTCATCAACCTATTAGAATCTTAGTATACTTTGTACCAAAAAAAAAAAAAAAAAAAAGAATCTTAGTATACTGATACATGTCTAAATAAGAAGTGTACTAGAGTGTTCACAAAAAAATGAATTCTTATTAATTAGAAGATATATGTATCTCTAATTTTATTGATTTGGAGAATTAGACAGTTTTCTGTATTTTTAATACATAAATAAATAAAATAAATTTTGTCAAAAAAAAAAAATACATAAATAAATAAATAATTTCAGTCGTTAAATCTATTCTCTAGATGTGACAATGGAAGAATGCTTACTGGCAATATATGATGCATGTTCCTCTTCAAGTAGCGCAGCAAAGCCATTGATGTGTTTGTTATATGAATAAATGATTGCTTCTTTCGCTTTCTCCCGGCTGTGAAAGAATGCACATAATAAATTAATAATATATATAACCATCAAACTTTTTTCTATGTATGAACTTTTCTTGAAGTGTAATTTTTAAAGTGAAAAAGAAAAAGAATGTTCAAAAGTACTATATAATTACTAAATAATAAAATGCCATCATGGAAGGTGATGATTATGATAAAGTATAATAAATAATTGACCCATGAAACTTTCTTTTTTCACATAATTTGTCGGTTATCATTATGTAACATGTTATACATACGTACTTTTTAGAGAAAATTATTTTTGCAACTTGAATTACAATGGATCTTTTGATTGAATTATTGTGGATCTTTTGATGTGATGAGCTGTATTCATAAACTTGTTTTTGTTCTGGCTCACGTACAAGTTTCACATCACTTGAAACTCGAGGTTAATGGTAGTTTATATACAACACGCCATATTTATCTAATCAATCGAGACGTCTTTTCTACAAAGAACAAAGTCATGATAGGTTAATTTCAAAGTGAACAATCTCTTAGAGATGTGGACTTGAAGTCGGGTTGATCCATATTTATCCCTCGCAGATAAATCTGAGATCTGTTCGTAACGGTTCTTTACTTTCTTCTATTTTTCCTTCTTTTATAAGAGAGTACATTTTCTTATAGACATATTTATGTGCTAATAGTATGTTATGTTATTTTTCATGATTTGAATCCTGGAACTCTTTATCAAAATTATTTGGGTGTTTTAACTCAATCACTTGAGTTATGTTTTGGGGGCAGAAAATAAAATATTTTTGGTTGTTGAATAGTGAATGTGTTAAGAATTATCGATATACACCATCTGTCTCAAAATATACGTAAACTTTTTTTCTCTTGTGATATGAATAATTGCATAGTGATAATTTAATATGTAATAGACTAGTCCCAGTATTAGATTTTGTTAATGTGTTTCGAGGGTCTGGCTTGACCCCCTCCTTTTGTATCTCACTTTTCCTTTTTATCAATATATATACATAGTGCTTTAAATTTTAAACAAAATGTAATAGTAATACAATTTTTTGACAAATTTATTACTACAACTACTTTTCTTAATATTTATAATTTAATTTTAAGATACTTATAATAAAGGACGGAGTGAGAATAATATACATACTTGAATATCTTTTTTTATGGAAAATACTAAACAGTGCCCCCGGGCATTGGTTAAGGAGATAAGTATAGTAATATGTCATTGAAATTTGTGCAGTCATCGCCTCGAAAATGTAAAAAGTGTGATTTTTAATTTAAAAATTTCTTTTTTTGATTTTTTTAACCAGTGCCCCGGAGGCATCGGTTAACATGACCTTTTTTTTATTTAATTTGGTCTGAATGTGAGTTTTGTTAGGTTACTTGTTCATTGAATATGTCCATTTTTAATTTTTAAATTTAAAATAAATAAATATATTGATATAATTATTCACAGCACAAAAGGTACTTAAAAGTATGATAACATTACAAAAGTGAATGTGAAAGCTCAAAAATATGTTGAATCTACAATAATGAACTCAAACCTAACACAAAAATAACGTGCGTAAAACCCAACCCCAAAATATTACTCGTAAATCACTAAAAGTCATACAATTATAGGTAGTTTATGGAGCAATTTCCCTTTTAGTTTTTTCTGATTGATATAATAATCTTTTAGTTAGGTAAAATTAACTCAAAATTTAATAAAAAGTCACAATTTTTATTTTATAATATTTTAAACTTGCATGCAAAAATGTACTCATTCAAAAACTTAAGAGCTTATGAATAAAATGAAACAAATTTGGTTTTAATAAAAACTACATACAAATGTTTTTGTGTATGAACTAAAGAAACCACACAAATTACGTAATGATTAAAACTTATAAAATCTTTATTTCATAGTGATAAAAAAATATATTTAATTCCAAAAGATAATAATCATGTAATTTGCACTAAAAAAGAATAAAAAAACTAAAATAATCATACGATGCATTGTATACCTTCCCAAGGTTGAGCTTAGTAAATCATAATGAGAATT
This sequence comes from Trifolium fragiferum, assembly GCA_954870985.1. NCBI lineage: Eukaryota > Viridiplantae > Streptophyta > Magnoliopsida > Fabales > Fabaceae > Trifolium > Trifolium fragiferum. The sequence continues at coordinate 40,599,769 of OX940790.1, read as the reverse complement.
GGTAGCAATTTCAAGTTCAACAGATGTAGGGTGAGGACCATGAGAATGTGCTCCCAAGTATACAATGTAACACTGTACAACAAGACCAACGGTTGGTGAAATGTCACAAATGATGGAAATTTAGCAACACAATTGATCATAGTTTGAAACAAGAAACCTCAAATAATTGAAATGTATAACATACAACCCTACCTTTTTGGTGCCATGGACGGCTTCTAGCAAGAACAAGAAAATGAAAAGTAATGAAACAATGATGTGAAGAGAAAATAGGAAACCACCCATTTCTTTCAAAGTAATTTGGCCTTCACTTCAAGAATTTCATCTAGCTAGTACGCTACATATATAGTCCTTCCCCATCTCTTTTTGTGACTAATATCATGTGTTGTTTCTTCGCAACTGGTCCATGGAAAATTAGTGCTTGACAAAGCTTTTGCTTTTTGATATATTATGGGAGACATCTATAAACTTTAGCATATAATCTTTTGCTTTTGGTTGAGTCTATGATTTTGGCAAAAGCATTTATCTATATGAAAAAAAAAAACTATTACCTTAATAATAAAAAATAGTATACCAACAGTCGTCTTTGACTAATATTTTAAGAAAATGAATGACGAAGTGTCAAAGTAAGTATTAAAATTATCGTTCCACACAGTGTATCAAACTATGATAATTGATATCATACGAGAGTAAATTTGCAATTAAATAAAACGGAGAATTTGTTCCATTAAAAGTTCAGAATCAGTTCCGGAATCCCACGGTTAAAGAAACTCATCTATGAAAGAAATATATACACATCAGAACAGTAGCAAGAAACTAGTTTAGATTTCCACAAAATAATAAATTTTGTTACTATCATTAAGATTTTGATAGTATGCCCTAGAAAAGCTTGCATACTAGTGATTTTTGCATTATTGTGTAGTCTGTGAGCCCCACGGCTAGCTAGAACCCTTCAGGTATATTAATAATAAATTTTTTTATTTCTAAAATAGTCATTTCACATAGTTTAGCATATAAAGGAGAGGAGACCTTTGGACATGGAAAAGGACAATTCTTGTAAAAAAAAAAAAGGGTTAGAAGAGTTGTATTTTATACAATATATATTTTTTCTAAAGTATGATGAGCCTTAAAATATAGCAGATATTTTAATAGCTGTGGTTGACTAAAATATAATTTGAATAAATTTTCCAATAACATAATTGGAATTTATTATTCTTAGTACGTAATGTAAATGTATTCAAATATTTCTAAATTTTCCATTTTTAATTAATTAATCTAGTAACATTTGTAATTTACTAAATTGAAAAAAAAGGCTTATCTGATTGTTATGGAAAATATGTTTATTTCTTTTAGTGTAATGAATTATTGATTTTTATTTATTTATTTATTTTTATCATATCTAATTTAAATTTTGTTTAAGAACATCCATGCCATTTTATAAATATACAATATTTTTCTATCATATACTTCTATACCAAACCCGTAAATAATCATATTATTTTCAATTACTTTTCGCTTTCTTTTTTTTCTTCATCAATAAGCAAAAAAATAAAGAAGGTAGGGACTAGCTAATTTGTCCCGGTATAATTTTCAAGGACTAAAAATTGCTTTTTATTTTAGAAAGATTCTTGGTTGGAGAGAAGGGTGTTAGAGAAGCATGTTTTCCTAGATTGTATGGTAATTCAAAAAATACAATTGTGGTTGATTTATGCTGATTTTGGGTGGGGTGGGGTCCCATTAAAAAGTGGGTCCCACTAATTTGTGGATTCCACTAATTTTTAATGTGTCTATCTCTCTCCAAATGGAGAATAAATGGAGAGCTAATAAATGGAGAAAACCCAAACTCGGGTGGGGTGAGGGTTGTGATGGTTGAAGTTGAAGGTGTCGTCTGATTGTATGGAAAGAAAACAATTTATGTTAATATATTCATACTTCATAGCACTTTATCTAACATCCCCATTGATCATATGCTCATCAATATGTGGCTTAGCTAATAACAAGAAGTTTGTGAAGGGTCTTTTTAATTAATATGATATGATTTGGATATGGCATGCATGTGGTCAATTTGGAAAGAGAGAATAATTGTTTATTTCGGTAAAATGTTTATTTCTATATATATATATATATATGGTGTTGTATTTTTAAATAAATGTATATGGCGTGCATAGTGGTATATGGTGTTGTATTTTTGTCAATAAAAATTTGTTCAAATAACATAGCTCATTTTGCTTTGTACCTTATCTTGACATAAAACTTTTGATTCTTAAGTAGCATTAAAATTTCAATTCTTTTTCTCTTTGAAGAAAACAATAAACTTTTTATCTTAAAAGAACCTTCTTTATCATTTTAAATAAGATTCCTCTATTTAAATAAGTGTTCAGAGACAATTGTTAATTAGAAAATAAAATTTTAAAATAGTCTCTTAAAAATTTTGAGATATATATGGATTATTTTCTTCGCTTTTTTTTTTCTTTTCTCTTCTAACTTTTTATCTCTCTTTCTCTCTCTCTCTAATCTTCTCCTCTCTCTTCATTAAAAATGAAAATATAATCAAGAGAGAGAATCCAATTTGAAAATTGTGTAGTAAAAAAATTTTAGTTTTTCTGTATATAAAGTTTCTTTAAAATTTTAGGCTTAAATGCACTTTTGGTCCCCCTGTTTTTAAAAAAATGAACTTTTGATCTCCCTATTTTAAAATTCAACATTTTAGTCCCCCAATTTTAAATTTTTTTGAGTTTTGATCCCCCACTTACTTTTGGAGTCAATTTCATTTACATGGCATTTTCACTAATGACATGGCAACGCCTAAGTGAACAAATTTGTTGTACATGTCATTATTAATTATTTTAATTTAATTTAATACTTTTTAAAAAAAAAATAACAATTAAGTCATAAATGTGTTCATCTCTCTTCATTGTGTTCATCATCTTCATCAAAAATTTCAAAAACACCTTCATCAAATTTAATAAGCTTAAACAAATCAAAATCATCTTTGAAAACCCTAAAACATATTCATCATCTTCAAGAGCAAAGTCCCCAAATTCTTAATATCACCTAAATTTACCAATTGTTTCGAAAAATAAAAAACCTAAATTTACCAATTATTTATGAATCACTCACTAAATCCCCTTTACAATTATTTTCCCAGCCTCTTTTCTTTGTTCACATCAGTTTTAGCGTGAAGAGCTTCAAAAATTAGAGGGAAAGAATGAGCAATTTAAGAACCCTATGCAATCCTCACATAGTGGTCTCGTGGTCTCCTATATTAACTGTAGACATCAATTTTGGTTTAAGACTTCTTTTGGAACGCTAATTGCAATTCCCATTTGCAATCTATGTGATTGTATTATACAGGCCCATTCAAAGATTAACTGCTTGAATAATGGGTGAAGTTTTTATTTTGACAAAAAGAATGGGTAAAGTTGAAAAAAATAACAATGTGTTTGGGTATGTCACTATCATGTAGATTTATCTATAACTATAGATAAATAGGATTCATTTTTGTTATGGTATGGACTTTTCATAATACCCAAAATACCCTTCTAATAAATCATTCAAATTCAAAATACCGTTGCATAACTACCCTCTTAATCAACTACCTATTTTCCACCACCGGTTTTTACTGATTTCTGCATATTATAGTTTTGCAAATTTTGTGGTCATGAAACTCCCATCACGTAAGTAACTGCTCACATAAAGAATGAAGTTATTGATAAGTAATTGTTGTGTGTCTTCTACCGATTATATATTAGAAGAAATTGTAGAATAAAAAAGGAGTTGGGTACAATACAAGAGAGAGGAACTAAGAAGATGAAAGAAAAATGCAAATAGAAAAGGGAAAACGGGAATGATGACTGATATAGATGAAGATACTTTGCAAAAAATGTCTTTTCAATTTGATTTTATTTTCATTTATTAGATTTACTTTAGTCCATGTTATTTATTTTATATTGGATAACTTTGATTGTAGTTTGTCAAAAAAAATAACCTTGATTGTAGTTTTTCAATATATGATGAATTTCAATATGCCTGAATTTTTCAGTTTATCATCAATTTGTCTTCTAACAAACACAATTTTTGAAGGTATTGTTCCACAATAAGGAAAACACTCGAATAAGGTACACATTTTGAATGTCAATTTTATCATTCTCTATTTTTTGTTATGTTTATTTTTCATTAAATCCTCATGCCTACTAACTATGAATGGTTTATGCAAAAAGAAAATGAAATTGATGTTGGTTATCAGTTAATTGATTTTTTTGAATAGTTTTTTTGACCTTTTTCATTTTAGGGTGGTTAGTGCTTTTCATATCACCACTGCAAGAGAAAGGAAATGGAAGAATTGTAAAAGAAATTAAAGGAACAAATGGGACACAATGGTTATCGTAATATCAAGACAACAAGAGGCAGCCGCCGAGGAGGAGAGTTAAAAATGCGGCCACATTAGATTAGAAAACAAGAGAGACATACAAATGATCTCTACCTCTTTTAATTATAATTTCTAATTTTTTTTTTCAAATTCTGTTTGTAAAAGGATGAATTTTCCCTTCCTTAATCATTTCTCCTATTCGTGATTTTTTGTTCCTAATGATCATGTACTCTACATAGGCATGGTTTAAAGGACAAAAATAGTGAACTGCCGACAAGAGTTTTGTTCTCTATTGTAAGTTATTGTGTCTGTCTTCTAATTGTACATGTATATTGAATTCTCAACAAAGTGAGAGAGGAGGCCATGCATTGAACTTCATTATTTGTTTGTATTTTAGACTATGTACTCTTAACCTTTTTTTTTTTCTTTCCATTTATTCATATACACTTACAAGCAATTGTAAAAGAAACATTCCGTTCCGCTCCATCTCATACCATCAATCCAAACATAGCCTTAATTAATGTTATGTCATGTAGTTTTGTTGATTAAGTGGAAATTACAAAGTTATAGAAAACATAATCCCTCCTTTAATTTATTGTTAGATTTACGAGTCTATGACAGGAGAAAAAAAAAATGCTCAGATGGTATTTAAACTTTTATCATGACAAAGAGGGTTGGCAACATTTTGAAATTTCCATTTTATACACTTTCATGTTGCTTACTTAGTCATTTTAATATGAGGTTTGAATATAAAAAAGAATTTGAATTTCATCCTAATTAAAATTGAAGCATATTACTCTGCTTATATCTTCTTTTAAAGATGCAAAAAATTGATCTATATATTGCTCTTCCAATATCTAACTAATTTTTCTTCCTTTTTTTGGACTATAGAATGACCGGAAGATGATAGTTGCGAAGAAGCTCAATTCGACATATGAGAAAAAATTAGCATTGAGGATTATGTAAGTCTCTATCACAGCACCCTTATTTTCATCATTATTCTCTTTAGTGAAAAAAACCGTTTGTCTTTTCTTTTTCTTATTGGTCACTAATTTTTTGTTATGTTTGATTTCTCTTAGGTTCTATGGAATGTTTTCAAATGAAATGATGTAAGGGTTGCAGAATGTTGAAAGAATGAATTTGTTCCTATTCATTACTGAGGCTTTTCTTTTCAAAGTATGTGGTTTTCAAGTAAAAAGAGTAAGGTTTGAAGTTTAAGTAACCGGAGAGGAACACGACAACGCAACAATGAGAACCAGAGAAGATGGAGAGGCAAGAAGAAATAGAGAGGGAGCAATGAAACGACAAAGCCTTATTCTAATTTGCTATGGAGAGTTTGGTGCACAGGTTTGAAGTGTGGTAAGGTGCTTCACATTTTTTATATAGTTTATGCCAAATAATTGTGATCATTCTCATCCAAGTTGGAACATGCCCTGGCCTTATGATTTGTCATATATCTGATCATTTTTATCAATAGTACCTCTCAAGATTTTTACTTACATTAGCTTATTTATGTATGCTTCGATTTGTTTATAGAATTTATTTCTTTTCTCCTTTTTGCAATCAAAGTTAAATATAGAATGTTCAATAAGTATGTTGTAGAGAAGAAACGCCTATTCTTCTAGAACAATATAGCCTATTTTTTCCTTGAATGACTTGGTGGTTAATCCAATTTATACAAATTTGATTTCGTTAAATGCATATCACACAAACGGGCATGAAACTATTGTTTACAATTTATATACTTTAGCATAATAGAAAAAAGCGGATAGACGCGCACATGATATTTTGTCCGTATATCCCATTTTGATAATGTGTATATCTCGGTTAATAATATAAGATAGTCCATCTGATAAGATGTCGACATTTTCATTTAATTGAAGGTTTCTATATGACTTAATTTGTTATTTTCTAAAAGGCAACTATTCATAAAAAAAATTTAGAATTATCTTCAACATAAATTAGCATAATTGAAAATGTGGATCACACAGACGGACACTGAGACCACAGATGTTCAAGCCATGTCCTCCTGTATGAGAGTTTCACTATAATCATCTTCAACATATAAGTTAGCATAATAAAAAATATATACCACACAAATGGGCACGGAACCCGTTTGGTCCACTATGATGTATATGATGTTTTATAAAATCCGTGCAACGCACGGATCAGAGTTTAGTAGATTATAAAATTATTAAATTTATATTAATTTATTTTAGGGTTTGCAAAAATTTCATCATTTAGAGGTAATTCTAATAAAAGTGTGATGGACACAAAATGTGAATATAACTCGCGCATTCAAAATTCAAATTTTAATTAGTCAAGATATAATTTTAATAGTGTGTTGTGAAATGCTCTCTATTTTCTATTCTATATCACTGAAAGATTTTCTCTCTCTCACTCTCTTTCTCTCTCTCATACACAGACACATATATCTAATCGCTGTTACATGACTGTATAAAGGCTCCATCAACAATACATTAGTTGTTATTTCTATATTGTTTTTTTAATAAATAAATAACAAACTTTGATCTCATTCATATTCTCAAATAACACTTGTCACTATATCACGAAGAAACAAATTTCATTTTATGATTTTTTTGGCTACGAATGTGTGCGATCTAATTATATAAGGATATAAAATATGATTTTAATTTTTCTTTATCAATTTATACTAAAATTCTCGTGTTCATTTTTCACTATTGTCTACATACACTTTTCATCATGGGAATCATTTTTCATCATGCTATATAACATTTTGAATCAGTAAACCCCATAAAAATATATGTAATATGAATTGAATTTATTATTTTAAAACAAATCAACGTAGAAATATAACATGTACTTGAATGATTGTCTAATAGATACATGTCCAAATAAATATTAGTAGAAGTGTTCACATTGTTTTTATATAGAAATTATATAATATTTGATCGTGTATTAAATAAGTTTGTCGTCATTAAAAAAGTAATATATGATAATAATTAAAATATAATATTTGAATTTCTAAAAAAAACATATAATATTAGAATAGCTTTAATTGAATGCTAGCTAAGCAATAATATTAAAATATATTATTAGAGTTTTTAAAATAATAAAATGTCAATCTCCACAAAAAGAAAGAGTTTTTACAAAAAAAAAAACAAAAATATCAAAGATTCAACAAAAAAATATTAGAGTTTCTAAAATTTTACAAAAAAGTCAATTCCCACGAAAAAGAGTTTCTACAAAAAAAGATATAATAGTACAAATTCTACGAAAAGATATAGTATTAGAGTTTCCACAAAAAATAAAAAATTAGAGTTTCTAAAATAAAAAAATCAATCCCCACAAAAGAAGGTTCTACAAAAAAAAAAATATTAGAAATTGAAATTTTATAAAAAAAATAATAATATTAGAGTTTCTATGATAAATAAATGTTACAGAAGCTTTAATCGAATGATAAAGAAAAATACAAAAAAAAATATATAAAAATAAAATAAAATAAAATAGAGAAGCTCTAATTTAGTTTTATATATCCCAACAACTTATTTGTAATAATGGATCAAAGAAGATACAAAAGAAGATTTCAAAAATAAAATAGAGAAGCTATAATTGAATGTCATCTAAGCAATTTCTATGATTCTTTGATTGAATGCCACTTAAACAATTTCTATTGAGAATGCACGAGAAATCTCCGTAAGAATATCGTTATGTATATTACTAGTATGTTAACCCGTGAAATTCACAGGATTATTTTCTTTTTTAATATTATTGAAATATTTATTTTAAAATACTATTTGAGAAATTTGTTTTTAAATTATACGATGAATTGAAGATAATTTTTGCATGATAGTACATGTTTTAGAATGTTACATGGTAGAACGTGATAAAGAGTATTCATTTTTTTCCGTTTTACAATATTATGATATTTTTTTCTCCTCTCTTCATTCCTAAGACTATATAGAAATCCTATAAATATAAAATAATTATGAATTCTATTATATTTCAAATGAATACATGCCAATCTATTTTGACTGTTGATTCTATTTTCAAATGAAAATATGTTCTGGTTTTTCATCTCCTTGGAGATTTTTTGGGAGCATGGCTTTCCATAAAATTAAAATATACCATGTGTAACAATCCGTGTTTCTTCTCTTATATAGTGCGTAGCCCGACACTGTACCTCACGATCTTCTCTACTCCCCTTTCTATAGAGTTTTTGACTTACGTGAGAATCAAACCATGTTCCTTGGGACTCAAATACATGTTCAATCAATTTTCCCGTGCACTCACATTGATAAATTTACATCCTTAAAAAGGTTGAACGAAGATTTATTGAAAATTTAAAATTGAAATTATAAAAAAGATTCGTGTTCAAAAAAAGAAATTATTAAAAAGATTCCAATATATTTTTGGTTTCCCGTGGATTTCATAAGTTTGAAGTGATTCTAATGAAATTGCTTTTAACATAAAATGCGGATACTCTCACAGTCAGAATACAAATATTAATTAGTCAGGATTTATGTATCGTTCCAATTAGTCATGTGTAACAATCCGTGTTTCTTCTCTTATATAGTGCGCAGCCCGACACTGTACCTCACGATCTTCTCTACTCCCCTTTCTATAAAGTTTTTGACTTACGTGAGAATCGAACCATGTTCCTTGGGACTCAAATACATGTTCAATCAATTCCCCCGTGTACTCACATTGATAAATTTACATCCTTAAAAAGGTTGAACGAAGATTTATTGAAAATTTAAAATTGAAATTATAAAAAAGATTCTTGTTCAAAAAAAGAAATTATAAAAAAGATTCCAATATATTTTTGGTTTCCCATGGATTTCATAAGTTTGAAGTAATTCTAATGAAATTGCTTTGAACATAAAATGAGGATACTCTCAAAGTCAGAATAGAAATATTAATTAGTCAGGATTTCTGTATCGTTCCAATTAGTCATGTGTAACAATCTGTGTTTCTTCTCTTATATAGTGCGCACACTACTAGAAAAATCTTAAATACCGACGGACAAAATCTGTCTCTAAAATGCAAATATTCCGTCACTAAGCATGTTAGAGACAGATTTGATCTCGTCGGTAATTTCCTCGTCTCTAAACTGTTAGAGACGGACAAAATCTGTCTCTAAAATAAAAATATTCGTCTCTAACTGCTTTTTCTGTCTCTAATTCCATCTCTATTAGAGACGAAATATATTCTGTCTCTAAATTCCGTCGGTATTTCAACTTTTTCTAGTAATGGCAGCCCGACACTGTACCTCACGATCTTCTCTACTCCCCTTTCTATAAAGTTTTTGACTTACGTGAGAATCGAACCATGTTACTTGGGACTCAAATACATGTTCAATCAATTCCCCCGTATACTCACATTGATAAATTTACATCCTTAAAAAGGTTGAACGAAGATTTATTGAAAATTTAAAATTGAAATTATAAAAAAGATTCTTGTTCAAAAAAAGAAATTATAAAAAAGATTCCAATATATTTTTGGTTTCCCGTGGATTTCATAAGTTTGAAGTAATTCTAATGAAATTGCTTTGAACATAAAATGAGGATACTCTCACAGTCAGAATACAAATATTAATTAGTCAGGATTTCTGTATCGTTCCAATTTGAGGACATCCGTTAAAAGTGCAGTGAAAAGTGCATCATGTTTCCCATTCTACTCTCTTTCTCTCTCTCTCTCTCTCTCTCTCTCTCTCTCTCTCTCTCTCTCTCTCTCTCTCTCTCTCTCTCTCTCTCTCTCTCTCTCTCTCTCTCTCTATTCTCAAGTTTTTTAAATAGTGCGCCACATTTTTCATTCTACGCCACTGAGAGATTCTCTCAAACTTTTTTAATAGTGTGATGAGAAGTGCACCTCGTTTCCATTTCTATACCACGGAAAGATTCTCTTTCTATTTATATCTCTCTTCCGTCTCCGCTTCAGGTATCTATATAGGCTCGATCAACACAAAAATAGTTGTTGATTCTATATTATTTTTTAATGAATATCATACTATTTTAATCTCACTCCTATTCTTAAATTTTTTTGTCAAAAGAAACAATCTTGACACATCAGCGTCAATTGAGAAAATGTAAGGATATGCACTCACATGGATAAATTAACATTTCTAAAAAGGGTCGAATGAATGTTTATGGAAATTTAAATATTTAAATTGTAAAAAATTTAAAATTCTCATAGATTATATAAACAATTAAAGTTATAATTTAGACAATGACATTATAATTAATATTACTTTATAATCCAAAAAATTATAAATCTTGATTGTTTATTAAGAAGTTACTTTATTTTAGAGATAGACATTTATTTTAAGTATTGCAAAGATATCATCCCCATTATAGGACTCTATAAAGGCTCATCAACAAAATAATAGTTGTTAATTCTATATTAAGCTTTTAATAAATATCAAAATACTTTGATCTCATTCATATTCTAAAAATAAATAAAAAAATTGTCACCGTATCACAAAGAAACAATTTTCATTTTATGATCTTTTGGTTACAAATATGTGCGATCTAGTTTTTTTTTTAATATATTAAGTATATAATATTTAATCATGAATTAATAAGTTTGTCGTCATTAAAACTATAATATATATTAATAATTAAAAAAAAATATTTGAATTTCTACAAAAAAAAAATAGAAAAGCTTTAATTGAATTTTACCTACGCAATAATATTAAAATAGAATATTATAATTTTTAAAATAAAAAAAATATCAATCCCCGCAAAAAGAAAGAGTTTCTGAAAAAATAAAATAATAATAACGAAGATTCTACAAAAAAAATAGAGTTTATATAAAAAATATATAATATTAAAGTTTCTACAATAAGAAAATGTGAGAGAAGTTCTAATTGAATGAAAAAAAAAAAACTCGATAAAAAAAAAAAAGAAGATCTAATTTAGTTGTATATATCCAACAATTTTTTTTATAATAATCCGTTAGAGAAGATACAAAAAAATAGAAGTTTTAATTGAATATCATCTAAGCAATTTAACTCTAATTATTTTACATCTATACTATTATTATTCGCCTTACTCAAAGTAAAAAGTATACTTGGCATCCTCACGTTGCTTCTCAAAAAGCAAATTCATATGTGGCATTATTTTAATAATGTGGCGTCTATGTGGCGCCTACATGTCTTCTCTTTACGACCTAAAGGGACACGGTTTGATTCCCACTGACAACAAAATATTAATTTTATGATTTTTTTGTCTTGCTTTTTAGTATTTTTTGCCGATTATTGAATCTATTGTGAAACAAAAAAATATATAGATAATAAGATTACCATAAATTCTATCGGATAAGTACAAAAGAAAAAAGAATCTATTGTCAAACAAAAAAAATAGAATTGCTTTGATTTATTTTACCAATTATTCAATGTATTGCCAAACAAATAATAACAAACATTACAAAAAAAAAAAAAACAAACAAAAATTAATTAAAAAATAATATATATTATAGTAAATTACACTACTCTCTCTTGAGAAGTGCTTAAATTATATTACTCTCCCCTCTTATGTTAAAATATACATTTTGCTCCCCTCTTATCCAAAATATATTAGAGAAAATTAATGTTCTCTCCCTCAAAAGAAACTTGAATTTCATCTCCCTTCCCCCCTAATATTAATACATACATTTTTCTCTTTTAATCAAAATACATTTTATTGCTTCAAAAAAAAAAAAAAAACTTCATATTAACTTTTTACACGAGCTTTACGCACTTAGAAATAACTCTCTTCCGTTAGTTCATATATCTTTGAATATTTTAATGAAACATTTTAATAAAATAATTAAGATGTGACACCTATAGTTATGGTTCGTGTTGTTTTGTAAATTACACGGGTTTAATTTAGTTCTTCATACTATAAGAAATTACTCTCTCATATTAGATCAAATATCTCTTTAAATTTTAATTGAACATTTTATGCATATAATTAAGACGTGGGACATAAGATTATCATCTTCCGTTAGAACAAATTTCTCTAGATATTTTAATTGAATTTTTTACAAAAATAATTAAGAATCGAGACCTTAGGTTATGATATCAATTGCTTTAGTTTTTACACATACTTCATTTAGTTCTTCAAGTCGTAAAAGCGATTATCCTTTTCCGTTGGATCATATCTCTTTGAATATTTTACTTGAATATTTTTTTTTTTTGACACAAATAACTTTACTTGAACATTTTATAAAAATAAATAAGGCAAAATTACACGTTTGATCATTTATCTTATTTTTTTGTACATTTTAGTCATTTATCTTTCATTTGTAACATTTTAATCATTTATCTTATCTTTTTAACACTTTGATCCTTTATCTTTTATTTGTAACACTTTGGTCCTTTAAAGAACATGAAAAGATGAAAGAATTGATGAAGATGATGAACATTTTTATCAAAATTATGAGTTTTATTTAATTTAAATAAAAATATATTTTAACAAATAAAATTCAGCATTTTTTTAATAAAAAAAATATGAGAAAAAAGGTTTATACGTGAATGTTATAAAAGATAAAGGACTAAAGTGTTAAAGGACCAATCATGTAATTTTGCCAATAAATAAGTTATGAGGCCTAAATTTATGGTTCAAGTTGTTTTACTTATTACACGAGATTGATTAGTTATTCACACCGTAATAAATTACTCTTTTCAGTTAGAGCAAATCTCTCTTGAAATTTTAATTGAACTTTTTATAAGTATTATAAAAATGTGAGACTTAAGATTATAGTGTCAATTGATTTACTTTTTAAACGAGCTTGAATAAGTTCTTCACACCACACCTGTAAGAGATTATCCTCTACTGTTATATGAAATCCATTTTGATTTCTTAATCAAAGAATTTACAAAAATAATTAAGATGTGAGACCTAGCGTTATGGTCTCAATTGTTTAACTTTTTACACATGTTTTATTTAGTTCTTCACACCGTAAGAAATTACTCCCTTCTCTTGCATCAAATCCCTCTTGAAATTTCAATTAAACTTTTAAAAAAGAAAAATTTAAGACGCAAGACCTAAGAATACAGTCTCAATTGCTTTACTTTCTACACAGTCTTTATTTATTTCTTCACACCTTAAGAGATTACAATCTTCCGTTAGAATAAATTTCACTTGATATTTAAATTGAAGTTTTTTAATAATAATTAAGATGCGGGACCTAAGGTTATGATCTCAATTGTTTTACTTTTCACACAGACTTTATTTAGTTTTTCACACTATAAGAAATTACACTCTTCCATTAGTTCAAATCTCTCTTGAAAATTTAATTTAACATTTTACAAGAATAACTGAGATGTAAAAGATTACGAGCTTTACTTTTTACAGAGGCTTAATTTAGTTCTTCACACTATAAGAAATTACTTTCTTCTATTAGCTAGATGGAATTCCTCTTAAAATTTTAATTGAACTCTTTACAAAAATAATTAAGAAGTGAGACCTAAAATTATGGTCTCAATTGTTTTATTTTTATACACGGGTCTGATTTAGTTCTTCCGACTGTAAGAGATTAACCCTCATTTGTTAGATCAAATTCTTTTAATATTTTAATTGAACATTTTATAAAAACAACTAAGATTCGAGGCCTAATGGTATCGTCTCAATTTCTTAATTTTTTACATGAGTTTAATTTAGTTCTTCACACTTTAAGAGATTACACCTCTTTCGTTTGACCATATATCTCTTTGAATATTTTAATTGAACTTTTTACAAAAAATAGTAAAGATGCGAGGTTTAAGATTTTGATTTCAATTATGGTTTACTTTTTATTCCGGCTTGATTTAATTCTTTCCGTTAGATCAAATACATTTTGATATTTAATATAAACTTCTTTACCTAATAGTCAAGATACAAGACTTAAAGTTAGGTGCTCTTGAATGAGTTCTTCATCACATAAAAGATTATCCTCTTCCATTAAAACAAAACTCTCTTCATAGATTAATTGAATTTTCTACCACAACAAGAATAAAAGAAAGATGCGTATATGTGCACATTAAAGTCTAAAATCATTAATTCTAATAAAAAAAAGTCCAAAATCAATATATTTTTATGAATAAAAGCTAATTTATATATAATGCGAGCAATTTTCCACTTCTAAAATATTAATTAATTTCAAAATAGAACGGGTGGCCATACTAGTTCAATTTAGTTCTACTTCTAATTAAACATCATATAAGCAATTTTTCTTGAGAATGCACGAGAGAGCTCCGTGGAAATCTCGCTATGTATATAATAGAGATAGAGATATATTATCGAGATAATATAATTGAGAAAAGATTCAAAATTCAAATTTCATATAGTAAAATAGAACACCATGACCTGAGTTCGAACCTAAACTTTTACAATTGTGCATGAATTTCCTTTCGATATTTTACGTCTTTAACTTAGAAAAAAATAAACCTTATTTAGGCCAAGGCCAACGACCATTCCATTAAAATTAAAATAAAATAAAGCCCAATATCACACTTTTTAGTACACCCTAATTTTTCTTAAGTTCTCAGCGCTTCCGAATTTTTAATTTTTCTTCATGGAAAAGGTTTAAACGTTAACCACGCGTTCTGACGAGAAACCCTAAAAATCAATTTTAGAGTTACAAAGGTTGTATCTCTCGATCATCTCAAAACCCTAAATCTTGTGTCTATCGATCATGTCTAAAACTTGTGTGGCATCTTCAAATTCGCGCAGTGTCACAAATTTGCGTTCCCCCTCGAAGATTGCAGCGCTAAGGGTTCAAACGTGCGCCGAGTTTTGAAAAGGAATCTATTCATTTGCTCAGGTAATAGAAATTCAATCTTTTAATTGTAATTTTGGAATTTCGTTACAAAAGATTTTCCCCTTGGATTTATCGTTGGTGGTACCTGTTTCAATCTTCTGCCGTTGGGAACTATATTCATAATAATGTACAATTTGGATGATATTTTTTATGTACCAATGGAATTCCTTACTGTGAATTGTTCATTGTTCATGTAATTTGAAATCAATGTCTTTTTGTAATTTGAAAGTTGAATGGATTATTGGAGATGCCTCGATGACCCAAAAGGAATCAATGAATATTATTTGTTATATGAATTGTTGGTGGTATTTGGATGCCTCATTGACCGTATAAAAACATTATGAACTCTTTACTCATAACGTAAAAGTTGCTCGAGATGGCTTCGATGCAATATTGTATGAATTTAATTTGATTTGTTCATAATATAAAGGATGGATTATTGGATGCCTTGATGACCCGAAAGGAATCGATTTATAATATCTGTTATGTAAAATATTGCAAGTATTTGGATGCCTCATTGACCATAAGAAAACATTATGAATTCTTTACTCATAATGTAAAAGTTGCCTATGCCTTCAATGCAATATTTATATGAATTTAATTTGATTCATTCATAATATAAGGAATGGGTTATTGGATGTCTTGATGACCCAAAAGGAATCAATGAATATTATTTGTTATATAAATTGTTGCTGGTATTTGGATGTTTCATTAAAAAACATTATCAACTCTTTACTCATAATGTAAAAGTTGTCTAATGCCTTCGATACAATATTGATATGAATTGAATTTGATTCATTCATAATATAAGGGATGGATTATTGGATGCCTCGATGACCTGAAATGAATCAAAGAATATTATTTGTTATATAAACTGTTGCTAATATTTGGATACCTCATTGGCAGTAGAAAAACATTATGAACTCTTTACTCATAATGTAGAAGTTGTCTGATACCTTCGATGCGATGTTGATATGAATTGAATTTGATTCATTCATAATATAAGGGATGGATTATTGGATGCCTCGATGACCCTAAAGGAATCAAGGAATATTATTTGTTATATAAACTGTTGCTAATATTTGGATACCTCATTGGCAGTAGAAAAACATTATGAACTCTTTACTCATAATGTAGAAGTTGTCTGATACCTTCGATGCGATGTTGATATGAATTGAATTTGATTCATTCATAATATAAGGGATGGATTATTGGATGCCTCGATGACCCTAAAGGAATCAAGGAATATTATTTGTTATATAAACTGTTGCTAATATTTGGATACCTCATTGGCAGTAGAAAAATATTATGAACTCTTTACTCATAATGTAGAAGTTGTCTGATAACTTTGATGCGATGTTGATATGAATTGAATTTGATTCATTCATAATATAAGGGATGGATTATTGGATGCCTCGATGACCTGAAATGAATCACATATATTAATTATTCAATAAAATGGTGTTAGTATTTGGATGCCTTGTTGACCCTAAAGAAAAGTTATGAACACTTTCTTCATGATGTAAAAGTGGTTTGATGCCTTCGATGTTTATTGATATGAATTGAATTTTATTCATTTATAATATAAGGATTGATTCTGAATTCCCGCCGTGCGATGGATTATTGGATGCCTCAATGACCCGAAATGAAGCATGGATATTATATATTCCATAAAATGTTGTTAGTATTTTGATGTCTCACGACCCTAAAGAAACATTATGAACACTTTCTTCACAATATAAAAGATCTATGATGCCCTTCAATGAGATATTGATATGAGTTAGTTATTCATTCATAATCTAAGAGATGGATTCGTTGAGATATAATGATCCTAAATGCAATTGTAGAATGTGAACTGCGGCCGTGAGATAAAGCATGGGATGCCTCGACGAATCTATGAATCATGGGTATTATTTATTTTATAAATGCTTCAAGCATTTGGATGCTTCAACTACACTAAAGGAAGCATTGTCAATTTACTTAAAATTTAAAAGTTGCCTGATGCCTTCAATGTTATATTATATGAATTGAATTTTATTCATTCATAATAGAAGGGACAGATTTGTTGTGATTTAATGACCCTGAATACAAATATAGATGGAGAATGGCCGCTGCGAGATGGAACATGTGATGCCTCGATGACCCAAACTGAATTCTGGATATTATTTGTTCTATAAATGTTTCAAGTGAGATGGAATATGTGATGCCTCGATGACCCAAACTGAATTATGGATATTATTATTTGTTCTATAAATGTTTCAAGCATTTGGATGCTTTGATGACCCTAAAGAAAACACTGTGAACACTACACATAATTTTGAAATTGGGTGTTATCTTAAATGGTATTTTGATTTGTGAAATTTTATTCCTTTAAAATATAATAATGGATGAATCTATTGTGCTTTTATGATTCTTACTGCAATCCTAGATTGAGAATTGTCGCTTGAGATAGAACATGAGATGTCTCGACGATTTGAAATGAATCATTTATATTATTTGTTCCATGAATTTTTGAAAAGTTGGTATGCCTCATTGACTCTAAAGGAAACATGAATATCTTACTGATGTAAATAAGATATTGATATGAAATTTGATTCATAATATAAGAGATGAATCTACTGTGCTTTTTATGACCTAATTCTAAAATGTCCACTATAATTATTTCTTCCATGATCATGTATGAATCATTATGAACTTTTTGTTCTAAAAGTTTGATGACGCGTTAAATATGATATTGGTATGAGTATGACTTTGTATTTGTAATACAAGCAATAAGCAATGATATGTATTGTGCTTTTATAAGTTTGAATGCAATACTATAATGTGAATGACCACTGAAATACATAATTTACTCCATTTTATAGCTGTTGGGAAGTCTCGATGACTGGGAAGGAATCCAAGCATTACTGGTTCAATTAATTTTGTAAGTGTCGGCTGCATAGACGACCCTCTAAAAGAAGCATTGGAACATTTTACTCAAAAATCGGATGATGACTTGATATGAATTTTTATTCGTAATGTAATGGATAACATCTATTGTAAGCTTTTATGATTGTAAACACAATTTTTTATTGTGACTTGCCACTATGAGATGGGATCATATTCCATGATATTAAAAAGGGGTGTATATATGAGCCTAATAAACCCTGAGTTTGATTGCAGGAATCAGTGGATATTTTTTGCATCTTGAGTTTTGTAAGTATTGGGATGCCTTCATGACAATTGAAGAAATTACACCATGAAGCCTTAGTGTAATAGTTGAAGGATGACAATGATCCACTTTAATATGGATATTTGTTCATAATAATATAAAGGATGATATCTATTATACGCTTATAAACTTTAGTATCTAAATGCAAATACTATATATAGTGATTGTGCAAATACAATGTTATGAAGTGTGTTGGATTAGCCTATGAACTGATATCCTAATGTTGTAGAAGGATGCCTGATCTGCATGTTGGAGATCAATGGAGGGAATTCTCATAACTATGATGGCTTAGAGGTTAAGGATCTCTACTACTACAAATATAATTGTCTCGGGAAAATGAGGACCATAAGGAGGATAACACCGAAAAAGGTTGCTAGCCTTTCTGCCCCAAAGTAACAAAATATGAATTTGTAAGTAAGAAAATGTCATACTTTCATTTTCAATGTTGGGGGTATTCAATTCTGCTTTTAGAGAGGCTGATATTGTTATGTAATTGCCCAAATCTTTGTAACTAAGCATGTTGTCTACTGTCGGATATGTCGTGTTGCCCAAATTGTGGAATTTATGATCTAAATAAGTTTAATCTTTTCTGCTAATGATTGAAAAGAAAGTTTTTGTTGAGTC
Organism: Trifolium fragiferum; assembly: GCA_954870985.1. NCBI lineage: Eukaryota > Viridiplantae > Streptophyta > Magnoliopsida > Fabales > Fabaceae > Trifolium > Trifolium fragiferum. The sequence goes on along the minus strand of OX940790.1, from coordinate 40,580,804 downwards.
TATAAGTGATAACATTGATATAGGATTTACATTCATAGTAGTTTGTCAACCTTTTAGATTTATTATGAGATCACTGGCCCTGAGATTTGAAGAGACTGTGTAGGGAAAACTGAGGTGTATATAAGGTGAATGTTCAAGGTACCCTATTAGTTCGTTATGTTAGGCTGTGTTGTGTATAAATATGAGGGAGGGCCTTTAGGCATGCGGAGATGTAGACTCTTGAAGTTCTGCATAAACCAAATACACATTGGCATGTGTATAAATAAGACAAATTACCTTATTGTGGATTCAAGTAGGTCACTCAACTGTATTTTACTCACTATTCTTTATGAAGGTTCCCCTATACAGTTCTTTCTTCTTAATTTGTACATCATGAAGATACCCCGTCCCCGATAGAAAAGTACATGTGTTCTTTTATGTTTTATAAAGAATTAATTGTTTTCTATTGAAGGAGCCATATATAAGCATGAGGATGGGCCCCTCCTATGTGGGATGCATAGAAATGTTCGGAATGATTTCCACGACCCTGATCTTTAATCCTTTAGTACATTTCATAGCTTAGACAGTCCCAAAAAAATTTCATAGCATATTTATTTTTTGCATGGGCTATTTCTTACAATGGTTATTAGTAGGTATCTCAGGTTGATCGGTACCTGAACCTCAGGTAGTACTTCGTTTACTCACTACAGATTCATAACATACCATTTTTTTAACTCTGGATAATGTGTCAAGTTCTTGAAAAAAGTCCTGCTAATTTCATGGTCGGTTTGAAATCAAATTGTTTGACTATAACTTTTGGTTTCATCTCTTGATTTTGATCTTCAGAAACAACTGTCAAACAAATCGAGGACGCATTCAAAGAATTCACATCACGGGATGATATCGCAATTGTGTTGATTAGAAAATTTGCAAGTCATATTTCATGGCCATAAAATTGACTCAGGCTGTTTTGATCTTGCTTCTTAATTAAGTAAAACACTATATCTTTTTTTGCACTGTTAGTTCCTACTTCGTAGGGCCTGAGACATCATCTCATTAGTTCCAAAATACTTTTTGCTTATCCTTGCCTATTATAGTTGAGCTGAGCACATGTTCTCTATTGTTTTGAAAAATCCTGGAGGGAATATTTTAATCATCTACTGCGGCGGGTTCCAAAACTTACATGAGGTTAATGAATAATGCTATATTACTGGAGATTTTATTGGAAAGACCAATGTGACAATACCAATGGGACTCGCTCATAAATTGGCACTTCTTTTGATAAATTGATAGTCATCCTTTGGGTTTAAATGTTGACAAGTTATATAGTCTCTCACAGTTGGTTCAGTTATTAGTTGGATACTTGGATCCGTCCTTTTTAGCTCATTCAGCTATTGTAGTATCCTAGTTGGGATTTAAAACCTATTTCATGCACCCAGTTCATATTTGGGAAACCTTCTTGCTTATTTGGCTTTTACAGTCTTGGGTTATTTATTAATGAAGTCAAAGATCTTATAATGTTTTTAACTGTGCAGGTTGCAAATATGATAAGGTTTTTGGTTGATAGTTATAACAATCATGTTCCTGCAATACTTGAAATCCCTTCAAAAGACCACCCTTATGATCCTGCTCATGATTCAGTTCTTTCACAGGTGAAGTATCTCTTCAATACTGAATCAGTGGCAGGTGATAGACGCTGAATTACCCTTTGATTGCAGCTTTTTGGGAGTTTGTTGTTTTCTTTGTACATTATGGTCAATAATCTTATCTTGAAATTTATGAGTTCTATAGCTTGAATAATTTGTACTGTTTGGTTTATGATTTAAAAATCCTGTCATAGATATTCAAGATTGGCTAATTTATTGTCACCTCGGATCGGATGAAATAATAGCAAATATTCACTTATATCATTGCTCTTCAAGTAATTTCAAGTTTCAACTATCTGATTGAACAGTTCATGTTATGGCATAGTTAGGATATAGTGTTCTTTAATGGTGCCAAATGCTTCGTTTTCATCCAGCGCAGTATCGTTCTCTTCTCTTCAAACAAGAACACCAAAACCTCGACTGGAATACCGGTAACAAGAATGGTGTAACATAATCAATTCTTCATCCATGTTTTTTTACAACCTGGTTCATTTCCAACGCTTTATCACTTCATGTCTCAACTAGAACTAGAACAACAACATTGTCCCATAAACCAAATACACATTTGGACTAGAAGTTTGTGTTGTGTTTAATTTCAGTATCTAATTATATTTCAGTATCTTATGAGTGGGCTATGTGCTACTACTTGGTTGTGTAATCGGCATTTTTGTTTGCTAGTTTAATTATATTACTAATAGTGCATATTTAAAGCAGAAGATAACTTTATTTTTATCAACCTCAATTGTTCTTTTATACAGGTTGGTTTTAAAATGTTCCTCGGTATTACCACATCCGTGACCAATTGGGATGCTGAAGGGACCTGTAGTATTGTTTTGGAGGATAATCCTTTGGTAGACTTTGTTGAGCTTCCTGACAACTATCAAGGTCTGTACTACTGCAACATATAAATCTACCATTCATCAGTTTTTTAATCAGCTCTTGTTGCTTTTCAACACTTGGAAAACTAAGAAAATATAATAGTTTCATTGCCGATCTTCTAAAATTTGAGAATTTTTCGAAAATGTGAAATAGTTAATTCATGATTTTGTATGGTTTATTCATGTATTGAAAATCGACAAACTAAGTTTTCAAGATTTTGCTTTCTTAGCTTCTATTTCTTCTCTTAACAAACCATTCATTATTTTCTGAAAGCCCGTTTCTTTAGCTCCCCTTTTGTAGCAACGAAAGAAATCATGTGTAACTTCAAAAAGTTTTTGATTTGTTTACTATGCATGTTTTAGGCCCCTAGGCGGTAAGTGAATGTAGAAACAAGTTTTAATTTTTATTTTTGCCAATTCTTATCATGGAGATAAACCATATATCAAGGTTTCTACTACTTTTTTTCATATATGGTGTGGAACCAGTTAAAGCGCAGTTCTGGGTATGGATGAAAGTGCGGTTTTATTTTACAAGGACTAAAAACAAAATTCTTAAAGTTTAAAGGGACTAAAAACATAAACAACTCTTCAAAATATTACATGTTTGATTGCCCTTTTGTCACCACTAAGCAAATTCTCCCCATCCTAAGCAGATATTTTTCTACAAATTGTGGGAACAACTCTTAATATTTATCTTTGTTACATTCTATAATTCTACTGCTTTTCAGCTAGGTATTTGGTGTAGAACCAACTGAAAGTGAAGTTCTGTATATTTTTTCTTTTGTCTACAGTCCTCTATATAGTTAATTTTGTGTGTGTAAATATTATGCTCTATTGTTGTGTTGATTTAAGATTAGAAGTTAAGCATTCCAAAGACCCATTTGTATTATTTAATTAGTGTATCAGATTATGTAGATCAGTAGATGTACCTTATTACATATTATTTAATCAATGTGCATAGTAACAGTATGGCTCTGTAACCAAAAAAAAAACAGTAAATTGCATCAAGAGCTTTTGCAATTATAAATATGCACAAAGTAACAAATAAAATTTTAAATATGCATGGTGACTACTCAATATATTTGAGATGTGGTTTGCTTCATGCATAATGATGTTTGTGTGAATGTTCTAGATTAGTATCATAGCTAACATTTCACGAGTTAATTAAGGTCTGATGTGTGAATGACCAACATGTTATTGGGACTACATGCTTTGTTTGTGCCCTATGAATATCAATATGTGCATAATTGGTGTATACCTGCATAATATGCTTTGAATGCTTATATAAAAATTGATCAACTACGTAAGAATTAGAGGCATGTAAGGTTTTCTGATTTTGGAAGTGGGTTATAAGGATTATCACTTCTGATTTTAATTGATTGATGTTTTGGTAAGTCTAAATAGGTCATTTGAAAAATGACAAGTGATTTAGGTTGTCATAGAATATGGATAACTGGTTAAGAAAACCACAGATGATGCAATATAGCTTAAGAATTTAAGATTTCAACCATCATAATATTCTGCATAAGTGTGCAGAGAGGATGCTTAAATGTGAGTTTTCTTCAACTAGTTGTACAATATCTTATTTTTGTCTACAATTTTGTGTTACAACTCAATCGAAATATGACTTCAACTTTATATTTATCATATCACTGTTCAGAGAGCTGAATTGAACAGACCACTTGGGCTCGAGGTTCAGTTGCATGTCACCGAAGCCGTTTGCCCTGCATTACGTGAACCAGGTATGTAAAAGGGGCTTGCTAGGCTTCTAGTATCCATATTTAATTGATATATACGATACATATGTAATGTAACCATAACTTGATGCAACATATATGAACAGGGCTGCGTGCACTTCTCCGCTTTTGGACATGAATATATGTATGTCTAAATAGGGTAAATGTAGATTTCAAGGCCCAAAAGGTTTCATATTGCCTTTCCTTCCTCGAGCTTATAATTTTTCTCAAGTTTGTTAAGGTTAAAACTACAATATCATTATATCATTCTGAGACTTATTCGTTTTTGAATTAATCATGATAGCAATCTACTGAAGCTGCTGGGCGTTCTCTTGTGTCAATTGTTGTGGATCATATATTTCTCTGCATTAAAGATTCTGGTATATCTTTATCCTTAATCGATCTTATTTTTTTTATACTTCCTTAATCGATTTAAATATCCTTTTATTATTATTAAATATTGTAGAAATGTTTGCTTGGTGTGTGTGTGTGTATTACAACTTTATTTATGTTTTTCTTCTTTTCTCTGAGTAGCACACCATAAATAGAACAGAGAATTCAAAATTGATCTTCATCTTGCTTTTTCTTTTTCTTGTTAGTTTATCTTTAATTACAAAGAGAGTAAGATTAAAAAGATTGTAAGAAAATACAAATAAAGGGAGAAGGCATTATCTCTGTTTCAAATTCACATTGAAACAAATAAAATAAAAATATTACCGCACCAAATCCTGACAGATCCATCTATCTTATGATCATCCCAAATTATCTTTCCCACTTACTTTTCAATTTTTAGCTCCAAATATACATAGCTCCAAATTCTCTTTCCCACTTACTTTTGCTTAATCCTTACACTACTTCTAGGATTTTAACTCCCTAGTTTATTTAAACCTATATATTCTAACATTCCTAACTAAGTAAACTAGGCACCCCATTGTGGAGGGAAAAGTTTGAGTGCTTATAGAGAAGACAGACTATCTCCACATATCCTATCTCAACTGGCAATAAAATGACGAAATTATTAGGCCGATCGTCTTGATCGGTGCATCTTCTATTTTAAAATATTAACTTAATTATAAAGTAGTAAAAAAGTTAAAAGCAACCATAAAAATAACTAGAGTTACTCTCTTCAAAAGTTTAATTTCCTACTTTATCGCTATATTCATTTCCAATATCATCAAATTTTTCTTTAGATGATAAAAGATCATCAAATTGAAGGTGCAGGTGAGAAAAGTTGGGAAAGTTGTTTGTTTTGACAGATAGGCCAAAAAAATAAAATCGGACCTTTAAAGGTAAACTCGCGAATACATGTAAACTTTCAACAAGTTTAACTTAGTTAACTCGGTGTAAAATATATTTTTTCACCAGTTTATCAGAAAATGAGTTTACATCTAATTTAACATGTTTTCTATATGTAAAAACATCGGTCCGATTTTATGCGTTAAAATACGATTTTAACAACAATGATGACTTTGTCATTTTGTTTATGTTGCAAGAAGAAAAAAAAAAAGAGAAGGGTGACTAAAGAACATCCTCACTCTATTCACTTTTTTGCAGGCCCCATTTAATAAATTGTGTTAAATGTAACAATATACAATTATTTGTTGGATTCATTTAGTGTTTTATTTGAGCTTATAATATAAGCGATGTGTACAATGTGGCAAAAAAAAGTGATGTGTACAAACCCAGTTAAACATCTTAAATGGAGAGCTCCATTTTGAATGCTCTAATAGTCTAATGTGTCCATAAAAAAAAGTATAATGTGTATATGTACTATGCACAATGATCTTACGAATATTTGGTATCATCTTGCAGGATTCCAGCTTGAGCTTTTAATGCAGTCCCTCTTTTTTTCTCAGGTAATTTTCCTCTATAGTATTCTCGTTTGTTTGTGTTGTTTTTGATATTTGAAAATATTTTTCGGAAATAAGCCACTGAAAAAATTATTGGGTTGAGTAGCGGGTCAATACGTTTTCTTTAAGACGTTTCGCGGCACTGCCCAAAATTATGCAAGCAGACTATCAACCACGAAGTCTCTAGGATAAAACAGTTCAGTTATAACTGTATACCGATTTGTTACTACACGGTAAAAATTGGTCAAGAATTACACCTACATGAATGGTACCACTCGAATTGATATTATGATATCAATCTTGCAATCATGTCCTTAATTCGTAAATAATAGAAATCAACAATTATGAATAATAAAATATTATAACTTAGTACCAATTACAAATCCAAGCATTCATAGGAAAGTTCATCTTCCCCACACATAAACCCTAAGAAACCTAGCTATTGATCTACATAATAAAAATTACAAGAATATTAATTATGCATACCGACGGCGTAGATGCCTTGCTGAGGAAGTTACCTTTTCCGCGATGAAGAAAGTTCTTCCCTTATAGAGCTCATTTTCCCTACTTGCTCCTCCTCTTTTCTTTAGAGATAAGTGTTCTCTAAATTTTTTGAATGAATAATTGTGAAGGAGGAGAACTCTATTTATAGTTTTCAGTTTGGGCTTCGCATCGCCATCGTGGCCACGATGGACCTCATCGCGCCACGATGGAGGGGATATGTTTCAAATAAAAAACAGATTTGCGCTTCTTATCCTTGGCAAGGAAGTCATCCCATCGTGGCATGATGGGAGTTATCGTGGCCATGATGGAAGAGTAATTCTCCACTTTTTGTTTTTTTTTTGGGCATTTTCATGTATTCTTGTTTTCTTTTTGCACGTAGCGCTTCATTTTTTTAGGTTTATGCCATGTAATTGGCCTTCAAGTCCCTAAAACTAAATTAAATTAAGTACTAAAATACCATAGAAATTTCTGTCATCACAACCCCAAACGTAAATTGTTGCTTGTCCTTAAGTAATATGCTGCCAGACAAAATCGTCAGTGAGTTAAGAGATAAATTAAGATAATAGGAATTTCACAACCTTATGTGTTTGTCAGCAATGGTACCGCTGAACTTTTACCGCGGCGATCATGCTCAGTCAACACTTGGCCCAGGAGATGTTGATAGTAGCGAGTCAGGCAGATATCTGCAAGAGTCTGTGTTCAATATTTTCTCTCTCACATTTTCACTCGAAATTGAAAGGGTTAACTCTCAATCATCGTGCAACCTGTCATTTTACCATAGGCTTGCAAGAATTCTAAGAAACCGGTCAAAATTTAACAAACACGCATTTTAGGGGTCTTTCAGGGTTATAACGTGGCATAGGCAAATGTGTGATATTTTTGGATAAGTAGGTTTAAAATTGGAGTTAAGTACGAATACTCTTCCTTTTTGTGTATGCAACCTTTTACCTTAGGGTACTGACTACAGCCTGACAAGTGTAGCAGTCTGTCGTCGATTAATAATTCACACTCTAGGTGTCTAGAATGAGTTCTTATCCACAGGGATCGTGCCAATGCACGGCCAACGTTATTTAAGCTTGCGGTTTTGCATTTGCTTTGATTTTTAAAAAGGGTTTTAGTTGAAAATAGCGAAATGCTTGCAGAAAAGTAAATATGAAATAGGAATATAACGGACATGTATAGTGGTTTGAACTCCATCCCCTACTACTATTCAGCATGATCGATGTATGACATAGCTATCTAGTCTAACAAGCGGCGTCGGTTTTATCCTTGATGTGGTAATACCTTACTATTATCCTAATATATATAAAGTTTCCCTATAATTATAACTAGGATATTTGCGAGTGTCTATCTCGTTTGTCACATACCCTAACTACAACGTGAGTTATTCATACATATGCATTATGCCCATCGACCATTGTCTCTAGGGCCTAGTATCAGACTATTCAGCCTCTGATTGCTCAGTTCACAACTAGTTCTTGATTCCTCCTCTACTCCTCTCAGTTCGAGTGTAGTTCAGGATGTTACCGTATTTATACCTCTAGATTTAGTTACTACAGTTCCGGAATCATTATTAGTTTCACCTAATAATCGATTTTATGAGTGTTTCCTCTATCCGGCAAGACTTCAGAAACGTAATTAAAGCGGGAAAATAAATAAGACAAATAGTACTAAATAATATTTATTATAACTTTGACTCAATCAAAGACTTCAAATATTCATAGGGGAGTTCATCTTCTCCACCACAACCTAAGGATCTATTACAAAGGATTACATAATTAAATTACAAGAATTAAATAATGCTACCCTAAGAAAGAGATTGATTACCTTGCTGAGGATGGCTTTCCCGTGAAGGGGGAAAGTTTATCCCGTAGAGCTCCTCTAGAACAACTCTAAGTGTAGAGAATGTTCTCAAATTTCTGAATGAATAAGAATGAGGAATGGGAGCTCTATTTATCTAAACGGGCCTCAGCAAGTCATCGTGGTACGATAGGTCCATCGTACTGTGATATTTAGATTTTCTTCGAAAATAAAACAGGATTTTGCGCGTAATCAACTTGGCCACCAAGTAACTCCCATCGTACCATCGTAATACGATGGCTGCACAAATCCTTATTCTTGCTTCTTTCTTGGCTTTTTCTTGTATTGTTGCTCCTTTTAGCTCTTTGGTTCGAATCTTCAGGTTTTCTTCGTATTTGGGCTTGTCTTGAGTCTTTTTATTACTAAATTTAATACCTAAAATACTACAGAAATTCTTGTCATCAGGTACCTTTTTCTTTTAGGTATCAGAAAATAAGAATCGGATGTGTCTTTGTATGGTTCTTTTCTATCAGTATTCTGCTCTTTAGCTCTTTCTTTTTTCATTTTCTTGAAGAGACTCGTGTTTTTAGGAAATTTTTTATGTTTTTCGGTCTATTTTTCATTTTTTGTTTCTTTTTATTTTAGTGATAGTTCTCTTGTATACCCACCCCAAACTTAAGATGTTGCTAGTTCCATGAGTAACACCAAGCGTGCGGTACTCTCATAGTATATAGAAAAAAAATTGGTGATACCATGAAAATATTTGGCTCAAATTCTCACTTGGCTTATGTATTTGAAGGTTGACACTTATCTTGCAAATATTACCTTCATCATTCGTCTAATTGTCAGTTGAACTTCCGCGCTCTCTAAGCAATCACCTTTGGTGTTCTTTGTGTAAAGACTTGAAATTCATATCATAAAAATTCATAACTTACTTCATGCAACCTTATCTATAACAGTTAATCATGCACAAGATAGTGGGTTAAATATGTTTTTAGTCCCTACTTTTATGTGAGTTTTGACTTTTAGTCCCTACATTTTTTTTATTATATTTTTAGTCTCTTTCGTCAATTTTTTATGACTAGGATTACATAATTGGCCACATAGGATAACTTAAATTGACTAGGATAACGTTTTCATTGAATGACGTGACATTTATATGTCATCCCATGTGGCTGATTCCGTTATTCAAGTCACAAAAAATTGATGGTAAGGACTACAAATGCAAACGACAAAAATGTGGGGACTAAAAATATAATAAAAAATGTATGGAACAAGTGTCGAAACTCACATAAAAGTAGCGACTAAAAACATATTTAACCCTAAGATAATAAACAGCAAATAGTTATTTCATATTTTTTCATAAATAAAAAGGGTTGTATAGTAGATGAAGATGACATAGATGAAATTCATGAGCACATTTTATTGAATTGAAATTTGTAGAAAATAAAATACTAGAAAGTAAATGACTTATCCTTGGGTTGCCTCCCAATCAGCGGTTGTTTAGCGTCACGAGCCTGACGCATTTCGCTTGTCTTCCATATGTGCTTCGCAATTATTTCCAGAGCACTCATCACACCATTCTTATTCAAAATCTAACATTTCATCCAGCACGACTGTTGAGGCATCGGCTTCGCGTCAGCATCTCCGAACTGCCTCTTTGTAAAGCTTCTTCCATCTTTTAGCATTTCTTCATGTTGGGTTTTTTGTATTGGCTACATTTTGTTAAAACAATGTTGCAGCAAGATGTCGTACCAGATGTTCCAACATGTGAGTACAACATCAGTCGTACTCTCTTTCGGGCCTTATTTATGCCTGATATCTTTTGAAGATTTGTTTTGGAAATAAACTCACACTTTGCTTGTGCGCCAAGACGCAGATTTGATTGTTCCTAAAGATATTAAAACATTTTAGGAAACAATATATTTGGTTCATGATTATGTGTTGCTTGCTCCTTAAGATGTGGAAACATTTAAGGAAATAAATATTTTATTCCAAAATATGTGTGTTGGATCTTACAACATACCAGCTGTGTTTGAAGCCCGATTTTCTCAGGAAGCCCATGCTAACTCGTAGCTATTTAAAGGAAGGTGCTAAACCTATTGTATTCACCGAAGCCAAAATATCAAAGATGTTGTCTTTTAGAGTTTCGTGTCTTTGTAAGCCTTGTGTTTTATTTGTGAGTCGCTCTTTTGTCATCTTGATATTAGAGTTGGACTGTGTTTTGAGTTGTAATCTTGTTATCTTCTCCTAAGCCTTGAGGTATGGAGTAAGGTTGTTTTTTTGTGTATCACTCTAAGCCTTTAAGTACGAGTGGTTTAGTTTCTAGGAGCGTGTCTCCAAATCCTTATGTGTGTTTGCTTGTAAACAATGATGTTTGTACTGTTTGAGAGGAAGTGAGATGACATCTCGTATCTAGGAGTTCCTAGGTAGAAGTTGCACAAGTAGGGGTTATATGATAAGTCATAAACGAGGCGTTTACTGAGAGCTTTGAACTAACACTATTATAGTGGAATTCCTTCCTGGATTGGTATCCCCTAGAGTAGGTTGCGTTGTGCACCGAACTGGGTTAACAACATTTTGTGTTCTTTACTTTCTGTCATTTATTTTCTGTTGTCTAAATTGCTTATTGTAAGGTGAATTTTCCAACATCACATTCAACAAACATCACAAGTGTTGGAACATTTCATTCAACATCTAGTTCCTACGTGCTGGAATTTCACTTCATTTTTACATATGGGATAGGAAACTGAGCTTCTGGATTACAATAATCTCTTAAACATTTTATTTTTGGAGTTGCTTCATCTGCTGAGTCTTCTTCCCATGCTAGATTTGTTTCTGATGGTGTTTCCTCTAGTTTATTTTCTTCATTCTCCATCCGGTTGCATTGTTTCTTGGAACTTTGCTTGAATTTGAAAGTCCTCACTGCCTTTAGTGCAGCTAGTGATTTCATTATCTCAAACAGTTTTTCCATTCGTCCTATTTTAGTCTCTTTTCTTCTCGTAGAGAGCTCATTTGTCCTCCTTGCTCCACCTCTTTTCTTTAGAGAGAAGTGTTCTCTAAATTTCTGAATGAATAATTGTGAAGTATGAGAGCTCTATTTATAGTTTTCGGCTTTGGCTTCACGTCGCCATTGTGGCCACGATGGACCTCATTGTGCCACGATGGAGTGGATATGTTTCAAATAAAAACCAAATTTGCGCTTCTTATCCTTGGCGAGCAAGTCATCCCATCGTGGCATGGTGGGAGTCGTCGTGGCCATGATGGAAGCGCAATTCTCCACTTTTTGCTTTCTTTTTGGCATTTACGTGTATTCTTGTCTTATTTTTCCTCGTAGCTTCATTTTCTCAGGTTTATGCGTTGTAATTGGTCTTCAAGACCCTAAAACTAAACTAAATTAAGTACTAAAATACCATAGAAATTTCTGTCATCATCGATCTATTTTGACTGATGATTCCATTCTCAAATGAAAACATGTTCTAGTTTTTCATGTCCTTGGAGATTTTATTTTGAGGAAAAAAAAATTATGTCCATTAGGGACAAAAACAAAATAGAAGATTTTGAGTGAGAGAGAGAGAGAGAGAGAGAGAGAGAGAGAGAGAGAGAGAGAGAGAGAGATATCTCAGTGTTGGCGACTGAGAAACAGTGAGTACTTCCTGCCCCACTATTATCCTTATTTTCATATTTTATCATGGGGAAAATTTATTCAAAATTTTATCTAGCACGAAGAAACGTGATCCCGATGATGAAAATTGTATGTAGATCATAGTGAGAATTAAGCATGAAAATTTAATTGATATTCATTAAAAAAAAATATATAAATGAAGTTACTTGCAGAATAAGACAAGAAAATACCAAAAAAGAGAGCAAAAAGGAGTAAAAAAGGTGCGTGATCGTACCACGATGGGACTCCATCGTGGCACGATGGATATGCTAGAAACATAAAAGATCAGCTCAAGAAATAACAAGCAAACCGCCCTCATCGTACCACAATGGCTCTCATTGTGGTATGATTGTTATAATAGCCCAAGCCCGAAAAACTATAAATAGAGCTCTCCTCCTCCACAATTATTCATTCAGAAAAATACAATTCAGTAGTCTGAAAAGTATTCAAGTCTCTTAGGAGCAAGGAGGGCAAATGAGCTCTTTACGGGAAGAACTTTCCTCACCACAGGAAAGGTAACTTCCTCAGCAAGTCATCTACGCCATTGGTATGCATAGTTTTTATTCTTGTAATTTAAACTATGTAAATTAGTAGCTAGAAATTTAAATTATGTAAATTAGTAGCTACAAACCTTTAGGGTTAAGTGGAGAAGATGAACTCCCTATGAAAGTTGGGAACATGTAATTGGTAGATAAGTTTATAATATTTAATATTCAGAATATGTGTTTTCTATTATTTATACTTTAACGACGTAATTCCGACTTCTGGTCGTTGATCGGGGAACACCTTTAGAAGTAATATCTAGTCACGAATCTGACTGTTATCTTGGAACTAATAAATAATAATGCTAGCCGCATAGATACGGTAACTCAGACATTCTAGGCTAGTGGCTTAAGAGGATTGAATGCACACACATTAATGACTACATATTTGAAGCCCGGTCTCTTGGCTAGGGTATGTGACAACATGGATTAATCACCCATTGATTTGCCTAGTTGACGTGGTCCGTGGTGACTTATACTTGTAATTAGGGTAATATTTATATGAGCAATCACATATTACATAATTAATCCGCCAAGCAATATTCTGAGTAGTTATATTATGCGCCAATTATCAAGCAGGAGTAAGGGTGGGATTCGATCTATTTAAACCTACCTCATCTTTCTGAATCAAAACCTTTACTTTTTTGCATTAGCAATTCGCTATTTTTAAACAAAAACCTTTTTCAAAACCAAAGCGAATGCAAACTACCAAACTTAAATGAAACTAGTCGTACTTGGCACGATCCATGTGGATACGAACTCATTCTAGACGCCTAGAGTGTGAATTATTACTCGACGACTGACTGGTTCACTTGCCAGACCGTAGTTAGTGGTGTATAATGGAAAAACAGGAGCAGTTTCTACCCGAATATTAAAAATACACATTGACTAATTAAAATTTTAATTCCGATTGCGGGGGTTATCCATATTTTCATATTTTATCATGGGGATCACTTATTCAAAATTTTATTTAGCACGGTGAAGAGTGATCCCCGTGATGAAAAGTGTATGTGGAAGATTGTGATAACTTAGCACGAGAATTTTATATATATATATATATATATATATATATAGAGAGAGAGAGAGAGAGAGAGAGGGGGAATCTATCGCTGGTATATAATGGGAAACGAGTAACATTTCCCACACCACTATTAAAATTACACATTGACTAATTAAAATTTGAATTTCGACTACGGGAGTTTTTCCATATTTTGTGTCCATCACACTTTCATTAGATTACATATTGCTGATGAAATTTATGAAAAACCTAAAATAAATTTTTATTTTTTTTTTATAATTTATGCAATTTTTTTATGAGCAATGCTATACATTACGGATAAAAAAGTATAAGAAAGAGAAGAAATGTACTATTTTATTTTTAAAAAACCAAAATTGCTATAAAATAGAAAGTTAGAGGAAATCATGGAGAGGTTGGTTATGAAATTGTAGGGCCATGATTTATTCTTCTCTTTCTTGCTTGCTAGATTCTTACAAACAAGCATTTCTCTATTTTTATTATTCAAATTTTAAACTTTCCATCGATTTGGTGTTACTAATAATTGTTCTAGTGTGTAGGATCATAAGATAAAATTTTAATGATCACTATGAACAATTATAGTAGAGAAGCAAAGCCATAAGTTCTGATGAAGACACTCTTAAATGAAGAAGTTATCAGAAATTGTTTAGCATCAGAAGCAGAATGTCTTCAGAAGCTGCATCTTCAGAAGATGAACATTTAGAAGACTAGTACTTTTCAGAAGACGTCACTTGTGTCCCAATGATTGAAGATTAATAAAAAAAAGGGCTCTTATAATTACTTGATTGAGGAATAATCATAGTACCTTATCCTTTAGTGGAGCGGATTGTACTATTGTACTATTCTTACTCAACTTAGTGGAGTGTCATTTGAAGAGAGACATGTAGTGGAATTACATTTTCTATCTTGGTAAAGAATCAAATTTATCACAAAGGAATGTACTATTTCAGCTGACTACCTTATCTTCTCTGCAACGGTCATTTTTAAATCTCTCTCTCTCTATAAATAGAAGACCTCATTTGAAGAAATGATTACTGTTCTATACGCATATAAAAGGCTCTGAAGTTCTGACTCTTTGGAAAATCTGTCAAACAATTTTAATTATGTTTTCATTGTATCTTAGAATTAAGAGTTAAAGTCTTGTAAGCTTTGTATTTCTTAAACATCTCTGATTGTATATCAAGTGTTCATTCAAACTTTCTTAAACTCATTTTAAGTTAGTGAAGTCTCTTGCTTAGTGCTTGAGAATATGAAGTCTCTTGTTAGTGAACTAAAGCATTTGGAAGTCTCTTGCTTTGTGTTTGAGCATTTGTAATCTTTAATGATTATAGTGAACTCACTTAAAAGTTCAAGGGGACTGAAGTACTCTTAACTTGTATTTTTCCACACCTTCATTGGAGAATGAGTTTCTCACATTTCTAAATATGGCCCCTAGACAAATTTGTCTTTTCACACTTTTTAGGGGTTATTTTGTTTTTCTTCCTTGTAATTTGAGTTGATTTTGGTTTTTGTCCTTGTAATTCAAATGAAATATGTTTTTTGTCCCTATAATTTGCCAAGCCAGCACAGTGCCCCTTGAATACGTGGCAATGGTCCGATCAACATATTATGACCATATCAACATTTTGTGTGACATGACTATGTTGATGAATAAAACAAAAGTAATTTGAACAATGACAAATTGAAAGAATGTTTTTTGGAGATTAAAATCCAAATTATATATAAAAGTGAATGTATTTAATCTAAATCTTTAATCAAATATATCAAACTGATTCTTCTCGAGAAGAATCAATTTTGAATTTCAATTTCTGTGTTTATTAGGTTGAAGATATTTGATGGATTAAAAACTAATATATATAGGTTCAATCACATTGGAACAAGTGGAGATGTGTATACGTTCTCATTTTTAATTATGACATTGACAAATTTGAACCATTGATCAAATTTAATGGATTTTTTTTTATGGTTCATTGGCGAGGGACTTAATTGAGCCCAAATTACACCGGTGTAACATTTGAGTAATGTCACACCGCTCAATAACGCTATAACGAATACAAATTTTATAAAATCCACCGTTGGATTGGAAGTTTATATTATAAAGATCATCTATGTTAATTTTTACAAAAATCTAAAATCGTTTGATATGTTATTGAGAACAATCAAAATGAATGGTTTTTGTGTTTTTATTGAATACCGTTAATCTTAATTTGTCTCGATAACATATCAATCGATTTTAGATTTTTATAAAACTTAACATAGATGATCTATATGATATAAACTTTTAATCAAACGGTGGATTTTGTAAAATTTGTATTCGTTATAGCGTTATTGAGCAGTGTAACATTACTCAAATGTTACACCGGTGTAATTTGATCTCTCCCTATATATATATATATATATATATATATATATATATATATATATATATATATATTATTGAACAAATATTTCCCACATGAACAAATTACATAGCCCTACCAAAAAAAAAAAAATAAAGACATAGCCCTCGTGTCACACTCTACTAACAATACAAAACATTACTATATATAGCATGGTAGTAAACTCAAAGCTTCATTGCCTATCATGACCAATCACCCTCTAGCACAATTTGCGTGAGTGTGCGTTCATAAATAATCATCAAAAGCACAATTAGCAACTAATGCATTTTTCTTCTCTCACTTTGGAAACTTTGTTTCCTCTGCTTTTTTATTTTTTCTATGTGACAAAATTTCTTTCACTTTGTCAAAAAAAAATAAATAAATTCTTTCACTTTCACAATAGATGAAGGATTAAGAAAGATCTAATTCTTTTTCTGTTTTTTTGTAAATAGAAAGATTTAATTCTATATACATTAACTTTGTTGTTCTATACTATACATAAAAAATTTAAAAATGGCTACCCCTGATCCAACATGTCCACCAGCAATGAAGGCCACTTCCAATGGGGCATTTCAACATGAAAATCCTATGGATTATGCACTTCCCTTATTAATTGTTCAAATATGTTTGGTGGTTGTTTTTACAAGATTCATTGCATTTCTTTGCAAGCCTCTTAGACAACCTAGAGTTATTGCAGAAGTCATTGTAAGCACTTTTTTCTTCTTATTATTGACCTTTCATTCCTTTCATTTTCCCACCTTAAATGAATACAACCCTAAATATTCTTTTAAAATGTGAATTTCTCTACTATTCACCTTCATGACCAATTCATTTTAGAGATAATTATTTTGATTTGTTATTATATGCATGTGTACGTAATATCAATCAAACGTTAATTTGTTCGTTGACGATTGAAAAAAAATTAAGAGATAATTATATTAATAACTCTTAAACTAAATTTATCTCTAATAATTTGTGTTGAAAACAAATGCAGGGAGGAATATTACTAGGACCATCAGCAATTGGGAGGAACAAGAAATTTCTAGAAATATTTTTCCCTAATAAAAGCTTAACAGTTCTTGAAACACTAGCCAACATTGGCCTTCTATTCTTCTTATTTCTAGTAGGTCTTGAACTCGACATGCGTTCGATAAGAAAAACTGGTTCTAAATCTTTATGCATAGCCCTTGCTGGAATCACAGTCCCATTTCTACTTGGCATTGGCACCTCACTTGTTCTTCGTGCCACGATATCCAAAGACGCCGATCCAACTCCATTTCTTGTCTTCATGGGTGTTTCTCTTTCGATCACCGCCTTTCCTGTCCTCGCTCGAATCCTAGCTGAGCTCAAACTCCTCACGACTGATGTCGGTCGTATGGCAATGTCAGCTGCTGCTGTCAATGATGTTGCAGCATGGATACTACTTGCTCTTGCTATAGCTCTTTCAGGATCAAATTCTTCACCTCTTGTTTCTCTATGGGTTCTACTTTGTGGTGTTGGTTTTGTCCTCTTTGTTATTGTTGCTATAAAGCCTTTACTTGCATTGATGGCAAAACGTTCCCCTGAGGGTGAACCTGTCAAAGAGATTTACATATGCATCACTTTGACACTTGTTTTGGGTTGTAGTTTTTTAACTGATACTATTGGAATTCATGCACTTTTTGGAGCTTTTGTAGCTGGAATTGTTGTTCCTAAAGATGGTCCTTTTGCTGCTGTTTTGACTGAGAAGATTGAGGATCTTGTTATGAGTCTTTTATTGCCACTTTATTTTGTGTCTAGTGGTTTGAAGACTAATGTGGCAACTATTAGTGGAGCACTTTCTTGGGGATTATTAATCCTTGTTATATTCACTGCTTGTTTTGGTAAAATTGTTGGTACTTTAGCTGTGGCATTGATATGTAAGGTTCCTTTTAGAGAAGCAGTCACCCTTGGGTTTCTCATGAACACAAAGGGTTTGGTAGAGCTCATTGTTCTCAACATTGGAAAGGATCGCAAGGTAACTATATTCATCTTCTGATCTTTCATATATCATTAATCAATTTTAAATTAATAAGAGTGTAACCATTTATATTGTTCCCTAAGTTTAAACTATATGAAATCCGTTAAGTTAGTCCTTAAGCTTGATGAAATCTATCAAACTAGTGTCTGATTTTTCTTAGAGGCTAAATAGGTGAGAGCGGGACTTGGATTGTCTGCAGTCAGAAATTCCACACATTCATGCAGTCAGGACATATATCGATGGTCCTTGGGTTGAGATTGAACGTTTTAAATGAAGAATATTTTTAATCTAACATATTGAGTTTGAAATTTGAATTGTCTAATTTTGACCCAGTGGCCATCGATGTGCTAACTGTCTGAATGCGTGGCATTGTGACTCTAAACAATCAGAATTTGAGAGAGTTTAAGGGACTAAATTGACGGTTTACTCAATCAATAGTTAAACCATGTATATTAATTTCTAGTGCAGGTACTGAATGACCAAGCATTTGCAATATGTGTTTTAATGGCATTATTCACTACTTTCATCACCACACCAATAGTGATGGCAGTGTATAAACCAGCTCGGAGAGGATCACCGTACATGCATAAAACAATATTGCGCAAAGATCCAGACACAGAACTTCGAATACTGGCTTGTTTCCACAGCACCTGCAACATTCCTACCTTAATCAATCTAATAGAATCATCAAGAGGAACACGAAAGCGAGGAAAGTTATGCATATATGCAATGCATTTGATGGAACTCTCAGAAAGACCTTCAGCCATATCAATGGTTCATAAGGCAAGAAATAATGGTATGCCCTTTTGGAACAAAAAACAACACGACAACAGCGATCAAATGGTAATTGCATTTCAAGCTTATGGACATCTAAGCAGTGTCAATGTTCGTCCGATGACAGC
Source organism: Trifolium fragiferum (assembly GCA_954870985.1). Classification (NCBI taxonomy): domain Eukaryota; kingdom Viridiplantae; phylum Streptophyta; class Magnoliopsida; order Fabales; family Fabaceae; genus Trifolium; species Trifolium fragiferum. The sequence continues at coordinate 40,561,890 of OX940790.1, read as the reverse complement.
AATTTCATCTCTCAATAACATCCATGAAGACATTTGTTCAAGTGCTCACCAAAAGCGAGTCGCAATGATTCTACTTCCGTTCCACCAACACCAACGTGTTGATGGAAATATGGAATCACTAGGCCATTCATTTCGCGTAATGAATGGCCTTGTACTAAGCCATGCTCCTTGCTCGGTTGGAATTTTGGTCGACCGCAGCCTTGGAGGGTCTAGTCAAGTCCGTGCTAGTGATGTTTCTTACAATGTTGTTGTAGCCTTTTTTGGAGGATGTGATGATCGCGAAGCCCTAGCATACGGTATGAGAATGGCAGAACATCCTGGAATTAGACTCACTGTTATAAAATTTATTACTCCGCCGGGGATAACATTGGCATTTGGTGCTAAATTGATTGGTATAACAGCTAACAAAGATAGGAAAGTAATAAAAATTGCTAGTGGCACCTCACCTGATGAAGATAAACAAGAGGATGACCAATTTTGGTCTGAGTTTTTAGGTGTTTGTTGTAAGAGTGAAGAGTCTATAGTTTATGAAGAAAGGTTGGTAGAAAGTAGAGATGATGTTGTGACTGTATTGAGGGAAAGAAATAGGAGCAATCTGATTTTGGCAGGTCGAATGCCACCAGTGGTACCTTTGCTACATGGAAGCGATTGTGCTGAGCTTGGTCCTGTTGGAAGCTATTTAGCTTCTTCTGAGTTTTCTACATTTTCATCAGTTATAGTTTTTCAGCAATATGATCCTAAAACAGATATTCATCCATTGGTGATGGAGGTTTCTGATTACTCTGACATGCCAGACACACCAATACACGGTGTATAGAATAGATATAGATATAAATATAGATAAGATAATATACACGTTATAATGATCAAGCTAATGGTTCTGTTTGCATGATTTTGGACATTGGCTTTGGATACCATATGCAAAAGGGAAGATCAAGTCAGAAGTTGTATGGTAAATTTGTTTGAGAAATATTTGTCATTATAAATAAGGATTTTGGTCAATCTTATTGAGATGTAATTTCTGTTTCCAATATTGAAGTTTGATCTAAACCAACATTCAAGAAGCAACAAAATGATATTATTTGATTGAAAAAAACACAATGATATTATTTCAATATCTTAGATACTTCAGATTTAAAAGTGGGTGCATGTTTTTAGTCTGTTATTTGTATTACTTGCTAGCCTTTTATTCCATATAATTGGACTAGTTTTAGCCCAGCTTATTTTTGAGCTTGTGCAAACAACTTATACAATTTTTAGGTATTATTATAAGTTTGTCAAGATAGTTTATGATAAAATAAGTTATAAAAATACAATTTTCATCGGTTTGAACTTATAAAATAGCATAAAACCTAATTTATATTGCATAAGATGTTTGCATAAGCTCAAAAATAAGCTAATTCAAACAGGGCCTTAATATAATTTTGTTATAAAAAAAAAAAAATCCTCAAGTTTGATTTCATCTGGTGTCAATTTCGATGGACTAGTTTATACATAACAAAACAAAGGCTCTGGCTTTGAATGAGACCCTCGCAAGTAGGCGATAAGATTGATCCTCTTAAATTAATTGATCCTTGATTCAGATATCAAGTTTAAAAAAAAAATTAAAAAAAAAAACACGTCTAATTTTAACTTTAGTATACAATTAAAAATAAAATATCTCATATTTTCAATATCTAACATATCATTGTATGGAATATGTATCATATTCGATACTTATATCGGTGGTGTCCGTGCTTCATTGCTATTTATCGTTTGTTTCAGAAGAGGGAAAGCAAGAGCATCATTTTTCGAATCATTAATATTAATTAAATAATACACCGTACTCCTAAATTATAAGGAAATTTCTTTTACATGAGAGAATATTCGATGAATGTGAATATTGACCAATACTGCACAAAATGCGATGGAATATCCCTCTATAGTCTATACTACTAGTACTTTCATTCATTAATGCAAGTAGTGCAATAAACAAATCTTTAGAATTATGTTTGTGTAACTGGTGTATAAAATATCAGAAATATTATAAGCTATCAAGCCTCGATATTCTAAAAATGATGAAATATCGCGTCTGATATGTATTTGATACCGATACTCGTCCGATACATTCCGATATTCGTATCGAAAAAGTATCGGTTAAATTTTTATTTTTAAATAAAAAAATAATATCTGATACGCGTCTGATACGTCTCGATACTTGTATCGAAAAAGTATCAGCTAAATCTTTATTTTGACTCTTATATGTTAATCCTCAAATTGTTTTACTCTTGTGCAAGCTTATTGACTTACGTTTATAATAATAATAATAATAATAATAATAATAATAATAATAACTTTTTGTCTTTCAAAAAAAATTATCATTTTTAATATTATTGATTTTAGTCATGTTTATATATATTGTACATTTATATATTTAATTTTAAATTTAATTTTTAAATAACGTATCGCGACAGTATCGGATAGAGATTTTTTAAAAATTTCCCGTATCGGCGTACCGATATCGTATCAGTATCATTTTGCGTATCGAGGCTTCGAATACAACTTGTAGACACATATCCGATACAAGTGTACCTTATTTTTTTCAACTTTTTACAATAGAGGTAAATTTGTGCATATAGTTTTTGACCAAAAATTTGCTCCGTCTAACTAAGACATTGACTCAAATAATTAAAGAATTTCCTTTAAAATAAATTGTTTGAGAGAACCATAATTCAACTTCCTCTCAATTTTCCCTCTCACAAAGTATCGCCATTGTTGTTGAACATCTATCATCAAACCTCACCGTCTTTATCTATCAGTGTGCTTCTCTCTTCTACTCATTTCCTCCTTTTTCTCGGTAAATTTCCACCTTGCCTTTTTTTTCAATTTCACTATTATTTCTTCTTATTCATGTTAGATTTGTGGTTATGATTGATGATATGGGTGGTGACTAACGTAGTAGAGAGAGAGAGAGAGAAATGTATGTATAAATAGTGATTGGTGTGTATTTGTATCTATAATAGTGGAAGGGATATCCATTGCCTTACTAGAAGCTTTGAAAGAAATGGAGAATAGAGGCATCTCTCATGTGATGTTTGAGACGGATTCTAAAAGTATGGTGGATGCAATTCATCATCTTTGCGGCGGTAGTTTCGAATTTAGTTTTTTAATTTTGCATATTAATAATATTTTATCTTGTAATTCAAACTTTAAGGTGAAGTTTATTAAGCGGCAAGCGAATATGGTAGCTCACTCTCTTGCTAGGGCGGCCATTTCTTGGGCTAGTCGCTGTACCTTTGAGACTCTACCTCTTTGTATTACTCCTATTGTGATTAATGAAATGATATAAGTTATTGTGTGTCAAAAAAAAATTACGTAGTGCTTTAATTTTTTTCTCCCTCTATTCCAAATTTTAAAAGAAAAAAAAAATTAATTCCCATTTATTAAGAAACTCAAAATATAATAATGTAAATTATGTCTTTTTGTTTACTCCTTAAAATAAGTTTTATGTTCATTGGTTATTAATTATTGGAAAATAGATAAGAGAGTAAATTAAATACAATTTCCATTTAATTTTATGAAAATAAATAAAAGGTTTAATTACAGTTTTGATCTCTTTATTTTCAACTTTTCGTAATTTTGGTCTCCTATTTTAAAATTCGACAGTTTTGGTTCCCCAACACATATTTTGTCTAAAATATGATGATACAACTGTCATACCCTAATTTTGCCCCACGTAATAAATAATAATATTTTTCTTCATTTTTGCGAAATATAGTAAAATATCAACATTTTGCATAAAAATTCAAAAAAAAATTCTTTTCTCTAATAAATTGTATTTTCTCATGTCATTTGCATTATTATTTTTTTTTAATTTAAAATTCAGATATTCTATTTTTTCTTATTTATTAATGTTTAGTTATTTTGTGAGCAATTAACCCATAAACCAAAAAAATTCAAATCAACTCTACTCATCTCCACCTCATGATCTAGAATCTTCCATCTCTCTCCACCTCACCACTTCATGAAATTCAAATTAAAACAAAACAAAAAATGCAAAAAAATCATTTTTATCATTTCTCTCTTTTGCCCTCACAAACTTCCACCTCACCAAAACTTAAACCTAATTTTCTACTATATAAACCTTCATTTTGCTGCTCAGCAGCTTTGGAGACTAAGGGGGCGCAGCTGGAGAGAAGAGAGAGGAGAGACCAAAATCTAAATCACAAAAACCCTCTCAAAAATCACAATTTTCACAAAAATTTCATTTTTACTCAAATCATAACCAAATCTCGAATTTCTTCTTTAAAACCTTCATCACACACTTCCAGTAGCTGAACCAACACCTTAAAAGCTTCAGAGATCAAGTGGAAATGGTGGATTAAAGCTTAAACTGGTGAGGAGAAAGCTTGAATCTTCTAGGCTAAAATAAAGCTCAAAACAGGTAAGTCTTCGTGAATCTACTCTATTTGCCATGTTGTGATGCTTTTCCATGCTTTAACTTGTTGAAATCTATGCTATTTTGAGTTTGTATGTGGTAGAGCCGAAACTTTATGATTTTTTATTGTTTTTTATATGCATGATCTGGTAAATCTAAGCTCATATTCATGCTCTACGTAATTTTATGGTCAGAATGGTATACTCACATGAATTTTTTGGTTAAGTTTTGAAAATCATGTAGTGTTAATATGAGGGGTTTGTTGCATGTTGCGTTCTGTTTCTATTGAAGAAGATGAATAAGTCGTGGGTCCCACGCGTTTTTATTATTTATTTTCCTGCAACCTTAACAAAACAAACTGTCATGGTGCTATATTTTCCGTTCCTTAACTAAACAAAGAAAAACAAACAGCGCCGATCCCGAAGTCTTTTTCCCTGCCGGCTGCGCAGCCTTTTTTATTTTTGTGACGCGCGCGTGCAGTACACGCGCCGGCTGTCACGCACAGCTTTGTACCGCGCGCGTGGCTGCACGCGCCAGACTTTTTTTATTTTTTATTTTTTTCTGTTCTGTTTCTTTGTGGATTGGGCTCAGGCCCAGTTTTCCTGATGTACCCCCTGTTTCGCTTCACCCCTTCCTGCAGTTTAAACTTAATTAATTTTTTAGCTTATTCAAATAAGCACTTATTTGGACAATAGCTTATCTAAGCTTATTGAGCCAAATATTTGTGCAAACAATAAAGTGATTTTGCATCACTAATTTTTTAATTTAAAATTGTCAATTTATTTTATAAGTCCTTTGTGCACTTTAATTCATATTTGTTTATGCATTGATTCGTTTACTCGTTCATGCTTTGCTTATTTAAATTGTTTGCATACATGTTTATTTAATCGCATCGCATATTATCATCATTAGGTTGCTGTTAATTGATATTACTATTATAATTGCTTCTCTCATATATCTTTGACTGTTTGATCTCTTTTCATAATAAAAAAACTAAACTAAAAACATTTTCACAATAATTAAAGGATGAAAAAGGGGGAACCTGACGTATGACTTGTTTCCGCCCCGGACACTTTGGACCCCTGACGTATGGCTCGTGGTCGCAAAGTGTTCTCGTTTTAAAATCAACTCAACCCACTTAAATCTCTTATCAAAATAAACCCGATGATGTTTTATCCATTCCTCTGACACATACAAAGCTTAGCTCCTGATTAGGACATACAAGCACTGTTGTATCAGCGGAATGCGAAATAAGCATCGTCTGTTAACAACTCTTTCTCCGAAAATGGATACACGTTTTATCTATTCCTCTGACACATACACAGTTTAAGCTCCTGGTTAGGACATACAAGCATTGTTGTATCAGCGGAATACGAAATAAACGTTATCCGCTAAAAACAACAAAACCGACAAAAAAATTTTACCAGAACTACGTGAGTTTTGAGTTTCCCATTGCACCTGGGAATACGTAGGAGCGGGCTCCTACAATCGTCAAACTCGTTAATAAATTTTTTTTTTTTTTTGTTGATTAATAATTGGAGTAGAATTGAATAGGCAAATAACCGGTAATAGAGCAGTTAATGTAAACCTGAAAGCAATCGACCGTAAACCTCTGAATGGTTCTCATCGAGTACGATGGGTGCGAGGGGTGCTAACACCTTCCTCTCGCACAACCAACTCCCGAACCCGCCATGGTTCTTTAACCATGCTAACCAAAGGTTTTCGCGGTATTTTCTTTTCCCTCTTTGGGATAAATAAACATCGATGGCGACTTCATTGTTATATGAGAAATTTTCCAGCCGCTACAACAACATGTTTTAAATTAACTTTATGAAAGATTTTTCTTAGAATTTCATCGATGTTGATATTTTCTCATCATCGAATCATATACCACATCGTTTAAATGATATCATATCGTCAATTTATAGTTAAAAATTATGATTGGGGGACCAAAACTGTCGAATTTTAAAATAGGGGGACCAATTCTGCAAAAAGTTGAAAATAGAGGGACCAAAACCGCAATTAAGTCTAAATAAAAAGATAAATATTGAGTAAACCATCAAATTAGTCCCTAATTTTATAAGGTACTCTCAAAGGTCCTTGCTTGACTTTATAGATATTTTAAAAAGGTTCCCGACTCTATCAAATTTGACTCATATTAGTCTTTTTCACAATATATAGGATTAAATTAGTAGTAAGTGAATAAAGTTAGAAATCAAATTGATAGTAAGTTGTTAAATTATAGGACTTAATTGATAGTAACCGGTTAAATATATGAACCAATTTGACACTTTAATAGGGTGAGAACCCTGGATGGGGTGGGTAGGTTAGCCGATTTGAGCAAGGGTTTAAGGAGTTAAAAGTTCAGAGTTCAAGTGTTTAGAACTTAAACTCCGTACGCTGAACTTTATATACTTAAATTATGTACGTTGTTTCGTTTTTTGTTTTTGTTATGTTCATTTTTTCGTTTTCAGATATGGAGCTTCTTTTTGTTTTGGCTATGAAGTCGGTGGCTGTGCAAGGCTGAGAAGTGTGTGAGGGATGGGTTGTTGGTAAGGGTGCTAGTGCTGTTGGGTGTTGGTGTCTCTAGTTTTGGACGGGTGTTGGTACTAGTGAGGGTGGGTTCTAGTTGGTTGTTTGTTTTTAGACGTGGTTGGATTCGACTCCAGCCAAACGTGGTGATGTGTGGCAGCTCCGGTGTCTTCCAACGACATTATTGGTGGTGATGAGATGGAGTTGTAGTGATGAGGTGATGAGATGTTGATGTGTTGGATCTGATGCTGTCAGTGTGTGGTTGATGTCGTGCTGTTTAGTTTTCATTGATATTTGATTATCTGAACGTTTCCAAATCTTTTGAGATTTGCATGATTCTTTTTGAGTCGCTGAGGGTTTTCAAATCTGTTGAGATTTGCAAGATTCTTGTATCTGGTTGAACTCTACCGTATTGATGTTGACTATTAGTTCTCTTTCTATTGGTATCCATCAACTTTCGACTCAAGGAGCTGCTTTTTGAATTATGATGGGCCGAGCACTTTTGATTCGAGTTCGGGAGTTAGTATCTAGTGGCGGCATCTCTACGGGTTGGGTTGGTGTTTGTCATTGGTGAATTTCAATTGGTGTACTATAAGGGATGGATTAGGGTGATGTTTTGATGTACTTTTTGATTGGTTAAAGTATTCAAGGTTTTAAAAAACGCCCCTGTACCGTGATTTTGGCCGTTACAAAACGGTATCTCAAGTGGTCGTTACCGTTTTCCTCCGTTTGAACGGTGAGAAAGAAAATCACAGCCAAAACGCCGTTACGGCCGCAACAACACGCCGTTATGGCCGCTGTTGGACATTGCCTTGAAAACTCAGAAACAGGAAAAAACAGGAACAGGTGCTGCCATCTGCGCCCAGGCGCAACATCTCTGCGCAGGGCGCAGCATTGCTGAAGACTGGAGCTTTTGCTTCCGCCATCTGCGCGGGGCGCAGGATGGCTACGCGGGGCGCAGGCCCGCGAGCCTATATAAGGCTGTTTGCGTTTTCTGAGTTGTATAAGGGGATTTTTAGGGTTTCTGGAGCCAACACAAAGACTAGGGTTAATAGAAAAAGTTCTTGAGAAGACTCTAGGGTTGGGGAAACATTCTATCACCTTGGGAAACACTTGGAATTGAATCTCTTGGTCACGGGGAGAGATTCGGGACTAGGGTAGAATTAGGAAAACACTAATTCTTGTAACTCTTGTGGAGAATCTTATTGTAATCAAGGTTTCTATTGATAAGTGGAACGGAGAGGGTCGCCCTCCCCCCAGATTAGGTTCATTAACACCGAACTGGGTCAACAAATTCTATTGTGTTCTTTACCGCTTTCTCTGTTTGTTCTTGTTCGTGATTATATTGCTATTCTCGCTTATTGGTTGCTTAATTTATTTGCTCCACACACTAAAGGTTATTGGTGTGAGTTAATCGAATTCGCAACAATTGGCGCCCACCGTGGGGCAAAGGATCAAACGAATTGAGTACCATGGGTTCTAAGTGGGAGATTGAGAAATTCACCGGGAGTAACGACTTCGGTCTGTGGAAGGTGAAGATGAAGGCGATATTAATCCAACAGAAGTGTGTTGAGGCGTTAAAGGGTAAGACACTGATGCCGGCAAATCTCTCGGATGCGGAGAAAACTGAGATGGATGAGAAAGCACTTAGTGCTATTATTTTGTGCCTCGGTGATAAGGTTTTGAGAGAGGTTGCCAAGGAGAAGACGGCCGTGGAGATGTGGACCAAACTTGAATCATTGTATATGACCAAGTCCCTGGCACATAAACAGCTATTGAAGCAACAACTGTACTTCTTTCGTATGGTTGAGAACAAATCTGTGGTGGAGCAACTTACGGAGTTCAACAAGATTGTTGATGATTTGGCGAACGTTGATGTGAGTTTGGAAGACGAAGACAAGGCCTTTCATTTGTTGTGTGCTTTTCCCAAGTCACTTGAGAATCTCAAGGATGCATTACTGTATGGTAAGGAAGGCACTATCACCTTGGATGAAGTTTCATTGGCTTTGAGAACCAAGGAATTGACTAAGCTGAGAGACTTGAGGGTTGATGATAGTGGAGAAGGATTGAATATGGCGAGGGGTAGAAGCGAGAACGAAGGCAAAGGGAAAGGGAAGAAGAATTGGTCCAAGTCTAAGCCAAGTGGTGATGGTGGTGGCAAGTTCAAATGTTACCATTGTCATGAACCGGGTCACTTCAAGAAGGACTGTCCTCGGAGAGGGGGCGGTGGTAGTTCGTCGGCTCAGGTTGCCGTTAGTGATGTAGCTCATGAGGAAGGCTATGAGACTGCGGGAGCACTCATAGTCACATGTTGTGAACCATAGATGATTGTTCAGCCTGGAGAGGCGGTGGTAAGAATACTCAACATCAGCCTGGAGAGGCGGTGATAATAATACTCAACATCAGCCTGGAGAGACGGTGCTAATAATACTTAGGTTACTACAGAAACAACAACGTTATTATGAGGATGTGAAGGCACTAGTGGAAGTTGGGAATCGGTGGAGCTTTGAGTCATGTACTCCTATCACATGTGGTTTGAAGAATGAATACCGTGAAAATCCTAGAGCTAGTTGAAGGTGGAGTTCACTTTGAAGACGGGAAGGCTTGAAAGGTTTGAGGTATGGTTTTTCGGTTGTCTTGCGATGTTTGACAATCGTGTGATTCTTTTACATGATGTGAGGTATGTTCCTGAACTTTGATGCAAGATAGTTGGTTCTATTATTGGTTATGCATTGGATACTAGTGGTGATTCTCATGTGGTTGAGTTGTGGGACTTCGGGTGGACTTGTTAGTGACATGGGTTTAGTTGAACTAGTGAACGAGGTTTACTAGGTGTTGGAACTGAATGGGAAGTGTTGGAGACTAACAATGGCTTGAAGTGTGTTTCGGAGTAGTTGAATAGTTTTGCGTTACAAGGTGAAAGACATAGTGGATATACCGGTTTGAGTCTTTGGTGGAGGAATCTCGGTTTGAGGTGGAGTTTGTTACTAGTGGTACTAGAGGAAGACAAACAATCAACAATTACTCTTGGCTATCTAGTGAGGGATAGGGAGGAGAGTGGTAATGTTGCACCAAAGTGGTATGGCTATGGGGACCTTGTGTGTTATGTTCCGATTGTGGCTGAAGAGGTGCAAAACTTGGAAGATCTTCAGGGAGGCAATTGGAAGTTGGTGACAATCAGACTTGGGAACTTGTAGGGCTATTGAAGGTAGTTGGATACAAGGAAAGTCTGATGTTGCAGCTTGTGGAACTTAGCTAAAATTCCAAGGCTAAGTTGAGAGGCAAGCAATTCTTCTGGAGGACGGACATGAACAATCCGGGGACTGAAGAGTGTGTGGTGAAGCTTGTAGAATTGTCCTAAAATTCCAAGGGCAATTGGAGGCAAGAGTTTCTTTGAGAGTATGAAGCGGTTCACTTCGGGGTTCAAAGAAGGTGTGGTGTAATCATGGTGGTTGATGGGAAGTTGGCATCACCATCGTTTTGAAGGCAAGGTGGAGATTGTTGGACATTGCCTTGAAAACTCAGAAACAGGAAAAAACAGGAACAGGTGCTGCCATCTGCGCCCAGGCGCAACATCTCTGCGCGGGGCGCAGCATTGCTGAAGACTGGAGCTTTTGCTCCTGCCATCTGCGCGGGGCGCAGGCCCGCGAGCCTATATAAGGCTGTTTGCGTTTTCTGAGTTGTATAAGGGGATTTTTAGGGTTTCTGGAGCCAACACAAAGACTAGGGTTAATAGAAAAAGTTCTTGAGAAGACTCTAGGGTTGGGGAAACATTCTATCACCTTGGGAAACACTTGGAATTGAATCTCTTGGTCACGGGGAAAGATTCTGGACTAGGGTAGAATTAGGAAAACACTAATTCTTGTAACTCTTGTGGAGAATCTTATTGTAATCAAGGTTTCTATTGATAAGTGGAACGGAGAGGGTCGCCCTCCCCCCAGATTAGGTTCATTAACACCGAACTGGGTCAACAAATTCTATTGTGTTCTTTACCGCTTTCTCTATTTGTTCTTGTTCGTGATTATATTGCTATTCTCGCTTATTGGTTGCTTAATTTATTTGCTCCACACACTAAAGGTTATTGGTGTGAGTTAATCGAATTCGCAATGAAATACCCGTTACGGCCGCAAAAAAACAGAATAGAATTCATAAAGTAGAGAAGGAATCTCAATTCTAAATACAATTTCATTACTTGCTTCCTCCTTCATTGTACAGATCTAGTTCTGCTTCTCCATTTGACTCTCTTTTAGTTTGGGTGTTGTGTTTGTGTCGTGTGTAAGAGAGAGATGAGATTTTAGAGAGGAAAACTTGAGAAGTGTGTGTTCCATGTTGGTTGTTGATGAGGAAAAAGAAATGGAAAGAAGAAACTAGAAATATTGTGACTCAATGAGACCATGGAGCTGTGTTGGTTTTAGGGCGGTGGAACTGTGTTGTGTTGCCTTGCATGAAAGAAGAAACTAGAAACAGAGTGAGACAGAGTGACTCAATGAGTGGAGAGTAATTGCTTATGTTATTTATGTGGTTGTTGGCTTTTTTATTTTTGGCTCTTATTTGCTTATTTTTACTCAAATAATTAACTACTAGTTTATTATATATTATATGAAAATATAAATAATTTTAACACTATTTGTGCAAAGTTGTGATAAATTCACACCGCGACAACCGTAATTTGCGATACAGCATCCGCAACAGCCGAAATCGCGAAAACCTTAACGCGACCGCAACCGTGACCGGTACCGATATTTAAAACCTTGAAAGTATTCTCATCACTTTTCATCTCATTATATAATCCAACAATTCCTTATACTTCTTGTTTAAGAAATTGTTCAATAATAAAATTTAGCCGATTCAAAAAGAAAATCTAAATCAAACTGCATATAATTCTAATCTTCAAATCAGTTTTTTTTTTCCTTCTTTTTTTCATCTCAAAACCAATCTACACCTCACAAGAAACACTCTTAGTTTTTTTTTTTTGACTTAAGGAAACACTCTTAGTTATAATATGTATTGTGTGAAGACAAATAATTATTGAGTTGACATTTGAAATTGTAAAATAAATAATACAACCTGTAACTTACTTGTCTTGGGAGTTGGAACTTACGTAACAGAATATACTCTTTCAATTTTATATATCTATATATGATATGATGGTGCCAATTTCATGTCTCAGTTACCACCTCCACTAGACTGCAAGCATGACCCTCATATGGAATACTTGCTTAACATTATGCTTCTCCTACTTCTAATGGCATTCAAAAATGGACAAAAACCAATTCAAAAATGATCAACCTCCCACCAGGACCTACACCTCTTCCCTTCATAGGAAACCTCCATCAATTAGGAAAAAAGCCACACAAATCCTTAGCTAAATTAGCTGAAATTCATGGTCCAATCATGAGTCTAAAGCTAGGCCAAATAACAACTATAGTTATTTCTTCACCCAATATGGCCAAAGAAATACTCCAAACCCATGATCATTTATTATCAAATAGAGTCATTCCTAATGCTGTACAAGTTCATGACCATCACAAATATAGCATTACATTCTTACCAATTTCACCACTTTGGAGAGACTTAAGAAAAATATGCTATAATCAATTATTCTCTAACAAAACACTTGATGAGACTAAACGAATTAGGAGCCAAAAACTTCAAGAATTTCTCAATGATATTAACCAAAGTAGTCTTATTAATGAAGCTGTTGATATTGGAAATATGGCGTTTAAGACCGCGATTAATTTGTTGTCTAACATAATTTTCTCTTTAGATTTGGTTGATTTTGCTGGCTCAGTTGGAGATTTTAAGGAGCTAGTTGTGAATATAATGGAAGAATGTGGAAAACCAAACATTGCTGATCTTTTTCCTACATTGAAGATGTTTGATCCACAAGGTATTAAAGGTCGTACATCTATTTATGCCGGCAAGATTATTGATATCTTCAAAAGTTTGATTGATCATAGGTTGAAGCTGAGGGAAGTCCAAGGTTTTGACACAAACAATGATATGCTAAATACATTTCTCAACATTGATCAAGCCAATAACCAATATATGAACAAAAACAAAAACATATTTAAAAATTGGCCACGTCAGCTCTAAATCCAGTCATTGACTATTTTTAAAGTTTTGAGATATTGCAGGGACTAAAATCAAATATATTTTTTTACGGGGATTCTTTTCAAAACAAAACATAATTGCAGGGATCAAAAATATATTTAAACCAATAATTATTATAAATTTATTAGTGTCATATATTTCTTTTTGACACAATAAGCTAAGTGTGTCATATAATTAAGATTGATAGCATGGTGTCCATTGATTGTCCCTGATTAATTAAATCTATTTTTCTTTGTATAGTTGATCATATTTTAGCTTGAAAATAACTAAACGGTAATTGTAGATCTGATATATATATTTTTAACTAATTTACTTGAAGTGGTTTAATGTTTTATTTGATTAAAAAAATAATCTATAATTTTGATTATTGAAAGATCAAAGTTCAATTGAAAAAATTAATCTATAATTATATAATATAATTTGATTCAAATTGTCCCGAGTTCGAACCCGAATTCCTGCACATATAATGTGATGTCTTTACCAACTCAGTCAAGCTATTTCTCTTTTACCTAATTGATAAGTGAAAAGTTGTACCTTTAACAAATTGACCAATGAAATCCATTGTATCGTGTATGGGTTTATACATGTCTATAAGTGCATTATAATTTTGTTCAATTATTTTTAGAAGATATTGAAAATCTTTTTTTTTTTTGGTACATTATTGAAAATCTGTTTTATTAATGAAATACATACCATTTGATTAGTGAAAGACCATCCATGTTCTAACTAATACCAGTCAAAAATATTTGTAATATGTATATTATAATTTTGTTTAAATTTATATAGAAGATATAGAAAATATATATTAATGAAATATATATTTCTTTTAACTAATTGATTTGTGATTGCCCGTATTCTAACTAAAATTGACTAGTGAAAATCATTTGTTATGTCCATGGTTTATACAATAAATTATAATTTTGTTCAAATTTTTATCAGACTTTATTTGTTGCGGGTACGGACACAATTTCATCTACGTTAGAATGGGCAATGGCAGAATTGCTCAAAAATGAAAAGATTATGTCCAAAGCAAAACATGAGTTAGAACAAATAATTGGCAAAGGAAACTCAGTTGAGGAATCAGATATTGCAAAGCTTCCTTATTTGCAAGCAATAGTAAAAGAGACTTTTCGATTGCATCCTTCAGTTCCATTTTTAATCCCCAGAAAAGCCAATGCAAATGTAGAAATTTGTGGCTACACAATCCCAAAAGATTCACATGTGTTGATCAATATATGGACTATTGGTAGAAATTCAAGTATTTGGGAAAATGCAAATTTGTTTTCACCAGAGAGATTTTTAAAATCGAAAATTGATGTTAAAGGTCACAATTTCGAATTTATACCATTTGGTGCAGGAAGGAGAATTTGTCCAGGTTTGTCGCTGGCTACCAAGATGTTGTATTTGATGTTGGGCTCATTAATAAATTGTTTTAATTGGAAATTTGAAGATGGAATGAAAATAGATGTGTTAAAAATAATATAAAATCATTGATGTGTCAAATCCTAACAGTTTAAGCTTTTGGGATAATTGGTTAATTGACATGGTATCAGAGCCTCTATGACTAAGTGGTCTAGGGTTTGATTCTCGCTCCCCTCACTTTCTAATTAAAAGTGGAATTTAAGCATATGGTAGGTGGGCCTATGCATTATCCACGCTTCAAGTCCAAGTTGGCTCTTGCGTGAGGGGGCGTGTTAGAAATAATATAAAATCATTGATGTGCCAAATCCTAACAGCTTAAACTTTTGGGATAATTGGTTAATTGACAAGATGATATGAACATGGAGGACAACTTTGGGATGACATTAACAAAGGCACAACCAATAAGAGTCATTCCAGAAAGAAAGAAAAATACAATTAATTAACTAGGGGTATTTGGAGAAATTCTGCAATTTCATAATGTAATTATATATATATTTATAGTAGTGTTTCAACATATCTATAGAAATAGTTATTTCATGTTTGATTTTTCTTTGAGTTAGAGCTTCAGAGCATTGTATGAGAAACAAGGTGATTATATACACAAAATTTTAGTAGTCATTTCTTCAAATGAGATCTTTTATATATAAAGAAATTTGAAGATGACCATTGCGGAGAATATATGGTAGCCAGCTAAAATAGTATAATCTTTGGTGATGAATTTGGATACTTTGGACAAGATAGAAAAAAAGTTCTACTACTTGTTCTTTTTCAAACGGCGCTTAACCATTTTGAGTAAGTATGGTACACTAATACAATACACTTCTCTAATAGATAAAGATAATATACTATGATTGTTCTTTCATCAAGGGAGGTCATCGGAGATTATTCTTCAAACATTCCAATAGCAGGTGACATCCTTGTGAAGGAAATAATTTTCTTCTTCATAGTCTGAGATGCATCTTCTGAAGGTCTTCAGCTTCTGAGACCAACCCTCTTCTGATGCTTCTTCAGAGTCTATCTTGAATGTTGCTTCTGAGGGTCTTCAGAGCTTGCATCTTTTACTAGCTTCTGATGATCTTCAAAGTATCCTTCATAGCTTGGCTTATCTTCTCCTCTTTTATGTTCTTAGTGGTCACGAAAATTTTATCTTATAATCCTACACACTAGAACAATTATCAATAACACCAATTATTTGTCATTTTGACACTTTTGTTATTATCAAAACCTTTAAACCACTAGGAGAGTTTTGTCATGCCCACTTTGTTCCAACAGCGGACCTCTCAACCTCACCAAGTCCCTTAAGAAAAAAGCTCTTGATACCAATTGTTGGTTTTTTTTAGAGGAAGAGTGAAATGAAACTCACACAATTTTATTGATATTATCGTCTTTTAAATACATGATAAACACAACATAAAAAAAATAAACATAAATCAGAATTAAACTGCCTTTAATTTGTAACATACCCACTAATACTCATAATTCCTTTAGTGAAAACTTGTAACAATAGGTATCCTAAGAAACTCAATAAACTCTACGATAATAATAATAATAATAATGGTCATGCTAAACAGTGCACCAGGTGCACTTGTTAAACATTTCAAAAATAGAAATAAAACAAAAAGTTAATGTTAATAAAATAACTTTTTACACTTTTGATGTATTGAATGCACGCATTTCAAGATAGACTTTCTTTATTTATGTGCTTAACTAGTGCATCGGGTGCACTATTTAACATTTTCCTAATAATAATAATAATAATAATAATAATAATAATAATAATAATATTTCAACCGACATAATTATTTCATCTTATTTCAATAAATTTCTATAAAATAATTTATGAGTGCAAGTGTTAATTAATGTTAATCAATATATTTGCAAGGCTACTAGAGCTAATGTCAGATGTCTCCTCTGTATTTTTCAATTATATGGGGAAGCTTTTGGTCGGTTTATTTAAAAGGCAAAGAGTATGTTCTTTCTGGAAGCCATGTTTACTTCTTGTTAGGTTAATTGTCAAGTTCCATATCACTCAGTTTCTTAAATAAATAAAGAGGTTAAAAATATTAGCTATTGGAGAAGTTTCACGTTGCTTAGTTTGGTGAAACAAGGGGAAGACCAATGCTATTGATGACAAGAATTTCTGTAGTATTTTTAGGTTAGTTTTAGTAGTTAGTTGAAGACTTTAAAGACCAATTACTAGGGATGGCAATTTACCCATACCCAGTGGGTACCCATAAAAAATACCCACGATGGGTAGGGTAAAAATCCGCATTTTGGATATGGGCATGGGTATGGGTAATTACCCACAAAATTAAGCGGGTATGGGTGTGGGTACGGGTACCTTAGGTATCCACCCCATATACCCATAGTATATATTTATTTTTTTTAATTATATTATTATATAATAATATATATATTTATTTTTATAAAATACAACATTATTATATTATTACACATTTTGAATAGAAAAATGTTTATTTATAACATAATGTAAATATGTCAATAGAGAAATTAATTTTAGGATGATTTTACTAATAATTTTGTTTATAATTTCCATGAATCAACATTAAAATCTTTGAATTTTTTTAAATTCTATTAAAATGATATGATATTTTATAATTGATCGATTTATTTTTAAAAAAAATGCGGGTAACGGGTACGGGTATGGGTACTTAGGTACCCATATGGCATGGGTACGGGGACAAAAATTGTCACCCACGCGGATATGGGGATGGGTACGGGTATTTTTTTCAAACTGCGGGTATGGGGATGGGGACTATAGTACCCTACCCATACCCTACCCATTGTCATCCCTACCAATTACAAGCAAAAACCTGAAGAAGTTAAGTTATTTGTAGAAGAAGACTAGAAAATAAGAAAATGCCAAAAAAGAGAGTAAAATGGGGCAAAATGGTGCGCCATCATACCACGATGGAATCCCGTTATGGCACAATGGATATGTTTCAAAAATATAAGATTGCTTTCAGAAAATAGGCAACAAACTGCCTTCATCGTGCAACAATGGTATTTATCATGGCACGATAGTTCAATTAACCCAAGCCCCAAAAACTATAAATAGAACTCTCCTCCATAATTATTCATTCATAAAAATACAATTCAGTATTCTAAAAAGTATTCAAGTCTGTTAGGAGCAAGGAGGGCAAATGAGCTTTCATCAGCAGGGGAAAGGTAACTTGCTCAGGAAGACATCTACTCCATTAGCATGCATAATTCTTTTCTTGTAACTTAATTGTGTAGATTAGTAGCTAGATATCTTTAGGTTTAGGTGGAGAAGATGAACTCCCTTAGGAATGTTTGAGAACATGTAATTGGTACCATAAGTCTATAATAATATTTATTATTCAGTCTATGTATTTCCTATTCTTTACGCATTAAAACGACATAATTTCGACTTTTAGCCACTGATCGAGGAACGCTGATAGAATTAGTATTTGGTCACAAATTAGACTGATAGTCCCGAACAATAAATCATTGTGTTAGTTTCTTAAAAACAAAAACTCCGACATAATGCTAGTGGTAAAAGGATTAATTGAACTTAATAATCGCATATATGTTAACTCAATCTCTTAACTAGGGTACATAACACCATGAATTAGGCTCTCGTGGGATTAATTTAAACCTAACATTCTTCATTTATTCACCTCAATAATGAATGAATTTTTAGTCACTTGACTAATCGACTACCTAAATAAAAAACATAAACATTGAAATATTATTACTTTAAATAATTAAAAAAATAAAATTAAAGTTTTTTAAAAATTATTTTTTTTAAAAGGGAAAACTCACTCTTAATTAATTAACACTGTATCGGTCATTGGTGTCTATCTTCATAATCCTTCACCATCACTGTTCTTCTTTTTCTTCTTCTTCTCACTCTCATCTTCTACTTCTTCTCGTTTCTGTGAATTGAATATGACAGCTGGGAGCATGAATTACGTATTACCGCCATTCTTAAGCAAAACCTACGATATGGTTGACGACTCTTCAACTAACTCGATCCTTTCATGGGGTAAAAACGACAACACCTTCGTCGTTTTCAGTGCCGCTGATTTCTCCAAACACATCTTGCCCAAATATTTCAAGCACAACAACTTCTCCAGCTTCGTCAGGCAATTGAATACCTACGTATGTTAATTCATTATTTAATTAATTATTAGGGTTTTTCAAACTCACTTTGCTTTCGATCTATTTATTTACTTACAGTAACCGATCTAATTTAGTTTTTAGTTATTGTTATAGAGTAGACGCGATCAACGACGATTTGATTAGGTTTTGCAATCAGATTAATAGAATTTATTTATTTATAAATTGTTCAGTGATTGTAATTGTAACTTGGTGATTGGAGGGGGAGCTGTGGTTTTAATTAGAAGCTCAAGTTTATAGAGAAATTACGTTCAGGACGCATTTAGGATTGTAAATGCAAGGATATAATTAGCTGCCACTGTTTCCATGATGCCGCTGATGCCATCGTTGTACCAGGAATATTTTCTAAGAATTGGATATTGAAAACATTTCTAAGAGTTTCATGGAAGGAATGTTTCAAACCAGCAACTTTTTGCAGCATTTTGTGGAACGTTAGAACAGAATTTTACACGGTAAGTAGAAAAGTGACTAATCAAATAATAGGATTCTAGGTCTCCTATCAGGGATTCCTTAGTTAGTTAGTCATCAAAATCACGATAATTGTTCTAGTGTTTTTTTTTTTTAAAATAGAAAATGTTGCAGTTAGTTGTTATTTTTACAGGGTCTGTTTGGGACGAGGATTTTTTAGGGCAAAATTTATAGTTTAATTTATATTTTTGAGTGTTGAAAGAATACCATGATATATGATTGTATAACAATTAAATCACACTTCATTTTTTGGAACATTTGATAACTTTTATAATTTAGAAAAGAAAAACAACTTAACAAGCCCTCCTATCCAAAAAGACCCTTGGGTAGAGTTGGACGCATGATCTCCTTGTTACTCCAACCCCTATGTTTTTCCCACAAACAACCTTATCATTCACTACTAGTTCTAGTGTTGTTTATGATAATTTACCTTTACGTAATATACTTGCAAAGTATTACATTTTAGTTGTTCATCCTCGTCTTCTTGCATTGTTAATACTACTCATGTAATCATCTTTTTTATTCATAACCAGGGTTTTAGAAAGGTTGACCCTGATCGCTGGGAATTCGCACATGAAGGGTTCTTAAGGGGTCAAAAACAATTGTTGAAGACTATCACTAGGAGGAAATCTACTAATGCAAATGGTAATAGTCAGCAACCATCTAAGGTGCAGAACCCACCTGTTGGGTCATGTGTTGAAGTGGGGAAGTTTGGAATTGATGAAGAGGTTGAAAGACTGAAACGGGATAAGAATGTTCTTATGCAGGAACTTGTTAGGTTAAGACAGCAACAACAAACGACTGATAACCAATTGCAAAATGTTGGGCAACGTGTGCAAGTGATGGAGCAGCGTCAGCAACACATGATGTCGTTCCTGGCAAAGGCCATGAATAGTCCGGGCTTCATGGCTCAGTTTTCACAGCAGCAGAATGAAAGTAATAGACATGTTAATGCAGTTAAAAAGAGACGGCTCCAGAGACAGGAAGAAGATGATTTAGCCACCAAGAATCCCCATAATCGTCTTGATGGACGTGTTGTCAAGTACCAGCCTTCGATTAATGAGGCTGCTAAAACATTATTTAGCCAGATAATGCAAATGAACAATTCTACAAGGATGGACTCCTCCATTAAGAATCTTGATGCATTCCTTATTGATGATATTCCTTCAGCCATTCCATTAGATAGCAGTAGTTCCTCCACCCAAGTATCTGGTGTAACACTTTCTGAGGTTCCACCTATTTCTGGGCAGTCGAGCATGGCAGTAGAATCTCAATTTCCTGTTAGTTGTATGACCAGTAGCATGTCTGAGGTACAATCTTCACCTGCTGTGTTGACTGACTGTGTCAAAGCAGCTGAGTTTCCTGAATTTACAGCAGCACATAACTATCAAGACAATGTTTTGGATTTTGGTAAAGTTGAAGGGATGGCTACAGAAAGCAGCTTCATGAATCCTAATCAAAATTTTGCGGGGTCTGTCGGTGAGAATGACGAGGAGTTGGACGACCTATCTGCTGTTTTGAATGGGACACAGTCCTTGGAAATTGATGCTTTTTCTCCTAATGCAAATGAAATTTCTAAGCTTCCAGGAATCAATGATGAATTATGGGAACTGTTTTTTAGGCCAAGCCCACTTACTGGAGACACAGATGAAGATAAAGGTAGCTTCTCTCTAGGATATGGTTTGACTAAGGACCAGGAATTGTCATTAGATAAGGAGATTCAACAAGAAAAGATGGACAAGAAACAACATATGGACCATCTTACTCAACAGATGGAACTTCTTGCATCAGACTCATCATTGTGTATATAATATACTTTATATATATGTTTTTTGCAACTAAAGGTAAAACTTTCATGCTTGCCTTGCTGGTTCTAAATTTATCATCGTTACTTGACTTGAAACTAGTGTAAAATTGTCCGTCATTATTAGCATGCTCCAATACTGTCTTGCCTTCTTCAATATGATGACTGTTGTACAGATTGGGAAAAATATATTTTTACATGAATGTCTATATAAACATCTTATGTTGTTCCTAAATGTGTATATTATTTATACATAAGTATTTTTTTTACATTCCTTTGATGTACTATAGATGGACAACATTTGTTCAATATTCCTTACATGCTTGGATACATATTGGTGAGGTTTGGAATTGGAATCCCTTTAAAACGGTTGGGACATGGGACGAAGAGGATTGGAAGAATGCTGAGTATTTTTGTATTTTATTTTCCAATATTATTTGTTCATGATTCCTGCAGAGGTTGATGTCCTTTGCTGCTGGAACGACAAAGCCATGCTTCCTACTTCTACAAAAACACCTGATAGATATCAACAAACAAATTCTCCTCCACCAAGTTTCATGTTGTACTCTATTTGGGAGGCCGAATGAAGTTTTATTTTAATCTCATATTTTCTTATATTTTGAATTTGATTTTGAAAACTATGTGTTGTGCTCTTTCTGGCCATGGTTATGATCATATTATCGATGGATTTTGTAAACTTTTTTCTTTTCATATCCTCTCTTGAAGCCATCTCCTCTTCTCATATGTGGTAATATTTTACCCACAATGTTATGATTGCATTTTTGTGTTGTTTCCTTCAGCATTATCTACTCCAGAGGGTTAGTACTAACATCACCCAATCCGCGTTCAATTTCAGTATTCACCCATTAATGAGATAGAGGCTTGCACTTCTGATTAGTACTTCGATTTTTCCTAAAGAGATGAATTAAGAGCATCAAATTACCCAAGAGGGAAAAAAAAACCATCAATCCCTTTGACATAGGGATGGTAATTTACCCATACTCAGTGGGTATCCACAAAAAATATCCACGACGGGTAGGGTAAAAATCCGCATTTTTGATATGGGCATGGGTATGGGTAATTACCCACAAAATTGAGCGGGTATGAGTGCGGGTACGGGTACCTTAATACCCACTCCATATACCCATATAGTATGTATTTATTTATTTTAATTATATTATTATATAATAATATATGTAATTATTTTATAAAAAATACAGCATTATTATACATTTTTAATAAAAAAAATTATTTATTTATAACATAATGTAAATATGTCAATAGAGAAATGAACTTTAGCATTATTTTACTAATAATTTGGTTTATGATTTTCATGAACCAACATTAAAATCTTTGAATTTTTTAAATTCTAATAAAATGATATGATATTTTATAATTGATCAATTTATTTTTAGTAAAAATGCGGGTAATGGGTACGGGTACTTAGATATCCATAGGACATAAGTACGGGGACATAGATTGTCACCCACGCGGGTATGGAAATGGGTACGAGTATTTTTTTAAACTGTGGGTATGGGGATGGGAACTATAGTTGCCATCATCCCTACTTTGACAGTTGAATATCCCAAATGAGGCCATGACATCACATTTTTGGTTAAATAAAGACCACATCATTCCTATTCTTCCCCAAGTCCTTCAAAACTAATACAAGTACTTAACCCCAGAATCTCTTCATTGCCAGTTTTTTGCACAAATTAATGAGCCTCTACTCATTTAAGTTTGCCACTCCAAAATTACTTAAACTAGTGTGAGACCCGTGCCAAGCACGGGTTATCAATTCATCTAGATTAGCATAAATTAGTATATATTTTTGTTGTTTTTTTATATATAAGTTAGCATAAATTTAAAATAAACATTCAAGTTAACAGTAATATTTAATATTTTAAAATTTAGACTGGTCCACCGATTGAATGGATAATTAGTCTACATAATTTCAAAAAATTTGGAGAGAGTAAATTGTAACTGTGTTAAATTTAAATAGTATTTAATATAAAAAATTATTTAAAAATCACATAATTTTATAGGTTTAAAGTCATAATACACAAACAATATAAAAACACACGATATATATATATATACACACACAACACAACACATACCCCATATAGATTACTAAAAAAAATTATGTTTCTTATTAATATATAAGTAAAAATATAGTTCCGTAAATTACAAAAAATCCCTCAGTATAAATTACAATAAAATAAACATTAGTATTAATATGTAAGTATAAATATAGACTACATGTAAATTAAAAATATAAATAAATATGCTCATCTATTAATATATGAGTATAAATTAGATCTCTATATAAATTACAAAAAAATAAAAATCCCCCATATTAATATATTATTACAAATATAGGCCCACATACATATAAATTATAGGGCGCTATTGTTATTTTGTAAGTATAAATGTAGGCCTCGTGTAATTACAAAAAAATAAAATAAAAGATAAGCCCCATATATTAACATATGAGTATAAATATAGGTGCTTGTAGTTGTAGCAACTACAAAAAAGACCCCGTATTAAAATGAGTGTAAATATAAGGCCCATGTAAATTAAAAAAAATCCGCTCAAATTATTACAAATATAGGCCCACATGCATATACATTACAGGGCACATATGCTATTTTGTGAGTATAAATGTAGGCGTCATATAATTACAATAAATAAAATAAAAAATAAACATCATATATTAACATATGAGTATAAATATAGGTGCTTATAGCAACTACATAAAAGACTCTGTATTAAAATGAGTGTAATATAAGCCCAATGTAAATTACAAAAACAGTCGCTCAAATTAATATGAGTATAATTATAAATATAACTCTTGTATAAATTACAAAAAAAATAACCTACACATTAATATATGAGTATAAATATAGGTCTCTTATTAAATAAAAAAAAGGTCTCGTATAAATTACAAAAATAAATAAAAAGCGTATTCTGACAATCAAAATAGTCAAACATGAAAAAGTGTGTTCTGACAATCAATACGCTTTTATACAGTTTGCTTTTGACACTTTTGGCTTTCTAGCACCAGATGCAGTAGATATTCTAAAAAGAATTCAAAGGGTCATGCATAGTAATGTGGTATCGCCTAGTTCTAGGAATGTAGTTTTTCAGAGATTGAATTTTTCTATACAAAAAGATTTAGCGGCGCAGCTTGTTGTCCGTTTACCTTTTATTCAAGTGTAATTATATATATATATATATATATATATATATATATATATATATATATATATATATATATATATATATATAAAACAAACTTTGTATTAATATATGAAAATAACTATATATAGGTCCCGTAAATATGGGGCATATAATTTATAAAAACATAGGTTCCTCTATTATGATATGAGTATAGTATAGTTTCCCATATAAATTATAAAAAAAATCCTCATATTAATATATGTATAGAAATATAAGCTCGCACACACATATAAATTATAAAGAAATTGATAGGCAACATATTAATTTATGAGTACAAATATTGTCTCGTATAAATTACAAAAAGAAAAGAGAAAAAAAATCGGCTCTTTATATTAACATGTGAGTATAAATGCAGGTTATTAAAGCAATTGTAAATAAATAGGCCCCCTTAATAAAATTAAAATTTGAGTATAAATATAAGCCCCATATGAATTAAAAAAATACTCCAAATTAATATATGAGTAAAAATAGGATCTCATAATATAATATGATTGTTAATATATGTCTCATATAAATAACAATAAAATAAAATAAAATAGGTCTTGTATTAATATATATGACAAAAATATAGACCACGTATAAATCAATATTAGGGTCTCATGACTCTTTGTTTTTTTGGTTTACAATGAGTTGGGATCGAACCTAGGACATGCTATTCAAACCCCTTCTCATGACTCATATTAATGAGTATAAATAGTCACAATATAAATGACATGGAAAAATAGGCTCCCGTATTATTATATCAAATATAAATACATATTATAAATTACCAAAAAATTGCACTTTATTAATATATGGTACTAATATAGATCCTGTATAATTTTTCTTTTTAAAATAAATCTATTAATATATGAGCATAAATATAAACCACATATAAATTAAAAAAAACGTACAAATAAATTATGAATATTTTCTCGTATTTCTTTAGTAATATTAAAATATGAAATATAGAACACACATAGTACAATAATTTTTTTGTATAAGTACAATCATATTTTATTGGAACGTGTAACGGAATATACACACACACAACAAATAAATTCATTCATTTTATTAATATAATAATTTTTTATTGTTTAAAAAGAAATAAATTTGTTTTTTTAAAAAAACTTTTATGCAAGTAAAAATAATTATTTGTTGTACCAGAAAAAAATTTGAGTTTTCAAATTATATGAATCCGCAATAAAAATAATCTAATCTAATTATTCCTTTTTAAATATGTGAATTAAATGCTATTATTATATTAGACTTTGTAATGAAAGTCACGTGTACAGGAGTATTAACTTAGAAAATAGTCCTCAAGTATACATAGATTTTTTGACAAATCGAAATGTACATAGGTTAACATTCAATCTTCTCAAGAAAGGAAATAATCTCATAAAATATTAACCAATTAAATGTTAATTATTAATAATTAATCGAAAATCTGATTTCATTTTTTGTACTTATATTTAATACATTATTATTTTTATATCATTTTATTCAATCTCAAACTCAAAGCATCTTGATATGCAAATGTTAAGTGATTAATATTTATTTTTTTTGACTAATTTAATATAAAGATTATTGACATATTCATAGAACGAATCATTAATATTTTTTTTGAGAGGATAAAAAATAATAAAATATTATAGAATGGAATTAAATGACACCAAAATGATAAAGTTAGTTTGATATTAGATCTCAACTTTTCATTTTAGTTAATTCAAAGACTTCAAATATAATTTTGACAAAATTAAATATTTTTAAATTTGTCTTACAATCTTTTCCCATATAGGAAATTATTTTCCTTTATTTCTCCTTCACATAAAAAAGAGAAATTTATAACGTCTCATAAATTCACGGAGTAATTGGCACTAATTCAATCTTTTTCCTTTTTAACTGGAGCACTAATTAAATCATGTTCATGTCAAGACTCGCAATGTCATAAAAAAAATCCCATAAATCTATTTATATTTGGCCGGAGCACCATAGTGTCCATAGGTGAGATTAATATTTCTTTGCTCTTCTACAAAGTTATATAATTAAAATTTGAAATTCATTAATTTTGCCAAAACCAAATTGAAATTTAGGACATCAAAGATTGATTTCAAACAGTTTTTCATAGTGTCTATAGGTGAAATTAATCGTCTTACTCTTCTGCAAAGCTATGCAATTAAAATTTGAAATTCATTAATTTTGCCAAAACAAAATTAAAATTCAAGACATCAAAGATTGAATTTCAAACAGTTTTTCATATAGTTTTTGTTTAAACAGTTATTATATATATAAAAAAGGATAAAAATGGATGATAATAATATTCATGCGAATCATGACCTTTTTCTACCTGGCCCATTTGCTAAAAAATGTCTTGAAAAATTAAAGCTACACTATGAATTCCTAGGTTTTATATTATTGTTACCCAAGTTTTATATTATTGTTACAATTGTATAACTGTATGAGATTAATAATGTTCTTATTGTATAATTTTCTTTACATATATATCCAACAAAATATAATTCCAAACATATTTATAACTTTTTATCATTTTCTTGTACTAATAACTTCTCTTCTTCGATTGGTTCTTCTTTTTCAAAATGCTTATATTTGATTAATCACCTGTATCCAACATTTCTACACAAAAAACCAATCACCATTATATCAAGTAACTCAATAAATTGACAGAAATCACAGTCCATTAAGATAATTATAAACCAAACTGCATCAATATGTTGTGATTCAAAAATAATTAAACGAATACATTTTATTTATTTTTTTGACGATTAAACGAATACATTTGTCAGATGGTAAAATGGAAAAGCAAATTTATATAAAAGAAAATGGCAGATATAGGTTAGGCATGGAATTAAACATTAGTTTGTCAAATTGAAATGCATATGAAGAAGAGAAGTAAATTAAAAACATTTGAGTTTCAATTTAAATCAAAGTCGAAAGACAATTATCAAATGAAATAATAGAATTAGGTGAAAAATGACAATGTAACAAAGAGAAAAAAATAAAGATTTAGAAAGGTTTTTAATAATAGGAATTGTGATTCAAAAGTAGTGTGAAAAATGGGAGAGTCACGACCAATATTTATAGTCAAATACATCCAGTAATCAAATTAATCATTTCCTTGATTCATGCAAGCAGTGACCAAAAAATAATAATATTATACATTAACATTCCTTAATTTGTACATTTAAACTTTTTGCAAAAAAACAAAATTGTATATTTAAACATAGAAACAAAATCAGCAAATTCAAACCGATGATTTTATGCTACTTTTTTTTTTTTAAGCAATGATTTTATGGTACTATTAATGTATATATTTGACATTTACAAACTTTATTTGTTACTAAATATGGTATTTTCTAAATATAATTATATATATATATATATATATATTTTAAAAAAAATATTCATGATTTATTTATTTTGGTATGAAACAAAATCGAAATTTTTTTAAAAATAAAAAAATTCCTTTTAAAAAAAATCAAAATTTTTAATAATTATATATTTGAAATTTTATTATTTGAAACAAAAGCATATAAAGGGCATATTCTCATAAAAATTAAATGCTTATAATACAATACTAAAATAACCTTTGAAAATTTTATTAATTTTTAAATAATTTTGTGAATTTCGTGAATTATTAATATTAAAAAAATCAATTTACAAATAATTTATTAATATATAATTATATAAACTGGTTAAAATTTTTAGAATATATTTTTAATTCTTTTATTTTATGTTTTCAATATTAATCACTTGAAATTATAAAAAAATTCATGATGTATTTATTTTGTTATTAAACAAAATCAAAATTTTTTAATAATTAAATGTTTGAAATTTTATTATTTGTATTGAATTTGAATTGTTTCCTTTTTAATATAGAAATTGAATGCAAAATCTTGAGAAGCAATGTGAGGGAAGCATTTGGAAAATAGCATTAAATGAGACCTTATAAAATTTGTCTCATTTGTATAGTATTAAGATTAGTGTTTCTGGAATAAGTCAGAAAGTATGGAAATACTTGCATGTTTGAGAATAGACATCACAAAAATCCTAATTAGTTGAACCATTATTGATCAAAGTTTGGTAGGCAGAAGTGATAGTAAAAGCCATGTCCTTTGAAGGCATCTAAACAGGACAATCGTCACCATTACTAGCAGGAGGTTTGATCATGTGACACACTACTTGAGGCAGCATTTAAATTGCAATTTCCTCTTTCAATAACATCAAATTTCACTTGGTCTACTCAACTCCACAGAACCCAATTCCACCAAAATTGAGCGGAGAACACAAATTTCACTGTCCAACCTCTTCCGAGTCCCTTCATTCCAACTTCACATCTTTTTTTTAAAAGACCTTGAGGATAAACTTTGTTAACAAAATATAGTAAGCAAAAAAAGTTCCATGTTCTCGAGTTAGAAACAGATTATGGAAGCTCAATTGGATCGAAAATGAGAACACTTTTTTTGTTAGCATAGCCTATCTCTCTTTCATAATCGAATATAATTTTTACCCAAGAACCAAAATTTAATACATTTTTCACTTAAATAGATATAACAAGAGTGAATTTGCGCCGTAAAAACTTTCAAAAATAAGAATGAATTACAAACAAAAAACTATTTAAATTAACTAATACTACTAAGCACCAGTGCTAAACACTTGAAAGAGTCGATCACAATTATTGCTCCTCGGGTTTTCTTAAAACTAAGCATTTTCCAATACTAAAAGCATGTCATTACAAAGAGCTTTCCCAAATTTGGAGAATGCATCCGTCAATGACATTGTATACAAATAAATTAGAGATGTGATTAATACTGCAATTCATGTTGCTCCCTATCATGCCCCCTTTATCATTATGGGTAAAGTGTTCTCATCAAGAACTCAAATTATGATTGAAGAATACAAAACTGTTCAAAGTCAGTTCACTTATTGATGCCTCTCCAAAAACTTCTCTATTACAACAGAGAATGCCGCAAAGCCAGCACAACCCATACATGCAGCTTTTGGACCACCTACAACCACACAAAAACATTGGAAAACATTAACAAATGTCCCCAGCACTACATCCATATTGGACCACTCACCACTGTCAGGACCCTATGAAAACTTGCAGCTACAATTTGCGTATTCTGATTTTTGGTTTTCAATTTTCATCAACAGCGCTAACTTATATTTAAATAGAAAACAACTTTGAAAAGGGATAAACAATAAGTCTACCAATGTTACTAAGCCACCAGAAAGACAGCAATGACAACAAACTTTAATTTTAAGAAAGACTGGGGTTGTAATAATACGTTGAAATTATTTCCCAATATAGTCAAAATCGCAATCTTGCTCATAAGTAAGATCCTTGACAATTTGGATGATCCAAATAACAGGCAGAATTGCAATCTAGTAGGATTATGTGGGATTGTGTATGTATGACATTATTATGGATTTGGAATTTAAGTTTAATTGAGTGTTTGTAGTGATCTGGAGGAACGTTTTCTATCTCGACTCTTTCTAATCCTAAGTAAAATCGGGATTAGACTATGGTGAAAGACAGAGCAGAGCATAAACACAATCTTCCTTGAAGTTAATCATTAATCATTTTACCAAACAGAATTACAAGACTAGATCATATAAGCTCACAACAACAAAAGGTATACTCTACCATTTAGCTAAAATTTAGTTTCAATGGCTATCAATTACCGAAGTCCTTAGCACCCAAGAAGAAGCAATCATTAGGCTTGTCACTTCTGGTCACTTAGCATTAGTTTTCATATGGGAGGCCTGTCAGGCAATGTCTGCCCCTCATTTCTTAAGCACAGGTTATGAGAGACAAAAAAATAATAAATGATAAAAAAAATGAATGAAAAAGAGGGTTACCTTTAGCAGATATAGTACCTCCAGTAGCACATCCAGCAAAAAAAGTATTTCCGATGTCATGTTTAGCTCGGGCCTGAAAACAAAAGAACAGGGATGATAGGAAGAAGAATTAATCTCACATTCTTATTGTGTGTGTGTGTGTGTGTATATATTCATTCTCAAATCCATTAGACCTTCTCAATAACACACTCGGCAGCTGAGAATACTAAACCCATAACCGCAAATGCTTTGGCTGAACTCCAACTCCTCCGCCCCATCTGCTTTGCTTGATATATAAGCTGTTGTTTGCCAGTCATTTCCTCCTGCATTAGTGGGTTGTCCAGTGCTCCAAGAAACAATCCCATGAAGATGCCGAGACCACCTCCTGAAATTTATCAAATGAATCCCAACAAACAATTCTTTACAATACATACATCAACAGCTTGCAATATCTCTAAAGCTGACATTATTCTTCAATGACATTTGATATTTCACAGTAATTCGGCTATGATGACATTTGTACAATAAGAAATTTCCAGATCCATTCGTTTTATTTTGCAAAATGCGTTCACTAGAAACTTATATATGTTTATTAATTTGTTCAAATTGACGTTACAACAACAATCACCAAAGCATTCCTACTAGATAAAATCAAATGCATGGATCAAACAGAAAAACATCTGATTATATATCATGTCTGATAATTTGAGCAGGCCCACTGTTCAAACTTCAAAGTGAGGTTGTTTAACAGATTAAACAAAAGCCAACCATTAAAATTTATAATTGGTAGACAAATTTCTCAAATGTGATGTGCCTAAAAATACATATGGTTTTCTATAATACAATATCTTAGCTTTCTTCAAGTCTCAATCATTGAAACTTGATTATTGTTAAATTAATATTAAGTAAAGCTCGTTTCAGATGACTAGTGCATCATTTGAAATTCTTGAAAAGAAACATCAAAATTACATAAATATTTGGAGCAGATTAGTTTAACTTTTAATACAATCTATATAAGAGGTAAAATAAGATGCTAACAAATGTATGGATAAAGAAAGGAGGAGTTCAATGAGCATACCCATGACACCACTAGCGACACTACGCACAGCGCAATTATTCCAAATGTCTTGGCCACGAATTTCCTCAACAGTAGGCATAACTATGGGCTGAATCTGAGGCTTCTCAGCTTTTGAGTTCAAAGAATCATTTGAAACTGCTTTTTCCGATTCATCAGCCATCGTTGAAGCACAAACCAAAAATAAACAAGGCTAGTTGAATCGAAATTCACCACAAAACCTGTGCAATAAACAATGGATGAATATCATTATCATTACCACTTCACTATGGAGCAAAAAACACTTCAAAATGTCCATCATACATACATGAGTCAAATCAAATATTCCGAACAAATCAAATAAAGAAAGGTTACATTACTCAAGTAGTTTCAAAAGCATAACATTACGGAGATTTCATTTACACTAACTGACATATATTAGAAAAATAAAAACTTTGTGTGTTGAACTACTTTGGTATAAATGGGAGATAGCATAAACAAAGTAAACAACACTAGTTAAGAAAGGAAATGGAATATTTTACAATAAGTTATGAATTTCAATTCAATGATACATCTTAGCTATAGCCAGTGGCAGGGCTAGGGAAAAAAACTCAAGGGGAAACTAAGAAAAACTATAATATATAAATTAAATACGAAAATTATATTGCATATAAAAATTGAAGTCGTATATAAGCACAAATTTGATGTATAATACCGCTCAATCCAAAGCACAGGAAATGCCTAGGTTGAGGAAAAAAGAACAGACTCAAAACCTGAATCACTAATGCTCCACCTACACCGTAAGACTACAAAGCCTCCCACAACTACTCCAAAAAATTAACAAATACCTAAGATGGAAACAAAAACACAAGTAACAATACTAGAACAGAAAATCAGAACAAGAACAAAACAACAACACTCAATTTTGATAGG
The DNA here is from genome assembly GCA_954870985.1 of Trifolium fragiferum. Classification (NCBI taxonomy): domain Eukaryota; kingdom Viridiplantae; phylum Streptophyta; class Magnoliopsida; order Fabales; family Fabaceae; genus Trifolium; species Trifolium fragiferum. The sequence continues at coordinate 40,529,898 of OX940790.1, read as the reverse complement.
AACAAAATCAACTTGGAATCTTGGATAGGAACTCATTCATACAAACAGAACAAAACCACTCAATTTGAATAGGAACAAAATGAACAATCAACAATGTGCAATCACTCATTCAATCAAAAAAACAATCCAAACAAAAGGGGAATGTGCAATCACTCATTCAATCGACAAACAACAAAACAATCCCAAAAAAAACCTAAGCTTTCAAGAATAAGAACAAACAAGTGAAAAACAACAGCTGGCCAGAGACAGAGTGAGAGAGGGACAAAGCTAACCGGTTGTCGGAGCGTTCGAGAGAGGGAGAAAGCTTCTCCGGTGCCTGTCGCGTTTCAGAGAGGGAGAGTGACTGGGTCTGATCGAGAGACAAAAAGAAAGCTTCGCTGGGAGGGGAAGAAGAAATGGTTCTGGTGGTCACTGGAAAGAGGAAGATGCGGGTGTAGTGTGTGTGGTGGTAGTAGGGTTTTCCGAACTGACAACTGAGAAAGAGGGTAGGATAAACATGTAATTTTCTTAAAATATGAGAGTATTCTAGTAATTTCAAATATAAAATTGAGTAAAATGTCAAATACCCCTGCAATTTCAAAGTTCGTCAAATACCCCTTGCAATTTCGAATTAAACTAATATTCTCATGCAATTGTAAAACGTCAATTGTAACACCCCAAATCGTATACTTTGTTATATTTTAGGCAAAATTACATATTTGGTCATTTATCTTATTTTTTTGTAACATTTTAGTCCTTTATCTTTTATTTGTAACATTTTAGTCCTTTATCTTATATATTTGTAACACTTTGGTCCTTTATCTTTTATTTGTAACACTTTAGTCCTTTATCTTTTATAACATTCACATATAAATCCTTTTTTTCATATTTTTTTTTATTAAAAAAATTCTAAATTTTATTTGTTAAGATACTTTTTTATTAAAATTAAATAAAAATCATAATTTTGATAAAAATGTTCATCATCTTTATCAATTTTTTCATATTTTCATGTTTTTTAAAGGACCAAAATGTTACAAATAAAAGATAAAGGACCAAAGTGTTACAAAAAGATAAGATAAAGGACCAAAATGTTACAAATGAAAGATAAAGGACCAAAATGTTACAAAAAAATAAGATAAATGACCAAATATGTAATTTTGCCTATATTTTATTAATTGACGTTATTTAATTAATTGTGTATGTTAATTAGTATGTTTTTGAATGTATTAATTAATTGTTACCATTATGTTTTTTAGTAATGGACTTTCATGAGTATTGAACTTAATTAGAATGAATAAGAGTTTGTAGTGGAAATAAGGGTAATATAGTAATCTAGTGTGAGTTAGTGAATTATGTAGAGATAAGGAGGATATTTTGGTCAATAGCTAGAAAGATAGAGTATCTTGGAGAGAAATTAATGGTAATTTTGTAATTAGTATGAAAGTGGGTGGTAAGGATAATAATAGAATTGTGAGTGGGAATTGTAGAGAAAAGGAGGGTAATGTGGGGATTTTACTATAACATAGAAAATGGATATATAAAGGAGAGATTTTATGAGAGTTAGTGTTGTTGTGTTGTTGTCATAAAATTGAGAGAAAGAGAGGTTGAGAGATAGAGAGGTAGAGAGAGTGAAACTCTTGAAGAATGAAGGAGGGGAATACAAGAAAAGCCATAGATAAAATTCAAAATGTAGAAGGGAGTCCAAGTGTAGAGCTTAGAGATTTAAAGCTCCAATCTAAGGTAAGAGGTTTAGATAATATAATTATAAGTGGTCAAAGAGAAGGGATTTTGTCTATGACTCCACACCCAAACTCTCTTCACTCATTTTTGGTTTTGGGAAGAAAAGGGTTTTGGGAACTTGTTTATAATTGAAGCTTTGATAATGATTCATGTATAATATGCTTCTACTTATGATTGTTGTGTGAAATTCATGATAAAGTTGATTACTTGAACTTTGATTTTGATTGATTATGTTATAAATGGGTTGTTGTTCAAAAAATGGATTTTTGATGAAAATGGGTATGAATCTTTAATCAAGTTGTTTATGAGTTGTTTTAAGTTGTTTATAAGTTAGAATAAGTGTTTCTATCCATGAATATGTTTGGGAAATGTTGTATAAATGTTATTGGGTTCAAATAAGTGCTTTTGGCTTTGAAAAAGTGATTTTTGGGTTAAAAACGCGAGAAAACGATTTTCCCATCAGGTCCCCGCGCCCGGCGCAGCACAGTTGGCGCCCCTGCGCCCAGAAAGGTCTAGAAATGTCATTTCGGTTCTGCCGTTGGCGCCCGGCGCGGCCTAGTTGGCGCCCCGGCGCAGTTGACTGGTCAACAGGTTTGACTAGTTGACTTTTGAGTTGACTTTTTGACGGTTTATGCACCCGGAACCTATTCTTCACAATTTTTGATGTTAGTTTTTAAAGATCATGCTTGGATTATGCTCTTTTGGTATATAATTGCAATACTTTGTTAATTGAATTAAGAACTTAGTATATGTAATTGAGTTTGAATTAATGAATTGATGATTAATAACTTGAAGTATGAGATGATCTTTATGTAATGTATATGATATGTATGATGATTGATGAGGTGTGAGACTTAGTTAATGATGCATGTTGATTAACTAATGATTAGAGGTTAATTAATAAAGTGATATGTTTGGATTCTAAATGAATTTATGACATTTATGTGTTATGATGATAAATTGAGATGATGATAAATAATGATGAGTTGATGATGATAATGAGTTACAATAACTTAAATGATTGATGTATGATATGTGCTTGAATGTATCTCCATAATGATGATATGATGAGGTGAATATAGACTGTGTGGTACTATATTTTATGAGGTGATTGTTTATAGTGTCATCATATGTGATATATGTACATTCATGCATTCATGAGTCTATTTGTGGTGAGTCCTTCATGACTTTGAATTGAAAATGAGGTGAATGGGATATATGCTTATCCTAATATGAGGTGAATGGTACCGCATGCATATAGTTATATCTAGGGTGACATGACATGAGATTTGTGACATTAGTTGCATTAGGAATATGTGATTAAATGTGATACTTGGTAATTGGCATTGATTGGTGACCCTTAACTTGAATGATTAAGTGTATTATGAGGTGTATGATGAATAATTGATAATTGATGACGTTGTGTATACTTGTCTATTGATTAAGTATGTATTATTATGGTGATGTGTTGTACTTTATGAATATGAGATATGAATAACATGAGAATAATGTATGTTTTATGGATTGAGTTGTTAGACATGAGCATGATATGTCCTAAGTGTTAAGTGTGTTCTTGCACTTAGTTTCTTTTATGATTATATTATCTAACCCTCCGTTTTGTGTATGTGCTGAACCTTTGGGGGTTTAGATTCTCAGGTTATGTTTTGTGACCGAGTCGTTGATGAAGCTCCGCTCTGATCATGACACGGAGATAGGGTTCTCTAAATGTATATAGAGTCTTTATCGCTTATTTTATTTATTTAAGGATGTATCGAGTTAGAAATATTTTGTATATCGGTATTTTACTAATTAAGTTGTTAGTAATTAAATTTGATGAAGCATGTAATACTCGAACCATTCATTTTATAAATCCAATTTTTATTTCCGTTGCGTATTCTGAATAATATTTTTAAAAAGGTAGTATTTTCTTAAATACAGGTTTGGGTGTTACATCAATCAAATACCCCTTCAATAACAATAAATTCTCATTGACCGAACTCGAGCTGAGAGATTCCAATTACGTAAAGAAGCCACCATCTTGTTGATCACAATTAAATGTTTCTATTAATCGGCATAGAAGGTATAGATTTCAATTTTCCGAACTGCATATTACATAAAGAAGCCACCATATCGTTGATCGAACTCGAGTCGAGAGATTTACTCAGCGACTGAGCCATCGAAGACATCGGCGAGGATGGTGACTCTAGTGGAGTGATCGAAACAGGAGAAGACACGAACAATAAGGGTAACGCCATTTGGAGGGTGTATTTGATTGACGTTTTACGATTACATGGGGGTATTTGCCTATTTCAAAATTGCAGGGGGTATTTAAATTTTTTTGAAATTGCAGGGGAGTATTTGTCATTTCACTCATATAAAATTACCAAAATTCTTTCTTTTAACTTATTTAACTAATTTAATTAATAGAGATATTGCTACGGTCGGCCCAAGATATCTTAGGGGCCAAAGCCAATTTTTATAGAAGGTCTTTTTACAATTAAGCGCAATTAAGCGAATCAAGCCTTTCTTTGCTTTCAAAGTAGTAGTTTTGATTTGCTTCTCTTTCTTTTTTTGTTTTAAACTCGGATATCCAACTCAATGATTGACTAATTTGAGGGAATCGATGTGAGGAAGGCTATTCTTACCACAAGCACAAATCAAATAATTTTTTCGAGCGAACAAGAAACCAAAGCGAATACCAAAAATTGGCAAAAAAAACCGTATTTTCGTTCAACAGAAATTGAAAATGCGTTCATAAATACTAGGAAGAAATAAGAAATTATACATCCACATGGTCATAAAGTGATAACTATTTGCACAGATTAACAGAAATTATAAAATGGTGATGCACACAGACTCAATTTAGAGATATAGGTAAGTGAATTGAAATGAAGACTAAATTTTCTAACTCCACCAAATTTCTTCAAATTTTCTAACTCAACACCAAATTTTCGAAGTTAAGGTTAACAACATGCCAACATAGCAAGAAAATGTTCTAACTCGACATCAACAAATTTCTCAAGTTAGAAATGGAAAAGGGATAATTGTTGGGGATAACACCCACAAAGATGAACAACAAAGAACACTAAGAAAGAGTAGAGAGAACTATGAATATTGAAGAGAATGAATTTAGGAAAAAGTATATTTTTTATTAATCACCAAAGCACCTATATATAGGTGAAAATGTACAATAGGTGGGAGAGGTAGCTTGTAACAAGCCAACTAACAAATCTAAACCTCTCTAACTAAATAACAGAAATAAACTGTACAAAACAAACTAATCTAACTGACTAAACAGACAAACTAACTGAACCAGAGGTTCAGAGCCTAAGAACATCAGAAGCTATGTTAGCATGTTCAGAAGTTGGTTGCCTCAGAACCTGTTGTATGAGAGTCTGAGACAGGGTCTTGTAGTCATCAGAAGCTAAGTGAGTAATATTGCTTCAGAGGCTGCACCCTTTGTAACAGCCCGAGCCTTCGGCGTTCCCACGGAAGGCAAAAACTCCAATAGAGAAGGGGGTTGGAGAAGATCGTGAGGTAGCAGTGCCGGGAACGCCGAAGGCTCGGGCTGTTACATAAAAAAAATTGGTAGTGGGAATGGAATGAACAATGTACTTATCCCCAGGTACATGGGCTCGATTCCCACTGAAGGCAAAAATTCCAATAGAGAAGGGGGTTGGAGAAGATCGTGAGGTAGCAGTGTCGGGAACGCCGAAGGCTCGGGCTGTTACACCCTTCAGAAGTTGTTCTCGTCAGAAGCTTGAATTACAAAACTAACACTCCTCCTTAATTCAAGCTGTCAAAACTCACAACTCTCATTTCTCTTCTGAGTTTGAGAAATTGGTCTCTCTTCACAGCTTTGGTTAGAATATCAGCTTGTTGATTGTCAGTAGAGCAATACTCCAGTTTCAACTTTCCTTTAGTGACTTGGTCTCTGAGGAAGTGAAACCTTGTTTCAATATGTTTGCTCCTTCCATGACTAACGGGGTTCTTAGCCAAGTTGATTGCTGACTTGTTGTCAATCTTCAGCACAACTGTAATGTCAGCAATAATGTTCATCTCACTGAGAAGTGATTGCAGCCAATTTGCCTGACATGCAGCTAGGGACCCTGCTACATACTCTGCCTCACAGCTGGAGAGTGCTATGATTGCCTGCTTCTTAGAGCACCAAGACACTGGTGCATTTTGGAATTTGAACAAATAACCACTGGTATTCCTCCTGTCTACCTTGTCACCACACCAATCTGCATCTGAGAACCCACTCAACTCAAGTTTTCCATTATACTTAGAATATGGAAATACAACACCATAGTGGATTGTGCCATTGATGTATCTAAGTATCCTCTTAGCTGCCAATAGGTGACACTTCAGTGGTTTACTCATAAACCTGCTTACATAGTCAACTGCAAAACTGATATCAGGTCTAGTTTGACACAAATATCTCAGTGAACCTATCAATTGTCTGAACATGGTAGAGTCCACTGCATCACTGCTTGTATCTTCTTCAATCTTGGCTCTTGTATCTGCAGGTGTGACTGATGAATTGCAATCAAGCATTTCAAACTTTCTCAGGATCTCAGAGGCATACTTGGCTTGATGCAATATCATCCCTTTTGGAGTTTCTAAGAGCTCCATTCGTAGAAAGTAAGTTAACTTCCCTAGGTCAGTCATTTCAAACTCACACTTCATCTGTGATTTGAAATTCTCTATCTCTATGGCTGAGCTACCTGTTACTAACAGATCATCAACATACAAACATATGATTAACATGTGTTTGTCATCATTGCACTTCACATATACACCATACTCTACACTGCACTTTCTGAAACCTTGCATAACAAATAATTGATCAATTCTTTTGTTCCAAGCTCTTGGAGCTTGCTTCAGACCATACAAGGCTTTATTTAGCTTTAGAACCTTGCTTTCTTTGCCCTTTAATTCAAACCCTGGAGGCTGCTTCACATACACATCTTCCTCTAAGGGTCCATTTAGAAATGCTGACTTCACATCTAAATGAAATAAGGGCCACCTTCTACTACAAGCTAATGCAATCACTAGCCTTATAGTTTCATGTCTTGCCACTGGAGAGAATACTTCATCATAGTCCAAACCTTGCTTCTGAAGAAATCCTATGGCCACAAGTCTTGCCTTCTACTTTATCACTTTGCCTTCAGGATTTTGTTTCACTTTGTACACCCATTTCACACCAATTGCCTTTTTATCAGAGGGCAATTCACACAAGTCTCATGTCTTGTTCTTTTCAATTGACTTCAACTCATCAATCATTGCCTCCATCCAAACTTTACTCTTCAGTGCAGCTTTGGTATCTAATGGTTCAGTATCTGCAAGCATTGCATAATGCACAATTTCTCCTTCATTGTCTACTGCATTGTCTGATACAATCTCACAGTCAACTAACCTTCTTGGCAATTGAGTCTTTCTCTGAGGTCTTGGTGGCACAACATTATCATCATCATCATCATCATCATCACTTGAAGTATGCATGTCTTCATCACTTGCAGTACCTTGATGCTGATTCACAAAAGTGGGAGTGTCATTGACATTGCTTGCTTCACCACCTAAGTCCACTGCACAAGTTTTCTTAGATGAGAGCCTCTGACCCCAATCCCAACTTTCATTCTCTAGTACCTTCACATCTCTGCTAATCTCTACTTTCTCACTTGTAGGATTATACAGTCTATTGGCACCAGTTCTATGATATCCAACAAATATCATAGGAACACTCTTGTCTTCCAGCTTCTTCCTCTTAGCATCAGGTACATGTTTGTAGCACAAGCTACCAAACACCTTCAAGTGGCTCACACTTGGTTTACTCTTGGACCACACCTCTTCAGGAACCTTATCCTTCAGCTTCTTAGTTGGACTTCTATTCAAAATGTAAACAGCAGTAGCCACTGCTTCACCCCAGAACCTCTTGGGCAGATTCTTCTGCTTTACCATGCTTCTGGCCATATCTAGAATACTTCTATTTCTCCTTTCTGCAAGACCATTGTGTTGAGGAGTATATGGTGCAGTAACTTCATGAATTATGCCTTGATCTTTACAAAAAATTTCAAACTCTGTAGAGGTATATACTCACCTCCACCATCTATTCTCAGAACCTTTAATGACTTGTCACTTTGCTTCTCAACCAGTGTTTTGAACCTCTTAAACACTTCAAAAGCATCATTCTTAGCTTTTATATGGTATAACCATATCGTTCTAGAGTACTCATCAACAAATGTCATGAAGTATTTGTTTCCACCAGTTGATTACACATCAAATGGTCCACAAATGTCAAAATGCACAACATTCAGCACATCACTAGATCTCAGAGGCAGATGACTTTTAAATGATGATCTATGATGTTTTCCTAACAGGCAAGTAGTGCATGTATCCACTGGAGTTATGACACTAGGCAATCCTAACACCATGCATTTTGAATTAAGCATTGACAGGCTCTTAAAATTCAAATGCCCATACCTTTTGTGCCATCGATCACTGTCTTTCTCTTCAGAGGTTGCAGATAAGCATGTAGCTTCAATGGCTTTGATCTGAGTCTTGTAGATCCTGTTCTTGCTTTGTGCTGTTTTGAAAATCAGTCTCTTCTTGGAGTCAAAGAGTTATAGAGTCTCATCTTCAATTACTATCTTGAAACCCTTTGAAATCAACTGCCCTATACTCATCAAATTACACTTCATACCAGGGACATAAAGAACCTTTTCAATCACAGCTTTCTTGCCATTTGACCTCTGAATCACAACTTGCCCACACCTTCTGCCTTAATGGAATCACTGTTGGCCAATCTGATCTTTGTGTTGAGACATTCATCAAAGTCAGTCAAGATGCTTCTATTACCAGTCATGTGGTTAGAACACCCTGAGTCAAAGTACCATACCATGGAATCTGCTGCTTCATCAGCAATTGTCACCATGAAACTGGTTTCATCATCAGAACCTGAGCTATCATGTGCTACCTTTGCCTCTTCTTCATTTTCATGAACTTTCTTTTTCTTTGGATTTTTACATTCACTGGCATAATGCCCATATTTGTCACAATTGTAGCACTGAATCTTGCTCTTGTCCTTCGTTTTTGACTTATCTTTCTGTTTCCCTCCTCCTCCACTAGAGGATTCAGGCATTGTCTCAGTATTCTCCTTGCTTTTCTTGGAGTCTTTCTTATTCTGCCATTTCTTCTTATCACTTTGATACTTCTTGAACTTTGAGAAAAGAGCTTGCTCATCTTCTTTGCCATGGCTCCTCTCACCATGAGCTTCAACTCATGAGCTTCAAGAGTGCTTTGCAGGTCCTCAATCTTGACCTCACTCAAGTCTTTAGTCTCTTCTATAGTCACCACTATATGCTCAAATTTAGAAGTCAAAGTTCTTGGTACCTTTTCCACCGTTTCTTGCTCATCAAGATTCCCTCCACAATTCTTCATCTGATTGGTGAGAGTCACCAATCTTGTGAAGTAATCAGCAATTGATTCATCACTCTTCATCTGCAACAGTTCATACTGTCTCTTCAGGGCCTGAAGCTTTACTTTCTTCACCTTTGCATCACCACCATAGCTCTTCTGCAAGATATCCCATGCATCTTTGGAGGTCTCAGCATCTGCAATCTTCTCAAACACCTTTGAATCAACACATTGATGAATTAGAAACAGGGCCTTGTTATCTTTCTTCTTTGCTTCTCTGAATGTTGTTCTTTGTTCTTCATTTGCAATTTCTGGTAGAGGAGTGATTGCTGCATTCACTTGTTCATACACTTCTTGAACATTGAATATCACCTTCATCTGCTTCACCCATCTATCCCAATTCTTTCCATCGAAAACTGGCAAATTCGCATGGAAGTTGTTGTTCCCAACCATGGTTTATTCACTTTCAACCTGATTCTTCTTTCAAGAACGAATCAAGATCCCTTGGATCGTACGAGCTCTAGATACCACTTTGTTGGGGATAACACCTACAAAGATGAACAACAAAGAACACTAAGAACACTAAGAAAGAGTAGAGAGAACTATGAATATTGAAGAGAATGAATTTAGGAAAAAGTATATTTTTTATTAATCACCAAAGCGCCTATATATAGGTGAAAATGTACAATAGGTGGGAGAAGTAGCTTGTAACAAGCCAACTAACAAATCTAAACCGCTCTAACTAAATAACAGAAATAAACTGTACAAAACAAACTAATCTAACTGACTAAACAGACAAACTAACTGAACCAGAGGTTCAGAGCCTGAGAACATTAGAAGTTGTGTTAGCATGTTCAGAAGCTGGTTGCTTCAGAACCTGTTGTATGAGAGTCTGAGACAGGGTCTTGTAGTCATCAGAAGCTAAGTGAGTAATATTGCTTCAGAGGCTGCACCCTTCAGAAGCTGTTCTCGTCAGAAGCTTGAATTACAAAACTAACAATAATGACATAAACAACAAATTAAATTCATGTGTTTTCTTCATCAATTGGTAAGAGATGAGACATTAGCAAGTAAATATGTATCTGAAGGTAGAAGACGAGACTAACACAGAACATTTTCCCTAAAACCAAACTATGAAAATAAAAAAACAGAACAAGAACAAAAGCGACTAATAATTCTCATTTCTCTGGTAACAAACGGAACAAAAGGGCAAAAAACAATCCCAAAAAACAAACGGAACAAGACAGTGAGACTGAGCTTAGGGAGGGGAGAGAGAGAGCTTACGCGAGTGAGAAAGGTGAGAGTCGGTCGAGAGAGCTTAGGGCGGCGCGGCGGCGGCTTCCTCCGAGTGAGGGTCGGTTGAGAGAGAAAGGTGAGAGTGAGAGCTTAGGCGTTCTTTTTTCCTTCAGTTTTTTTTTTCCCCTTTTTTTCTTTATTTTTTAACCTTTCTTACTTTTTTTCCAAGAAAAAAATAAATAATTGGGCCGAGCCTAGGCACTTAGACTGACCATATTTTTGGAGCTCATATTTCATCCGAACTTTTTAGTCCAGCCTGATGAAGTCCGAAGCTCATCTGGCTCGGCCTAATGGGCCGCCCGTTTTTACAACTCTAGGTTTTAGCATTCATAAAAAGTACTATCAAGTAAATTCTTATGATACTCTACACAATAGGATTTTGGATAATTCTCTAGACCAACAAAATAGAAGAAAAGAAATATACGTGAAGAAGATATTCACCTCTTATGTGTTGGTGGCAAAACGGGCCGGGCCGACCCGTTTGACCCGCAATTTTTGGCGGGTTGGGCTGAGGTTTTCGGCCCGCTACCTTAAGTTGGTCTGCCCCGCCCCACCCCGTTTTTTTGCGGGCTTAAATGGGGCGGGCATGCCCGTTTTTCCACCCCTTTTTAGTATTTATCATTTTATCTTATATTGTTAGTAGTACTTATTAACTTAGTTGATGATTTGTTAGTTTAATTAAGCGTAATTATAAGAAATTGTTTATTAACTTGGTTAATGTTTCTTTTAGTTTAATTATCTATATTCTCTGCTGCAATCTTCTCTTAATTATCCCTATTATAGTATTATTGTTAGTTTAAAAATAAGAGGTAGGAATTGTGAAGTTATTATAATTCAACATGTTTAATATTTTTTTAACATTGAATTGTAAAGTTGTAATTCAAATTGTAAAAAAAAAAAAATTGGCGGCCATCCCGCAACCCCGCCAATAAACGGGCGGGCTTAAATTTTGAGCCCGCACACCTAAGTTAGCCCGTCCCACCCCATTTTTGGGCGGGCTTAAATGGGGCGGGCCTAAACGGAGCGGGCATGCCCGTTTTGCCACCCCTAGTTTTTTGTACATAAGTTAAATGTTTTGATAATGAATATTTTTATTTAACTGTGTTGTTAAGAAAATGAAATAAATTTTTAAAATTTTGAAACACAATTCAACTCCCGCCTCTTTTATTGTATTTCATTACTACTTTACGTTCTCATTTTTTACTTTTAACCAATTTCAATGTCCAATTGCGGAGGTAGCATTTGTTACTCTTTTGTTAATTATTCTCTGAATCTCTGATAGTTAATTATTTTTATGAATGTTGCATTTTATTGATTACTTTTTTTAATTGTTTTTATGAATGTAGCAAAACTTCACAACAATGCTGATTTGGCGGCAAGAACCTTTTCTTAGGAGGTGGGTTTTGATAGTGGTTAATAATATTGTCATTTTCCTTAAATCTAAATAATTGCTTTGCCATTAAGACAATTATAGTATTTGGCAAAAAGTTTGGTTTATACACCTTTCATATGCTCCGTAGCGTACTAGGAATTGCAGTTGAAAAGGAAAAAAATAGATAGTATGATGATATCACACATCACACAAATACATGGAAAATGACAAAGGAAGAGACTGAGATTCCAATGAACATCCAACACTTTTTGCGTGTATTATTCAACACCAACAAAGCTACATTTAAAATAATAGCTAGTTTTTTTTTTCTTCCTTTTTACAGCTGGTTTAATCTAGTTCGGAGGTCAGGTTTGGTATAAATGGTTTCAGCCCCCTCCCGATCGTAATTACGGGATCGAACTGTGATCATCCCTATCAAGTTCAGCGCCAATCACCAAATCAACTTGATGAATACTTAATGAGTTTTAACTACTAACAGATTGTTCGGAAGAATTCAAATTCGATATCTTGGTAAAACAATTTTACTAATTTCACGGTTGAACTCCAAATTACTAAGTCTTCTCCGGAGGGTTAAAAAAAAAACTACATTTGGAATGCTTTCTTTCTCAAACACTTTTCCACATTTTGTTTGCTTTTCTTTTCATCTAAACTACTAATTCAATTCACCAATCATAGTAATAAATGTACATAAAGTAAACTTAAGTTTCTTTCTTCTCTCTCTAGCCTGCAAGTGCAAAGCCTATTGATATTGGTGGAGCAGTGAAAGTGAAGCTCAAACCAAGGAAATTAAACATGAGTGAGAATTTGAAGGGAAAAGTCAACGCCATTGGAGAGCGTCTTAAAATCAATGGAGCTGAAATGGGTAGAAAGATGAGTGCTGGAATGAGTACTATGAGTTTCAAGATGAAAGAGTTTTTCCAAGAACCAAACCAAGCTGATAAACTTGTTGCTGATGCTACTTCTGAGTCACTTGATTACACTAATTGGGATATCATTCTTCATCTTTGTGATTTGATTAATGCTGAAAAAATTGATACTTGTGACGTTGTACGTGCTATAAAGAAAAGGGTTATGATGAAAAGTCCTAGAGGTCAGTACTTGGCTTTGGTTTTGCTTGAAATGTTGGTCAAGAATTGCGATAAGGGTTTCTTCGAGGTTGCTACTGAGAGAGTTCTTGATGAAATGGTTAAGATTGTTGATGATGATTCTGATCAGAGTTTTGTTGCTAGTAAGGAAAAGGCTTTGATGATGATTCGCGATTGGGGAGAGTCGACTACTGAGCTTCGGTATCTCCCTGTTTATGAAGAAACTTACAAGGTATTTTCAAAGCTTTTTCTAGGATTGTAGAATAAATAAAGAGAAACAAATTAAGCTAAACTAATCACTTGTCACAGGAATTAACAACTATGGATATTTTCTGTTGCAGAGTTTGAAATCGAGGGGCATTAGGTTCCCTGATCGTTACAATTATGAAAGCAAGGCTCCTGTTTCTACTCCTTCTAGCTCTGCCTCTGCACCAGTGGCTGATCTCAGTCTTGAATATCTTATTGACCATGATACTCAGCCTGATCTCACTCTTGCAAAAATTATTCAGCGTGAAAATCTTGTGCCGAGTTTCACGTCTCAACAAACAAAGGAAGCATTTGTTGTTTCAAGAAATATCATTCATCTTCTCTCTTCTGTGTTGCACAAAGATACTCTCAAGGTATTTTTTTTTGCTTTTTTTTGTGCTACCCTACTAACTGGTGGGATTTTTTTATGTTCCTTTATTTATATGTGTATGTTCTCATGTTGAGTTTAACATTAACATATTTTGGACTACAACCTTTTATATTTTTCTAACCCACAGTAATTAGAATCTCCGATCTTTAGTAGACACCCGAAAGTATCACCACATCTTAGGTTTTTTGGATCCGCTATGAGACTAATCTTTGAGTTAGACACACGATAATATCACCAAATCTTAGGCTTTTTGGATCCGCTATGAGACTAATCTTTGAGTTAGAAGCGGACCATTGTTTTTATATATATATATATATATGGTCCCAATAGACAATTCTAGCAATTGAACTCAATTGCTTTAGTGTGCCCTGTTAATAACAACTAGTAACACTTGATATCAATTTTACATAATATTTTAGAGACTTGTTTTTTTGTTTCAACTCTCTTATTCCCAAGAGAAAGGGCGCGCCATAGTGATCTAGAGTTCGCTCTGGAGGTAAGCAGAATCTGATCAATGATTGTTTTAAGAATGATTCAAACTATAGTTAACCACTTGAGTCACCGCTTGGTTACTAGTAATTCTTTTTGTGAGAGCTTATAGAAATAGCTTATGAGATGTTCATAAGTTGTTTTAAGTTTATTATATCATAAATTCTCCAAAAATAGCTTACAAAAACAGTATATTATTTTATAAAAATAACTCACACATACTCATTTAAGTTGCTTATCAAACATGGCCCAAATCCACTTTATTTGCTTCTTATGAATTAGTTTTGGTTTGCTATCATCGAAGAATCTAACTTTAAAATATACAGACACATTACTACAATCTGCAGCAAATCCACTTTATTTGCTTGCTTTTCATGTATGACCAAGTTATGTGTATATTTCCTTCAATCTGCAGCAAGATTTGACCATCACATTACTACAACAGTGTCGTGAGTCCCAATCTACAGTCCACAAAATCATTGAGACAGTTGGGAATAATGAAGCACTGCTTTTTGAGGCCCTGAATGTAAATGATGAGATTCATAAGGTTCTCTCCAAATATGAAGAGTTGAAGAAGAAGCCTAAAGTTTCTCTGCTTGAACCAGAACCAAATACGATGATACCAGTTGCTATCGAGCTAGACGAGTCACCTCATTTTAGAGAAGAGACCTTGATAAGAAAACCAGCTTGTTCAAGAACTGGAGTTCAAGGATTGAGCCATGATGACATGATGGATGATCTTGATGAAATGATTTTTGGCAAAAAAGGAGGGGATGCATCTCAATGGGTACAAGATCCTAAAAACCAACAACAATCATCAAAATATGACTTCATTTCTTTATAAGTTGCTGTTGGATCGTTGCTACTTCAATCCATACTTGAATACATGCATGACGGTGTCTTTGACTCTTGGACATTATGGCTTCCTACACTAAGATTCCATGTTTCATATTTAGTCATTTTTGTTTATGTTTGAGTTTGACTACATGGTACTCATATAATTTCTTAGAGAAGTGCATAGAGTTGGTTTTACAGTGTAGAGTATATAATTGATTCTCCCATATTAAAACTTCATTGCTATGAAAATAAAGGTCACAAAATTGGTTGTCTCCAGACGCAGGTTAACTACAAATGATAAGGAAAATTCAAATAGTGTGCATTTGGGGTCACTTGAAAGATTTACACTAAAGTAATGAATTAACGCCATAATTTACTATAAGATTTACACTAATAGCAACTTTTAAAGTAGTAAAATACTCTCATTAAATAATAACAAACTTGCCAAAAATCTACTTTTGTTGTATTATATTCTATGATGATGTGACTATCTTATTCACCTAAATTTTAAACATCAGTTTGCAGAAGTCTAACCTTAACCGCTAAACTCAACTCCATTAGTTTACGGTTTTAAAATTTAATGAAAATTTATCTAAGTATACAAATATCATTTATAATTTAGAGTTTAAAGGATGTTTAGTTTATAAAGCAATATATTGATATATTTTAAATAAGGGTTATGCCAAACCGTGCTTTCAGAGCATTTGTCAAGCAAACAAAAAGAAGAAATTAAAAGATAAAATTAATATTAAAAATATAATTTTTATATTTTTGTAGTATTGAATGAACACATTTCGAGATCAAATTTCTATTTTAATATACTTAACTATTATCTCGGGGACACTATTTAGCATTTTCCTTTAAATAATAAGTAAAAACTAATACTACTCAAGTTTCTAAATAGACACGTATAGTTTGGTCCAAACGTAGACTAAATATACATGCTTATATAAAATTTTGATAACCTGGTCGGTCGATAAATATATCACATTTAATATGCAATATTAGAATTCAAATCTCAAGGACTCTACTTAATTGTCTAATGGTGAAGTATTATAGGTGATAGACTACTTGACAAAAAAATACTGAAATCTTAAACTTGTATGTATGATTAGATTAGAAGATATCATCGATAAAATATGATTCAACTAACAAATGTTGATATTATTAAGATAAATATTTTTCTCTGAATTCAAAATGAGAAAAAAGAATACGCATCGATAGTGTAAAATAATTTTACACTATCAATCAATCACAACCATATTTTCCGCCACATCACTCACTTAACCTCATTTTCTTGATATGACATGGCACATCAAGAAAGTGAGATGATGTGGCGAAAAATATAATTATGATTGATTGTCATTATAAAATTAATGAGCCAAAAATAGAAGATTTATTAATAATGGGGTTGAGATTTTTTTTTATTTTAAATTAAAAATTGGTTAGATCCAACAGGCCAACTCGTCCCGTGTTTTTGCGGGTTAGACAGGACGGGCTCCGATTGAAAATGTCAACTCACCGAAAGATTCTCTTCCCACCCTCCACAACTCTTTCCTCCACCCCCGATTTTCCAATTTTGCTTTTGATTCAAAAATTCGGAACGCATTTACCGAAGTTTTCCTAATGCAAATTCAGTAAAGTTTCAAAAAACACATTCCGAAGTCAATTCACCCCACCAAAAATGGGAAAAATTCTCTTCCCACCCCCTCAACTCTTTCCCCCACCCCTCGATTTTTTAATTTTGCCATTGATTCAAAAGTTCGGAACGTGTTTTTCGAAGTTTTCCTAGTACAAACTTAGCAAAAATATCAGAAAACACATTTCGAAGTTTGTTTTCAAGGTAAAAAAAAGTTCGAAAAATGCGTTCCGGGTTAAACGAACCGACCCGACGAACTTGCCCGTTTCGCCATCCCGTAATAAAGGAGGGTAAAATTGGAAAAACATCTATCTCGGTGGAGTAAAGTGTAGTACTCCCTCCGTCCCTTATTATAAGCACCCTTACAAAGATTTTATTTGTCCCTAAATATAAGCCATTTTTCAATTTCTTAGACACATTTATTATTACTTTTCCAAACATAACCTCACTTTACATTGAAATACGTAAAATCAACTACAAATACATCTTTTCACCAAAGACAATTTAGTAATTGTAAT
The DNA here is from genome assembly GCA_954870985.1 of Trifolium fragiferum. NCBI lineage: Eukaryota > Viridiplantae > Streptophyta > Magnoliopsida > Fabales > Fabaceae > Trifolium > Trifolium fragiferum. The sequence continues at coordinate 40,512,869 of OX940790.1, read as the reverse complement.
ATTCAAAAAGTATACATTAATTATACTATCAACTTTTTTTAATAAGCGTAAAATTTCTCTTGGGGGCTTGTATATAGGGACGGAGGGAGTAGTTTCGTTTGTACTCTGTAATCTGTATGTCACTCACTGTATGTATTTTCCTTCTCTTCTCTTACCGTCCCACTAAACTAAACGCAGAAATTGATCGGAAAAAATGGCAGGAAAACAGATCTCAAGATCAAAGTCACGAATCATCCTCTTAGCACTCTCTCTAATCGGTTTCTCACTCCTCATCTTCCTCTCATCTCTCTCTCCTCTCCGCACTCCCTCCACTCATTTCCACATCTCCTCATCTTCCCACACCTCATTCGTCGCCTCCCTCGAACAATTCCTCGCCAAAACCCCCTCCTCACCTTCCCTCCCCGACGACACTCCCACCGACGTCAACAAACTCGACGACGCCGTTTTCAATTCCCAAACCTATACACTCTATTCCGATCCATATTACCCTATTTCACTTCCCCTTAGGGTTTACGTCTATAACATGCCTTCTAAATTCACCTACGATTTACTCTGGCTCTTTATAAACACCTATAGAGATACCTCTAATCTCACCTCTAATGGTAGCCCCGTTCACCGTCTCATCGAACAGGTTTTCATTCCCATTCCATTTCTTACTTTTTTTTTTTTGTTAATTATTATTTTCTGATTATGATTAATCTTTATTTGCTTTTTTGAATGTAGCATTCTATTGATTACTGGCTTTGGGCTGATCTCATTGCTCCTGAATCGGAAAGGCTGTTGAAAAGTGTTGTTAGAGTTCATCGACAAGAAGATGCTGATTTGTTCTATATACCATTTTTCACCACTATAAGCTTTTTCCTCTTGGAAAAACAACAATGCAAGGCCCTTTATAGGGTGTGAGTGCTCTTCTAACAATAATATTAATAATATTCTTTGCTTTTCTCTATAACTCTATGTATGGTTCAGTTTGTATTAGACTCATGAGACTTATAAAATGCAGAAATTAAGTTTATTCTTTAAAAAGCTTAGACGGCATAAGTTGTTTAGGAGAAGTTTATTGAAACTAGCTATATTTGTTAAACTTTGCAAAGTCTTAATAGTTGTTGTGTTGGGATGTAGGAAGCTTTGAAGTGGATTACAGATCAGCCTGCTTGGAAGCGCTCTGGTGGAAGGGATCACATAATGCCAGTACATCATCCGTGGTCTTTTAAATCTGTTAGGAGATATGTGAAAAAAGCAATATGGTTGTTGCCGGATATGGATTCCACGGGAAATTGGTATTTTTCCTAATTTTCAATTTCAGATGAATGTGTGAATAAGATGCGCTATTGGTTCATTGAGAATGGCTTTTGGTGATGTTTTTCAAATTTGTCTTTCAGGTACAAACTGGGGCAGGTTTATCTCGAGAAAGACCTGATTCTTCCATATGTTGCAAATGTTGATTTCTGTGATGCCAGATGTTTGTCGGAAATAAATCCCAAGAGAAGCACACTTCTTTTCTTTCGGGGCCGGCTTAAAAGAAATGCGGTAAGCATATTGTGAGAATCCTGATTGATTGATTGATTGAAAGGTGAAACTTTTCTATCTGCATATTAATGCTACTTGTGGTTTTTATTAGCATTCCTTTTCAAGCTCATGTTAGAATCAGAATCACATTTATTGGCAATTCTGAAGAATACTTGTTTACTTATATTTTTATGATTATGTGATATTTCAATATTTCCTTCAACTCAAATAGTGATACAAAGCCTTGTTCTGTGTTGGGTGAGATTGTGACCGGCTAATGTCTAATATTCAGGTTGTCTTTTCTTATAGTATCTTAATGGGAAGTCTATTATCATGTTTTTCTCTAGTTGTTTATGTGGTATTCACTTAATTTCTGGAAGTCTCGTGTCACGTTTTGCTCTACTTGACTATGTGCTATTCTCTAAATTTCTTTGTCACCTGCTTTTCTAAGTGTTATGTGGTTTAGTGGTTCCGTGTCTTTTATATTTCAGGGAGGAAAGATACGTTCTAAACTTGTAGATCAACTAAGTGGAGCTGATGGTGTAATTATAGAGGAGGGAACTTCCGGAGAGGGGGGGAAAGAAGCAGCTCAAAATGGCATGCGCAAGTAATATAAGTTCAACTCTTGAATATGTGTATCCTGCTTACTTATTTAGTAGTAATTATTTGTTTGCCTTCCTCATTGTCAGGTCTGTATTTTGCCTAAACCCTGCTGGTGACACTCCATCTTCTGCTAGATTATTTGATGCCATTGTTAGTGGCTGCATTCCGGTTATAGTAAGTGATGAACTAGAGCTCCCATTTGAAGGGATACTTGATTACAGAAAGGTGTGTATATGCATTTATATCAAGTAAATGATACAATAAAAAATATTATTAAGAGATAATGGTAAATTGCAATAAAATATTTGGGAAATTAGCTAGCCAACTTTGTAAGGTTGCCAATAAAATTTGGTGTGGACAGTTTGAACAAGTTACTGATTGATCATCTATTGTTCCAGAATATGTTCATAGGAGTATATAATAGGCTGGTAGTTTTAGATAATTAATATTGAACCCTTTCATATTTAGATTTTCTTAGACAGCAGGGGGGTTTATAAGGGACGGATCCAGAAAGATGGGGGGATTGAAAGATTTAATTCATAATTATTTTTTTGCAGACAAACTAAAAATTGACATAAAAGAACAAAAATCTCTAATGTCGATTAAAGGATCAAAATTGAACAAATGTTCAACTCCCACAATGTCACGAACCAAAAGATATATATATATATATATATATATATATATATATATATATATATATATATATATATATATATATATATATATATATATAAATAGCTACTTAGTCATATACAAGGGAATATTATCAGTGAGTGGAATGTGTATTTATTGTTTTTCTGTAGTTACATATAATGAAAGAATTAATTAAAAAGATAGCATATTAAAAAAATTAGAAACAATGATTTTACGTGATAAAAATTATAAAAGAACAATATATTCATACTTGTTTTTAGGGGAGGGGCTAATGCCCACCCTTACCCTCCCATGTATCCGTCCCTAGGTTTACGGTATCCATATATGAATAGTATCTTGGACCCTGTAGCTATTTTATGATTTTTTCATTTGGTATATCAAGAGGAACAAATTAAGTGTCAAGCAGGACGTGCTTAAGTCAATGACTATTATTTTTATTTTTTTATGTTAAAAAGGAGAAAAAAAACTGAAGTATCGGACAAAACTAGATACCGGAAAGACAAAAAAGGGAATTAAGCTCCCAATCTTTAAAAAAGATATTGAAAAACATGCCAATGAATATAAGACAGAAAAGACATGGTACAAGAAACTACTGCTGTTTATCATTGTGGATTAGTTTTTGCTACCAATAAGTGATAAAACTTTTGCGAGGAGTTCCATGTATATGCATGCACATGACCTATAGAAATATGAAGAAATTAATTGGGCTCAATCCACATTGAACCAAATTCATGACCTATAGAATTTGGTCCAATGTGGATTGAGCCCAATTAATTTATTCAAATTTCTCCAGGTCATGTGCAATACACGGAACTCCTCACAAAAGTCTTATCGCTTGTTGGTAGCAAAAACGGATCCACAATGAAAAACAATAGTAGATTCTTGTACCATGTCTTTTCTATCTCATTATTCACTAGCATGTTCTTCAATATCTTTTTCAAGATTGGGAGTTTAATTCTCCTTTTGTCTTCCCGGATTCTTTTTTTGTCCGACCTCCTTTGGATTTTTTTCTCCTTTTTGATTACTTCATCCGAATAGCTTTGTTGAAAAGAAAAATATACTGAGGAAGAGGCATCCTTATATGCATTAAAGTGACAAGGATGGTAGGAAACTGAAATTCAGCAGAGAATATCCAGTTTCTCTGACTTTGTGTATTGAAAATAACAGTAGCCATGAAATTGCCATGGGCGAAAGCAGAACACCAAAGAGAAACTAATAGATAGTCAAATCCCCAGTACACAATCAACAGTGCAAGCATCCTCTCACTCAAATGCAGCAAAGAAAAGTATAGACTTTACCGGCCTCCCTATTATTACCCGAACTTGAAAACCAATACAAATTGATTTAAGGTAGGACACACCCAGTGACTCAAAACTGCATTATCCAGTATGCTATATATGGTTAACTGATAAGTAAGAGCTTTGTTATTTTTCATTTTAAGAGAGAAGTTGCTAATTTAACATTTTGCTAATGCAGATAGCTTTGTTTGTTTCATCCAATGACGCTCTGAAGCCTGGTTGGCTCTTAAAATATTTAAAAGACATTCGACCTGCTCATATAAAAGATATGCAACAAAATCTTGCCAAGGTTTGTAATCAGGGTCGTTCAAAATTTTACTATGATCCTCCCCCCCTTCTCTCTCTATTTAGTGCTGTCATATATTATTTTCTCGCCAGTTGTGCAATATCTTACTACTGTTTGCCAACGTCAAGCTGGCAATATTTTGTACCGTGTGCAAATTTTAGTTGCAATAATTACCTTAGATATTATTCATTTGCTAAAAGTGATATTCCGTGCATTGTCTTGCTTACGTTTTTGGTGTTTAATGTTTTTTCCTTTTCAGTACTCCAGGCATTTCCTTTTTTCCAGTCCAGCTCAACCTTTGGGTCCTGAAGACTTGGTTTGGAAAATGGTTTGTTACTGCTTGTTTAGTTATTTTATATTTCTGTTTTTAATACCTTTTTAGCAGCTCGTTCTCATAAATGAGCATTATCTTCCATGGTAGTTTTCTTCAGTTCAGGCTTGTTCATTGAGTGTTTTCTTCCATGGTAGTTTGTATAGGTTTGGGAAATGAAATGGAATTATCTTGTTGATGCAAGGTGCTTTTAATATGTCATTCGATCCATGAGTAGTTTACATTTAGTTTATTCCTAGAGGCCCTATGATGAAGTGGGTAAGTTTGGATTGGTAGTGTGTAATGTGATAGGACCAATGAATAAGGTATTGGATAACTTGTAATCTCAATTAATGAACAAAGCAAATTACAACAGAAAGAAAAGAAAATCTGATAGAACGATGTCTAACATGCAACAGCCCAAGCTAAGTGGTTCCCTTCACCAGAGAATTTCCGGTGACCTCACTATCTCATCTCACTAAAACAGAATTCTTGCTTACTTTCTCTCTTTTCCTTACTATCAACAGAGGCTGATCCTGCAGAAGTATCTTGCTGTGTGAAGAAGACAAGAATAGAATGGCAATAAATAATCTATTATATTTCATTTTGTCCAAATTAGGAGGGAACAAAAATGATATTAAGTGATGGAATGGGATGGTATATATCTCATTGAGTTCCATTCCATATATTTTTCTAGTTCCAACAAATGGAACATAACCTCATTCCATTTTATTCCATCAATCCAAACATACCCTAATTGAAAAGTGAGCTTAGAATATAGCAAGGTTTAGTATTGATGACAAGCCTAGTTGTGGCGTTTCACTTTTACAAGCTTCGTTACTTCAGTATTTGGCTTACTGTTGTTTAGGAATTTCGAGAATTTCAGCAGAGCTAGTAGGCCAATGAGATGTGTTTGTAACCTGAGGCCTCGGCTTTCAGCATATGGTGCTGTTTACTTTGGCACTGAAAGAAACTGAGAAAGAGAGAGAGAAAAGTGATTTCATTGATTCAGAAAGTTAGTTACAAATGATAGAGTTTCTATCTTATATAGTGATAGAAAACAGAGGGAGAGTTAGTTACAGAGAGTAACTAACTTAACTAACTTTTTAATAGAAACTAGGTATTCTAGAATCATCTATTATTACAAGCATAACTAGCTATAAGGTATATATTCTAACACTCCCTGGTAGAAGCTGAACTTGGCTTGATTAAACTATGTTTGTCATAAACTCTTAGTTTATCACATAGAGCACAAAACTTGGCAGCTGAGAGAGGTTTTGTGAGAACATCAGCCCACTGATCTTGAGCAGGAACATGAGAGACTATAAGACTTCTGCTGAGAACCTTCTCTCTGACAAAGAAGATATCAAGCTCCATGTGCTTGGTTCTATGATGCAGTGTTGGATTATGAGCCAAGAAGACAGTGCTTAAGTTGACACACAAAATCTTGGTAGTGTGGAATTGGCAGCCTAACTCAGTGAGAAGGGATTGAAGCCATAGGATTTCTGATGATAGATTGGCAAGGCTTCTGTATTCAGCCTCAACACTTGACCTTGCCACTAGTGTCTGCTTTTTAGACCACCAAGAAACTAGATTAGGCCCAACATAAATGCAAGCCCCTGATGTGGACCTCCTATCATCAGGATCTGATGCCCAATCAGCATCACAAAAGCCAATAAGAGTAAGAGGCTGATCAGTGGGTGCAGCTTGAATTAAGAGACCATAATGCAGGGTACCACTTAGATATCTAAGAATCCTCTTTACTGCCTTCCAATGCTCTTCAAGAGGATTAGAAAGAAATTGACAGACTTTATTGACGGAATATGCTATTTCAGGCCTTGTGAGAGTGGCATACTGCAGAGCACCAACAATGGATCTAAACAGAGGAGGGTCTTCAACAGGAATAGACCCCACTTTAGACAATTTAAGAGTAGAAGCCATGGGAGTAGGCATACCATTGGCAGTGTCCATCTTGGCTTTGGACAATAAATCTCTAATGTACTTAGTTTGAGACAATAGGAGAGGCCCATTGGCTAAATGAAAGACTTCAATCCCTAAAAAATAATCCAAGGCACCCAGCTCCTTAAGAGCAAACTCAGCATTCAATTTGGAAATAAGCTTCTGAATAGCAGGCATAGAACTCCCTGTGATGATGATATCATCAACATATACCAAGACAATTAGATGTATGGTACCTGTTTTCAACATAAAGAGGCTGGGATCACATCTGCTAGCCTGGAAACCATAACACAGAAGAGCAGATTTTAATCTGTCAAACCATGCCCTTGGGGCCTGCTTAAGCCCATATAAAGCTTTATTAAGCTTGCAGACCAGATGCTTATCTGAGGCCTCAAAACCAGGTGGCTGCTGCATATAGACTTCCTCCTCTAAAATTCCATTTAAGAAAGCATTGTTAACATCTATCTGCTGAATGGGCCATTTATTAGAGACAGCCATAGTAAGAACAATCTTGACTGTAACTGGTTTCACAACTAGAGAAAAAGTTTCAGTGAAATCTGACCCAGCCTGTTGATGGAAACCCTTAGCAACAAGCCTTGCCTTGTATTTATGAATGGTCCTATCAGGATTTTCCTTGACTCTAAACACCCATTTGCAGCCTATGGGTTGTTTATGAATAGGAGGAGGAACAAGAGTCCAAGTATTATTTCTTATTAAAGCATCATATTCTTCCTTCATAGCAGCATGCCAATGAGAGGACAAGAGTGCCTGTTTAACACTAGTTGGTTCAGTGTGAGTTACAAGAATGGTAGGTTGGTTTTTAGTTTTGGACCTAGTTAACATATGATGACTGACACGAGCTGGAATAGAGGGTAAGACAGGAGGGGAGGTAGAGCTAGATGCACCAGAGGAGGGAGAGGAAAATATATGCTGTGAGGCATTGGAATTTTGAATGGGAGGAGAGCTGGTAGTGGAGTGGTCAGATAAAGGGGTGGATGTATTGACATCAGGACTCACAGGAATAGTGATGAGAGGAATAGGATTGAGAACAGGAGGTTGCATGGGTGTATTGAAAACTGAGGGTGGTTGTTGCATGGGTGTATTTGAAACTGAAGGTGGTGTAGGTGGTGGGGAAGATGGTTGTTGAGTAGGAGTTGGAGTATTAATGTTGAGAGAGGGTATAAACAGAGAGGATGTAGATGGGGAGTTAGAGGTGGTGATGTGGTGACACGTGTTATTGGGAAAAAGTTGGCTATAGGGAAACCTTTGTTCATTGAAAAGAACATCTTTAGAAACATACACTCTCCCATCAGCATTTAGGCATTTGTAACCTTTATAGGTAGTTGAGTATCCCAAGAATACACATTCTTGAGACCTATAGGCTAGTTTAGTGGAATGATAAGGTCTAAGGAAAGGGAAACAGGCACAGCCAAATACTTTGAGTGCTTTGTAGTCAGGGTGTTTATTGAAAAGGACATAGTAAGGTGAGTTGTTATGAAGGACAGGTGTGGGAATTCTGTTAATAAGGAAGGATGCTGTAACAAAGGCATGATCCCAGTACTTCATTGGGAGTTTGGCTTTGGATAAAAGGGTGAGGCCAGTTTCAACAAGGTGTCTATGTTTCCTCTCAACCAATCCATTTTGATGATGGGTGTAGGGGCAGGTTAATCTATGAGTGACACCAAGTTTAGTAAGGTGTTGGGTAAGGGGTCTAAATTCTCCACCACCATCAGTTTGAACACTTAATTTTACAGTTAAATTGCAATTCAACCATGGACTGAAACTGAACAAATGTAATAAAGGTATCAGATTTTTTCTTTAAAGGATAGACCCACATAAAACGAGAGAATGCATCAACACAGGTAAGAAAATAGGTAAAGCCACTAAAGGATGTAAAGGGGGCAGGACCCCACAAATCACAAACAACAAGTTCAAGGGGCATGGTATAAACAGTGGTAGATGCAGGTGCATGAAGTCTATGACTTTTACCTAAACAACAATCAGAACAGAAAGCATCATGTGGTTTAGATGAGATGTGAATGTTGCATAATTTGAGTGCTTCCTTAAGTGCATCATGGTGAGGGTGTCCTAAACGAGCATGCCACAAATTGTAATGATAAGCAGAATTTTCATTATTGGAGTGATGAGACATATTTACACAAGCATTTTGGATAGAAGGAAAAGTAAACAAACTAGTATTAGGCATAGAAACAGAATTACAATGCTTGGAGTTATTCAAACTAGAAGTAGAAATACTAGGACCAAGCAGAGAAGAGAAATTACACTGCTTGGATTTATTTAATGCAGGAAAAGAAACTAAGGGAGAGGCAAACTTATAGAGACCATTAGCTCCAACTACTCCATGCAGCAGGACTTCAGAAGAAGCCTGTGATTTGACAACACAGAAACTAGGGTGAAACTCAAAATAGACATTATTATCTTGAGCAAATTTGGAAACACTCATAAGGTTTTTAGTTATATTAGGAACTAACAGTAGATTATTAAGGGTAAGAGAGGTTTTAGGGTTGGTTTGAGAAGTAAAACACATAGAACCTATAGAGTTAATAGGCAAACCTTGTCCATTTCCCATTAGCACCTGGTCAGATCCAGAGATAGAAGTAGCATCAGAAAGATTGGCTGCATCAGGAGTGACATGGTGAGAAGCACCTGAGTCAGGGTACCACCATTGGTTATTGAAAGCAGAGCTACTTCCTGTGAGCAGAGCCTGAGGACGTTGTAGTTGTTGTTGTGGTGGTCTTGGTTGATAACCATAGCCATAACCACTGAAAGGAGCAGGGTACTGAGGTTGAAAGTGTGGAGGTTGCTGAGGCCTATAGCTATAACCATAGCCAGACACAGTCCCTGTGTGCCTGTAATGACAGATAGAGGCATCATGATTGTTCCTATTGCAAATCTGACAAGTGACAGCTCTTCCTCCACGACCACCACGTCCTGAGCGTGCACCACCTCTTCCATTACGTCCACCACGGTAAAAACCTTCTCCTCCTTGAAAATTACCTACAGTAACATGACTAGAACCAGATGGAAACGAAGGATTAGGAGTTGGACGCGCTTCACCATCAGAGTTAGAAGATAATGGAGCTGGTGGTGAAGGAGTGTGTGCAAGATTAACTGATGCTGCATCAGTGAGGCTCTACTTCTTGTTCTTTTCAAGACGCAATTCATGTGCAAGCAAATCTGATTCAACCTCATCAATTGAAACAGTTGAAGATTTGCTTGAAATCGCAGCAACAACAGAGTCGTAATCCTCTGGAAGCGCGTCAAGAACAACTTCAATAAGATTGCGAAGAGGAACAGGATCACCTACTGAAATCAGCGATTCGTTGATAACGCGAACGCGTTTGATGAAATCTGCAATCGTATGATCGCCTTTACTGAGAGATCGCAATTCCGAACGAAGTTGACGCGCTTTGGTGGTGAGCAACGTATCAAAGTGAAGATGAATTGCATCCCAAACTTGCGACGAGTACGTGAAATCAACGACTTTAGCAAGAAGCGAGTGCGAATCAGAGATAGTGGAGAGAATCCACGTGCAAATCAAAGCATCATGTTTCTCCCACTGTAGGAACAGAGGATTGACGGTACCTGAAGCACGATCTTCATTTGTGAGGAATTTCTCTGGAACTTCAGGATTTGTGATGTATTTTTGAAGATCAAGACCACGAATTACACCAGAAATTTGTTGTTTCCATTGCTTGAAATTCGTATCATCAAGCTAGAGAGAGATGAGATTGGCAATCTTGTTGCCTTGGAAGAGATTTTGGTCAGCCATGGATCTAAGAAAGAAGCTCTAGATACCATGAAAGAAACTGAGAAAGAGAGAGAAAAGTGATTTCATTGATTCAGAAAGTTAGTTACAAATGATAGAGTCTCTATCTTATATAGTGATAGAAAACAGAGGGAGAGTTAGTTACAGAGAGCAACTAACTTAACTAACTTTTTAATAGAAACTAGGTATTCTAGAATCATCTATTATTATAAGCATAACTAGCTATAAGGTATATATTCTAACAGGCACGACAGATTGGTCCGTTGTTAGCTTAAGAATAAGTCTGTTTGCGACTCTTTCATATTGTTTGTGATATTTCCTAGCACCTTCTCTTTTGGGCTGGGGGGTGTTAGTTCTGGAGTTTGTTTAGAAAGAGTGGTGGCAAGTACTGTACTTTCTGTTTAACTGTGTCTTTTTCTCTACATGTTGGTCCTTTAGATGGCAGGCAAGGTGGTGAATATCAAGCTTCATACCCGAAGATCTCAACGTGTGGTGGAAGGATCTCGAAATGTGTGCACATGTGACTGCAGGCCAGGCAACATTACTAATACTGTCCCAACAATCTCTTAAAAGTTGAATCACATTTTTCTTATATAAATGTAATATCTGTGGTTTTTCTCAATTATTATTTTTGATGTAATTGTCTTGTGGAAATATTTTATTCTTTGGTGGGGGTATTTTGTTGTATTACTTGAAACGAGAAAGAATTTAGTATATGTTATCTTCTGTCGTATCAGTTTTAAATGAATGAAAGTAGAAAACAAAGATCATAATTGCCTATTTTGCGGGAGTAACAACAAAAGAAAAAAAAAATAACAATCATAAATGAATTTTCCATTTTTAAATGCTGTTGAGGTTACCGGGATTGGAGATTTTGTATGTGGATGTTTCTGCTTGAAGAAGGTTTCTCTTCCCCCCCTCCGTCTTTCTTTTTCACCCCCTAGGTTTCCATTTTTAATCTTGGAAAAAAACTTCGGTAAATGCGTACCGAAGTTTTTAATGATGTAAAACACCTGTTTTTAAATATTGACAAACTTCGGTATGCGTTTACCGAAGTTTTCGGAGGGTAAAATCAAGGATAAATTGGATTTCTAAGGGGTGAAAAAGAACGACTCGGGGTGGAAGAGAGAAACCTTCCTGCTTGAATGCTTCTTTTGTTAGTCCATGTTGGTTCTTCACAATATTGAGTTTGTCTTTTCAATTTGGGTCTCAAACAGCTGAATTTTGATGTAAATGAGAAATTATAATATTTGAATTTCATTGAATATTACTAAATTTTATGGCATTCAATTAAGACTTTTACAAAATTTAAATAAATCTTATGGTATTCAATTAAGATATTTTTTTAAGGTAATAAAATCTCTTGGTATTCAATTGAAATTTTTCAACACTTCTTAAATGTCTATTGATATTTAAAAGTCTACAGATTTTGATGGATTTATTTGTGGAATGGATTTTAAAGAACTTTTTAGTGGAAAATGTACATAAAACACTTATCCAACAATTTAACTCAAACCCTCGAGACTTTTTATAATCTTCTAAATTATTTTTTTCTTATGTCAAATCCTAAACAGGATACACCTGCAACCAAATCCAGATCCTTTTGCTTACAATTTTCAATCAATTTTGCCTATTTTCTTATATCAATGCATACAATTTGAAATATTGTTCATGCTATATTATTATTATTGAAATACCCAGTACCTCGCAAATTGATCGAAAAGTTATTATCTTCATATGTGTGTATTTACTTTATAACAAGAGTCTTATTTATAGGACACGGGTAAGCAAGTGAAGGATCAAAGATATTCAAAAACCTACTCACTAATGTGAGTTATAGAAAAATAGAAGATCAAGATGGACATCCCTTAAAGCACTAAGGCACCAACATAATTATTCATAACACTCCTCCTTGGATGTCCAACGAGGATGTGTCTCGTTAAAACCTTACTATAAAAAAAATCTCAATGGAAAAAAAATTCTAGTAAAGAAAAAATAATACACCATCCTTTTACATAATATATTTACTTCTGCCCCTCAACCATACAACAATCTCTATAATGACGAAGATCAATCTTTTGTATTAGTAGTCTAAAAGTTTTACTTGGGAGCAACTTTGTGAAAAGGTTTGCTAGATTATCGCACAAACGAATTTGTTGAATGCTTATATCATCATTTTTCATGAAGATCACCGGTGAAAATGAATTTAGAAGAAATATATTTTGTTTGATCTCCTTTGACGTAGCCTTCTTCCAACTGAGCAATGCATGCAGTATTATTCTTTTTTAAATCAGTTGTGCTTGAGATATTATATTCATATTTAGTAGTTGAAACTTTCAACTTGAAAGAGCTTCCTTATAGAATGAGAAAACCGTAAGTTTATTGTGTGTGTAAACTCATAATCCTTAATGAAAAAGCATTATCTGCTTCCTTGATTATGTTGTTTCTCTAAAACGTATGCTTGACTTTGTTATGGTATCTTCATTTAAAAATATTGACAATAACAAAATACCACGATACATATAATCAACAAAATACATTAATGTCCTCGTTTGAACTATGATATGGTACTTCAGGACCAATTCAAGTTGTCCGCCATTTTCTTGATGACATGATATATACTAACATCATGTGACATCACAATCATTTTAATACACAATCAACTAGATTTGTCCATATCAAATTATTTTAATACATTTACTATATAAGTTTCTTGATGCACAAAATCTCAATTAAACAATAAATTTGCAAATCCAAACAAACCTTTCGCATGTGTCATATGCATTTTCAAATCTTTATATAATCAACATATTTTACGATCTCTTCTGTAGTTTTAATAATATTTATATCATCATAAAATTGATTATAATAAATTCACTTCCAAATGTTTAGAAACGAGATATGATGTCATTTCTTCAATGTATCATAAAAATTAACTTCTTCAAAGAGTTTCATACAATCATCAATTCAAGTGAGTCATACAAATATATTGCAACATAATATGTTTCATATAAATTTAGTCTTTCAAGTGGTATTAAAGTTAATCAAGCAAGAAATTTTTTTTGAATTCACTTCAGGTAAATATGTCTCGTCATAATAAATTATATACATTCACCATCCACTTTTGGTGAACATATCAAACTCTATAAGTATGTATTATATCAATATAATTTTATTTAGCGTAAAAAATCATATATATAAACACAAATTTGACACTGTAGAATGCATACAAGCCGCCACGCCGCCCCTTAAATTTTAATTATTATTTTAATCGCTTTTGTTATCGTTTTTGTCCTCTTCTATAAGTTATTTTGTTGTTTTCAATTATAGGCAACATAGGCAAGATGGGAAGCGCCGTCTTTTAACTAGGTTAGGGTTCAGTTGTTCGGTGTATTTAGTCTTAGTTTGAGCTGTCGATTAACCGATTAACATGTTCAATGTTTGTGGTCTTTATTCCGTATCGAAATCGCCTATCCCAGTTAACACCTTCTTTTGCCGCTCTCAATTCCTGGTTGATTTCTCTCCTCTTTCAAGTCTGTTTGATTTGAATTTTGAAAATTTCCATTTGTTTAATTGTAAAATGATTTGATGAGGACCTATAAATTGTGGTTGATGATTCGCATGAATTTAATTTTCCCCAAAACTCAGCAACAGAACCATTCGCAGCTGCCACAACTTTCGTCCCAATCGTTTTGTGCTTTGTCTGTGTGTTTGTTGTCGCCGTTCCTTGGCTTTGTCATCACTAATCACTGTTCCTTTATCATTGTTCCTTTGCTGCTCCCCTGTCTTTGTTCTTTGTATTTCTTTGCCGTTGTTCGTCGTCGCCGTTCACCATTTCTGATGCCCAACCCACAGTGGCGACAACCATTGATTGTGAAAAATTATCCTTCAATTTACTATTGAGATTTATTTTATTCTAATTGTTAGAAAGTGTATAAGTCATAACCAACTTTGTTAGTTTGGAGTTAGTTATGGTTGTTAAAAGTTAGTTACAATCATAGCCTTAGTTAGTTAGTGTTGTGAAGGTAAGTTAGTTAGTGTTGTGAAGGTAGCTTGTGTCACAAGCTACCTTAGAAATGAGCTATAAATAAGTGCTTAGCAATGTAATTGTTATCTCTCAATAAAAATTCTACATTGTAGCACAATTACTCTCTCTATTCCCTTTACTCTCCTTTATCACAATCATTCTACAATAATCACAACCTCTAGGGTTTCTATGATTTTATGTGTTCATTACCATTCTTTAATTCATCTCTAGTTTTGTTCTAACAGTGGTATCAGAGCCTGGTTGGTTTTCATAGGGAAACACGAGTGTATAGTGAGGAATATTCAATTGGGAAACACTTGAGTGAGGTGTGTGGTTGATTTCTTCACAAGAACAAGATGAATACTAATGGTTTTGGCACGAATATCTTGGTTCTTGATACCAAGAACTGGGATCGATGGAGTTGTGTGTCATGAAATTCCTCTTTGGTGCCCAAGATTTGCTTGAGTATGTCACAACTGGCTATGAGGATCTGGTGGAGAATCCAAATGAAGCATAGAGAGCTGCCATCAAAGAAGCCAAGAAGAAAGATTGTAAGGCTCTTTTCTACATTCAGCAAAATGTAGATAGCTTGCACTCTGAGAAGATTTCAAAAGCTACGAAGGCCAAGGAAGCATGGGACATACTAGAGAGTTATCATGATGGTGGGGAAAAGGTTAAGCAAGTGAGATTGCAAGCCTTCAGAAGAAAATATGAGATGATGCAGATGGAAGAAGATCAGAAGGTGAGTGATTATTTTTCAAAACTGCAAGAATTGGTGCATCAAATGCAAACATGTGGTGAGACAATTTCTAAACAAATGATGGTTGAAAAAGTGTTAAGATCTCTGAATCCAAGGTTTGACTTCATAGTAGTAGCTATACAAGAAGCAAAGGATGTGAAAACTTTGAAGATTGAAGAGCTGCAGAGTTCATTAGAGGCACATGAATTGATGATACTTGATAGAGGCTCATAAAGATCAAATCAACAAGCTCTGCAGGCTCAAACTTACAAGAAGGAGGGTTCTGGTAAGAATTCAAAGAAGAAAGGAAAGGGTAAGGCTCCAGGCTTCAAAGGAAAACCTGATGACAAACCTGAATCCTCTAAAGGAGGAGGGTCTGGCAAAGGTTACAACAAGAAGAAGAACTTTGACAAGAGCAAGGTGAAATGCTATAACTGTGAAAAACATGGACACTTTGCAGATGAATGTTGGTACAAGAAAGATCAACAAGGTGATGGTGAAGCAAATGTTGCTCAGAGCAAATACCCTAACTCAGTGCTTATGATGGCTACTACCTGTGAAGAAAGAGTCAAGAATGAAGAGTGGTATCTTGACTCAGGCTGCTCAAATCATATGACTGCACACAGAGAATGGTTGACTAAGTTTGATTCTAGCAAGAAGACTAGTATCAAACTAGCCAATAGTAGTAAACTGTATGCAGAGGGTGTTGGAAACATTGTGTTCAGAACTAAGAAAGGTGTGAAAGTGACAATTTCAGAGGTTTTGTATGTGCCTGAAATGAATTGAAATCTCTTGAGTATTGGTCAACTAGTAGAGAAGGGATTCTCAGTGACTATAGAAGGAGATTCTCTGAAGTTAAATAGAACCTACAAGTGGAGTATGTGCAGTGAAGATATGATGTGCATGTCTTCAACAGTGAATGAAGATGATGAGAAGATTTGGCACATGAGGTATGGTCACTTGAATTTCAAAAGCCTTAATTATTTAAATTCAAAGAGCTTGGTGTCTGGCTTACCTAGAATCAGTGTTAGAAAACTTGTCTGTGATGTATGTGTGAAGAGTAAACATAGCAGAAAATCCTTTGTGACTGAAGCACCTAAGAGAGCTGTTGGTGCATTACATGTGGTTCATTCAGATATTTGTGGTCCTTTTGAAGTTGCTTCACTAGGAGGTAGCAAGTATTTCATCAGCTTTGTTGATGAATTCACTAGGATGTTATGGTTATACACCATAAAATTAAAAAGTGAAGCCTTAGAAGTATTCAAAAAGTTCAAAGTCTTAATTGAGAAGAAGAGTGATAAAGCAATTAAGATCTTAAGAACTGATGGTGGAGGTGAATACACTTCTAAGGAGTTTGAAAATTTCTGTACAAGCCAAGGCATTGTGCATGAAATTACTGCACCCTATACACCACAGCACAATGGCTTAGTAGAGAGGAGAAACAGAACTGTGTTGGATATGGCAAGAAGCATGATTAAGCAAAAGTGTTTACCACACAACTTCTGGGTGAAGCAGTAATCACAGCTGCTTACATCTTAAATAAATGTCCTACAAAGAAGCTAGAGGTTGTACTAGAGGAAGCTTGGTCAGGGAGAAAACCAAGTGTGACACATTTGAAGATTTTTGGCTCTTTGTGTTACAAGCATGTGCCAGATGCTAGAAGAACCAAATTGGAAGATAAGAGTGAAGCGATGATACTTATAGGGTATCATCCAACAAGTGCATACAAGTTATATAACCCTGTGACTCAAAAGGTGCACATTAGTAGAGATGTGATAGTGAATGAAGCTGAGATGTGGAAATGGGATGTGGAGCCTGTATATAGAAGTGAAATTCAAAATGGCTACATTTATCCTGACTCAAGTGATGAATCAGATGATGAAGGTAATCATGATGAAGTTGAGGCAGTACAAGAAGAAGTGGAAGCAAATGTAAGGCCTCAAAGAGTCAGACAAGCACCAAGCAGGCTAAATGATTGTGAAATAATTCCTGATAATGCTGTTAATAGTGAAGGTGATCTCATTCATTTAGCTCTACTAGCAGGGTCAGAACCTGTTGATATAAGAGATGCCTTGAAAAGTAGTGTGTGGAAGAAGGCTATGGAAGAAGAGCTTCAGTCAATTGAGAAAAACAAGACCTGGAAGCTAGTTACCTTGCCAGACAAGAAAAAGAAAATTGATGTGAAGTGGGTGTTCAAAGTGAAATTGAATGCTGATGGGACAATTTCAAAACATAAAGCAAGGTTAGTAGCTAGAGGCTTCTTATAGAAACATGGTGTAGATTATAATGAAGTGTTTGCTCCAGTTGCTAGAATTGAAATTGTAAGGCTTGTAGTAGCACTGGCCAGTAAGAATAGGTGGGGTCTATACCATTTGGATGTAAAATCTGCATTCCTAAATGGTCCACTAGAAGAGGAAGTATATGTGTCACAACCACCTGGTTTTGAAGTTCAAGGCAGAGAAGATATGGTATACAGATTACATAAGGCTTTGTATGGTTTGAAACAAGCTCCTAGAGCTTGGAACAAGAGAATTGACCAATTTCTCATTCAGATAGGCTTCAGAAGATGTGCTGTAGAATTTGGAGTGTATGTGCAGAGATTGAAAAATGAAGAGTTGGTAATCATGTGCCTATATGTTGATGACTTGCTCATAACTGGCAGTCAAGCTTCAGAGATTGATAGATTGAAAGGCAAATTGAAGGATGAGTTTGAAATGAGTGATCTTGGTAAACTTTCATTCTTCCT
This sequence comes from Trifolium fragiferum, assembly GCA_954870985.1. Lineage (NCBI taxonomy): Eukaryota > Viridiplantae > Streptophyta > Magnoliopsida > Fabales > Fabaceae > Trifolium > Trifolium fragiferum. The sequence continues at coordinate 40,494,945 of OX940790.1, read as the reverse complement.
AGGAATGGAATTTCTCAAGATCAATGATGGAATATTAATGCACCAGCAGAAATACATTGGTGAACTGTTAGAGAGGTTTGAATTGGTTGACTGCAAATCAAGTTCAAATCCATCTGATACCAGCTGCAAACTTGATGAGTGTAAGGATATGGAGAAAGTAGATGCAACTATGTTCAGACAAATGGTTGGTTCGCTTAGATATGTATGTAATAGCAGGCCAGATATTTGTTTCTCTGTGAGTATGATAAGCAGATATATGCATGATCCTAGGAAGCCTCACTTGGTTGCTGCAAAGAGGATTCTCAGGTACCTAAAGGGAACTATGAATTTTGGCTTATTGTTTCCTATTGGCAAAAACAGTGAAGGGAGTGCTTTAGTAGGATATTCAGATAGTGATTGGTGTGGAGACACAGCTGATAGGAAGAGTACATCAGGCTATGTCTTCAAATTCAACAATGCAGCAATATCATGGTGCACTAAGAAGCAAGAGGTGACTGCTCTGTCATCATGTGAAGCTGAGTACATAGCTGGCACATTTGCAGCATGCCAAGCTCTGTGGCTTGATTCAGTAATGAAGGAGCTCAAGTGTGAAGTAGTGAAGCCTTTGATACTTAGGATTGATAATAAGTCTGCCATAAGTCTTACTAAAAATCCTATTTCTCATGGGAGAAGCAAGCACATAGATACAAGGTTCCATTTCATTAGAGAGCAAGTGGCAAATGGAATGATTGAAGTGCAGTATTGTCCAACTGATCTGCAACTTGCAGATGGCTTCACCAAAGCAGTGAAGCTTGACATATTTGAGTTTCTTAGAGAGGAACTTGGTGTGTGTGAAATTAAGTAGGTTTTGACTTAAGGAGGAGTGTTAGAAAGTGTATAAGTCATAACCAACTTTGTTAGTTTGGAGTTAGTTATGGTTGTTAAAAGTTAGTTACAATCATTGCCTTAGTTAGTTACTGTTGTGAAGGTAGCTTGTGTCACACAAGCTACCTTAGAAATGAGCTATAAATAAGTGCTTAGCAATGTAATTGTTATCTCTCAATAAAAATTCTACATTGTAGCACAATTACTCTCTCTATTCCTTTTACTCTCCTTTATCACAATCATTCTACAATAATCACAACCTCTAGGGTTTCTATGATTTTATGTGTTCATTACCATTCTTTAATTCATCTCTAGTTTTGTTCTAACACTAATCACTCTATTGTGTTGTTGTGTGTTTCTGGTCCTGGTGAATTTGTGTTGTTTGATTATATATAGTTATTTCTGTTCATGTGGAATGTGTGTTGATGACAAACCATGCTATGTAGTATGAGACTAAAAGATAGGATATCAAAAACCAATGAAACAAAAAAAATTAATTATCTAGACTCTGAAAGTTAAGAATTAAGATGGAGCATAGATTTGTCAAAAAGAAAAAGATGAGGAACATAGTGTGAGATCGGTTATTGCTGGAAGAAGAGAAGAAGGCAAAGTAAAACAAGGTCGGTTATTCAACGCCCATGATTTTCGGTCAACAATGAATTTTATTGGTTACGGTTTGATTCCTGAGTTTTTCGTGATGATGGCTCTCGCGATAAGTAACATTGCTGTAACATTAAACACATATAGATATGAAACGGAGGGAGTAATAATACCAATATTGTCTCTTGATTTACTAATTACTACAACTACATTAATACATGATATACATAACTAATAGAATTAACACAACCTTTTGAACTTGAATATGTTACACAGATAATGAGCAATGGAATTTGCCAAAGTCCAATACACAGAGTTGTGATAAATGTAGAAAAAGGAAAGGCTCACAGTAGCAATGTTCTGCATCTCAGATCCAGAAAAAGAGATTAAACCAATTTACAAGCTAGAGAATGAGTCAAGGCCAATATTATACAGACCTGTGAAAAATTATGTTGATATCTATTTTTAGTATTACCAGCAGGGAAAAAGGGCAATTGAAGCTTCCAAAATTTAATCATAAGTTAAGTATGATACTTCTTGGAACATTGTGAAATGAAAGAGAATAAGAATGAAATAAAATGTGTTTAGTGAAAATTTTGAGCTGTTGCTACTACTTTTTTTTACAGTAAGCTATTGCTACTAATTTGTAGTTTACATAAATAAATGTTGATTTTGATTTGTATAATAGTTTAATTAAGGTGATTAAAGATGGACTTATAATTGCAGCTGTTTGTGGAGTTTACCTGCATCCTAATGAAAAGTACGTGGAGGTGACATGAATTATTTTTGCATTTAATTACTTACCACTTACAAATTCTTGCATCTATAATATTATCGACTAGATACATTAACCACCCAATAAATTTAAAAAATAATATTTTTTCTTATAATGATGTTTGGAGGGTGTGTCTCATTATCAACATGTCATCTTATAATAGTCATCAATTCATGCATATAATTACTTACCACTTATGATTTTCATCCTTGCAAAACTTCTCGACTATCAAGCATATGATTCCACATAACCATACATCAATTTTACACTTTTTTCATTTCCAAAACTCATTATATTATTGATGTAAGAATTTCTTACACAAGCACCTGTCATAATCCAAAATTGTTGGGTGAAGTAAATGTTGATAATCCTCCTATCTCATACTTCCTACCTATGCTGAAAAAACATCTTTCCTTTCAATTCACTACAAGAAAACGACGATTTTGCGACGGCCAAAAGCCCTCGCTAACGGCTAAAAGCCGTCGCTAAATGTTACACTATTGGCGGCCTCTAAAAGCCTCTGGTCGTCGCTAAAACGCTCGCCGCTAAATTTTACGACAGCCCAGGCCGTCTGTAACGGAGAGGACGGAAGTTGCGACGGCCTGAGGTCGTCGCTAATGGCTAACGGTCACATCCAGGCTGTACAGGTAACGACGGCTTAAGCCGTCGGTAAAATTGACGTTGCGACGGTCTAGGTCGTCGCGAAATGATGACGGACCTGCTCCAGCTGACATGCGTTGACTGATTTGCGACGGCTTAGGCCTTTGCTAAATCTGGGCGGATTTTTTTTAAAAAAAAATTAAATATTTAATTTTTAAAAAAAATTAAATATTTAATTTTTTTAAAAAAATTAATATTTACTTTTATTTAAATAAAATTTATTTATTATTTTGAAAAATACAAATTAACATAAAATAATTTTAATACATATTAACACATAAAATTAAATATTTGAAACAACAAAAATATAAATTAAAAATTCAATAAGGAAATACGATAATTGTCTCGAATTACAAACCTAATAGATAATTGTCTCAAATTACAAACATAATATTAAAGTACGATAATTATCATGAAATTACAAACATAATACGATAATTGTCTTCAAATTACATAATCATTAAAATAGTTCCAAAATAAAATAGGACAAACTCTATCAAATTATTAGAAACATTCATTAAGCACTTCTTCCCCTTGCGCTTGTTCTTCCACCGCTTCCACCGCTTGTTCTTCCACCACTTGTTCTTCCACCGCCTTCAAAATTCACACCAGCTTGAACATAGCCATGACCTTGAAAATTTCCACCACCTTGAAAACGAAATCCGCCTTGAAAATTACCACCACCTTGAAAATTATCTTGACCACTTTGAAAAGATCCACCGCCTTGAAAACTCGGAAAATATCCTCCGCTTTGATCATTTGAATTCCATCCGCCTTGAAAATTTGCATTACTTCCGCCAGCTTGAACATTTGGATTGCCTCCTCTTTGAAAATTTGAATTCTCTCCGCCTTGAACATTTGGATTCCCTCCGCCTCCATTCCAAGAAGTATTTTGAAAATTATTTGAAAGACCGGAATTGTGAAAGTCATCTCCAATTAACTCCTAGAACAAACGATCATCCTGGAGACCAGTCAAAAAATCATCATTCTGCGACGATGATTGGTTGCAAGGAACATTACCAGGTCGATACTCTTGCTCTTCCACTGCTTGAGGTCCGGACTCGTTTCCTCTGCCTTGAATTTCGGCTCTTAGCCGCTCTTCCATTTCTCGAAACCTCCGTTCATATTTAGCTTCAATCCGCGCTTCAAGTTCTTTCTCTTTTTCCTCATCATTTTGACATCGGGATGTAGCTATGCTAGCAGTACTGTTACGCGAGTCACTTGAAGCATCAATATATCCTGTCGGCGTCTTCTGAATGAACGAAGATGTACTCCCTTGACCCTGGATACGACCATGACGCTTTCCCCCAGAAAACTCCACATATTTGTCTATTATCATATTGTGCCTAACATCTTCACTTATCCGCTGTGAAGGTGGAAGAGCAGCCTGAGTAGCATCGAGCTCCGCAATATATACCTCAATCAAGTCCTACACAAAAATAATAATTAATTAACTCATAATTAATACTCAATTATTACTTTCTAAAAAAAACCAAGTAATTATTAAATGATGATCTATAAATAATACTCACATTGGCTTTTTGAGCTTTGGTATTATCCCAAGTTCCATCCTTTCTTTTATGCAACATTTGATTCATATCAGCTAAGGTTGGTACACGTCCATGTTGCCTTTGAAACCTTATGCGCATGGTGCCATATGACGTGGAACCACCAGTGTGGATGCTCGCTTCAGGCTGCTGAGCTCTGTTTTGTTTGTTTTTGTCGCACTTGGCCTTGTAATCTGGATTATCCCATTTACGACACAACTCCGTCCATGTATTGCCTGGGCCAATCCATTCAGGTGGTGCCTTACCCTCATAGTAAAGCTTTCGTGCATCCGACATAAATTGTGACAACTTCTTCGAGCACTTTGAGTCGAAAATCTTGATGATTTTTTCATCACTCCATTCATTCGACCAAATACATTTAGACTACAAGTGAGAAAAAAAATATTAGTCCACTAAAGTAATTTATTATTTCAACTTTGAGAAGTTCACCTATAACTTACTTTGAAAGCATCATAAAATCTTTGCCACGCCAAAGTATCTCCAATTCTAGTTGTCTTAATCTCTCCCCACGTCAACCATGGATGTTGGTAGTTTTGACGAATTAATGTGGTAAGAGCAGCTGAAGTTGGCTTCTGTGGTTGAAAACTGCACAATATAACATAAGTTAGATGAATTAAAATTAAACATGTATACCATAATGTTATGAAATTTATAATAAAAAAACATTCTTACTCATTTCCATATGGTTTAATAATGATTCGATCATATCTATCAACCATTAAAAATTCAGCGGGATCCTCGAGGTCGGACTGGCGGATCGGTACATCAAGAAGTGCTAGATACAACATAGCATAGCTAGTGCTAGATACATTCTTAAACACATAAATACTTATTAATAACGACATAGCATCTAGTGCTAGATACATTCTTAAACACATAAATACTTATTAATAACGACATAGGCATAATTACTAATTATCGTCATCCCAATCTGATACAACTTGGTCAACTTGACACCCATCTTCTTCTTCAACATCACCATTCTCGGGTACTTCTTCTGCTTCTCCTGTCCCGATCGAAAGACGGTTGAAAGATTCAACTTCAATTGCTTCGTTTACATTGTCCATCTCATCGAGTTGATATGGTTCCGCTTCTTCTTCTATTCCATCTTTTTCAATTCGACCCCTTGGTTTTGTCGTTATTGCGGCACACCACCCTCGCTTGTCAGTTTGTGTTGATGGATAAGGGACATAGTAAACTTGTCTGACATTATGAGCTATAGCAAATGGATCAAACGGTTGATATCTTCTATTCATTTTTATGTCCACGGTGTTAGTCTTTGAATTATACTTTGTACCTCTGCTCGATGGATCAAACCAATTACAATAAAACAATACCACCACTTTCTTGTAATCAAGAAAATTGTATGAGATTTCAATTATGTTCTCAATCACACCGTAAAAGTCATTCTCACCATTTTCAGTTAGCCCTTTCATACACACTCCACTATTGGTCGTTTCTTTTCCTTCTGTCCAACTATGTGTATGAAATTTGTACCCGTTGACAAAGTAGGTGTGCCATTGTTTAACATTTGACACCGGGCCATCAGATAAGTTTCTCAAGTGTTGTATCATAGGGGTTGGTTCTAAATGGTACACATGTTGTCTAAACCAATTTGGAAAAAACTCATGTATACTCGCAGAAGATTGTTCCGGAGTTATCCCCTCGGATGTCAAAAATAAAGTATGGCTGAACTTCGGTACAATTAATCAACACATGAACATGTGCTGATTTTAATACCCTTTCACCAGGAAAATAAACTTTCTCCATGCCAGCATGTCGCCCAGGCAAATTGAAAACCGATAAGTTTAATGGATGGATAAAACTTTCATTGTCATTTTCGTTCCTACGAGGTCTTCCAAACAATGTGTCTTTGAAATAATGAGAACAAAAGTGAATGGTTTCACGGTGTAAATAAGATGCACAAATTGAGCCTTCAACTTTAGCTTTATTTCTCACTGAACGTTTGGAATCTCCCATGAACCTTTCAAATGGATACATCCATCTATATTGAACAGGTCCACCAAGTCTAGCTTCATATGCAAGATGCACTACAAGATGCTCCATGGAATCAAAGAATCCAGGAGGAAATATTCTCTCCAACTTGCACAATATCATTGGAATGTCACTTTCCATCTTGATCAAATCGTCTTCTCTTAATGTTGTTGAACATAAATTCTTGAAAAATTGACTGAGTTCAATAAGGGGATTCAAGACATGTTGTGGTAAAGAACTAAATGCAATAGGGAGTAAAGACTGCAAAAAAACATGACAGTCATGACTCTTCATCCCACGCATTTTTCCATTGTCAACATCAGCACATATTGCCAAATTTGACGAATAACCATCGGGCATCTTGAGCTCTTTTACCCATCGACAAACTGATTTTGCTTCATCGGCAGATAAAGTGTTGTTCACACGAGGTTTTAGGATTCTGCCATTGGGTGCGGTCTTCAACAACAAGTCATTACGTTTGCAATACAACGCAATGTCTTTTCTTGCATTATCATTATCTTTGGTTTTTCCTTTGACATTCATTACAGTGTTGAATATGTTTTCGAAAACATTTTTTTCAACATGCATAACATCAAGGTTGTGACGCAAAATGTTGTCTTTCCAATACGGCAGATCCCAAAAAATGCTCTTTTTTGTCCAATTGTGCGATTGCCCGTAACCTTGCGGTTTTAAAGCAACACCACCAACTACTTGTACATTTGGCTTATCTTTAACTTTATCCCAAACTTGTTCCCCGGTCAAATACCGAGGTGGTCCTCGGGTTTCAATCTCGCCCTTAACAAATGCATTTTTATTTCTTCGAAATTGATGATCAATAGGAAGGAATCGACGATGACAATCAAACCACGTAGCTTTCCCACCGTGTTTCAATGTAAAAGCTTTTGTGTCTTCCATGCAATAAGGACATGCCAACTTACCATGTGTCCCCCATCCAGACAGCATTCCATAAGCAGGAAAATCATTGATTGTCCACATCAAAGCTGCCTTCATTTTGAAATTTTTTTTGCGACTGATATCATATGTCACAACGCCTTCCCACAATCTCTTCAAATCATCAATCAAAGGTTGCAAATAGATATCAATACCAGCAGTAGGACTTGATGGCCCGGGTATTACAGCAGCTAAAAACATGTAAGGTTTTGACATACACATTTCGGGCGGAAGATTGTATGGGGTAACAATAACAGGCCAACATGAGTATGGAGTGACTGATAATTGAGTATACGGAGTAAACCCATCGGAGCATAAACCCAATCGAACGTTTCGAGGTTCCGAAGCAAAACCAGGATTAACTTGATCAAAATACTTCCACGCAAGACCATCAGAAGGATGTCGCAACTCACCTGAACTTCTTCTTTTTTCAACATTTTCAGAATGGCATGTCATTTTTGTTGCGGTTTGCAATGATGCATACATCCTTTGCAACCTCGATACTATGGGTAAATAGAACATAGACTTTCTTGGTACAAGTTTTCTCCTACTTGACCGCGAAATTCTTGTTCCACAATATCTTGGTTCTTGACAAAATTTACATTCAACTAAGTCACCATCACTTACACCAAATTCGTTGTCATAGAACAACATACAGCCATTGATGCAACAATCAATTCTCTTCACCCCGAGACCTAGCTTCGACACTAGTTGTTTTGCCTCATAATATGTTTGCGGAAAATCATCACGGGCAGAGATGGGTGTTGTTTCGAAGCACAATTTGGCAATCAAATTCATGGCTAATTCTGGAACTAGATAATTAGACTTTAAACCCAAAAGTTTAACGCATACTGTCAACTTCGACTCTGTAGAATCTTCAAACAATGGTGCATTTGTATCTTTTAGAAGTTTAAAAAATCTCTAGGCTTCAGCATTCGGAAGTTCATCTCCATATTCATCCCCCGGATCATTGTTCACCACAATTTGTGTGTTTTTAATGATCGCATTTTCAATTAGTATGGGGTGTTGTTAGTTATTAGTCTTATTGTTCCTTTCTTCAACGGGACTTGTGATTTCAAATTAACATAAAGCCCTGTTCCGTGAGGAGGAAGCTATTAGAGTTTTCAACCTTATTTTAATTTATTAGTATCATTGAACATTAGTATGATTATATAACAAATTATTTCATCCGTGCGAGAGCACGGGTTTAAAAACTAGTATATATATATATATATATATGTGGTTAATAGACTTTTACCCGCAAAGTGGACGAGTTTTGTTTTATCCCCTATAATATATATATATATATATATATATATATATATATATATATATATATATATATATATATATATATATATATTGTTGTAATATCCCAAAATTCTTATCCATCTATTTAATTTCAATTAGAGCCTTATCGCATGTTTTAGGAATTAATTAGTTAAGTCTTAGAAATTCTAGTGTCTAGAATATAGGAAAATTCTAGTAAATCAAACAATTACCAACCTTAAGTGACCAAAATAAGCATCAAGTAAATAACTCTCTCCCATCTCTCCTATTCACTCGTGTCTCTCCCTCTTTCAAAGTAACACCTCACTCCCACACACCACCTTAAGCTAACACCTCATCAAGCTTAAACCAATTGCTTTGCATGAAAAAACTTAAAACAAATAAATAGATAACTTATCCATTTCATTTCATAAACTCAGCTGCAGAAAAATCAATTTCCTATACTCCCTCACCTCTCTCACGAATTAACACACACACCATAACAAGCTTCCAAGACAATTCATTTTCCCAATTTCATGTGAATGTCATTTTCTCATAAACCTTACACCAAATACAATTTTCTTATGAGATTCCAACACATACAAACAGTATTAACAGAGAATTTAACAAGCCATCACTTCTCCACTTCCCAAGCACATTAAAGTAGCTTAACAACAACAACACCAAATTCATTTATCATCCACAAGAGATGCATGCATGCAACAGAAAACTGGGATCATGTCTATTTCCATTTAATCTAAACGTGGATAGATACCCCTAACATCAACTGATCCAAGCATCAACACCATTCCAATCTTTGAAACTCCAAGTTCAACAAATTCCAAATTCTGTTTAGTTTGGTCGTGGGAGCAGCTGGGGGTTCTGTAGCAGTTGTAGAGCCCATGAATCGAGTTTAAAACTTCAATTCCAAGTGGGTTCTTAGGCTAGGTAGTTAGAATTCTCCAATTTTAAATATTGCATGCAAACTTAGGAAAGTTAGGAAAATATTGTGTGAGGGGAAATAACTCACAATTTTCCCTCCATTCTGTCATATATTATGTCTATTATATGATTGCACTGTTTTAAAAGAGGATTGTAAGTATTTTATTGCAAAATTATCAAAATTCGCAAAACAGAGTGTTTTCTGTAGGAACTCGCCGTAGCGAGTAGCTAGTGAGCCTTCATGGCGAGTTAACAACTTCTGGGCTGATGAAACTTCTCATGGCGAGCGTTTGCTCGCCTCGCGAGTTGATTTAGGCCAGAACCAGTTTACTCGCCATGGCGAGCTTGTACAGGAAAAATTGACCATTTTACTCGCCATGGCGAGTGTAACATCCCCAAATTTCTAAATTGCCTAATTAATTTAATTAGAGATTATCTATCAAAAATTAAAATTAATTAGAGGTGGTTAATTAATTAATTCTTGAGAATTAAGTGTTGTACGTGTAAGATTGAGAATTTCTAATTCAAACTCAATTACACAATTAGCACCTTAAATCAATTCTAGGGATTAATTAACATATAAGAATTCAAATTCCCTCCTAATTTCCCTCTTCTATGACTCATAATTCCACCAAACTCAAGGTATCACCTCAAGCCAACACCTCATGTGAATCCATGAGTCATGGTTCCACTAAAAACCAAACTCTATTCCTTGCATGCAAACTGAATCACTCCCACTCACATTCATTCAGCAAAGGAAAAACAGAAATATTACTCCCTCTCAATTCTCTCCTCTCTCACGCATGCAAACAACACAAGCATAACCACCAAAGTTCATTTTTCTAAAATCACAAGTTGTCCTCTTGTATCACAAGCCTTCTAACACAATGACAGAGATTCCTTTTCTCTGCAACATCACAGAATTCAGAATCCCTGATGAGAATCAATTCTCAAGAACCTCACAAGTTCACATAACAACAACCTTTCCATTTTGCTACTTCCATAAGCCAATAGCATTACATGCAGCCCATGAAACAACCAAATTCTTGCACTGTTTCCACACATAGATTCACCCTATAAAAGCCACTCCATTCCTGATGAATTAATCATCAAACACAACTGAAATTCGTAGAGCAAAATAAGGGGGTTTCAAGTGTCAAAGTTCCAGTTTTGGTCAGTTCTGTTCGTGGGTACTAGAAGAGGATTCTGTAGCTGTTTGTAGAGCTTAGAGAAAGGTTAAAGCTCAATTTACAGGTGGGTTCTTAGGCTAGTTTAGTTAGAATTCCCTTAATTTATGAACTTGCATGTTAACTTAAGAAACTATGAATTAATTGTGTGAGGAGGATTAGCTCCCAAATCCTTTTCTATTCTGTTCCATATTGATTATATTATGTTTCTGCACTTTCTCAGAGTTTGATTGTAGGTGTTCGTTTAAAAATGGTTGAAATTCGCAAAACAGGGGTCATTCTGACTTAACTCGCCATAGCGAGTTGCTAGCGAGCACTCATGGCGAGCTCAAGGTTCTGGGCTGAAGAACTTCGCCATGGCGAGCTTGCTAACTCGCCGTAGCGAGCTAACCCAGAATTGCCTCACTTTTTCCTATTTTAAAAATGTTTGAACACTCGTTTTATATCATAATCTGAGGAAGTTATATTGCAGTTATATAATGTATTTGATTTGGTATGGGAAGTCAGACACAATTCTGAAATTAGGGATAACTTAGCAATTAAGTTGTATGCACCCCGGGAAAAGGAATTATTGGTAGTATGTTAATCACTTAGAATCATTCGATTATGTGCGGTTTAATATGCTGCTTATGGGCTTCCAATGGAACAACCCATTAGGAAAATGATTGTGAGTTTAATGCCGTGGTCGAATCGGTCAGCGGATATGGCGGGCCTTCGAGACATGCTCACCTCGAAGTGTCTTAGCGGAATAAAATCAACAAGATACTTTTGTGTGCTACACTTTTATTAATTATGATTATGATATTTATTATGATAGATTATCAATTATGGACTGATTAGGTACCCCGGCTTTATAGCCTAGGAAGGTAGTAGAATTCACTGGGACGAAGTGACTGTCTCACCCCACTCCCTATTTGAAACAGGAAAACAGGTTGATTAGGTAAGCCTTGGTATTGGAATCGCTGCTGCTGTCTGGAGGATTGCATTTGATTCTTGCTTCCTTATTTACTTTATCGTGTTATCGTTTGTTTCCGCTGTTACTTCTTGAACTCTTGATGTATTTGGCACCTGCGTGTGCATTTGAATTGTGTTGTAATAATAATGAATTCTCTTATCAATAATAATATTCCATGATTATTCTAGATTTATCTATGGGGTGTTATAGCGAGTGTAACACCACGTTTTTCAAAGACCAAAAAGGGGCATTTTTTTTATTTATTTTTTTTTTTATTTTTTAAAAACAAAACAGAGCGCGCCTAGTTTTTTTGTGACGAGCCGGCATTAATCATACAACAGGACTAATTATATATATTAGTACAACCAAAGCATCGGCATGGTACTAATTATACATGAAAGTGCTTTCCATAAGCAAAGTGTGTACCTGAATATTTACAATCCAAAAGACAACCGTCTAAACCAAAAGTATAAGTACTCAGATACAATTATCCAAAAGAGTCTGAATACTACGCCTAACCTAAAGCACGGTGTACAAGACACACTGGCACACAATATAATTAGATCAGCCACGCCACTCGATCACTAAGGGCTCAAGAAGCCACCGTCGTCCTCACACCCCACGGTCTCAGATAGGAATCCATCGTCTAGGTGGGGGTAACCCGTTCATGTTTCATTGTAAGGGTCACCACAAGTAACACATAATACAAATAACAAATATGGAAAAAGCGAGTAAACACTTAGCAATTTCACATTTCGTGCATAATATAATTAAATGCACACACAGCCTATCAATGCAGACTCTACAATGATTGTGACACCAATCACTGGTCGTCACATGCATGAATTCCGGAATTTAACCTCTCCGCAGAGAGTCGTAGGCCCAGCCTACTAAAATCAATAAAATCCCTAAGGATTAGAGTGGACCCAATCACTGTCAATCGCACCCCGTGGCCCATCACGGTCACCACTTATTGGACTCAATAAAAATCCCGCAGGATTAAGGTGGACCCAATCACTGTCAATCGCACCCCGCGGCCCATCACGGTCACCGCTTACTATGAATGCATGAGCATACGATTCCCCATATATGCTAATGCACCAATATACATATCTCATAAGCATATGTAATACAATCACATGTTAATACACATATTTCTCAAACATATGTAAGCAACGCATGTAATTTAAAACATGTTCTCGTCTCGAGAATACATAATACAAACATGCTAAGCACACAAACATATCACAGTCCAAGCATGCACACATATCATTACAGATATAAGACAGAAATAAAGGTGCCCTTACCTCGGCAAGCTTCCACTAACTTTTCTCGTGTAACTCTACAATTCGCGCTATCTAAAATATAAGCAGTGTAACATCAATAAAATACTCTCACCGTATTCTATCGAAACGAAACCAAAACCCAAAAATCTAGAGAGGTCTAAGGTACTTTCTAACACTCGGATAGTGATTACGAGTTCTCCCCATAGTGATTAAAAATTCACGAAGTTAAATGCACTATTTCTCGCTACGCGAAAATATTTTCGTTTCAAAACAATTTATGAAACACTTTGATTCCTAACTCCAAGGCAATCAATTACACATAATAAAACCATTTGAAACAACCCATGAGCTCTTCAAAAAATTTCACAAAAATAAAAGTTTACTTGCATCACAAGTTACAAGTTTTTACTTCTCGAATAAAACGGCCATAACTCATTCAATTTTTATCCGATCGAGACGAGCCATACGCCAAAATCTTCATCTCGAAAAGACGGATTAAATGGTTAGGTTTCCAGGTCACAAAAACAATTTTAAAATGACCAGAATACCCTTCAAAACTTCGGCCAGAAATGAAATCACACCCTAAATCATTTTTCTTTCATTTCAAAAGCATAGCATTAACCAATTAGTTCCCAAAATCATTTAATTGATCAAACAAAACATTTCCAAAACATAATTCACAATTCAAAATAGTTTTCACAAATATTCTCAAGAACACACACAAAATATTTTTCTTGTTTCTTAAAACAAAGTCACTTTCCACACATCCATTTTCATAAAAGGTTCAAAAGCAACATCATTTTCACAATCAACAACCAACAACTCATGTTCTTGATCAATTAGGAATTTTCCTCAAAACCCTAGTAAAGATTTTCATGATCTCATCATCTAACAATGGAAAGCATCACTACTAAGCCTAAACATGCTAGTTCATCACTCATGAACAACTTTCAAGCAACAAGAATCATCATGAACAATTTCTCACAAATTCCTCAAAAACTCTAGCTACTAACTTCATGAGAAGAGCATGGTTTTCAATCATGGAAATCTATCTCTAAGCATGGATAAACACTAGCTATCAAGGATCGATAATACCAAAAAGGAGAAATCAAAATCTCTACCCACTCATAACCAAAAGGCCCACGGCCAAGGAAGGAAAATATAGGGATGAAGGTTTTCTTACCACTTTCCTTATGTCAAAAGCTTCACCAAGTTACAAGGATCAATTTCCATTCCAAGCTTTTCTCCTAATTCTTTCTAGATTTCTCTTAAGGTGAAGATGTGTGTTCTATCAACACTTAGAAAAATAAAATGAAAGAAGAGGGAGGAGAAGAGTTCACGTGAGAGAGAAGAGAAAATGAATGGAAAAAGTCTCATGACTTGCTTCTTATCTTTCTCCAATTTAATTCCAAGCCATTGGATCTAGGATAAAGGTTCCTAGACTAATCCTAGCCATTCATCTCAATCTTGGTCACCAAGTAACTTAACATAAATATCTAGATATTTATGACTTCATCGCTCAGTCCCCGCGTTTGCTCTTAAACGAGTCATATCTCGCGTACCGACTAAAATCGCAAAAATAGAAAATCTACGAAATAAAAGTTCGCCGTAAACCATTTCTAAAAATTATCGCTAAACTTGATTCTCCGACTGAAACTTTTATCCTAAGCTCTCAAAAATATTCTGAATCCAGATTCCAACTCGCGTCGATATATAAAGTCTCTAATTAAAATTCAACGGAAAACAGAAACCGTAAATTTTCTAACAGCGGGTATAGTTTTCTACTCGTTTTTCCAAAAAGCGGAGAAAGTCAAATTTTGAAATTCTGAAGACACAGGAACGCTCTCATAGATAAATAAAGACTAAGGAACAAAAGTCTGTGCATTTCCAGCACACGAGCACAAAACAGGCTCCAACTCAGCAAAATTCTAATATCGCGACAATACTCACAAAACCACTTAACCAAAAACCCTAATATTCTTAGCCATTACTTACTTTCCTCACACAAAAGGTACCGTGGAATTACGGGTCTTAGAGCGAGCTGGGGCAGAATTAACTCATATTTTCATTTTTCCTAAAATTCATCACTCGTTTTATATCCTTTACTATTTCAGATGTTTTTGCAATTGTATAATTAATATAATGTTTGCACAGGAGGTCAAACACAATGGAATCATATGGTATAACCTAGGGAAAAATTATATATTAGTATGCTCTCCGGGATTGTGATATCATGGTAGAATAATACTCAGGAATAGTTAGTATCAGTCAATCAGACGCGATGTTCATGTCGTCTATGGACTTCCAAGGGGAGTATCCATTATGATATGTTTTGTGAGCTGTATGCCGTGATCGAATCGGTCGACGGACAAGGCAAGCCTCCGAGACATGCTCACCTCGGAGAGTCCTTGCGGTTAAAATGAATAAGAGTTGCTAATCTGTGTTACACCTTTAATAATTATGCTATTATGTCATGTTATGAATCATTATGTTTAGACTGGACTGATTAGGTACCCGTCGTAGTCGCCATTAGGAGGATAGTATGACTCACTGAGACTTAGTAGTCTCACCCCACTCCATTCAATTTTTTTAGGTAGACAGTTTATTTCAGAGCAGGGACCAGGATGGACCTGACGATTGGAGCCGAGCTTGGATTGTCAGCTTAAAAGACCTTGTCTTCTCCCTTGTTTTAATTAATCTGTTATTCTGTTTGTCGTTCTTTTCTGCTGTTTGTATTGAATATTCAAATATTATCTTAATGGTAATGAGTTATTTAGTTATTTCCATGTAATTTAATGTACTCATATTCCAATTATGAATGTTCCGACTAAATATTGTAGACAATTTAGTTGGGGTGTTACAATTGTCCACTTGCAAAGTAAAAATTCTTTGCATTTGCCCCTTGAGTGCACATCGTGACATCTGACCAGAAAGAATCTCCATGTGGCATGTCCACATACATGTAATTTTATTTTTTTAAAACTTTTTGGCCACATCAGTAAAACATGTCAATTTTTTTGCCACATCAATATTCCCCATGAATATAACTGTTGTTAAGATTATTTTTTTAGCAAGCATAGTCAAGAAATTCTTAATTTTTTATTATATGTCACTGCAAAATTTACATAATTGTGCTGAATATATTTTATCATTATGTTTAATTTTAAGCATCATTACTTACATATATAATTGAGTCCATTTTTTAAGAATCACAAGTTGGTAAGTGTGTGTATATATATATAGGGTCAGATCAAATGACACCAACTAATTTGACACCAAATGTTACACCGCTCAATAACGCTTTAACGAATTTAAATTTTACAAAATTCACCGTTGGATTGGAAGATTATATCATATAGATCATTCATGTTAAATTTTATAAAAATCTAAAAGCATTTGATATGTTATTGAGACTCGTCAAGATTAACGGTATTCAATAAAAACGCATAAACCGTTAATCTTGACGAGTCTCAATAACATATTAAACGATTTTGAATTTTTATAAAATTTAACATGAAATCTATATGATATAATCTTCCAATCCAATGATGCATTTTGTAAAATTCAAATTCGTTAAAGTGTTATTGAGCGGTGTAACATTTGGTGTCAAACTAATTGGTGTCATTTGATCCTGACCTATATATATATATATATATATATATATATTGACAATTTAACATGAAAAATATATTACATTAAAAATACATTTAAAATAAAATAAAATTTCGGCATACACAAATTAATTTAATAATATATAAAAGATATATTATATTGATAAATTTAAATTATTAGTTTAAATATAATTTCTATTATTAATTAAAAATGTTCTTTTATGTTTTTTACACTTATCAGATAGTCGAACGTTAATTTTACCAAACACTACAATTAGCTTATCAGCTATAAGATACTCCATCCGTTCCTTTTTAACTATCCAAAAACATCGGATTTAACTGTCCAGTGGTGTTTTAAGGGTACGGTTTGTCAATTGTACCATTTGTAAATTACTTTTATCTTTTTCAATAAAGCTAATTAATGATATATATTTGGAAAAAATAAGTTTTTTTTAAAAATCTTTTTTTGGTACATAACATATTAAATTTTGTTTTTTTACATAATATAATAAATTTATTGGAAAGAGGAACTATGTGCAAAAAAATAAGAATTTATTGATTTAAAATTCGATTATAATAGGAAGATAAAATACACTTTATTAATTTGGTGTTACTATTTAAAACAATTTTACTAGCTTATAACTTATTTTTCAAACGCTATTTCAAGTAGCTTATAAGCTTATAACTTATCATATTTTCTTCTAATTTTACAACTACAATCTTACTTGAAAAAATTTTAAATATTAATTTTGCATACTTTTTCATGTCATTTCACACTTATAAGCTAATTCAACCGTTAATTTTACCAAACACTACGAATTCAATCAACTACCTTAATCGATATAAGCTAAAATGTTTGCTTATAAACTAGGCTAAATTGCAGTTTTTGCCCCCCATGTTTTCTAATTTTGCGATTCTGATCCTCAAGTTTCAAACGAGCAATTTTAACCCTCTAAGTTTCACAATTGTGCGATTTTGGCCCTCTAAATTTCAAACGAGCGAGTTTAACCCCCAAGTTTACCCCCTTTTGCATTTTCTAGCCCCCTTTAACTTTTTTTTGATTAAAAATTGCTTACGTAGCATTTTAAAATTAAATATTTATTTTTTATTTTTTTAAACAAATTACAAATTGTTTTTTTAAAAAACAACTTATAAAATATTTTTTATTATATGTAATTATGTAGTTTATTTATAAAATATTTTTGTCATAACAAAAAGTTATATATTTTTTATGAACTATTTTTAAAAAAATTAGTAAACTATTCTTTTAAAAAAAGTAAAAAATTATTAAACATTTAATTAAAAAAAAAATTTAACACATTTTTATAAATACAAATATTACTATTTTATAACATTTTTAAAATTTTAAAACATTTTTTTGACGAACTTAATTTTAAAACATATTTTTAATTTTAAAAACATATTTTATTTATTTTAAAAATATCTTATTTTATTTTTAAAAAGCAACATAAGCAATTTTTTAGTCAAAAAAGACAAAGATGGACTAACAAATGCAAAAAGGGATAAATTTGAGGGGCCAAAATCAAGCAGTTGTGAAAATTATGGGGTTAAAATCGCTTGTATGAAATTTGAAGTGCCAAAATCACATAATTATGAAACTTATTGTAACAATATCTGAATCACAATATATGAATGATGGAAAGGAGAGTGTATAGTATTATTAAGGATCACTAATGGATCCGATGCAACAGAATAACAGAAAAGGGAAGAGAATAATCAGAGAGAGAAATGAGAGCACAAACAACAATAGCCTAAAATTCCTCCTCCCTCACATGCTAGTTATATAACCATCTAGCCTAGTGCTTGCAATACGTGTCCTATTTCCTTTCCTTCTTCCATCCAAGTTGGTTGGAATTGTATTTGCTGAGTCATCCTTCTTGTCAGCTTTTCCCTTTATGCCCTTCATAACAATGCTTCCCCCTTTAAAGTCAACCTTGTCCTCAAGGTTGTAAAGAGGATAGTTGTCCTTGATCTCCTGGAAATTTTCCCATTTGATCTCAGCATTACTGTCATCACCCCATTGTATGAGCACTTGTGGTACTAGCTTGTTGGCCTGCATAATCATTCTGCAATCTAGTACATCATAGGGCACAAGTGTAGGACCTATGTTTGCAGTAGTTAAAGGTAAGGGAATGTAAGGTTCATCACTGCCACCCTTAAATTCCTTTAACTGAGCAATGTGAAAAACTGGATGAATTTTGGCATGGCTAGGTAGATCCAGTTTGTAAGCTACCAACCCTACCTTAGCAATGACTTTGAAGGGTCCAAAATAGCGCATAGACAGTTTCTGATGTTTTCTTAAACTGACAGAATGTTGTCTATAAGGTTGGAGCCTCACCAATACCATATCTCCTACCTTAAATTCTGCTTGTTTTCGCTTCTTATCAGCATTGCTTTTCATGATTTGTTGAGCCCTTCGCAAATTGCCCTTCAACTGATCCAATATTGCCTCTTTCTGCAGCAGTTCATCCCTGACAACTGGAAGATCAGTTGGTTGAGCACTGTATCTGATGATGGTTGGGGGTTCTCTGCCATATACTGCCTTGAAAGGAGTCATTCCAGCACTAGTATGGAATGTTGTGTTGTACCAATACTCAGCCATTGGTAGTAACTTATACCAGCCCTTTGGATTCTCAAATGTAAAGCATCTTAAATACATCTCCAAACATTTGTTGAGTGCTTCAGATTGGCCATCTGTCTGAGGGTGATATGCAGTGCTCATAGCCAGTGAGGTGCCCTGTAGTTTGAACAAATTCTGCCAAAATGAGCTAGTGAAGACCTTGTCCCTATCTGATACGATGGACTTAGGTATGCCATGTAGTTTCACCACCTGATTCATGAATGCTTCTGCCACTGACTTGCTGGTATAATCAGTTTTTTGAGCCATAAAGTGACTATACTTTGTCAATCTGTCAATAACTACCATAATAACAGTGTAGCCAAAGGAATTGGGAAGTCCTGTGATGAAATCCATTGCTACATCCTCCCATACCTGATCTGGAATCGGCAGAGGTTGTAGTAAACCTGCTGGGGCTGAGTTCAATGTCTTGGCCTGCTGACAAATGACACATTGTTGCACATAAGTTTTAATATCTTCCCTCATATTTTTCCAATAAAACTGAGCTTGTATCCTGGCTAAAGTTCTAGTAATTCCTGCATGACCCCCAATATGTGATGTGTGAAATTCTTTCAGAATCTGAGTGATGATATCCTGATTGTTGGGAATTACTAGTTTGTTCTTCCACAAGATCAATCCATCTTTGACAGAATACAAACCATAAGCCTCATCCTGCTCTTGACAAGCTTTCACAATTAGTTGTAATTCTGTATCCTGCTGTACTGCTCTTTGTAAATCTTGTAAAAACTGCAGTTTGGGTTCTGACCATGCCAACATATACATCCTGGATAATGCATCAGCAGGGATATTCTCCTTTCCCGGTTTGTATTCAATTTGAAAATCAAACCCAATAAACTTGTGTAACCATGCTTGTTGTTCTGGTGTCTGCAAGGATTGATCTAACAAGCTTCTCAAACTTTTCTGATCCGTTTTAAGCACAAATTTATGACCTAGTAAATAGTGTCTAAATTTGGCTAAAGCTTCAGTGATTGCCAACAATTCTCTGATGTATGCTGATTGCTTTTGTCTCCTTAAGGACAACTTTTTTGGAGAAATAAGCAATAGGGTGTCCTCCCTGCCCTAGTACTGCCCCTACACCGGTCCCTGACGCATCAGTTTCCAATGTAAAAGGCTCTGCAAAATTTGGAAGTTTGAGCACTGGTGCAGTGGTGATGGCTTGTTTGAGTTGATGAAATGATGTTTCAGCTGTAGAGTTCCACACAAAAGCATCTTTCTTCAATAATTCAGTCAAAGGACTAGCAATCTGAGCATACCTTTTCACAAAACGTCTGTAGTAGCCAGTCAGTCCCAAGAAGCCTCTCAATTGCTTCACACTTGTAGGTGTAGGCCATGCTAACACATCTTTCACTTTGTTAGCATCCATAGATACTCCACGGCCAGATACTATATGACCTAAATAATCCACCTCTTTTTGACCAAAAGAACATTTGGACAATTTGGCAAACAACACATTTTGGGCCAGAACCTGCAATACCCATTCTAGATGCTGCAGATGATGTTGCCAGGAAGGGCTATAAACTAGGATATCATCAAAAAATACCAGAACAAATCTTCTTAAAGCACTTTGAAAAATTTTATTCATAAGGGCTTGAAAGGTAGCAGGGGCATTGGTAAGGCCAAATGGCATCACTAACCATTCATAATGACCATGGTGTGTGCGAAATGTGTTGGAACAAAATTATGATTTTGTATCTCCTTAATTGATTTTGATGATAACAATGTATTTAAGGTTAAATTGGAATACTAATAATTTAATTCAGTGTGCAGGATTAAAAGTTAAAATTTGCGTACTAAAGAACCTTAGAATTTCTGAAGGAATTACTTCTGAGCTCACCAGATCTGAAGCAAGTGAAACTCTGAAGTTTTTATCTGAACCTTAGAATTTCTGAAGGAATTACTTCTGAGCTCACCAGATCTGAAACAAGTAAATCTGAGCCTATCAAAATCTGAAGAACATCTGAGCTCACCAGATCTGAAACAAGTAAATCTGAGCCTATCAAAATCTGAAGAACATCTGAGCTCACCAGATCTGAAACAAGTAATTCTGAGCCTATCAAAATCTGAAGAACATCTGAGCTCACCAGATCTGAAACAAGTAATTCTGAGCCTATCAAAATCTGAAGGCTCGTCAGATATAAGTGTTAAGCTACATTTGAGAGTACAATTTTATTGAAGACTGTGCCTGACTAAGTCCAAACGCAGAAACCAAGAATGAAAAGGTTTGACCATGGAAAGGTCCTTTTCAAGTCAGGCTTCAGAAACGATTATTTCCTTATTTGGCTTTCACCAAGGTTCAAATATCAAAAGCCAAAAGGAATCTCTCATTTTGTAGTAAACGTTAAGCTCCTAAGCTACTGCAAATCAGAACAGCTAATAAGCTCACTGATCTATACAAAGGAGCGTCTCAAATTCTTCAAACGGCTATAATCTTCAACGTTCATTTTATCATCTATAAAAGGAAGAAGATTTGTGAAGAAATGTAATCAAGACTTAAGCTTCTGAACGTGCTGAAACTCTGTCAAATTCTGAAGCTATCAAACACTTAGAAACTTTGTGATAATTTTCTAAGTTAGTCTTGTAACTGAGTTGTATTTTGTAAACACCTCTGATTGTATATCAAGTGTTAATCTCTTATCTTTATTAACATTAAGAGCAGTTAGAAGTCTCTTGCTTTGTGCTTGAGCATTGGAAGTCTCTTGCTTTGTGCTTGAGCATTGGAAGTCTCTTGCTTTGTGCTTGAGCATTGGAAGTCTCTTGCTTTGTGCTTGAGCATTGGAAGTCTCTTGCTTGGTGCTTGAGCAATTTGAAGTCTCTTGCTTAGTGCTTGAGCATTTGTAATCTGAGTGATTATAGTGAAATCTCTTGTGAAGGACAAGAGGACTGGACTACTCCTGTTAGTGGGAGGAACCAGTATAAAAATTCTGAGCATCTCTCTCTAACCCTATACTCATATATTGTGTGTGTTATACCTTATCCGCTGCAATTTGTTTTAACTTAGAAAAAGTCTCACACAATTCAACCCCCCCCCCCTTCTTGTGTGTTTTTCAACCTTCAATTGGCATCAGAGCTCCGGTCTGTTGCTCTTCACTTAACAGTGAAACAGTAAAAGATCTAGGGGTACTTAGTTGAAAAACATGTCTGGTGTTACCTCTCCTTCTGCTTCCTCTGGACCTGATCACTCTGCTGTTCCACCTCCTCACAACTATGATAGGGAAAGGAACAGTGATAATCACAGAGACAAACCACCTTACTTCAACAGTGATCCTACTACTTTTCCTTTCTGGAAAACCAAGATGTATAGTTACATCATTGGGACCGATGATGAGTTATGGGATATCATTGAAGATGGTATACATTTTGAACACATGGATGATGAAGGTGTTGTAAGAAATACCTACAGAAAGTTCTTTGATGCTGAAAAGAAGAAACAGTATAAGAAGCATCATACTGTTAAGAATATGCTTATTGGTGCAATATCTCATGCTGAGTATTTAAAAATATCCAACAAGTCATGTGCCAAAACTATCTGGGACTCTCTATGTTCCACCTATGAAGGAAATAAGCAAGTCAAAGAAGCTAAGGCAAACTTATTAGTTCATCAATATGAGCTGTTCAGAATGAAGGAAGATGAAGATATTGAAACCATGTATTCAAGGTTTCAAACCCTTGTCTCTGGTCTTCAAGTTCTGAAGAAAAGCTACACTGCATCTGATCACGTGAAGAAAATTCTGAGGAGCTTACCTTCCAAATGGAGACCAAAAGTTACAGCTTTTCAGGAATCCAAGGATTTGGACAATGTGACTCTTGAAGATTTAATAAGCTCACTCAGAAGTCATGAGCTAGAACTTATGTCAGATGAACCTGTCAAGAAGATGAAGTCCTTGGCTCTAAGCTCTGTTCAGACTTCCTCAAAAGCTGCAAAGATCAAAGTGTCTGAACAAGAGGAAGAAACCTCTGATGATATGATGGATGAAAATTCTGAGAATGAAGAAATGGCACTAATGGTTAGAAGGTTTCAGAAATGGAACAAGAAATACAAAAGGTTTCCAAACAAAGGAAACAACTCAAGAAGTTCCTTTTCAAAGGACAAAAAGGAAGAACTGAACAACTGCTATAACTGCAAGAAATCTGGACACTTCATTGCGGACTGTCCAGAAATGTCATCCAAGGACAAAGGAAAGAATAAGAGCTTTGGGAAAGAAAAGTACAAAGAAAAGGTAAGGAAGAGTTTGTTAGCCACTTGGGAGACCATTGAGAATGACTCTGAAGGAGAAGATGATGAAGAAGGCAATCTGGCTTTAATGGCAAGAACTTCTGAAGGTAACAACTCTGATAGAGATTCTGAAGATGACTCAGATGATGAAAATGAGGTATACTCTAACATGACTAAATCTGAATTAATTGATTCTCTTAAGATTGCCGTGAAACATTACTCTCGTATAGTAAGTCAACACAAAATTCTGAAGAATGTTCATGAATCATTGAAAAAGGATGCCAAGATTCTTTATGATGAAAATGAATCGTTAAACATTCGTATTTGTCATGTTGAATCTAACTATGTCTTGGCAGACAAGCTCAATGATGATCATGAAGATGCTCTTCACGAATTTATTCGTTGTACCTTCAATAGGAGTAAAATGGCTTCCATGATTTATCATATGACTCGTAACTATGGTGAAGGCATTGGTTATTCTCGGTTTAAGAACTGGGATAAACCTCTGAAATCATATAGTGAGGATGATACTCCACCTGAATTATTCTCTACCTTTGTTAAAAGTGGTACACTTGATCTGAAGGCATCCAACTCTGAAGGAGGTTCTGAACCTGAACCCAAAGACTCAGAAGTTCCAAGTTCTTCTGAACCTAAAATTTCTGAGTCCAAAAGTTCTCAAGTTAAGGCTCAGAAGTCATCTGAACCTCTGAGAAATCAAGGTAAAGTTACTTCAGATCCTTGCTTGACCTTTGGAACTGTGATATACTCCAGATCAAAATCCAAGAATCAAATTAAGCCTAAACATTCTTGTCAAAGCTTAATTAATTCTAGATCTTGTGTTGATCATAGAAAACAAAGAAGGAATACTATTCAGAAGACTAACTCTAAAGGACCCATCAGAATATGGGTACCAAAATCTGAAATAATGTTTGCTTCAGATGCTCATGCAAGGAAAGGTAAAACAGCAGCCCTGGTACCTGGACAGTGGTTGCTCACGACATATGACGGGAGAAAAGCATATGTTCCAAACCCTAACTCTGAAAGAGGGAGGCTCTGTGGGATTTGGAGGAAAACAAAAAGGGAAGATCATTGGTACAGGTACAGTTGGTAATTCTTCTCTTTCCATTAAAGATGTTTGGTTAGTTGATGGACTTAAACACAATCTATTGAGCATTAGTCAATTTTGTGACAATGGGTGTGTTGTTACATTTAATAAGGAATCATGTACTGTATCAAAAGACTCTGACAAATCTGTAGTATTCAAGGGAATGAGAGTTGGCAATGTTTATAAAGTAAACTTTTCTGATTTGGTTGACCAAAAGATTATATGTCTTTTGTCTCTGGGTGATGAGAAATGGCTATGGCACAAGCGTCTTGGTCATGCTAACTGGAGGTTGATCTCTAAGCTTAGCAAACAAAAGCTTGTTAGTGGTTTGCCTGACATTGATTATCACTCAGATGCACTTTGTGGCTCATGTCAAAAAGGAAAATTTGCTAAGACTTCATTCAGGTCTAAAAACATTGTCTCTACTTCCAGACCCTTAGAATTGCTTCACATTGATCTGTTTGGTCCTGTTTCGACAGCCTCTATCAATGGTAAAAAATATGGATTGGTCATGGTTGATGATTTCAGTAGATGGACTTGGGTGAAATTCCTACGTTCTAAGAGTGAAGCACTTGTGGTGTTCAGTGACTTCTGCACACAAATACAAAGTGAAAAGGATCTTCGGATTCTGAAGGTTAGAAGCGACCATGGGGGAGAGTTCGAAAATGACTCTTTCGAATCTTTCTGCTCAGAGCATGGAGTAATCCATGAATTCTCTTCTCCTAGAACACCACAGCAGAATGGTGTTGTAGAAAGAAAGAATAGATCTTTGCAAGAAATGGCTCGTACCATGATGCTTGAGTCTAACCTAGCTAAGTTCTTGTGGGCAGAAGCCGTGAGTACTGCTTGCTATGTTCAGAATAGAATCTACATCAGACCTATTCTGAACAAAACTGCTTATGAACTGTTCAAAGGAAGAAAACCAAATATTTCTTATTTTCATCAGTTTGGATGTACTTGTTATATTCTAGACAACAAGGTCTATCGAAAGAAATTTGATGCTAGAGCTTATAAGGGTATCTTTATAGGCTACTCTGAACGCTCAAAAGCATACAGATTGTATAATTCTGAAACTCACACAGTTGAAGAATCTATACATGTTAGATTTGATGATAAAGAGCCTGACGATAAAATGTCAGAGCAAGCTGAGACTTTTGCAGAATTTCAAGTTTCCTCAAATTCTGAGTGTGAAGATCTCTCCATTGCTGTATATCCATCTGAGACTCAAAATGAAGATATCTCTGAAGACCCTTCAGAAACTGAACCCTCTCAGACACCTGCTCCACCTAAGAGTAAATTCAAGTATAGATCATCTCATCCTGAAGAGCTAATTGTTGGTAACAAGGATAGCCCAAGAAAGACCAGATCTGCTTTCAAAGAGGATGAATCCCTAGTTGGGTTAATTTCATTAATTGAACCCACAAACATAGAAGAAGCACTCTCAGATGATGGGTGGATTGTTGCAATGCAAGAAGAACTCAATCAATTTGAAAGAAATGATGTTTGGGATCTGGTACCAAAACCCAAACACAAGAACATTATTGGAACAAAATGGGTATTCAGAAACAAGTCAAATGAAAAGGGAGAAGTTGTCAGAAATAAAGCTAGACTGGTTGCACAAGGTTATAGTCAGCAAGAAGGCATAGATTTCACTGAAACCTTTGCACCAGTAGCAAGACTTGAGGCAATTAGACTTCTCTTGTCCTATGCAGTTAATCATGACGTCACTCTATTTCAAATGGATGTTAAGAGTGCATTTCTGAATGGAGTAATTTATGAAGAAGTCTATGTTAAACAACCTCCTGGCTTTGAAGATATAAAGTGTCCTGATCATGTTTACAAATTGAAGAAATCTCTGTATGGTTTGAAACAAGCTCCAAGAGCTTGGTATGAAAGGTTAAGTATATTTCTTCTAGAAAATGGTTTTGAAAAAGGACATGTTGATAACACTCTCTTTAGAAAAACCTTAAAAACTGATATTTTGATTGTTCAGATTTATGTTGATGATATTATCTTTGGTTCAACTAATGCTTCTCTTTGCAAGAATTTCTCTAAGCTTATGCAGGATGAATTTGAAATGAGTATGATGGGAGAACTAACATTCTTCTTGGGAATTCAAATCAATCAAAGAAAAGAAGGAGTATATGTGCATCAAACCAAATACACAAAGGATTTACTGAAGAAATTTGGTCTTGAAGATTGTAAACCAATGTCAACTCCTATGCATCCCTCTAGCTGTCTTCTGAAGGAAGAATCTGAAGGCAAAGTAGATCAGAAATTATACAGAGGTATGATTGGTTCCCTCCTTTATCTCACTGCATCTAGACCAGATATCTTGTTCAGTGTATGCTTGTGTGCTAGATTTCAATCAGATCCTAGAGAGTCTCATCTAACTGCTGTTAAGAGAATCTTTAGATATCTGAAAGGAACCACTAATCTTGGATTACTTTATAAGAAATCCTTAGATTATCAGCTTATTGGATTCTGTGATGCTGACTATGCTGGTGATAAAATTGAAAGGAAGTCCACTAGTGGAAACTGTCAATTTCTAGGTGAAAACCTTATATCATGGGCTAGTAAGAGACAAGCAACTATTGCTCTATCTACAGCAGAAGCAGAGTACATCTCAGCTGCTAAGTGTTGCACGCAATTGCTCTGGATGAAACATCAGTTGGAGGACTATCAGATAAGGATAAGTAGTATACCACTTCTCTGTGATAATACTGCTGCTATCTGTTTGTCTAAGAATCCTATTTTGCATTCAAAAGCTAAACACATTGAGATCAAACATCACTTCATTAGAGACTATGTTCAGAAGGGAGTAATTAAGATTCAATTCATTGATACTGAGCATCAATGGGCTGATATCTTTACCAAACCTCTTGCTATTGATCGTTTCGATTTTATCAAGAAAAATCTGAACATGGTTTTTATTTCTGAATGATATCTCTGAATGCTGTTAACTCTGAATGAATAAACTGGTTCTGAAGGGCCTCAGAAGTTTGGACGGCTCAGAAACTATTATATAGGTTCTGAAGCACTCTCTCATCTGAAGCAATCAGAATTATTTATTATTAAATATGATTTCTTGTGACTCAGATACCTACTCTAAGTGTTAGTTGACCACTCAGTTTCTCTAACTGACAGCTGGCTTCTGAAAACACTACTTATCTGTGTAACTTCCCATCATGTCTAGTAAACGCGGGGTAATGAAGGAGAGCTAATGATGATTTTATTAAAAGTAACTGCCAAGCCCCCATTACGTCACTATCTTGTTTCCCCAATATTTTGAAACTTCCACTATAATCACTTAACTACACACTAGTCACTATCACTTCTCACGTTTTCAATATTTTGAAACTTCCACTATAACCATTTCTGACACTCCTAAATCCCCTCAGAAATCTCCTATTAAAGATTCTGAGTCTACCCCAATAGCAATGGACGTAGACCAATCTGAACCCTCAAATGTTCAAAATTCTGAAGTCCCTGCTGAATCCCAAACTGAATCCCTTCAGACTTCATCTCCTAAGCCAACCACTTCTGAACCAAACCCCTCATCCATTCAAACCACTCCACCTTTTCCTGGAACTGATTCAGATCTTGAAGAAACTCGTCTTCATTCTGAAACAATTCCCTGTTTCACCATGGTACTTAACAATTCCCTTTTACCGTTGAATGCATTTACTGCTGGTGGTTGTTTGCTGTGTGCATTTACTACCCTGTAACTTGTGCTTTGACTGACCCGTTTTTGATAATGACAAAGGGGGAGAAAATATTATTTCATTTCCTATGGCAGTGAAATTATTTCTGAAGCTCTAAAGATCACATTTTCTGAACTCTACTCTTGTTAAGTTATATTAAAGTCTTTTAAACTTTTAATGAGGGGGAGTAATAAATTTTGTCCAACATAAATTCATATAATATAAGATACGCTTGCAAACCATATCTTATATTTGTCAGTCTGAAGAAATAGAGCTTGCAAACCTCTAATTCTGAAGGTAGAATATATGAAATTATATTTGACATTAAATATTACTCTTAGACTGTTTTATATTTATCATTGATAAACTTTTGAAGCTTATCAGACTCAGGGGGAGCTTGCAAACCTCAGAACCTGAAGTCAAGATGTTAAATAAAAACAACAACAATTGATTTTAAATACATATAGTTGTCATCATCAAAAAGGGGGAGATTGTTGGAACAAAATTATGATTTTGTATCTCCTTAATTGATTTTGATGATAACAATGTATTTAAGGTTAAATTGGAATACTAATAATTTAATTCAGTGTGCAGGATTAAAAGTTAAAATTTGCGTACTAAAGAACCTTAGAATTTCTGAAGGAATTACTTCTGAGCTCACCAGATCTGAAGCAAGTGAAACTCTGAAGTTTTTATCTGAACCTTAGAATTTCTGAAGGAATTACTTCTGAGCTCACCAGATCTGAAACAAGTAAATCTGAGCCTATCAAAATCTGAAGAACATCTGAGCTCACCAGATCTGAAACAAGTAAATCTGAGCCTATCAAAATCTGAAGAACATCTGAGCTCACCAGATCTGAAACAAGTAATTCTGAGCCTATCAAAATCTGAAGAACATCTGAGCTCACCAGATCTGAAACAAGTAATTCTGAGCCTATCAAAATCTGAAGGCTCGTCAGATATAAGTGTTAAGCTACATTTGAGAGTACAATTTTATTGAAGACTGTGCCTGACTAAGTCCAAACGCAGAAACCAAGAATGAAAAGGTTTGACCATGGAAAGGTCCTTTTCAAGTCAGGCTTCAGAAACGATTATTTCCTTATTTGGCTTTCACCAAGGTTCAAATATCAAAAGCCAAAAGGAATCTCTCATTTTGTAGTAAACGTTAAGCTCCTAAGCTACTGCAAATCAGAACAGCTAATAAGCTCACTGATCTATACAAAGGAGCGTCTCAAATTCTTCAAACGGCTATAATCTTCAACGTTCATTTTATCATCTATAAAAGGAAGAAGATTTGTGAAGAAATGTAATCAAGACTTAAGCTTCTGAACGTGCTGAAACTCTGTCAAATTCTGAAGCTATCAAACACTTAGAAACTTTGTGATAATTTTCTAAGTTAGTCTTGTAACTGAGTTGTATTTTGTAAACACCTCTGATTGTATATCAAGTGTTAATCTCTTATCTTTATTAACATTAAGAGCAGTTAGAAGTCTCTTGCTTTGTGCTTGAGCATTGGAAGTCTCTTGCTTTGTGCTTGAGCATTGGAAGTCTCTTGCTTTGTGCTTGAGCATTGGAAGTCTCTTGCTTTGTGCTTGAGCATTGGAAGTCTCTTGCTTGGTGCTTGAGCAATTTGAAGTCTCTTGCTTAGTGCTTGAGCATTTGTAATCTGAGTGATTATAGTGAAATCTCTTGTGAAGGACAAGAGGACTGGACTACTCCTGTTAGTGGGAGGAACCAGTATAAAAATTCTGAGCATCTCTCTCTAACCCTATACTCATATATTGTGTGTGTTATACCTTATCCGCTGCAATTTGTTTTAACTTAGAAAAAGTCTCACACAATTCAACCCCCCCCCCCTTCTTGTGTGTTTTTCAACCTTCAAAATGCAGTTTTATAACAGTCCTCTGGCTTTATCAGAATTTGGTGGTACCCTGAGCGCAAATCCAATTTTGAGAAATATTGTGCTCCATGTAACTCATCTAACAGCTCGTCCACCGTGGGCATAAGGAAACTGTCTTTAATTGTAACATTGTTGAGAGCTCTATAATCCGTGCAGAAACGCCAGCTACCATCCTTTTTCTTTACAAGGATAATAGGAGACGAGAAAGGGCTATTGCTCGGCTTAATGATACCCTGCTGAAGCATGTCTTGTACCATCTTCTCAATCTCTTCTTTTTGGCTATGAGGGTACCTATATGGCTTGACTTTCACTGGCTGAGTTCCTTCTTTCAAGTGAATTTCATGACTGTGGTCTCTTGGTGGTGGCAACCCTGAAGGTGTGTGGAAAACCTCCCTATAAGTATGCAGCAAAATTGCCAACTCAGGTTCAATATTATCTGGTAAATCAGCCAACGTATCTTGAGGGAGGACTGAGTCCATCAGTTGAATAGTGAAGTACTGATCAATGGAATTGGTATTCTGCATTCTTCTGAGCTGATGCAGTTGGGACTGTTGTGGACTCGCTATCTTCTCGCCTTGTAGTGTAATGAACTTCCCCATATGATGAAACTTAAGGGTTAAACTGGCATAGTCAGCTATGTGAGGTCCCAGCGTGGCTAACCATGACGACCCCAGAATCAAATCGGCGCCGGCAACGGGCAACAAATACGCCGGCACAACGAGTTCATGGCCTTGCACCTGTAGGTGTAGCTGACGCACAATTCCTTCCACTGTCAAACACTGACCATTCCCCACAAGTACCTGAAATTTGGGTGTTGGCTCAATTGGTACTTTAAGGAACTGTGCAATTTGTGGTTGGAGGTAGGTATCTGAACTTCCACCATCAACCAGAACTTGGACCGCAATATTACCAATCATACCTGTGAATCGTATGATTCCCATACCACCATTCCCCTTCATAGCGTTCATAGACAGATGGTGTTGAATTTCTTCACCATCGGTGGAATTGGGCGTTTCGTCGGGATCTGGATCGAGGGTTTCGTCTTCCCCGTCCGATAACTGCAGCATCATTAACCGGCGATTTGGGCAACGGTGAGTATGTGAAAACCTTTCGTCACAAAAATAACAGAGTCCTTTGTCCCGGCGAAGCTGCATCTCCGCCGGTGAGATGTTTCTGATGGATAATGGTTTTTGATTTGGGGTAGGTAGTAATGGTGGTAATTGGGTTTTTTGTGGGTTTTGTGTGGATATTGGGTCGGGTTTGTTGGTGATGGGGCTTTTTGTTTGGTAGTTATTGGTATTTTTGTATGTGTTTGGGCTGTATTTGGGCTTGGATTGGGCTGTGTATTTTTCTTTAAACAGTTTGGCCAGTGCAAACGCTTTTGGTAAATTAGAGGGTGAGAGGGCAATAACGTCTCTACGTATGTCAGCTTGCAAACCACTTAAGAAGCAATCGAGAAAAGCTTCATTACTGATGCCATAGACTCTATTAGCTAACGCATTAAACTCAGTATAATACTCACTAACAGAGTTCGTCTGTGTAAGTTTGAACAACGCCGCTCGAGGACAATCGTAAGCCGACGGTCCAAAATCCATTTCCAACGCCCGTGTAAACTCCTGCCACGATCGGAAATGATGGGTACGTTGAATCATTTGGAACCAAGGCACAACGTCTTGATCCAAATGAACAGACGAAATCACCAATCGATCTGCATCTGGTGTGTTGTGATAATCAAAGAACTGCTCTGCTTTGAAGATCCAATTCAACACATTCTTACCATCAAATCGGGGAAAATCCAGTTTAACAGATCTGACCTGAAATGAAGAACGGTTCGAGTTCAGTGCACCATGGAAAGACTCGTCGCCGGGTTTCTTCCCGAAGGCTGCGATAGCTTCATGAAGGAGATCGAAACGCTCAGCATTGGCGACCTCGGCACGACGGAATTGCAGCAGGATATCAGACTGAATCTGCTCAATGGATTCAGCGTTGGTTTTGATACCTTCTTGAAGCTCTTTGATCACTGGAGTATAGTCTGCCATGATGATATGAAAGCACCAATGTAACAATATCTGAATCACAATATATGAATGATGGAAAGGAGAGTGTATAGTATTATTAAGGATCACTAATGGATCCGATGCAACAGAATAACAGAAAAGGGAAGAGAATAATCAGAGAGAGAAATGAGAGCACAAACAACAATAGCCTAAAATTCCTCCTCCCTCACATGCTAGTTATATAACCATCTAGCCTAGTGCTTGCAATACGTGTCCTATTTCCTTTCCTTCTTCCATCCAAGTTGGTTGGAATTGTATTTGCTGAGTCATCCTTCTTGTCAGCTTTTCCCTTTATGCCCTTCATAACACTTATGAAGTTAAAATCGATCATTTAAAATTTGAAGATTAAAATCACACAACTAAAACACATGATGGGCCAAAACTACAATTTAACATATAAATTGTCCGCTATAAGTTAATTTTTCAGCGTTTTTTACTAATTACTAATAAAAAAGTCTAAGCACATTAGATAGCATTTTCCTTTTTATTATCGAAAGAATAAATTCTCCATAAGGTAAATGAACAGTTGGTGACTTTGTGTTTTGCATTCCTATCTTGTCTTGATAATTGTGGCGAGTGAGTGTGAAGCCGTAAAACAGTTGTAATTAGGGTTACGGGTTGCGCCGCCATCCCTTCATTTTCTCTCCTTCTCCGATTCGCAGATTCGCTACTTTCTTCACAGTTTCGCTGAACGTTGCTTCTCGTTATCCACCATGTTAATTGTAAGTTTTATTGTTTATTATTATTATTATTATTATTATTTAAGGGTAATCAAATGGTGATGTTTGTTTGTTTATGTGTTTTTGTATACAGGAACTAGATTGTCCTGCTAGTGTGAGAAAACAACTGGCAAAGCTGTTTGCTCAAGCTATCAGAGCAACTGTGCCTACTGAACCTGATGTAGTGCCTTTGATTGATGCATGCATTGCAAAAAATGGTGTAAAACATGCTGATTATCAATGGTAACTTGTTTAGCTATATGTTAAGTTGATTAACTAATGGATCTATAGCTTGTTTGGAACTTTGGATTGACTTATTTGAGTTTGTATACATTACTGACATAAGCACTTGTGTTGTGAGACTATTTGAGAGAGCTTATGAAAACAACTTATGATTGAGTTATTTGAGTTATATATACTATTGACATAAGCACTTGTGAGACTATTTGAGAGAGGTTATGAAAACAACTTATGATTGACTTATTTGAGTTTATATATATTACTGACATAAGCACTTGTGAGACTATTTGAGAGAGGTTATGGAAACAACTTATGATTGACTTATTTGAGTTTATATATATTACTGACATAAGCACTTGTGAGACTATTTGAGAGAGGTTATGGAAACAACTTATGATTGATTTATTTAAGTTTTTATATATATATATATATATATATATATATATATATATATATATATATATATATATTACTGGCATATGCACTTGTGTGACTATTTGAGAGAGGTTATGCAAACAACTTATGACTGAATAGCCTATGAAAACATGCTCAGACATGTGGAATGGATTTAGGGTATGTTTGGATTGAATTATTTGAGTTTATCAATTAACATAAGCACTTGTGAGATTAATTGAGAGATTTATGGAAACAAAATATGACTTCTATAAGCTCTATAAGATAGTTTATGAAAACAACTTGTGGCTTATATAAGAATATTTTGATTTTGTATCATATTCTGCAATGAAATTAACTTATACATAAATGTTTAATTAAGTTGTTTATCCAAACAGCCACTCAGTGTTTTAGTTGCACTGTATATTGGCAAAAGAAGCTTATTTGTAACTTAGATCAATATATATTTATTTTTTTGAATTCTGGGTGCAGCAATAATGCAATGAGTCTTTTTGCTAAGATTAAAGGAAAGCAAGAGGAGTTCAAAAATCCACGTTCACTGGGAGAGGTAAAATCAGAGATAATTTTCTTAGTTTTTCCCCTCCTTTGTATGATTTTTTTTTTAAAAAAAATTCTTTTTATTAATTACATTTTGTTTGTTATTTTTGTCTAACTTAAATGTGTGTTTTTCATGGTTGTTAAGTTTACGAGTTTAGGGGGTGAAAACGTGTGAACTTGTTTAAACTCGGCTCGGAGGAGTTTACATGTTTCTTCGAGTTTACCTCTTCAAAGTTTTCTAGCCCAATTTCAATTTTTTTGCCCAATTGACAAACTTGCCCTATACGTTTTGAGAAAAAAATGTATAGAAGCCAAAATGTTTATATCTATCTCTCTCAAATAATAACTATTCATTTAAATCTTCTTCATTTCACTATCTTCTTCAGTTCATCTTCTTCATTTCACTATCTTCTTCAGTTCACTAGCACGAGATTAGGATAATTATTGTATTTTGATGCAAGTTTATGGACATAATGCTATTTATATGGAGATTTAGTTTATTTTGGCTTTATACTTAAGTTAACATTTTGAAATACTAACATTTTTATAGTATTATGTTAGTGTATATGTCATATATATAATAATTTTAATATTATTTTAATTTTAGGTAAACTCATGTTTACCTATACAATATGAGTTAAGGTAAAAACTCGATTTTGACAACCTTGGTGTTTTTGTTTGTGTAGGGCATTATGAAAAATATTCCTCCATCAGAAATGATAGAATCGTGCTCTGTTGCAGGTCCTGGATTTGTGAATATTGTCTTATCAAAGAAGTGGATAGCACAGGTGATTGATTGCATTTATATCTGTAGTTTTAAATTAGAAATAGTGGGTATTGTGGCTATGTGTGTCTCCAAAATTTATAGGCTAGTGTCTGAATTTTAGTGTGCTCCTAGCGTGTGTTTTTTTGGATTATGCACTTGACAGAAGAAAATTCCTCCTGCAGAGCGTACAAAAGATGCTTGCCGATGGTATTGATTCCTGGGCGCCTCGCCTTCCAATCAAGAGGGTTATGGTTGATTTTTCCTCACCCAATATAGCAAAAGAAATGCATGTTGGTCATCTGAGGTCAACCATTATTGGGGACACGTTGGCACGAATGCTTGAATTTTGCCAGCCTGAATGTCTGATCCGCCGAAATCATATTGGTGACTGGGGTACTCAGGTAGATTAATCTCTAAAGTAAACTATGTTATTTTGTTCCCCGTGTTTTAATACAATTGATCTTTGGGCTATGGTTTTCTTCTAGTTGTGTTTGGGACCAATAGCTAATGTAAGTAGTTTTTTTAATCGCTTTCCTGATGAAGAACATAATTGCATTCCTTCAAATTAAATGAAGTCGTGGAGCCATAAAAAGATAATTTAGATATTGAATTAAATTATTTCAATGGCGACAAAATTAACAAATGTTTACTCATGACATACTAGCTTGAGTTATAGAACATTCTTTTTTGAATAATCTTATTATGGTATTCTTTTTTGAATAATCTTATTTTGGTATTGGGGCATATGGCTTAAAATCCATGCATTGATTTTGCAGTTTGGAATGCTGATTGCAT
Organism: Trifolium fragiferum; assembly: GCA_954870985.1. Lineage (NCBI taxonomy): Eukaryota > Viridiplantae > Streptophyta > Magnoliopsida > Fabales > Fabaceae > Trifolium > Trifolium fragiferum. The sequence continues at coordinate 40,459,173 of OX940790.1, read as the reverse complement.
ACCTCTTTGAGAAATATCCGAACCCAGACGATGTTAATGAATCTGATATTGGAGATCTACAGGTAAGATAACATTTGGAAATGTACTTCATACCAGTTTTTAGTTTACTAGTTGCATGCTTATTTTCATTGAATTAAATGTAAATAAAACCTATGCATATACATTCCTAGATATCTAGAAGTTAATTTGTTACAAATACCCTGAAACCTAAATAGATAATATATGCTGCTACTTTCTCATGAAACTGGCAACAGCCTTTAAAAGATAAGTATTTGATTTTCTTGGCAGGTATTGCTTTTATACTGTGTTTGTAAATAAACTTTTTAACGTAACAGTTTTTTCTGTAAATCAGATCGACACTTCCATTTCCACTTTTTGTTGTTTTTTTTTTAATTGGAAAATGTCAATGTTCATTCAGAAATAAATGTTCAGGCCTATGCTTGACTACAGATGCTAGTTATTAGTATAATTGAATAATCAATCTTGAAATGACAATATTTATTCGTCTTTATGGACAAGATATTTATGTTTTCATTGTTATTTAGCTTCGACGCAAAATTATTTTAGTTATTCTGAAATTATTGGAGTTGGTACATTTTAGGCATTCTATAAGGAGTCAAAATTGAAGTTTGATCTAGATCCTGCTTTTAAGTTAAATGCACAGCAGTCAGTGGTCAAGCTCCAGGTAAAATTTACTTCATCCCCCCCCCCCCGCCCCCCCTTCTGTCCCCTATTTGCGAGGTCACAAAGAATTGGTTATTCATTTTTTGCATGCCCGAATTTTGATTTCAGGGAGGGGATCCAAAGTATCTCAAGGCATGGAAGCAAATTTGCGATATTAGTAGGACTGAATTTAACAAGGTCTATCAACGCCTTGGAATTCGTTTGGAGGAAATGGTAATGGTTCTAGTTTCTTTTGTACCTCCCATGAGGAATTTGTTATCTTTTTTCTTGCTTTCGTGTTGGGCCTCTTAGAATTCATTGTTTGCCTTATATATGTTTGGTTTTGTAGAAATTCTGTCTGTTGGTGTGGCTTTGATTATGTATTCTAGCCAGATTTACCACATTCTATGTAGTAAATTTTGTGACTTCTTCCTTGTTCCGTGATGGCCGTAAGTTTGGTTTGTTGCTTGAATTAGCATTAGGGAACTATGCGACATCTAGCTCCTTGATACGAACAAGAAAAACAGAGTAGCAATGCAACAGTAAAAACAAGCTGAATGATGTAAATGAGAGCTTTATTATTAATGGAAAACAGTGGAGACAATTACAGAAAAAGTGGAATTGCAATCCCTAGATCTGACACAGAGCTGAGCTCCTAATAGGAAGCTAGAGCTTCCTATACATTCTAGAAAAGTACTAAAATCCAAGATAGATTCTCTCCCCCCCCTCATCCAACTCCTTATATCACAGCTAACTAATTAGCCCGCAATGACTCTTTTGCCCTTCCTTATAGAATAAACCTTCCATGCTTTGGGCCCATTAGTATCATGGTGAATCAGCGGCTCATTTGGTAAGTCTTCATTGAGCTGGGTCCTATCACTCATTCATAAGGTTGTTGGTTTTTCTGTTTGGATCTATTCTTAGTTCAACTAGACCAGTGTAATTATTATGACTCCTTTATTTTCCTGATTTCCCGTATATAGCTATTGATGCAACAATAGATTTAGTCACAGTGAGTGTAGCTGTAGAAATTAAATTGGATAGTGCATACATCGTAGCAAGAAATTAATCAAATGTCTTGAATTTATTTTAGCAGTCTTTACAGACTTTTATTTTATTGAGGAACAATGGTGTGTTTTACTTTGTACTGATGGTGATTGGTGATGTATTTGGCCACAGCCAGAGAGCTTCTTTAATCCATTAATCCCTCCAACTTTGGAGAAACTGGAGAAATTAGGGCTCATTGAAGACAGTGATGGTGCTCGTGTGATATTTGTTGAGGGTGTAGACATACCACTAATTGCCGTGAAAAGAGATGGTGGCTACAACTACTTTTCGACCGATCTAGCATCACTTTGGTTAGTTTTTTGGATATCTTCTCGACACTTGTGATGCGACTCGCATGAATATTCAAATTCTATTATTATTTAGTCAAATTAGTTTATCTTGAATGTCACACACCTTGTGGTATGAACTTTTGTGGTTTTGATATTGAAGTAGAAGACATATTGAAGTAATAAGAAGAGTACAAGAGTAGGTTAGGTCAAGGACAAAGGGTGTTCCAATAGTTAGACTTTGAGGTATAATACAAAGAAAAAATGTATCATTAATTACTATAAACAAGCATTTAGATTTGATTTGTTTGCTATCAGATTGATTTTGTGATAGGATATTGTGATTGGTGTAACTGGCCTTTGGTAGGAAAGAGTTCTTATGATTGTTAATATATGTACACTGTTTGTGTTTAAAATTTGGTATACGTGTTTCTATTTGTCTGTACATTTACCTGAGTATGGAACAGGAAATATATCTGCTGTGGAAAATAAACAATTTTAGTTACCTTAGACACTTAAAATTGTAGGTATCGTCTGAATGTTGAAAAGCTGGATTGGAATATATATGTTACAGACGTTGGGCAGTGGCAACATTTTGACATGCTTTTTAAGGTATGTTCCAATTAACTGATATATTGTTAGTGCTACTGATAATAATATTCTAATGAGTTTAAAAGCCTTACTGACATGCCTTTTAATTTATCTACCAGGCCTTCAGGCGTGCAGGGTGGCTTCCAAAAGACGAAAATGAATTTCCAATATGCACTCATATAGGTTTCGGTCTTGTTTGTGGCGATGATGGAAAGCGATTTAGGAGTCGCAGCAGTGATACTGTTCGATTGGTTGATTTACTTGATGAAGCTAAAAGGCGGTGTAAAGTTGCCCTTCTTGAACGTGGTAAATACCAGTTACCTATTGCAGTTTTTATTTCTTCCTTCCTGCGAGCCAGAGTCAAAGAAAAGGAGTTTCTGTTGGTTTTAGGTCTGTGAAACTGATATTTTGCATTAGACAGTTAACCTTTTAAGTCCTATGTCATGTAGATAATGCTAAAGATTGGTCAGAGGAAGAGATTGAGAAAACATCAGAGGCAATTGGATATGGGGCTGTTAAGTAAGTTCTTTATCTCAATAATGTTTGTTTACCCATATTTAAAGTATAATAAACCAACATTCTTTCCAGCAATAATATGTAGTTAGCTTAATTGTATATGTATTCATACTTGATTGTGTTAAATTGGAACCAGATGTATATTCTTACAATTTCCTGTTTACTTAATTTCAATAGTTTGTGTTTTGCATTATATTCTGTTCTGAATCTGGTTTATATATATAACTTTACTGAGGTTTAGTGTATATGTTCTAACTTCTATATATTATCTTGTAATTTGTAAGGGAGCTTATATTTAGGGATACTTTTTTCTTTCAAAAATGGTTTGTATTTAGGGACATGGGTAGTAAAAGCTGAAGCAAAGGTTGCTTTGTTTTTGCTTTTTTTTTTCCTCCTCATGCTAAATGTTCATTCATCGGGATTGCTTTTTCTTTTTTTTAATCAAATGAGTATACATATGGTTTTGGTGTAACTTTAAAGTATTCCTGTTTTCTGCTTATGACTTTGTTCTTAGAATGCTGAATGAGCTGCAAACTTGTTGCCTGTCATTTTCATGATTTTGATGTATTTGCAGATATGCTGACTTGAAGATCAATCGAACAACAAATTACACTTTCAACTTTGATCAGATGCTTAATGACAAGGTGCATATACTGTTTTAAAATGCTCGTCAAGTTACAACAGAAAAGTTTTTAGATTTTGTAACCATTACTGTTTCCCCATTGCCCCCAGACCAATTCCTGCCCCTCTCATAGAAAATATTTATGTAGTCTGAAGCTATAAATTTTGCTCCAATTTACAATTGCTGTGAGAACTTCTAAAAAACATCTTTTAAGAAATGTTGAGTTCATTCTTCATCACTCATGAAACAACTAATGTAAAGTTATAAATGTCTCACCTTTCTAAGCTTTTTGTCCAACAGGGAAATACCGCAGTTTATTTGCTGTATGCACATGCTAGGATCTGTTCCATTATCAGGAAATCTGGTAAAGACATAGAAGAACTCAAGAAGGTAATTTTCTAATTTCCATGATAGATTTGTTGAAAAAAGTATTTTGTATCATATGCTTAATTTAACAATGTTAAATATATATGTATTGTGCTTGGGTTTTATACTAGTCACTAGAGTAGATCATGGTTGACTTTATATGAGTCAATTAAGCACTTATCTACTATGATTGTTGTATGACTCAGTACTTCATTTGTGTTTATATTTATACATGCATAATAGTAATACTATGCGGGCTAAAATTCAACTTTTGCAAATATTATATGCTTCATATTTTGTTTATTAACTCGTGACAGACTGGGGCTGTGGTGTTGGATCATGAAGACGAGCGTACATTGGGTCTTCATTTACTGCAATTTACAGAGGTAAACTGAAACATTTTTTCTTGAGATTTATACTTAGCATGCTATACTTTGTTAATCTGTGTCCATAAGAAAAGACCAAGTCATTAGGCAGTTATAAGATTGTGTGTGTTGTTATTTCCAATCCAAAAAATATATGTACTTACACGATTTTTTTTTATATCTTTCAGGTTTTTGTGGAGTCATGCTCGAATTTGTTACCAAACATATTGTGTGAATACCTATACAATTTGTCGGAAATCTTCACAAAGAAATTCTATTCTAGTTGTCAGGTATCCAAAGCTATATATATTTCTTCCATGTATGAATTTGAATGCCAATCCTTATTCTATTTGCTGTAATATTAATTTGAATGCCTCTTTCTCAGGTTGTTGGATCGCCCGAGGAAACTAGTAGACTCTTGTTATGTGAAGCAACACTTGTTGTGATGAGACATTGCTTCTATCTCCTTGGAATTGAACCAGTTTATAAATTATGAGCTATCTGAATGAGGAGCAGTTCAAGAGCACGGTTTTTGGAATAGACTTCAATTTTAGTGCACAGAAGTGTAGGAAACTTATAATATGAAACTTATTTATTGTTCATGAATCACTCTACCTCTTCTGTTTTGTTTATTATATTTCAAGGCGATAACTTAAAAATAGTTAGAGTATTGATCTTAATTTGTAACTGATAACAAGGTGCCTTTAAATTTCAGTTGGTGTGGAGACTTGTTTTTCAACTGATTGTAGGCCTTTCAAAGAATGTATTAACTTTTTAAGATCTATCATTTTTTGTTTAAACTAGAGGCATATAAAACAAATATAAAAAAAAAAAAATATGAAAATCTAAACTAAATTAAGTTTTATGTAAATGTGTAAAGATGTTCGGTAAAAACCATATAAACAGTTTATTATGTTCTATGTTTGTACATGATTTAGAGATTATCAAAATATACAATAATTTAGAGATATTATTAAAAGAAGTAGAAATTATTGTGTTTGTCTACCTGAGTAAAATTTTAATTTTTTTATTTGGGTTAAATATGTTTTTGATTCCAATAGTTTCTCTGAATTTCATTTTTAATCCTTGGAGATATTTTTTGCACTTTTTAGTTCTTAAAGTTTTTTCCGTTAGTGTTTTGAGTCTCTATTTTTAATCAAATTTTTGTATACTTTCACATTTTTGAATGTTTTTTTTTTTGTATTCAGGTTTATATTATAAGATCATCTCAGATAAAAATTTAGAATTTTTTAACATAAGATGAATTATTTATGAATTTTCAGGTGCAAAAAACTAAAAAATTTATATTTAATTCATCTTTTATTAAAAAAATTTAATTTTTTGTAAGAGAGAAATATAATATACTAAACATGATCGCAAAAAAAAAAATTAAAATTTCGAATGATATGCACAGGTGGATTGAAAATTAAGACTAAAAATAGTGACAGAAAAAACTTTAGGGACTAAAATGTGTAAAAATAATCTTCAAGGACTAAAAACAAAATTATGTGAAATTATAGAGATAAAAATTATATTAAAACCTTTTTATTTTATAAAATAAAATAATAGAATAAAGGTACGGACGGTACCCACACCTAGAATTAAGACATTTTATAAAAATAAACAGATACATTGTCGGTGCCTACCAAAGACATACCAAGTACGTATCGATTATCGGTACTCGGTACGTACCTGGTACTAGTACTTTACTTCAAATATCATAACTCATTGTCATTGTTCGAGGAGCATGACCTCACAATGATAAATTATTGTAACAACCTTATCGACCTCTTCTAACAAATTTAAATTACAACTCTTTCATAAATTTCACATTGTAGAACACCGCATATACTTCTTTTTACAATTTTACCTAAAAGTCATCATATTTTTTTATATAAAAATGAAAATATTATTATGATAATACTCTCTAGTCTTTTATATAAGAAATTTTTTATTTTTTAGATTCATGGAATGGTTGATATATTTAGTTCATATTTTAGATCAAATATATTAATCATTTTATGAATCTACTCCCTCCGGTACTTATTATAAGAAAAGTTTACTTTATATATTCATATAATGTTAGATGTATTTAGACCATATTATTGACTAAATACATTAAACATTCTATGAATCTATAAAATAAATTTCTTCTTATAATAAGGTCTGGAGGGAGTAAAAAGTAAAATTTTTCTTATATTAAATACCGGAGATAATATAATATTAATACTACCTCCGACTCTAATTATAAAACCCTGTTTGACGGGTTTGGATCTTTTCTAATTTTCCCTCGTGTTTTCTCTCATTTTTCCAAATCCAAAAGTTGATGATCTCTCCTTTTAAATGTATTTTTATTCTAAATTATAATATATTTAATTATACTCCATCCGGTCATATTTATAAGTAAAAAAACACTTCAAATTTTGGTCACTATTATAAGAAAAAATTAACTACTTTTGAACTAATTAATAATACTATTTCTAATATATCCTTATTTAATTTACGGTTTTAAAATGTATTTATTCAACTTTTATTTTTCAAAAGAAACATGTGATAGTCAAGATGAACAATATAGTAAACTTAACTAATATTTGACATCAAATCAAAAAAATTAATTACACTTAACTAATTTTTTTAAACACCGCATAATTAATTTTTTTTCCCTATAAATATAACCGGAGGGAGTATATCGTCTTATAATAATTATGAATGATTACTACATAATTTGATTTTCTATTCTCTCCCATCCAAATTTCAAAGAACTTCACTTATAAAAAAAAAAAAAAATTCCAAAGAACTTTCATCACTAATAGTACACGTCTCCAAAAAATTTGAATCTCAAACATCTTAAAAAAAAATGAAAACGTATATTTATTCATTCACAAATCGCATAATCTAAACGTGAAAATAAAAAAATGTAAATAGAAATAGAGTTTGTCATCTATCAATGGTGTAGAATGGAAAATGACTAAATGAGACGCGAGAGAATCTCAATGGTGTAGAAGAGCGACATAATGGTGCACTTTTCACCGCATTATTAAAAATAAATCCTGACTATTAATATTTGTATTTAGACGGTAAAAGTTATCCTTATTTTGTCTTCAACACACTTTCATTAGAATTATTTCAAATTGATGAAATCCATGAGAAACAAAAAATAAATTGATATAATCAATAAATTGTTGTTTTTTATAGTTTCAATTTTAAACTTTCCATAAACATTCGTTCAAGCTTTTTTAAGGATGTTAATCTATCAATAAGTGCATTGAGAATGAATTGAACATTTACTTGATTCCCAAGTAACATGGTTCGATTCTCACATAAGCCAAAAACTCTACAGAGAGGGAAGTAGAGAAGATCGTGAGGTTCAATGTCGGACTACCTACTGTATAAGAGAAGAGGCCCAAACTGTTACATATGATATTTTTTAATTTTATGGAATACCATATGCTCTCAAAAAATCTCCAATAACATAAAAAATTAGAACATTTTTTCATTTGAAAATAGAGCCAACAGTCGAAATAAATTGACATAATTATTTGAAATATAATAGAGTTTATAATTCTTTTATATTTATAGAGTTTCTATATAGTCTTAAGGATGAAGACGAGAGAAAGAATCTCATAATAGTGTAGAACGGGAAACAAATAAATAGTATTTATTTTGCTCTCTCATGTAGTATTCTTAAGGCTTAATTGCACTTTTGGTCCCCCTATTTTGCCAAATCTGCGATTTTGGTCCCCCTATTTTAAAATCAAACATTCTAGTCCTCCTATTTTGATTTTTGTTGCACTTTTGGTCCCCCATCCCATTTGTTAACCAAGTGGCAACAAAAATGCTTACGTGGCAAATAAAAGTGCCACATCAACAAATATTTTAATGTTCAATATGAAAGATACTAATTTTTTAAAAAAATAGAATAGATTTTTTTTAAAAAAAATCTGAAAACGAAAAAAATATAATTTTTTAAAAATCTGAAATATTAATTTATTTTTAGAAAAAAACAAAAATTATTAATTTTTAAAAAGTAAAAAAAACAAAAATATTGATTTAAAAAAAAATGAAATATTAATTTTTTAAAAAAATATCTGAAAATTTATTTTATATTTCAATTTTTAAAAAAAAATTAAGATTTCAGATTTTTTTTAAAAAAAATTAGTTTTTTTTTTAAAATAAATTTAAATGTTTTTCGATTTTCAGATTTTTTATTAATATAATATTTCAAATATTTTTTTTTTATAATCAGTAATATTAGTTTCTTAAAAAACTGAAATTATTATCTTCTTTTAAAAATCTGAAAATAAAATATTATTTGAAATAAAACTTAAATATTAAATAATTTTTCAGATATTTTTTAAAAAATTAATATTTCAGATTTTTTTAAAAAAATATAATATTTTTTGTTTTTTCATATTTTTAAAAAAATTTTGGTTTTTTTTTTTCAATTTTTTTAAATAAATTAATATTTCAGATTTTTTTAAAAAATTATATTTTTTGGTTATTCAGATTTTTTTTAAAAAATTATATTTTTCATATTGGAAATTAAATACCTAAAATAAAAATATTTGGTGACGTGAAATTTTTATTTGCCACAAGTATTGCCACGTAAGCGTTTTGGTTGCCACTAGGTTAAAAAATAGGGTGGGGGTCCAAAAGTGCAACAAAAATCAAAATAGTGGGACTGAAATGTTTGATTTTAAAATATTGGACCAAAATCACACTTTTGACAAAATAGGGGGATTAAAAGTGCAATTAAGCCTATTCTTAAATATCTATAGTGTAAAAAATTATTTTCAATTTATCATATATTTTTTTTAAAATAAACGTTTCAATTAAAGAAATAACTTGAAGTCTGCAACCACATCGCTGATGAACAAAACGTGTAGCAGTGAAACCATTTTTTTCCTCGTAGCTTTGCCCCTCTTCCAGAATAAATAACAACGATATTAATTTCTTCTTTCTCCTTCTCTTTGTTTTTTTTTTTGACAGAAATTTTCCTCTCTTTGTTTCATCTTTTAGATTAGAATGAGAAGTTTTTGAAGGGCAAAAATGGAAAATTAGTTTAGTTACTTTCGCAACTTGGAACCAAAACTCAGAAAAAAGCGATTCTGAAATAATCAATGGGAAACAAAATAGCGCGAACGACGCAAGTTTCAGCGTCGGAGTATTACCTACACGAGTTACCATCAACGTACAATTTAGTTCTGAAAGAAGTTCTTGGGCGCGGTCGTTTCTTCAAATCGATTCAGTGTAAACACGATGAAGGTTTGGTTCTCGTTAAGGTTTATTTCAAACGCGGTGATTTCATCGATCTTTCCGATTATGAACGCCGATTATCTCAGATTAAAGATATTTTCAGTACTATTGATCATCCTCATGTTTGGCCTTTTCAGGTTAGGTTTTCGCTTCTTTCTATTTTCGATTTTGATATTAATTTTGATTTTTTAGCTGAAAATTGTGGCTGTGTTGTTTACACATGTGGTGGGTTAATTAGGATTTTTAGTGTTTTTTGCTACTTAATGGTGTAGTTGGTATTTTGATTTTGAGTTGAAATTGTGGTTGTGATGTTTTAACATGCTTAGTGTTTAGGTTAATTTAAGTTTGGTTTTTGATTCAAATTTGAATGAGAAGTTATTTTGTAGTTTGAGCTAATTTGGATTTTTAGATGTGATTTTGCAGTTTGAGTTAATTTGATTTTGGATTGAAATTTGAATCTGAAGTTAATTTGTAGTTTGAGCTAATTGGGATTTTACTGATTTTAGTTACTTAATACACTTGTTGATATTTTGCTCTTTTTTAGTTGTTTTGATTTTTGAGTTGAAATTGTGGTTGCAATGTTTTAACATATGATTAGTGTTTGAGTTAATTTGATTTTGGATTACCCTTTTGAATGAGAAATTATTTTTGTAGTTTGAGGTAATAAGGATTGGAGAAGTAATTTTGTAGTTTGAGGTAATTTGGTTTTGGCTGTTTTTGTTAATTAATGGACTTGATGATATTTTGATTTTGATTTTGATTTTTGAGTTGAAATTGTGGTTGTGTTGTTTAATTAGTGTTTGAGTTAATTTTGTTTTGATTTTGTATTGAAATTTGAATGAGAAGTTATTTTGAAGTATGAGCTAATCAGAATATTAGAAGTCATTTTGTAGTTTGAGGTAATGGATTTGTTGATATTTTGTTTTTTTTTTTTTTGGTTTTGCGGTGAAAAAATTGATTTTGAGTGAATTGATTGTGTAAAATTGATTCTAGTTGAAATTAAGTTGAAGATAAAGTGGTTTGTGTTTGGTTACATTAAATACATTTATGTAAAAGTGAAATGAACAGTAAATTTGAGTGTAAAAATCAATTCTAGAATCAAAAGCTCCAATTTCTAGCTTCAAGTTAGAATCATTTCTAGAGGCAAAGTCAATTCTCCTTGAGAGCAACCATACATGTCAAAATCAATTCTCTATGTCTAGAATTAATTTTAGTTCCTCCAAAAATGGAACTAAAATTACACTTAGTTGTTTTGATTTTTGAGTTGAAATTGTGATTTTGCCGTGTTTACTCGCCAAATGCCAAGTCAATTTGATTTTAACGGCTTGGAATTTGAATGATACTTTATTTTTTGGTTTGATGAAATTTTATTCACTATGATTAATTGCTATTTAATCGAAAAGAAGTCTGTGATTGCTATTAGTTACTGAAAAGACCTGTTGATATTTTGCTCTTTCTTGTTTTGATTCTATTATATTTATATTAGTGGATTAAATTTTGAGTTAGATGTTTTTTAGTTTCAGATTATTATGATTACTGGGCATGGTAACTGAAAGTACTTGTTGTTATTCTGCTCTTTCCTAGTTTTGATTTTTGAGTTAAAATTGTGGTTGTTTGTACCGTGTTTCCACGCTTATTGCTGAGTCAATTTGATTTAACGGCTTAAGTTTTGAATGAGACACTGTTCTGTAGTTTGAGGCAATTTTGAATACTGTGTTTAGTTACTGAAAAGGCTTGTTGATATTCTGCTATTTTTTTACTTGTTTTGATAATGAAGTTAACATTATGGTTGCACTGTTTCCTTGCTGAATTTTGAGACAATTTGGTTTTAATGGCTGGAATGACATGGTATTATATGTAGTTTGAGGGAATTTTCGATTAATATATTTGGATACTGAAAAGGCATGATGATATTCTGCTCTTTATTTTTTTTATAGATTTTATTGGTTCTTTTGTGGATCTACTTTATATTGCTCATGCGGCAGTGTCTGTGATTTTGCAGTTTTGGCAAGAAACAGATAAAGCAGCTTACCTTTTGAGGCAATATTTCTTCCATAATTTGCATGATCGATTAAGCACTCGACCTTTTCTTAGTTTAGTTGAGAAGAAATGGTTGGCTTTTCAGGTCTTCTTCACTTGTCCACTTTCAATTATTTGCATATGAAAGTATTGTATTTTTATTGCCTTCTAATTATTATTTTTTGGTTTGGGGTAATACACACAGTTGCTTTTAGCCGTAAAGCAGAGCCACGAGAAGGGAGTGTGTCATGGTAAGTCTTGATTTGATTGAAACTTAAGCTTTCAAAGACATGTATAATTATAAAAGAGAGAGAGTGGAGAAGGATCTATTTAGTTGCTGGTGGTATTTTTCTCGTATAATGGGTTGATTGACATTACATTGAGCTTATTTGTGTAAAATTTGCATTATCTTTTGCAGGTGATATCAAGTGTGAAAATGTGCTAGTTACGTCCTCAAATTGGCTTTACCTTGCTGACTTTGCATCTTTCAAACCCACATACATTCCGTATGATGACCCATCTGATTTCTCTTTTTTCTTTGACACCGGTGGAAGAAGACTCTGTTATCTGGCGCCTGAGGTTGGATCCTTTTCCTTTTATGTATCTATTTGATGATTATTTTATATGGTCTGTCTCATTTCAATTTGTTGGCTCAGCCATGATGCTTTTGTGCTATTATTGAGTTACAAGTATCCTATAAGTTATCTTGTAAAGCTAATATTGCTGGGTTTCTATTTACCTTTATTAGCTTATGTGAATATTTTAGTACAAAGATGTAACTGAAATGTGTACTTTCTGCTTATGGGCTTACTTAAATTGTGAATGAAGCAAGTGTCCTGATGATTTGATTAAACTAGGAGGGCCTCAGGTGTTTTTATGTGATAGGAAAGTACCACTCAGGCTGAAGGGAAAATTTTATTGGACAGCTGTAAGACCGGCGATGTTGTATGAGACAGAGTGTTGGGCTATAAATAACCAACATGAAAATAAATTAAGCATAGCAGAGATGAGAATGTTGTATGAGACAGAGTGTTGGGCTATAAATAATCAACACGAAAATAAATTAAGCATAGCAGAGATGAGGATGTTGTGTTGGATGTGTGGTAAAGCGAGACGGGATAGGATTATAAATGACTACATTAGAGAGAGAGAGAGAGAGAGATAGATTAGGGGGGTAGGACCTATAGTAGACAAAATGGTGGAAACTAGGCTTAGGTGGTTTGGGTATGTAGAAAGAAGACCTGTAGATTCTGCAGTAAGGAGAGTAGATCAGATGGAGGGTAGTCAAATCATTAGAGGCAGAGGAAGACGTCGAAAACTATAAGAGAACGTTTTAAGAAAGATCTAGAGATTAATGAGTTGGAACAAAATATGGTATATGTTGGAACATTATGGCGTCATTTGATCCATGTAGCCGACCCCACTTAGTGGGATAAAGCCTTGTTGTTGCTGTTGTTTATAAATAATACTGATCCAGGCTTTAAGTTATTAGACATTGAGGTTAACAAAAGATTTGTCTTGTTCTTAGACAGTCACTTTCTAGATTTTTGTTGGGTATATTTAACAATTTTGAACTTCATTGCAACATTAGCAAACACACTTTTTTTTCTTCTTTCATTTATTTATTTTTTATAGCTTTTTTAAAAATACACAATCAGTGACTAAAGACATTAATCCTTCCAGTGTGTCACTGCTTACATGTTTTCTTGCTGGTCGCTACTGTTCTTACAGAACATGATTAGATTTCTAACACTATTTCTTTCTTCATTTTTTGGGGATGTGTCCTGTCAGAGATTTTATGAAAATGGAGGGGAGATGCAGTTGGCACATGATGCCCCCCTAAAGCCATCTATGGATTTATTTGCTGTCGGGTGAGCATTCGTTGCTGCAAGAATTTTTAAGCTTGCCGGATTTTTTTTATTCCAACCATGTTTAGTGCATGCAATTTAATTAACTGACTTAACAATGGAGAAATGAATTAGTTGTATTTGTTATTGCAGTAATATAATATGGGATCTGGCTACTCTAAAATGAGTAATATCAACCATTAAATAACAAATCAAAGGTAGATAGATATTGTAGGTACATCATAAAAAATCACGAGTTCGTTAAAATAACAACCTTGATTTTCTCACTTTAATCACTTTAGAGGATCCAAATCATATAATCTGTAAGGCATTATACTAGTGTAATTATGGTGAGGTAGTGGTGATGTTTATTTTGCCGTCGAGTCGACTGTTACATAAATTTTTGTCGAACCTGAAGTCTCTAGATTTATTTTGCTGAAAAGTAACCAATGTGGTTTTGCCGACACACCATATTAATTACTGTTGTATTTTTCGTGTTCCCATTTTTCTAAGGTGCAAATATCATTTTACTTCCTCAGGTGTGTAATTGCTGAACTTTTCCTTGAGGGCCAACCGCTATTTGAGCTATCTCAACTTCTTGCGTATCGCAGAGGGCAACATGATCCAAGTCAACATCTTGAAAAAGTACTCTATTTGTATGTTTGTGTGTCGTATTTCATCCTCCCATGGTCCCATCAGTAGGGGCTTCCTCCTGGTCAAACTCATGACTCAGTTTTTAATATTTCAAATACTGTATTGTCTATGAGTGCAGATACCCGATATTGGAATCCGCAAGATGATTCAACACATGATTCAGTTGGAACCAGAGTCTCGATTTTCTGCTGAAATATATCTAAAGGAATTTGCTGGAGTTGTATTCCCTACCTATTTTTCACCATTTCTGCATGATTTTTACCGTTGCTGGACTCCTCTCCATTCTGATATGAGGGTATATGGATTTACTGAAATATATTTTCTGTCCATTGATTATTTGATGTTTTCTTGTAACTTACTTAAATTTCTTTGATTCTGTGGGAACAATCTATGTAGGTTTTACTATGCCAGAGTGCTTTCCAGGAGATACTTAAACAAATGATGAACAAGCAGTCATTTGATGATGCAGGTGTTACTTCTGGAGAGCTTTTAGAAGAGATGGTTGCCAAAGAAAGTGTGAGTTTCATGAAGGACTCACGAAGGAAAAGAGAGGACATGGGAAAAGGATTAGTTCATGATCAGTATGAACTTCTTGGTGATATTAATAGCCTACTGAGGGATTCTAAAAATAATAATAAGAATCCATCTGGTCCTCAGCAAGTAACCGGAAATTCACAAAATTCTACCTTTCCTGAAAATCTAAAAAGTTTGCAGTCTCCTGGTGAGCTGCTTCAAACTATCTCGAATGCATTTCGAGGAAATGATCATCCCTTTTTGAGAAATATTACTATGAACAACTTAAATTCATTGATGTCCGAGTATGACAGTCAGTCAGATACATTTGGAACGCCATTTCTACCATTACCAAATGATAGTATGAGATGTGAAGGGATGGTTTTGATAACTTCTTTGTTGTGCTCATGCATACGCAATGTCAAGTTGCCTCACCTAAGGAGGGCAGCTGTACTATTGTTGAAGGCTTCTGCCCTATACATTGACGATGAAGATCGGTTACAGCGTGTTATCCCATATGTAATTGCAATGCTTTCTGATCCAGCAGCAATTGTGCGTTGCGCTGCTTTGGAAACTTTGTGTGACATTCTTCCCATAGTGCGGGATTTTCCACCCAGTGATGCAAAGATATTTCCCGAGTATATTTTTCCCATGCTTTCTATGCTTCCCGATGATCCTGAGGAAAGTGTGAGGATATGCTATGCCAGCAATATAGCTAAGCTGGCACTTACTGCTTATGGATTCTTGATACACTCAATAAGCTTGAGCGAGGCAGGTGTTCTTGATGAACTGAGTTTGCCACAAAAGCCATTGACATCATCCACTCAGACCTCTGGGAGAATGAAGATGATAAATAGTGATGTCCAGCTTCTGCAGCTGAGGAAATCAATTGCAGAGGTTGTTCAGGAACTTGTTATGGGTCCAAAGCAAACACCAAATATCAGGAGAGCACTTCTTCAGGACATTGGTAAACTTTGCTACTTCTTTGGTGTGAGACAGAGTAATGACACTCTCTTACCTATTCTTCCTGCCTTCTTAAATGACCGAGATGAGCAATTAAGGACGGTATTCTACGAAAAGATTGTTTACGTCTGTCTTTTTGTGGGCCAAAGAAGTGTAGAGGAATATCTATTACCTTACATTGAGCAAGCTTTAAGTGATATGACAGAAGCTGTCATTGTTAGAGCCTTAGAATGTTTGGCTATTCTATGCAAAAGTGGCTTTTTCCGGAAGAGGATATTGCTTCAAATGATAGAGCGTGCCTTTGCTTTATTGTGTTATCCTAGTGAATGGGTACGAAGATCGGTTGTCTCTTTCATTGCTGCTAGCAGTGAGAGCCTGGGTGCAGTAGATTCTTATGTTTTTCTTGCTCCTGTTATACGTCCTTTCCTTCGCAGACAACCTGTGTCTCTTGCTTCAGAGAAAGCTCTATTGTCATGTTTAAAACCTCCTGTCTCAAGACAGGTTTTCTATGAAGTTCTGGAGAATTCCAGGAGTTCAGACATGCTAGAAAGACAGAGAAAGATATGGTATAGTTCATCACAGTCTAAAATATGGGAAATGGATTTGCTGAAAAAAGGAATCGATGAGTTGGACACATTAAAGAGCTGGGCTGACAAGCAACATAGTCCTGGGCATCAACAAACTGTTGGAACTACCCTCCAACAGCCAGGACTAACTGATTGTGACAAAGCTGAGTCAAAATTTAGAGATATGGGGGCCTTTATGCATAATGATAGCAATATGGCAGGAAATCGTGATACACAATGCTTGGACAAATTACAGTTTTCGGGATTTATGTCACCAACCTTTAGTGGTGTAAACAGTTTAACATATGACAAACCATCAGAAGGCATACCTTTATACTCCTTCAGTGTGGACAGGAGAGGAATGGGAGTACCTCCTGCAGCATCTGATTCTCCATTGCAAATGAATTCTCTGGGTGTTAGTTCATCTGCAATGCCTTGGGTTAATCCACTTAGTAAGTCCTTTAATTTGGCCAATTCAGTTCCATCACCAAAGCTTTTTTCAGGTTCTTTTAGCATCAACAATGGTTCTAAACAGTTCCACCGAGTGGTACACGAACCAGATCCTAAGGAAAATGAGACAGCCTTTGTCACTAGCACATTTCAAGATGTGGGACTATCTTCTAATATTAAAGGTGCATCAATTTCGCTAGAAGATGCTACTGCCCAAGCTGATTTATCAGGATTTCAATCTTTTGCTCGAACATCCATCCCTGATTCTGGTTGGAAACCGCGTGGGGTGTTGGTTGCACACCTCCAGGAGCACCGTTCAGCAGTTAGTGATATAGCAGTTTCTTCTGACAACAGCTTTTTTGTGAGTGCATCAGATGACTCTACAGTCAAGATTTGGGATTCCAGAAAGCTGGAAAAAGACATTTCATTCAGGTCAAAGTTAACTTATCACCTGGAGGGAAGCCATGCGTTATGTGTAGCAATGCTTCCAGGGTCAGCTCAAGTGATAGTTGGAGCATCTGATGGATTTATCCATATGTTTTCTGTTGATCATATCTCTAGAGGTCTAGGAAATGTTGTTGAGAAGTATTCTGGTATTGCTGATATCACAAAGAAGGACACCAAAGAAGGTGCCATACTTGGCCTATTAAATAGCCCTGTGGATAATAATAGCATTATGTATAGCACCCAGAACTGTGGCATCCATCTATGGGATACGAGGTCAAATTCCAATTCTTGGACGCTGAAAGCTACTCCTGAGGAGGGCTACGCCTTGTCCCTGGCATCAGGGCCTTGTTCCAACTGGTTTGTATCAGGGTCTTCCAGGGGTGTAATTACACTTTGGGATCTGAGATTTCTTGTACCTGTAAACTCTTGGAAGTATTCTCTTGCATGTCCTATAGAAAAAATTTGTCTCTTCCTTCCTCCTCCAAATGCTTCTCTGTCTTCAACCACTAGGCCCCTTGTTTATGTGGCTGCGGGTTGCAATGAAGTTTCTCTTTGGAATGCAGAGAATTCTAGCTGCCACCAGGTATGGGGTATTTGCAATTGTTTATAGTAAATGTAAACTATATGTTCCAGAACAAGACCTAGCTCTATCAAATATATTGTCAAAATTCAAATTTCTATTTTTCCAGAGAAGATATGGTTTTCTACTGAAGCTTACCACCTTTTATTCTTTTATTGCAAGTACTTAAAGTGGTATATAAATTGTAATTTATCATGAGTTGGTTTGATGATGCTTATGATATGAGCCTCTTGCCAGATTGCTCACAACTATGTTGAATCTCATGAAAAACATTGATGTTTCATATTTTTAGTACTCTGATTATTTTCTTTTAAAACAGGTACTGAGGACAGCCAATTATGACACTGATGCAGAAATGTCCGATCTGCCATGGGCCTTGGCCAAACCTTCAAGTAAGGCAACTTCTCAGTCAGATCCAAGACGAAATGTTAATCGCAAGTACAGAGTCGATGAGCTAAATGAGCCTCCACCTCGTCTTCCTGGTATTCGCACATTACTTCCGTTACCAGGGGGTGATTTATTGACCGGTGGCACTGATTTAAAGATACGTCGGTGGGATCATTGCAGGTTTTGTGTTGAATTTCAGTCTCAGTTACTTGTTTTTCTTCTGAAAATAGTATAATTGAATTTATTTATGCACTGTTTCTTTTTGCAGTCCTGACAGAAGCTACTGCATTTGTGGACCAAACCTAAAAGGAGTTGGAATTGATGATTTTTATGAAACAAAATCTAGTTTTGGAGTGCAAGTTGTACAGGTAATTTGTGAATCAATGTTTGACAGGACTCTGTACTTTCTCCAGTCCAGTGTTTTATGATGGTCAAAAACGCCTGTTACCCTAGTGATTATTTTACTCTCACCAGTTAAATTTATTGTACCATCTAAATGCTGTTGGATATTGTTTGTTTCTCCTTATACTTTCCAACTTGTTTAGAATATAGGCAATAAGAAATATAACTTTCTACTACTCTCATGAACAGGAGACAAAAAGACGTCCCCTAGCAACCAAGCTGACACCAAAGGCAATTCTTGCAGCTGCTGCCACCGATTCTGCTGGTTGCCATCGTGATTCTATTGTTTCTGTGGCTTCGGTTAAGTTAAACCAGAGACTTCTACTTTCAAGTGGTAGAGATGGGGCCATCAAGGTTTGGAAGTAAAATACTATTGTGGATCTTTGTATTGTTGTACATAATTAGAAATTCATGGTAAGTTAGAACTGTACATAAAGTATAGGAACAAATCAATTAGACCTTCATTACAGTCCCCCTTCCCTTGATTTGCCCAAATTTTTGGTGTACTCTTGATCTGTACAGCAGGTGTTATTATTAATAGAGAATTAGATAAGAAATTTGTTAAGTCTTGATTGTTGATGGTGCCAATAGTTGGTAAGATTATCTTGTTTTAATTTTTATTTTATAAAGAAAAACAATGTTTTTATATAGAGCACACAAGTTTCTTTGAAGGTATCTTGTTCTTGGCTGGCCTGATGATTTATCTTGAGGGTAATTACCAGTTTTCTTAAGATGTTCTGAGTCTTTGTGGCTCCAATTAATAAAATTACCAATGATATTTTCATATATGTAAAGATTAATGAGTAGGGGTGGACATAAAACCCGTGGTCCTATCTAACCCGAAAAAACGACAAAAAACCGAAAAATGAGCGGTTTGGATCGGGTCACGGATTTGCGGGTCTGGAAATTCGGTTTGAACAGAGTTGATGTGATGTGGGCGGATTTGGGTGAAGAGAACTGGACCGATGGGACCCGAAACTCGCCCGCATAGTGAATTTTTTTTAGTCTACTACACTACACTAGTAATGTTTTTTTTTTTTTTTGAATGGCAAATTGTTAGTTGTTAGAATATTACAATATTGTTAGTTTTATCTCCTTGGCAGGACTTGAACCCTGAACTTCCAAACTCCTTTACCCTTAGCTCAACTAGCATAACCAATTGAGCTACCTATCCCACCCCAACTACACTAGTAATGTTGATGTTAGTGGAATGCATATATGTCATTTTTCCTTTTAAAAAATGCACAAATATTCAGTAATTATACTAGTATTATTCTTTATCAAAGGAAAGTAATCAATGCATTTCAATTTACAATACAACTTTTTACTATCACAACAAAATAGTACCAATGCATATTCTAGAAACACAAACTCTCTCATTTCTTGAGAATACAAAAGTTGCTTTTAATCTTTGCATTTCATCTAGCATTGTAATGAGACAACCAAGTACAATGAAAGTTACGAAACTGGTTAAGTAGATGAATCACTTCTTCCTCCTCCTCTTTTCTCTTCTTCGTCATTATAGTATTTTTTGTCTTTGTAAATATCAATTTTTTCTTCATGTTTTGTTATTCTTTATTTTATGTTCTATTTTTCTTTTGTTGGTTTGGTGATACATATAAGATATGCAAATAATATTGATATTTTAATTTTCGTGTTATGAATTTAAGTTTATTTTTTTGATCTTGCTCTATTTTTTTTATTAGAACCGAAATAATCCGCCCGCAACCAGCACAACCCTAACCCGTTCAAACCGAAGGACGAAAATGGACAAAAATGGGTCTCTACATATCAACCGCGATTTGGAATGGATGAATATTTTGAACCCAAACCCGCCCATATATATCCGCCCGATGTCCACCCCTATTAATGAGAACAAGTAGAGTTTCTCTCTGCATCTAGGATTTGATGTCTTCCAAGTTCTGCTTTCAGCTGTAGGAAGTGGTATGTCACTTCCCCCCAAACGGAGTGACAGGCAAAAGTAGTACAAGTCTTACATCCTTTCCATCGTTTGAGCTTTGATGTTGGAGCTTATAATGCTATGCTTGATTGTATTTGCAAAATTTTTCGCGAAAAGGATCCGTTTAAGCTTTGTTCGGAGTCTTTGAAAGTGCTTGTGAAAATGGACCGACATGGGGTTCCGAGAAATGTGGAGATATTCAACGTGTTGATATTGAATCTGTGTATTATTAGGAAGACTGACAATGCTTTGGGGTTGTTTGTTTCGATGAGAGAATGGAGATGTAATCCGAATGAGATTACATTTCTTGTTTTGATTAAGAGTCTCTATCGGGCTGCAAGGTTGGAAGGTGATGTAATGATTGATGGAATGAAATCTTCTGGGTATGCTGATAAGAAAGCTTACTTTGATTTTGTTACCATTTTGTGCGGCATCGAGAGGAACGGTCATGCTTTGAAGGTCTTCGCTATGATGAAGGCTAATGCCTCTATTAAATTAAGCTCATGGTAGAAATTGCCATCTTGATTTTTGTTTCCTAGGACACTACAAGAAATTGCCATCCTACCAATTACTCGCGCACCCTACGCCTTTCCTATTAACCCTTCCGCTTCTTAAGTAGTAGACGTTATAAGAATGAATAATTTTTGAGCAATTTTGCCATTGCAGGGGATCAGTCGGTGGTCAAGTCCTCCTGCACCAGTCAAAGATATGCCAAATAGCCAATTTTAATTAGCCACCTGTGTAGTTAAAATGCATATAAAAGGAAGCCTTTAGAATTTTGAGGTCTCACACCGCTCTTTCTCTTCTTCTGTTTCATTTTACTTGTTTTGGTAATGTTAGTTTGTTTAATTTTTGTCTTTTTCGTGTGTAAATGACCGCATAGTCCTTCATCGGCTAGTCATACCAAACCCATCAGTGTGTTTAGTCACTATGGTTGGGTGTGGTAAGCTAATCGACTAAACCTACAATTTTCGCTTCGGGAATAAAATTTCACAAAAGGAGGCTGTTTAGTTTACTTAATTAGCAAGTAAAATTAAGGATGTAATGTTTAAATTGATGTAATTTTTGTGTCTAATGTTTTAATAAAAAAATCATGTTATGAACTTCTTTCTTGATTTCTTGATTCTGTGTTCTTGAGTTTTCTATCACAAAGCAATCTTCTACTTAAGTAATTGAACTCATTTGCAATCCCTCGACAAGCATGCTATGAAATTTGTGGTTGAGTAGCGAGCAAATTTTGAAGACTGGCCTGGATTGGGAGGAATGCTCTGCGTATGACCGAACTGCGAAGTACTCTATTCTAGATAATAAGATCTAAGATCTTTTTAATGAATAATAGAGAATGAGAGTAACCAAAAGAGTTCCGAGCTGAGAGATTGAACTTGCTTTGATATATAACTTTATTGCTTGAAAGAACTCGTGCTTATTTATAGATGGAGCTTGAGTATATGCTTTGGCTTGAAAATATATCAGTTAGAGAGTAAGAAGTAGCCGTTGCAATTGATCAAATACACCTTGCTACTTTTCCTGCATAAACTTCAATTTCTTTGCACATTCTTGAATTGAATTTGCTATGGATAAAGAGAAGATAAGAAGATGTGAACTGTGATGAGTTGTTATGAGGCAATCTTGCTCCCCACGTTAGAGTACATAATATAGGTGGTTTTGCAAAAACTACGTGCTTCATTATTCAGGAACGTTCTTAATTCATTCTTGATTTATTCTGGAAAAATTGCAGGAGCATATGAGCAGATCATCCTTATCCATTTCTCTTACATGGTCGGTATATATATAAATTAAAGCGTCAAATATATTTTTAATCCATTTAAATATGTCAATTTTAATTTTTAGTTTCTCTGAAAAATTTGTTCGAACTTTAAGATCTTAAATACCCTTAGATTAATAATTTAACTATTTTTTTTTAAAATTTAAATCCTTATGAGCAGATCATCCTTATCCTAAACCCAAAACTAAAAAAAAAAAATAGTTAAATTATTAATCTAAGGGTATTTAAGATCTTAAAGTTCGAACAAATTTTTCAGAGAAACTAAAAATTAAAATTGACATATTTAAATGGATTAAAAATATATTTGACGCTTTAATTTATATATATACCGACCATGTAATATTTTTACACATATATCCGATCAATTAGTAATATATTTGTTGGCACATGTAAAACATATTCTACCTTTTCTTTTTATTCGATCAATTAGTAATGTTAACTTGTGCCCTTAAGGACACATGTTAAGAAGATAAATGTGGAAAAAATTTATTGAACTTGTGGTGTATTACATTCTCTAAACATTAAATTATTTGTATCATTAAATATTATATTTCTATTTTTAGGTAGTTTAACATGTGCCCTTAGGGCACAAGTTAACATGACCCATAACTTAATTATGAATTTCACTTTTTCTTCATGAAGCAAAACTCTTGTATCTTGATTAAGCATATTCTAATGAGATGCTATTCTCCAATGAAATTATGAACAAATCTGAGCCTGATTCTACAAACAATCACCAATGACCTTTGATCTTGTGGATTTGACATGATCTTAGTTTCACGGGATCATTTATTTTTTTGGGTTGGTAAAACTTCACGGATCATTTTATTACAAATTTAGTTTGTCTTGGGAGAATATTCAATGCATTTAGTTAAATTCTCTTTCCTAAAGCATGTGGTTAAATTCTATGTCCTTTTGAATGTTGCTATCACCTTAGCATTGTTTGATGTTTTCTAAAGTACTGTAGTTGATTAAATGTTTAAAACCAGTTTCAAAGTTCCTTAGATTTTTTTCCCTTGTAAAAGCATCCCACCTACGATGATAGACTAGTCTTTCTAAATACCTAATATTTATTTAAAAGATCGACATATTTCAATATATATTTTTCATAAGCTGTTAAGAATATAAATAATTAGTTAATCCATTAGAGTTAGTTGATAGGTTACCAAGTTAGTTAGGGAATTAGTTATTCCAAATAGTTCTATAAATTAGGAGTATTCGCAGTGCGATTTGGTTCGGTTTTGAGCATAAAAATTATCCTTACCGCGAGATAAAAATGGATGCAATTCGATTTGATTTTTAAAAAGTCATACAAACCAAATCAATGCGTTTTGGATCGGTTCGGTTCATGCAGTTTACACAATAACATTTCAGTACCAAACAATTTTAAACATCCAAAAAAAAAAACTTGAAGTTCCAAAATAACATTACAATACCAATAAAAGTTGTTTATCCAAAATAACATTATAGTACCTTACAATTTTAAATATCCAAAAAAAGAACTTGAAGTTTCAAAATAATATCACAGTACCGATAAAAGTTGTTGATCTAAAATATTACAACACCAAAGTAACATTACTGTATAAAAATAAGAACAACTTGAAGTTCCATTAATTTGGTGGACTGACTTGGTAATTCAGCTATGCATATTAAAATATAATAAAAATTTAATGCGGTTTTAGCGATATTGAAATATAATAAAAACTTAATGCGATTTTTGCGGTTCGCGGTTTTGCAGTTCAATAAAAAAGTCATCCAAATGCATCCATACCAAATGCGGTTTTTGGTTGGATTGATTCGGTTTGCGGTTTTACTTTTGGATTAGATTAAATACAATCACCCCTACTATAAATAAGCTACTCTATCGTACATTTTACTCATTTTTTAACAATCTATATTCATTCTACTATGAATCTCTATAAGTATCTTCCACATAAATACTTTATGCCGGGAGTGGTTATGGTGCATAAGCAAGTATGCACCATGTGCATAAACAATGAAAATTACTTAGCGCACCCCCATATTACTCGTGCACCCTTCCCAAAATTTATTGCGCACCACCCAGATGACTTGTGCCCCCCAATTTATTTTGTCCCTCCCACATTTTTAGACTAAACCATTTTTATGTGGGAATAGTTTCAGAGATATGCAATCCAAAACCATTAAGTGCATAAGATGGTTTTGGCTAGAAATCTGAGAGGGGGGAGGGAAAAAATTATGTTAAGTGCATAATTATAGGGTTGCATTTAATGGTTTTGAAGTAGAACCCTCTGAAACCATTCTACTATCAAAGTGATTTTGAAGTAGAACCATATGAAAATATTCCACCAGCAAAATGGTTTTGAAGTAGAACCCTCTGAAATTATTCCACCAGCAAAATGGTTTTTGGCTAGAAATATGGAGGGGACAAAATAAAAATAAAAATGGGGGCACAAGTCATCTGGGGGGTGCGCGAGAAATTTGGGGGAGAGGAGGTGCACAAGAAATTTGAGGGGTGCGAGAAAAATTTGCGGATACACGAAGCAATTTCATTATTTATGCACCATACATAAACAATTCACTTATGCATAATAATCACTCCCCGTTATGCCCTCTTCCATAGTTCATAATATTCTATATTCATAACATAAGAAGTAGAACCATGGACCAAATGGTTTATATATATATATATATATATATATGGGAGGGATCAAATTACACCGGTGTAACATTTGAGTAATGTTACACCGCTCAATAACGCTATAACGAATACAAATTTTATAAAATCCACCGTTGAATTAAAAGTTTATATTATATAAATCATATATGTTAAGTTTTACAAAAATCTAAAATCGTTTGATATGTTATTGAGAGCAATCAAAATGAATGGTTTTTGCGTTTTTATTGAATACCGTTAATCTTAATTTGTCTCGATAACATATCAATCGATTTTAGATTTTTGTAAAACTTAACATAGATGATCTATATGATATAAACTTTCAATCAAACGGTGGATTTTGTAAAATTTGTATTCGTTATAGCGTTATTGAGCGGTGTAACATTACTCAAATGTTACACCGGTGTAATTTGATCCCTCCCCCCATACGTATATATATATATATATATATATATATATATATATATATATATATATATATGAGTCAGGATCCGTTGACATCAATTAGTTTGACACTAAATGTTACACCTCTTAATAACGTTTTAACCGATGTAAATTTTATAAAATCCATCGTTGGATTGAAAGTTTATATCATCTAGATCATTTGTGTAAACTGTCAGATAAATTCAAAATCATTTGATATGTTATTGAGACTCATAAAAATTAACGGCATTTATAAAAACGCCCAAACCGTTAATTTTGATGTATCTCAATAACATATCAAATGATTTTAGATTTGTGTGACAATTCACACAAATGATCTATATGATATAAACTTTCAATCCAACGATGAATTTTATAAAATTTATATCAGTTAAAACGTTATTGAGAAGTGTAACATTTGATGTCAAACTAATTGGTATCAACGGATCCTGACACTATATATATATATATATATATATATATATATATATATATATATATATATATATATATATATATAGACTAGCGTTTGGATTACTCCTTTTTTTTACAAGATACTCCATGTTTTTCTCATTCTATATCAATTAATCATATATCATCTTATGTATGGTTTTTTAAAGTGCATACAAATTGAACTTATGTTAGATATCACCTAACTTTGAGTTCATATTACATATTTTGTACAAGGGAAATAAAAAACAAGGATTTTCTTTTAAGCAAAATGGAAGTGCTAAAGGGTTTTTTTGTTCCCTAATGTTTATAAGTGCTAAAGTCGCATCTCCAAGAAAACTCACTCCAATCTGGGGCTGGAAATGAGTCGAGTCGAATCTGTCTGAACTCTACTCGACTCGATAAGAATTGTTTCGGCTCGAAACTCGGCTCGAGTTCGACACAAATTATTTTTTCAGCTCGAGTTCGGCTCGTTTATAGTTAGCGAGCAGCTCGGTTCGGCTTGTTAGGTTCAGTTCGTTTGTTCGAATCACATAATTTAAAATTTAAAAGTTACTTTTTTTAATTTTTTTTTAAAAAAAGTCAAATTTTACATATTTAACCTTTTAAATTATTTTTTTAAAAATAAAAAATTGAAATACAATAAAAATTAAAATAAAGAAATTGCAAAAGTGAAGTGATGAAAGGCTTCTGATTTTTATTTTTGTTTTCCTTTGGAGAAAAAGAAGAGGAAAAGTTTCTTATTGTGTTGAAACTTGAAAAGAAGAGTAAGAGTTTATTTTATGAGAAAGAGTAGAGAAGATTAAAAGTTGAATTAAATTAATGCATTATATTAATTGAAAAAAATTAAAATATAAAGAGTTCTTTTTTATGTTGGAATTAGAACCTCATGTTTTTTTAAAAAAGAAAGTTTAAAAAAGTGTAAGGTGTATTATATATATATATCGAGTTGGTTCATGAACCAAACAAGTCGAACTGTATGCCGTTTATATTCGACTCATTTAATTAACGGACTTAATTTTCAGTTCAAGTTCAACTCAATTGATTCATGAACCAAGTTCAACAAGTTAATTAACGAATCGAATCTCAAACTATTTTCGAGTTGATTCGGTTCATTGCCAGCCTTAAATCCTTAATACAAAAATATAAATGTTTCTAAATTCATTGAAAAATTAATGTTTATTATAATCTATATTGCTTAAAAAAAATGTCTGTAGTCTACGTATATTTTAGTAAAATGGAAGTGCTAAAGTTAGCTATAAATTATAATTATCTATACACATTACTTTATGGGAAGTCCATAAACCACTATGCACCCAGTATTTATAGGTTCCATTCCAAGTAAAGATAACACAGCTCAAGTTAAAACGTTCATGTGTTATATCTCAATTCCATTAGAGATGAGAGACATAACAATATGGAGCACTTCTCAAATAAACAATATGGCCAACTGGTTTCCAAAATACTATTAAATGGGACCATAACCTACCCCATTAAATTGTCTTAATTTGATTAATATTTTCACCATCCTACAAAAATAGGAAGCATCTCACGGGCAATAACCAAAAATGGCCAAATAGAAAAATATATGATGTCGACATCGTTTTTTATGTTCAACACCGTATTTTTATACAATTTAGCTACAAAATTGTTTTTTTCATTATTTATATTTTTTCTTTTCTAAGTGTATCAATTTTTATTTCTTTTATGTTCAAATAACATGCAAATATTAACCATTTTGTTCTTACATACACATAAAAAGTTCAACCTATCCTGTCCTGTGGTCTAGATTGTCTCTATTTCTACATGGATGTCACTACATACACCCGTGACCTTTCATACTTCTATCATTGCACCACTTTTTCAACTAAAATAAGTACCATAACATGCTATTGTTAATGTTCTTTGTAATTTTTCGGAATCTCACATCGCTCACATTTTTAAGTTACTCGGTATATAATATGTTTGAATACTTTCATCCTTTGAGTTAACTTTTGGAATGAAATTTAAATCCATTTAAAATGGTATCAATGTTTTCGTGCGTTGAATGTATAAATTTGTTTGGACACCCTTAATCTTTGAACTAATTTTTAGAATAAAATCCAAGGCTATTTAAGAGATACGAACTAATTCTCTCTCTATCAAGAGTTTTAACGCTGCAACATTCCTAAGACCGAATTAAAACCAAAATCTTTTAATTAAGTTGGAAGAGAGTACAAATGTTTCATATAAATATATATAAACCAAAGCAAAGAACCAACTAATTTGTAACAGCACTTCAAATTCCAACACACACCATTCTCCATCATTTCTCATTTTCAAAATCTTCTCTCTAAGTATGTCAAACAAGCATTACATTTTCAGCATGTTATCATTTCTTCTTCTTGTAGAAAATCTCAGCACAATACATTGTCATACAAAGGGAATTCGACAAAAACATTCTTCAGGAAACAGTTTATCAACTAACAATACAACAAGAACAGAGTTAGCAGAACAACAATTCATGAAATGGGTGAGTTTTGTTGGTGGTCTTAAACACTCAGTTTTCAAGACTGCAAAAAATAAGCTCTTTGCTTCTTATACTTTGCACGTTGATAAGAATCCTTCTTTGGGAGATTTTGCAACAATTCAAGAAGCCATTGATTCTCTTCCTTCTATAAATCTTGTTAGAGTTGTCATCAAGGTTCATTCAGGTGTTTACGCGTGAGTACTATTACCTCGACTTATTTTCCTTTCTTTGTGGTATGGTTGTATACAAAAATTTTAATTTGTGGCCGCTTCACAATTTTTGATAATATGAAAAGTTGTGATCAGATGTGCTGATAACGTAATCGAATGATTGAACTCAAATGATTGATAAGCTCTAGTTGAGGATGAATCATTCAGGTGAATGTGATTTCAAATCTTATTTGAAATAATCATTGACCATACTTTATTTATAACCTCTCAACCGAACTCTAGATTACTATATTCTCACTCTTGTATCCGGTGGTCAAGACAAAAGTGTTTGATAATATCTAATTTGCATTTGGAAAAAGACATAAAACAACTTGAAGTCTAGACCAAATTTAGTCCCCAACATTTTTGAATAATTTGTCTGCATTTGGGTTTTTTTGGTCTACACTTACAATGTTGTTGGATAAAGATAGCAAAAACAACTTTTGTTTCTTCTTGTGTTTTTTTCCTTGTGAGATTCTATAATTCAAATTCCAAGATAATTAGTCTTTGACTAAAGAAGATTTAGTTGAGTCCTTTTTGGTACCTTTCTTTGTGTTACATTTTGCAAGTTTTTTTTTGCCATATATGATTTTCTCATGTGAGATTTGAATGAAAGTCTCTTATATTACTATCCTTGAACTTGTTTGTTTCCGATATGATTCGTAGTTTACTGATAAGGTGATAGTATTTAAACAAAAATGGTAATTTGTAATACTATGTTTGAATAATAGAATGCTATTGCAAGTTGCAACCACTTTGAAGTAGGAGACATATGCACAATTGACCAGTCTCCGTGATCAATTTTTGTGTCTTCTTAGTTTGTATTTTAAGTGTCTATTTTCTTTCGAACCAGATTTGCGGTTCTAATAGTTTGTGTGTTTGTTTTTTTGTGTAGGGAGAAAGTTAACATTCCTCCATTGAAATCCTTCATAACTATAGAAGGAGATGGAGCAGATACAACAATTGTTCAATGGGGTGACACTGCTCAAACACCAGGTCCAAGAGGGAACCCAATGGGAACATATGGTTCAGCAACTTTTGCAGTTAATTCACCTTATTTCATTGCTAAAAACATCACATTCCAAGTATGTAAACAAATCCCTTTTTCTATTTTTATTTTTGTACTTAAGCTTAGCTATTTCATTGTTGGATTTCGATGCACTTATCCGGTTAAGAATCGAGATCGGATGATACAAATTTCAATACATATTTTGATTTTATAAAAACCTGAAATATTGAGTTTAAAATTTGGACCATCCGATCTCCATCTAACGGCCATTGATGTCCATGAATGTGTGTATGTTGACTGCAACATATCCAAATCTGTGGTTGCTAGAAAAAAGTTAAAATATCGAAATAAATTTAGAGGCGAAAAAATGCAAATATGTCTCTTTTTTTGTCTCTTAAAGGTTAGAGACGCCAAATTTAATGACCAACTTTATATCATTCGTTATTTCAAGTTTTCGCTGGTAATGCAAGTGTGTGAGGCTTAATCACAATAAACTAATGTGAATGTGTAGAACACCTTTCCTGTTCCTGCACCTGGAGCAATTGGAAAACAAGCAGTGGCATTTAGAATTTCAGCAGACACAGCATCATTCTTAGGCTGCAAATTTTTAGGAGCACAAGATACACTTTATGATCATATTGGTAGACATTACTATAAAGATTGTTACATTGAAGGTTCTGTTGATTTCATCTTTGGCAATGCTCTCTCCTTATTTGAGGTTAGATTTTCACTCCATTAGTTATAATGAATTCAATGAATAGTTGAAAAAGAATCACATTGATTGATATTAGTTTTATTTATTATATAATAGGGATGTCATGTGCATGCAATAGCTAGAAATACAGGTGCATTAACAGCACAAGGAAGGAGCAGTATGTTAGAAGACACAGGTTTCTCATTTGTGAACTGTAAAGTGACAGGTTCAGGGGCACTATACCTTGGAAGAGCTTGGGGTCCTTTTTCACGAGTTATCTTTGCTTATACATATATGGACAATATTATCATTCCTAAAGGATGGTATAATTGGGGTGATCCTAACCGTGAAATGTATGTTCTTTTCTACTCTACCTCTTTCTTTATACATATCAATTCAATGTGTTACACATTAGGTTTTCTAATATAAATGCTTGTGAAAATATCGTGCAAATAATCCACTTGGGTTGGTCTGGTGGTATTGACTTGGAATCTGGAACCTGGAGGTGTGATTCTCCTTAAGTTCTCAGTCTCGATTCTCTCCAATGTCAATATGAGTGGGCTAGTTTAACTTCTTCAAAGAAAATGGTGCAAATATACGTGTTACCCTCCAATATTTATTTACTTTTTTAAATTAATAAAATCATTATAGGAACTCTCTGCTGGTAGCACTATTGAAGGAAAAGGAAAAGTAAATACTAAATACAGAGAATGTTTTGGCCACCAAACTTGATGTCAGTATTTTGCTAGTCTAGATAAGATAAGACATAGCACTATAAGTATAGTGCCTCAAAAATGAGTCAGCCACTAATCTTATTGCACTTTGTACAAATAGTTTTAAATAAAGGTTTGCCGCCATAACCTAGCTTGCAAAATCATGATCATGATTTTTTATGGATTCAGTGCAGGCAGAATGCACACAGTCAGTGCATTTTGGACTGTCCAGTCAATATAATATGGTCCAAATTTTATAATTGAATTTTAATTATTATAAATAGAAAATTCCGACTTAAATTTTGTATCATCCGATCTTAATCTGATGATAGTTATCGGGCCGATTGCACACAATCCCAGTCCTTTTTTATGTTGCCACGACCACAATGGAATTCATATTCTCTCCAGTCAGTGGGTGCATTCGGTACATTGCTGTTCAATTGAAATCAAACAGTTAAATAAAAATGAAGATTTTACTTTTATTTTATAATACAAACTTAAATCTAAATCGTTTCATCTTAATCAAACAATTATTGATATTTTAACTGGAAAATTATTGACTGTAGAAGAGCTAGATCAAACGACTATATTGTGGCGCATTGGATGTCTAATTTCACAATATTTTATAACATTGTCAAATATCACGATGTTACCGCAATCTAACCACTATTTAAAATCTTATGTATGTGTTATTTCACCACTATTCAGGACTGTGTTCTATGGACAATACAAATGCAGTGGACCTGGAGCTAACTTTGCTGGGAGAGTATCATGGTCAAGAGAACTCACTGATGAGGAAGCTAGACCTTTTCTTTCACTTACTTTTATTGATGGGACTGAATGGATCAATTTTTAGTTTAATCTTACACATTGATTGTTTATTACTTTTTTCAAAATATATAGTTCCTTGCCAAACAAGGCCTTAAGTTAGTTACACCAAGTGTAACAAACTGTGTTGAGTCAACACAGTTCATAGATAGACTAGAACTAGTATAAATACCTTGCTCTTATATTCTTTTGGAACTAACTTTCATTTTCTACATTGATTCAATAAACAACAGTTATACATTCTGTCACTTTCATCTTCTTATAGTTTAAGAGTTAAGATTCTCTGTTTCTAATATGAACCGTACGACAATTTCATCATCTTCGAAGAATGTTTTCAAGATGTTTGCACAACAAATCACGATAAGTTCTTCCTCGTGTTGTCAAATGTGTTAAGTCACACCAAGTGTGGGATGAGATCCACAAGTTTTAATATGCACAAATGAATGCAAAGTCTCGTCAACTTTGATCGGAACTGAAAACAATTACCAGAGGTGAGAAATCCATTGCTCAATACCTCGAATCCAAACGATTGCAATTATTCTTAATTCAATAGGTGATCCGATCAAGCATTGTTGAGGTCATTCATCACAGAATTTAACTCTGCCCGATCATTAAGCAGAACCAATGTTTTTATCGCATGAAGCTAAACTAGAAAAAGCTAAAAAAGTGGTTCCCTCTGAAACTCTTACTATGAACATTGCTCAAGGTCCGTCTCATTCCTCAAATTCAACGTATAATCTGCAAGAACAAGCTGTTCAACAGGATTATGAGCAAGTTTCGTACTTCTTTGGCTTTCGTGGCAGTAGAGGATGTTGATTGTCACGGTGGAAATCAATGTCCACCTACTCCAAATCCATGGCAGTATACGTCTCAACTTTGGAATTAGTGGATCAATCCACTTCAAGGAGCTTCTAGACCTTCTTCTTGCGGTTCTCCTTCAAAATTTGGTCCAACACCATTTATGTAACCTACTTGTCCACATCACCAACATGCTTTTCTAACTAGTATTGAAAGTTAAACAGCTCAGAACTCACAGTTATGGTATCCCGACTTAGGAGGAGCGATGCCTCATGTGACAAATAGTGCAGATAATTTTCTGGACAATGGTTTCTCTTTCAGGTTCAGATCAGGTTCTTCAGGTTTGTCCATTACATCTAGATTGAAAAGAAGCAAATAAAAAATAGCGAAGCAGTGACATCACAAAGTAAAACTAGAATAGGCGACAAATAGTTATGCAATAATAACACCTTCTTTGTGTCTTGAACTATTACAATTATAGCACAACTCAAGTCTCAAAACTAACATATTACAAAAATAAGAGACAACTGTGAATTGTGTGAAGCTTGTGCCTTAAACCAACAAAAAGATTTTGGCAACAAAGAAAATTCCTGAGGTGGTACTAAACTCAGGGAAAAAGATGCCAACAATAGGATTTGGAACAGGAACAACTCCTCCTCAACAAACTTTGCTTGATGCCATTGAGATTGGCTACAGACATTTTGACACTGCTAATAATACAGAAGAACCTCTAGGCCAAGCTGTGTCAAAAGCATTAGCGCTAGGCCTCGTTAAAAATCGCGATGAACTATTCATTACTTCCAAGTTATGGTGTACTGATGCTCACCATGACCTTGTTCTCCCAGCACTCAAAACCACTCTCAAGCAAGCATACTGCTCTTAACTTTTTTTTATTCTTCTTTTAAGTTTGTGTAGTTTATTACTTGTCTATTTTTTATTGGGTAAATAGGTCATTATCCCCCTGCAAAATATGCGAGTTTTGCATTACCCCTGCAATGTTTAATTTTTTTTTTGATAGTGTATTCTACCCCTATGTCGGGAAAAAAAATCGCCAGGGGGTAAAATACACTACCCAATTTTTTTTTAAACATCGCAAGGGGGTATTCCTACAAAAAAAATTACAGGGGGAAACGCAAAACTCGCCTATTTTGCAGGGGTAAAAACCTATTTACCCTTTTTATTTTTGGTTTGAAATTTAGAAAACTAGGATTGGAGTATGTGGATATCTATTTGATTCACTGGCCAGTGAGGTTTAAAGAATATGTTGAAGGTTTAAACTTTAAAAGTGAGGATTTGATTCCATTTTTGACATAAAAGGAACATGGGAAGCTATGGAAGATTGTCATAGATTGGGCTTAGCCAAGTCTATTGGTGTTAGCAACTTTGGCATCAAAAAGCTCTCCACAATATTAGAAAATGCCAAAATCCCTCTTGCAGTTAATCAGGTATGTTAGGATGATACCTTGAAATCCATGAAACAAAGGTGCAAAATGGTGAAACATCAAGGCCTGGCGCCGGGTGGCGCAGCCGCGCCCACGAGGCTCGTTTGGCCTGTGGCTTCTGTCAGCGAGGCTCGTTTGGCCTGTGGCTTCTGTCAACGGCGCCCAGGCGCGGGGTAGGCGCGCAGCCGCGCGCGCGATTATATAAAGGGTCTGCTTCAGTTTTTGCAGCCGAGTGAGAGGAAAAAGAAAGGGAAAATTAGGGTTTCAATGGGGGTTTTACCAACATCAAGGCTAGAGTGTTAGAGGGCTTCTCTTGGGTCATCTCTAGGGTTGGGGTAACCATTGTAACACCTAGGAAACACTTGTCATTGAAATCTCTTGGTCACGGGAAGAGATTTGGGAAAAGGGTAGAAATTAGGGAAACACTAATTTCTTGCAACTCTTTGTAAATCTCATTGTAATCAAGAAGGAAGAAGTTTGATAAGGAACGGATAGCTCTCTCCCCCAGATTAGGTTCGTTAACACCGAACTGGGTAAACAAATTTCACTTGTGTTCTTTATTGCTTTTGGTAGTTTAGCTTTTGATTGATTATAATTGCTTGGACCATTGTTGCTGTTTTGGTTGCTTAATTGTTTTGCCTCACACTAGTTTAAGTTTCATTGGTGTGGTTTTATTCGAATTCACAACAAGGTAGTTGATTTGATTCATTCTTTTTCGGGTTAATAGGTCTTTACCCTGTAAAGTAGACGAATTTTTTTTTTTTTCGTAGTTCATTTGACCCCCGGTAAAACAAAACAACATTACAGGGGTAAAATGAACTATGAAAAAAAAAACCAAAACATTACAAGGAATAAAACAAAACTCGTCTACTTTACAGTGGTAAAGACCTATTAATCCTTGTTTTTTTTTTGGTACAATGATTTGATTTCATTCTAACATAGCTCAAATACACTTAATTTGTTGATTTGTTGCCATCTTCAAAATGGAAAAAGCATCGGATACTTCCCTATACGGATACTCCCTCCGGTCTCAAATATAAACAAGGATTCCATATTCCGATTTATTAAAATATTAATGTATCTAGTTTATATTATAGACGAGATACATTAGTAATTCAATGAACCTAGAAAAGTAATATTTGCTTAATTATATTTGAGACCACAGTATTAGTATCCAATATTGTTTTTTTAATTCTTAGTAAAAATATTTCCATTGATACTTCTCAAATAAATCTTTGATACTTTCTTACACATTATTATTTGGATTTAGGTGGAAATGAACCCATCATGGTAACAGGGAAAACTCAGAGAATTCTGCAGGCAGAATGAAATCCATGTGAGTGCATGGTCACCACTAGGAGGATACAATCTTAGTTGGGGTTCGTCTGCAGCGATGGAGAATTCAATCTTAGTTTAAACTTCCTAAAGTCATACATATACATCTCTAATGAGATGACCGTTACATTGAAAGTGTGTATATATCTCTAATGTGGATATATATTATGCAGATAGTGCTAAGATGGATACACGAGCAAGGGGCAACTCCGATCATAAAAAGCTTCAACAAAGAGAGGATGAAACAAAACGCTGAAATATTTGATTGGGAATTGTTGGTTTTGGATTTCCAAACTATTTTAATTTGGTTTTCCAAATTCTATTTTAAAAGAGAATATCTACCGAAGTTGTTACTAGGTTGAGTCACGACCAGGTCGCTCTCTTTAAGACGTTTCGTGGCACTACCCGAAATTGTGCAAGGTAGACTATCAACCACGCCGCCTCCAGGATAAAACAAGCCCAGTTACAACTGTGCGATTAACTACTGCACCGTAGAAAACCGTTCTAGAATTACACATTCAATATGGTACCAAGACCACTCTTATAATACTGAAACTACTTTAATATGGTATTGTTACCACTCTATTATGATGCTGAGACCACTCAAATATGGTATTACTACCATTCTAATTTTAAGTTCTCCTATCAATATGGTACTACGACCACTCAAATATGGTGATTCCACCATTTCGACTTTTTAATTTCTCCTCAAAACAATATGGTACTACGACCACTCAAATATGGTGTTACCACCATTCTAACTTTAATTTCTCATCAAAATAGAAAAAATATTAAAAGAATATTTATATACTATTAAGATCATTCTTAATTCTGACGGGACATTCTTGTTTCAAAAGAGACTATGATCTTAAAAATACTCTTTATTCTGAAGAGACAAACATCATCAAAGTGACTATGTTTTTAAGACATTTCTTTATTTCGAAGGGACATTATATCGAATAGGGACCAAGGTCTTAAGAACACTCTTATTTCCGAAGGGACAGAAAAAAGGAGATGAGAAGAAGAATAGCTCGTCAACACAAGCTGGAGGGAGAAGAGAGAAAGAGTTCTCGACAACTCAATAGAAACTCTTTGGTGTGATTTTTGAACTGAGTGGAGTCCTCTATTTATATAGAGATTTTGTAACTGTTTTAGCAAAAATTGCTACATCAGTTACTCTAATGGATAAGATCAAAAAGAAACTTATTCAATAATCCGTTCAACAACATTTGTGGATGAGATCAAAAGAAAAGAAACAAATCCAATAATCCGTTCAACAACATTTGTGGATGAGATCAAAAGAAACAAATCCACAATAACAGACTAATGAGGGAAAGATAGGAAATTCAGTTGGATTCTCAATCTTATCACAATAACCATAAGCTAAAATTATGGGAAGTGATATCTATGAATAAAAATAATAATAATTATTATTTTCATCATTATCAGATATTTAAAATTAAATATCACTATTTAAACACTACTAATGTGTGTGTTCTATTTTATGTGGGACCCCCACACTCTATTTTTTCAATTCACACAATATTAGATCAAAGTTTAATTACTTAGTGTTTAATCTTCCAACCTTCCAATTTCTTTCCAATTCACACCAATGTTCCAACAATCCCCCACTTGAATTTAAAAAATGGTTTCAATAATAACGTCAAAACGTTTCTATAAGGTTGCTAATAAACAAAGGTGTCGCCAACAACTTGAACCTTTGCATAGCGGGTAAAATTCTGATTAACATGAGTGACACGTAGCATTGAACTCAATCTCTGACATAGAACCCACACACAACCTTTTCTTAAGGTGTATTCAAAAAGCCCGTGCATTTATGGCCCTGCACGTCTATCCCAGTTTTAACGAACGCTCTAGGTATTCTGCCCCAAATTCCATAGGAACCGGCCTCAGTTCCACATTCGCATAGGTGAGTCTATCAAGAGTACTCCTGTAGCTGTGCACTCCACTCCATATGGAGTATAGATCTCATTAAGAGTTTCTATTATCTCATCCTCTATTCGCTGCAGGAATCATGCTTTCTTTATTTTCTCTAATAGCATGTTCTATCACTTTATGACTTGTTATTACCCATTGAACCTATTTCTTGGGATCTCCAGTCAGCTAGGTCGGGTTACCATCACTAGTGAGCTATAGGCATTAGTCTCATCTTAATAGATGTATTTAAGACTTTCTTTCTTGTTAGTCCTTTCGTCAAAGGATTAACTAATTCTTTATCAGTACGTACATGATATACTTAATCGTTCCTTTTGAGAGTAGCTAGCTCTCTATTCCTTTATGTGTTCATGCCTTAATAATCGCCTTTTACCATTGTAGTAACGATTCTCAACTTTTGTAATAGCTGCAGTACTATCACAATTAACACTTCTGGCAACGGTTTTATCCACTAGGGGATCTCAACTAGCAATCATTTTCTGAACTTGCTTCTGAAGGTTGAAAAACACACAAGAAGGGGGGGGGGGGGGGGGGGGGGGTTGAATTGTGTTAAGACCTTTTTTAAGTTAAAACAAATTGCAGCGGATAAGTTGTAACACACACAATATATATGAGGATAGGGATAGAGAGATGCTCAGAATTTTTATACTGGTTCCTCCCACTAACAAGACTAGTCCAGTCCTCTTGTCCTTCACAAGAGATTTCACTATAATCACTCAGATTACAAATGCTCAAGCACTAAGCAAGAGACTTCAAACTGCTCAAGCACAAAGCAAGAGACTTCCAATGCTCAAGCACAAAGCAAGAGACTTCAAACAAGTTTTAATGTTAATAAAGATAAGAGATTAACACTTGATATACAATCAGAGGTGTTTACAAAATACAACTCAGTTACAAGACTAACTTAGAAAATTATCACAAAGTTTCTAAGTGTTTGATAGCTTTAGAATTTGACAGAGGTTCAGCACATTCAGAAGCTTAAGTCTTGATAATAATTCTTCACAAATCTTCTTCCTTTTATAGGTGAAAAAGTGAACGTTGAAGATTATAGCCGTTTGAAGAATTGAGACCCTCCTTTGTATTGATCAGTGAACTTATTAGCTGTTCTGATTTGCAGATGCTTAGGAGCTTAACGTTTACTACAAAATGAGAGATTCCTTTTGGCTTTTGATATTTGAACCTTGGTGTAAGCTAAATAAGGAAATATTCGTTTCTGAAGCCTGACTTGAAAAGGACCTTTCCATGGTCAAACCTTTTCATTCTTGGTTTCTACGTTTGGACTTAGTCAGGCACAGTCTTCAATAAAATTGTACTCTCAAGTGTAGCTTAACATTTATCTCTGATGAGCCTTCAGATAATAACTTCAGAGTTTCACAGGCTCAGAATTACTTGCTTCAGATCTGGTGAGCTCAGAAGTAATTCCTTAACATTTATCTCTGATGAGCCTTCAGATAATAACTTCAGAGTTTCACAAGCTCAGAATTACTTGCTTCAGATCTGGTGAGCTCAGAAGTAATTCCTTCAGAAATTCTAAGGTTCTTTAGTACGCAAATTTTAACTTTTAATCCTGCACACTGAATTAAATTATTAGTACTCCAATTTAACCTTAAATACATTGTTATCATCAAAATCAATTAAGGAGATACAAAATCATAATTTTGTTCCAACAATCTCCCCCTTTTTGATGATGACAACTATATGTATTTAAAATCAATTGTTGTTGTTTTTTTTATTTAACATTTTGACTTCAGGTTCTGAGGTTTACAAGCTCCCCCTGAGTCTGATAAGCTTCAGAAGTTTATCAATGATAAATATCAAAC
The DNA here is from genome assembly GCA_954870985.1 of Trifolium fragiferum. Lineage (NCBI taxonomy): Eukaryota > Viridiplantae > Streptophyta > Magnoliopsida > Fabales > Fabaceae > Trifolium > Trifolium fragiferum. The sequence continues at coordinate 40,420,044 of OX940790.1, read as the reverse complement.
ATTCTAAGAGTAATATTTAATGTCAAATATAATTTCATATATTCTACCTTCAGAATTAGAGGTTTGCAAGCTCTATTTCTTCAGATTGACAAATATAAGATATGGTTTGCAAGCGTATCTTATATTATATGAATTTATGTTGGACAAAATTTATTACTCCCCCTCATTAAAAGTTTAAAAGACTTTAATATAACTTAACAAGAGTAGAGTTCAGAAAATGTGATCTTTAGAGCTTCAGAAATAATTTCACTGCCATAGGAAATGAAATAATATTTTCTCCCCCTTTGTCATTATCAAAAACGGGTCAGTCAAAGCACAAGTTACAGGGTAGTAAATGCACACAGCAAACAACCACCAGCAGTAAATGCATTCAACGGTAAAAGGTTGAAAACGCTTGGTACGAGGTGAAAAACATGCTATAAAAGAGAGACTGTTAGAGAGGTAAAACCATCAGTTTTTCAGAGAAAACAAGCAAAAGAATTCAAGCATAACATTCAAAACATAACCAAGATAAAATAGTTCAGAAAAGAAAATAAAACAAGTGCCTAAGAGAGATCCTAAGGTTTAGGGGTCAGAAGGGTAATAAGGGTCTTCAGATCATTTGCCATTTCATTCTGCTTAGCCTCAATGCGCTCAAATTTTTCATTCTGCTGAGCGGCAAGCTGATCAATCTTAGCATCCAGTGCAGCTTGCTTCTGCTTCTGAGCCTCAAGCTCCTTCTGAATGACAGAGAGTTCTGAAGAGGAGTCAACGTGATCCATCACTGACTTACTCACATATAAATCACCAGGGTCCAAAGAAAACTTCAGAGCAGTGGAGATGGAACTTTGCATTGATAGTGAGAAATGAGTGTTGAGGTAGTCTTCTTGCCAATGACGCACTGCCTTCTCAGAAATCTTCAAATACCCTTCCTTGAGCTTGTCCAACCATTCCTTCAGAGCTTGCTGATAGTCTATCATCTCATTCAGATCTCCATCAACTAGATGATAGAAATCGTTCAGAACTTCCTCTCTTAGTTCAGCCCAAGCCATGATATAAGCTCTTGGATTCATCAGTGAACGCCTAACATCATGAAGTGCCTTTGCTTTCCTGTAAATTTTGTTAGTAACGCGTACAAACATGTCATTGGATACAGGAGGAGGTGGTGGTCTAGGCAAGTGTTCACAAGAGGATTCTGAAGTAAAGGAGTCTTCAGAATCTGAGTCAGAGTCAGGAATGGTAATGACTTTTCTGGGTGGTCTAAAAGATTTAGGGGGTTCAGTGTTAAGTACCATGGTGAAACAGGGAAATGTTTCAGAATGAAGACGAGTTTCTTCAAGATCTGAATCAGTTCCAGGAGAAGGTGGAGTGGTTTGAATGGATGATGGGTTTGGTTCAGAAGTGGTTGGCTTAGGAGATGAAGTCTGAAGGGGTTCAATTTGTGATTCAGCAAGGACTTCAGAAGTTTGAACATTGGAGGGTTCAGGTTGGTCTACTTCCATTGCTGTTGGGGCAGACTCAGAATCTTTAATAGGAGATTTCTGAGGGGATTTAGGGGTGTTAGGAATGGTTTCAGCAATAATGGCAGGTGCAGAGGTGGAAGCAGTGTGAATGGGTGATTGCTGAGGTGATGAAACAGTGTATACAAGATCACCATGAAGATGTTGTTCAAGGTGTTGGAGAGTGTCTGTGGAGTGTGGAGATGGTGATTGTGGTTGGTGTTGTTGTTGTTGAGTTTCTTGTTGTTGAAGATCATGGAGTTGTTGCATTTTGGAGTGAAGTTCATGAAGAGTTTCATTTCTCTTAGATGCAACAGAGATGATGGATGCTTGTGTATGATCCACAGCTCTTTCAAGTTCAGAGACTGTGGGGGATTCAGCAACATCAGGAAATGCTGGAAAAATTTGGCTACTATCAGGCAGCATCATGTTGATGGGTTGAGATTCATCAACAGATATGGGATTGACAGTTTGTGCAGCATTAATAACATTATCTACAGAAGTTGTAGGAATACCTGGATTGGATTTCTGAGGTGGCTTTCTGATTCTGATAGTGCGGCTCAGAGGCACATCATCTTCAGTATCTGAGTCACTATCAACATGAGCAACAAAAAGCTCTTCCGTGCTCTGAGATACCCGTTCAGATCTGGCAACAGCTTCAGAAACCTTCTTAGTCTTTACCTTCTTTTCTTTCTTTGCCTTCTTCTTTTCTGGGGCTTCAGCTCCCTCAGACTCCTTCTTCTTTGTAGTCCTCTTCCTTTTCTTGACCACATAATCATCCTCAGGCTCAGATTGTAAATCATCAAGGGTCAGATAAACACCTTCTGCTCTTCTAGCAGCAATGTAGTGAGCAATGACATCCATTGGCTCATTCTTATAGACAGGGTGAACATCATCTCTGAGGGATGTTACCCTTTTCTTGGTGGGGGATTGAGGATACTTCAGTTTATCCTTAGAGATCTTGTGCACATTGCACATATTTTCAGCAGAAAGGAAGGGAGTCCTTAACTCAACAGTGGTATCCTTAGCTCCAACTTCCCTCAACTTGTCCACCAAACGCCATTGGTAAAAGAGTTCAGAAAGCAATCTAGGATAAGCAACCCAGTGCTTAGATTTCTCTGTAGTGTTTCTGATGTAGGTACAGAGATAGTGAAAGAGATAAGCTGGTAAATTCAACTTAGTACCTTTTACTAAGAAGAGAAGCAAATGCCTTTGATCGCACGAAATCTGATCAGTTCCACCAACCCTTGGAATGATGGTAGAGAGAAGAATCTTGTGCAGAAGCTTTACAATTTTGAACAGTCCAGAAGTTCTTCCCATATGGGTGGGATCCTCATAAAGAGTATCTTTAATCTCACCTCTGTGTTTGGTGAGTGGTGGAGGTTTGTCAGTATCAACTTGAAAAAAATCCTTCATTGGGAATCTGAAGTAGTTCAGCAAAGTGTTTCCTGGTGATTGACACAGGAACACCAAGAATGGTTGAACGAATTTCTGGACCAATGTATGGTTTCAGACCTAGTTCTTCACAAGACTTGTTCTTGTTGATTTCTGGGTTCTTAGCAATGGCCCTTTCCAATTCCGCTTTGGCCTTTTCCTTGGTAAACACTTCCGCGCCAACCCAAAATTCCTTTACCAAATTAGGATAAACAACACCGTTCAGCATATCAAAGTAGTTCATCCACCCTTGATTCTCAAAGTAACTTCTTAGTTCCAAATCGTTTACCCTAAACGATTCAAAGTCGATTGAACTTTCTGCAACTAGCTCTAATTGCTCAATAAGGTTAGGAATGATAGTAGCTTTAGATGAAGAAGCCATTGAAGTTGACGATTGAGGAAGATAGAAAAGAATTTTGAGAGAAAGAGAGATGAAAATTTTGAAAGAGGAAGTTGAAAACGTGAGAAGTGATAGTGACTAGTGTGTGATAAGTGATTATAGTGTAAGTTTCAAAATATTGGGGGAAACAAGATAGTGACGTAATGGGGGCGTGGCAGTTACTTTTAATAAAATCATCATTAGCTCTCCTCCATCACCCAGCGGTTACTAGACATGATGGGAAGTTACACAGATAAGTAGTGTTTTCAGAAGCCAGCTGTCAGTTAGAGAAACTGAGCAGTCAACTAACACTTAGAGTAGATATCTGAGTCACAAGAGATCATATTTAATAATAAATAATTCTGATTGCTACAGATGAGAGAGTGCTTCAGAACCTATATAATAGTTTCTGAGCCGTCCAAACTTCTGAGGCCCTTCAGAACTAATTTATTCATTCAGAGTTAACAGCATTCAGAAACATCATTCAGAAATAAAAACCATGTTCAGATTTTTCTTGATAAAATCGAAACGATCAATAGCAAGAGGTTTGGTAAAGATATCAGCCCATTGATGCTCAGTATCAATGAATTGAATCTCAATTACTCCCTTCTGAACATAATCTCTAATGAAGTGATGCTTGATCTCAATGTGTTTAGCTCTTGAATGCAAAATAGGATTCTTAGACAAACAGATAGCAGCAGTATTATCACAGAGAAGTGGTATACTACTTTTCCTTATCTGATAATCCTCCAGCTGATGTTTCATCCAGAGCAATTGAGTGCAACACTTAGCAGCTGAGATGTACTCTGCTTCTGCTGTAGATAGAGCAATAGTTGCTTGTCTCTTACTAGCCCATGATATAAGGTTTTCACCTAGAAATTGACAGTTTCCACTAGTGGACTTCCTTTCAATTTTATCACCAGCATAGTCAGCATCACAGAATCCAATAAGTTGATAATCTAAGGATTTCTTATAAAGTAATCCAAGATTAGTGGTTCCTTTCAGATATCTAAAGATTCTCTTAACAGCAGTTAAGTGAGACTCTCTAGGATCTGATTGAAATCTAGCACACAAGCATACACTGAACAAGATATCTGGTCTAGAAGCAGTGAGATAAAGGAGGGAACCAATCATACCTCTATATAATTTCTGATCTACTTTGCCTTCAGATTCTTCCTTCAGAAGACTGCTAGAGGGATGCATAGGAGTTGACATTGGTTTACAGTCTTCAAGACCAAATTTCTTCAGTAAATCCTTTGTGTATTTGGTTTGATGCACATATACTCCTTCTTTTCTTTGATTAATTTGAATTCCCAAAAAGAACGTTAGTTCTCCCATCATACTCATTTCAAATTCATCCTGCATAAGCTTAGAGAAACTCTTGCAAAGAGAAGCATTAGTTGAACCAAATATAATATCATCAACATAAATTTGAACAATTAAGATATCAGTTTTTAAGGTTTTTCTAAAAAGAGTGTTATCAACATGTCCCTTTTCAAAACCGTTTTCTAGAAGAAATATACTTAACCTCTCATACCAAGCTCTTGGAGCTTGTTTCAAACCATACGGAGATTTCTTCAATTTGTAAACATGATCAGGACACTTTATATCTTCAAAGCCAGGAGGTTGTTTGACATAGACTTCTTCAGAAATTACTCCATTCAGAAATGCACTTTTTACATCCATTTGAAATAAAGTGATGTCATGATTAACTGCATAGGACAAGAGAAGTCTTATTGCTTCAAGTCTTGCTACTGGTGCAAAGGTTTCAGTGAAATCTATGCCTTCTTGCTGGCTATAACCTTGTGCAACCAGTCTAGCTTTGTTTCTAAAAACTTCTCCCTTTTCATTTGACTTGTTTCTGAATACCCATTTTGTTCCAATAATGTTCTTGTGTTTGGGTTTTGGTACCAGATCCCAAACGTCATTTCTTTCAAATTGATTGAGTTCTTCTTGCATTGCAACAATCCACCCATCATCTGAGAGTGCTTCTTCTATGTTTGTGGGTTCAATTAATAAAATTAATCCAACTAAAGATTCATCTTCTTTGAAAGCAGATTTGGTCTTTCTTGGGCTATCCTTGTTACCAACAATTAGCTCTTCAGGATGAGATGATCTATACTTGAATTTTCTCTTAGGTGGAGCAGGTATCTGAGAGGGTTCAGGTTCTGAAGGGTCTTCAGATTCAAGACCTTCAGAATTATCTTCATTTTGAGTCTCAGATGGATAAACAACAATGGAGAGATCTTCACATTCAGAATTTGAGGATACTTGAAATTCTGCAAAATTCTCAGCTTGCTCTGACATATTATTATCAGGCTCTTTATCATCAAATCTAACATGTATAGATTCTTCAACTGTGTGAGTTTCAGAATTATACAATCTGTATGCTTTTGAGCGTTCAGAGTAGCCTATAAAGGTACCCTTATAAGCTCTAGCATCAAATTTCTTTCGATAGACCTTGTTGTCTAGAATATAACAAGTACATCCAAACTGATGAAAATAAGAAATATTGGGTTTTCTTCCTTTGAACAGTTCATAAGCAGTTTTGTTCAGAATAGGTCTGATGTAGATTCTATTCTGAACATAGTAAGCAGTACTCATGGCTTCTGCCCACAAGAACTTAGCTAGGTTAGACTCAAGCATCATGGTACGAGCCATTTCTTGCAAAGATCTATTCTTTCTTTCTACAACACCATTCTGCTGTGGTGTTCTAGGAGAAGAGAATTCATGGATTACTCCATGCTCTGAGCAGAAAGATTCGAAAGAGTCATTTTCGAACTCTCCCCCATGGTCGCTTCTAACCTTCAGAATCCGAAGATTCTTTTCACTTTGTATTTTCATGCAGAAGTCACTGAACACCACAAATGCTTCACTCTTAGAACGAAGGAATTTCACCCAAGTCCATCTACTGAAATCAACAACGATGACTAATCCATATTTCTTTCCATTGATAGAGGCTGTCGAGACAGGACCAAACAGATCAATGTGAAGCAATTCTAAGGGTCTGGAAGTGGAGACAATGTTTTTAGACTTGAAGGAAGTCTTGGCAAATTTTCCTTTTTGACATGAGCCACAGAGTGCATCTGAGTGATAATCAATGTCAGGCAAACCACTAACAAGCTTTTGTTTACTAAGCTTAGAGATCAACTTCCAGTTAGCATGACCAAGACGCTTGTGCCATAGCCATTTCTCATCACTCAGAGACAAAAGACATATAATCTTTTGGTCAACCAAATCAGAGAAATTTACTTTATAAACATTGCCAACTCTCATTCCCTTGAATACTACAGATTTGTCAGAGTCTTTTGATACAATACATGATTCCTTATTAAATGTAACAGCACACCCATTGTCACAAAACTGACTAATGCTCAATAGATTGTGTTTAAGTCCATCAACTAGCCAAACATCTTTAATGGAAAGAGAAGAATTACCAACTGTACCTGTACCAATGATCTTCCCTTTTTGTTTTCCTCCAAATCCCACAGAGCCTCCCTCTTTCAGAGTTAGGGTTTGGAACATATGCTTTTCTCCCGTCATGTGTCGTGAGCAACCACTGTCCAGGTACCAGGGCTGCTGTTTTACTTTTCCTTGCATGAGCATCTGAAGCAGACACAATTTCAGATTTTGGTACCCATATTCTGATGGGTCCTTTAGAGTTAGTCTTCTGAATAGTATTCCTTCTTTGTTTTCTATGATCAACACAAGATCTAGAATTAATTAAGCTTTGACAAGAATGTTTAGGCTTAATTTGATTCTTGGATTTTGATCTGGAGTATATCACAGTTCGAAAGGTCAAGCAAGGATCTGAAGTAACTTTACCTTGATTTCTCAGAGGTTCAGATGACTTATGAGCCTTAACTTGAGAACTTTTGGACTCAGAAATTTTAGGTTCAGAAGAACTTGGAACTTCTGAGTCTTTGGGTTCAGGTTCAGAACCTCCTTCAGAGTTGGATGCCTTCAGATCGAGTGTACCACTTTTAACAAAGGTAGAGAATAATTCAGGTGGAGTATCATCCTTACTATATGATTTCAGAGGTTTATCCCAGTTCTTAAACCGAGAATAACCAATGCCTTCACCATAGTTACGAGTCATATGATAAATCATGGAAGCCATTTTACTCCTATTGAAGGTACAACGAATAAATTCGTGAAGAGCATCTTCATGATCATCATTGAGCTTGTCTGCCAAGACATAGTTAGATTCAACATGACAAATACGAATGTTTAACGATTCATTTTCATCATAAAGAATCTTGGCATCCTTTTTCAATGATTCATGAACATTCTTCAGAATTTTGTGTTGACCTACCATACGAGTGTAATGTTTCACAACAATCTTAAGAGAATCAATTAACTCAGATTTAGTCATGTTAGAATATACCTCGTTCTCATCATCTGAGTCATCCTCAGAATCTTTATCAGAGTTGTTACCTTCAGAAGTTCTTGCCATTAAAGCCAGATTACCTTCTTCATCATCTTCTCCTTCAGAGTCATTTTCAATAGTTTCCCAAGTGGCCAACAGACTCTTCCTTACCTTTTCCTTGTACTTTTCTTTCCCAAAGCTCTTACTCTTTCCTTTGTCCTTGGATGACATTTCTGGACAATCAGCAATGAAGTGTCCAGATTTCTTGCAGTTATAGCACTTGTTCATCTCTTCCTTTTTGTCCTTTGAGAAAGAACTTCTTGAGCTGTTTCCTTTGTTTGGAAACCTTTTGTATTTCTTGTTCCATTTCTGAAACCTTCTAACCATTAGTGCCATTTCTTCATTCTTAGAATTTTCATCCATCATATCATCAGAAGTTTCTTCCTCTTGTTCAGACACTTTGATCTTTGCAGCTTTTGAGGAAGTCTGAATAGAGCTTAGAGCCAAGGACTTCATCTTCTTGACAGGTTCATCTGACATAAGTTCTAGCTCATGACTTCTGAGTGAGCTTATTAAATCTTCAAGGGACACATTGTCCAGATCCTTGGATTCCTGAAAGGCTGTAACCTTTGGTCTCCACTTGGAAGGTAGACTCCTCAGAATTTTCTTGACATGATCTGAGGAGGTGTAGCTTTTCTTCAGAACTTGAAGACCAGAGACAAGGGTTTGAAACCTTGAGTACATGGTTTCAATGTCTTCATCTTCCTTCATTCTGAACAGCTCATATTGATGAACTAGTAAGTTTGCCTTTGCTTCTTTGACTTGCTTATTTCCTTCATAGGTGGAACATAGAGAATCCCAGATAGTTTTGGCACATGACTTATTGGATATTTTTAAATACTCAGCATGAGATATAGCACCAATAAGCATATTCTTAACAGTATGATGCTTCTTATACTGTTTCTTTGTTTCAGCATCAAAGAACTTTCTGTAGGTATTTCTTACAATACCTTCATCATCCATGTGTTCAAAATGTATACCATCTTCAATGATATCCCATAACTCATCATCAGTTCCAATGATGTAACTATACATCTTGGTTTTCCAAAAAGGAAAAGTAGTAGGATCACTGTTAAAGTAAGGTGGTTTGTCTCTGTGGTTGTCACTACCTCTTTCTCTGTCATAGTTGTGAGGAGGTGGAATGGCATGATGTTCTGGTCCACCAGAGGCAGAAGGAGAGGTAACATCAGACATGTTTTTCAACTAAGTACCCCTAGATCTTTTACTGTTTCACTGTTAAGTGAAGAGCAACAGACCGGTGCTCTGATGCCAATTGAAGGTTGAAAAACACACAAGAAGGGGGGGGGGGGGGGGGGGGGTTGAATTGTGTTAAGACCTTTTTTAAGTTAAAACAAATTGCAGCGGATAAGTTGTAACACACACAATATATATGAGGATAGGGATAGAGAGATGCTCAGAATTTTTATACTGGTTCCTCCCACTAACAGGAGTAGTCCAGTCCTCTTGTCCTTCACAAGAGATTTCACTATAATCACTCAGATTACAAATGCTCAAGCACTAAGCAAGAGACTTCAAACTGCTCAAGCACAAAGCAAGAGACTTCCAATGCTCAAGCACAAAGCAAGAGACTTCAAACAAGTTTTAATGTTAATAAAGATAAGAGATTAACACTTGATATACAATCAGAGGTGTTTACAAAATACAACTCAGTTACAAGACTAACTTAGAAAATTATCACAAAGTTTCTAAGTGTTTGATAGCTTTAGAATTTGACAGAGGTTCAGCACATTCAGAAGCTTAAGTCTTGATAATAATTCTTCACAAATCTTCTTCCTTTTATAGGTGAAAAAGTGAACGTTGAAGATTATAGCCGTTTGAAGAATTGAGACCCTCCTTTGTATTGATCAGTGAACTTATTAGCTGTTCTGATTTGCAGATGCTTAGGAGCTTAACGTTTACTACAAAATGAGAGATTCCTTTTGGCTTTTGATATTTGAACCTTGGTGTAAGCTAAATAAGGAAATATTCGTTTCTGAAGCCTGACTTGAAAAGGACCTTTCCATGGTCAAACCTTTTCATTCTTGGTTTCTACGTTTGGACTTAGTCAGGCACAGTCTTCAATAAAATTGTACTCTCAAGTGTAGCTTAACATTTATCTCTGATGAGCCTTCAGATAATAACTTCAGAGTTTCACAGGCTCAGAATTACTTGCTTCAGATCTGGTGAGCTCAGAAGTAATTCCTTAACATTTATCTCTGATGAGCCTTCAGATAATAATTTCAGAGTTTCACAAGCTCAGAATTACTTGCTTCAGATCTGGTGAGCTCAGAAGTAATTCCTTCAGAAATTCTAAGGTTCTTTAGTACGCAAATTTTAACTTTTAATCCTGCACACTGAATTAAATTATTAGTACTCCAATTTAACCTTAAATACATTGTTATCATCAAAATCAATTAAGGAGATACAAAATCATAATTTTGTTCCAACAGCTTCTTCACTAGTTTTCTCTAGTGTTCTCATCTCAGATTGGTTCCATATTGGACTGAGTTAATATCATCTGTTTTAACAAACAACTCCTCTCGTGATGCCCAATATGCAGTCACTGGTCGCTTTAAAACTTATCTGAAGGATGTTCTATTTTGTATCTTGTACCATTCAAGTACGATAAGATACTTTTCATTTGTATCTTGTTCCATTCAAGTACAATATGATACTCCTTATAATGCAATTCTAGAGTCATAATCTTCTTAAGGCACCATATGACTCTTTCAATAGCATGACAATGCTTCTCATCAGTCGATTAGTAAATTTGAATAAGAGTTTCACGACGTGGCCAACGTCGAGTCTAATACATTCAATGGCATACCTAAAGATTGCCAATGATGCTCGCATATTCCGTTTGTCTAGCACCATCTCAAATGTTCTTGAAAAAGTTTTACATTTGGATCATAAGGTGTGCTTGCAAGTTTACATTCAAATAATTACATTTTCTTAAGAAATTCTCAACTTTATGAGATTCATCAGAAAAGTTCTCTTTTTCTGATCTAGTAATCTTGAAACCAAGAATTACTTCAACTTGGTCTAAGTTTTTCTTATCAATGTTGTTGATAAACAATGATTTCACATAATTCATAACATGAATCTTTAAACCAAATATGAGCATGTCGTCTTCATAGAGACATATGATCGTGCAAATATTATTTCCATATTTGTGGTAAATACATTTGTCACTTTCATTCACTTTATACTCATTTGATATCATTAGAATGTCAAATCTTTCGTGTCTTTCCTTAAGAGTTTATTTTAGACCTCACAAAAAATTATCTAACTTACAGATCTTGTTTTCTTGTCCATGAATCGCAAAACTTTCAGGTTGTTTCATATAGATTTCTTCTTCTAGTTCACCATAAAAAAGGGAACTTTCACATCCATTTGGAGTACTATCGAGTTATGAACAGCGGCTAAAGGGACTAGTACTTTTATGGATATGATTCTAGTGGCTGGAAAATTATTTTCGAAGAAGTCTATATTTTTCTCTTTTGTCTAAAACCTTTTACTGCAAGGAAGCCTTGTATTCATCAACCGTACCATCAGGTTTTAGTTATTTTCCAAAATCCAAATACAACCGATTAGTTTTCAACCATGAGACAAGTCAACTAAGTGTCATGTTTCGTTAGAATCTAAAAAATCCATTTCATCGTTTATTGCTTCTTGCCATAATTCAGCATCTAATGCGGATACAATTTTTTTAAGGCTTAATGGATCTTCTTCCAATGTATAAACCAAGTTCATACTCTTTAGCAATTCTTGCTTTCTTACCTCTTCGAGGTTCTATAACATCTCGCACGATGTTTTCATAACTATTTCTGATTACTGGAATGTGATCGGATATAGTGCCCCCACTAGTTCTTAATTTTTTTTTTTGAAAAGGGAATTTATTTTGCCCCCACTAATGTCATGTTCCACCGGTGCCCCCACTATTCTTTATTTAAAGGGGGTAAATATTTACATAGAAATCATCATCGTTTTATTCTATGATCACTTTAGCATTTAAGAACTATATGCTTCACTATTTATAGCATACCCAATGAATACACATTCATAGGCTCCACTCGTGAGTTTAACTCTCTTGGAGTCCAAGATCCAAATATAGTTCAGACAATCACAAGTTCAAAAATAAGACAAGTTGGGTTGTCTTTTCTTCAAAAATTTCTTAATTAGAATTTTTGTTCTTAGACTTGGGTAATCTATCCAACATGAATTTCAATTTTCGTTATAGAAATTGAACATACAAAACATAACAATTTTATTTATCAAAATTCACGGTCATCAATAAATATGATAAAATATTATTTTATCATTTCTAGTTTATGTGCTATCAAGTTCGCATATATCATAATTTATTAAGTTTAGTGATTCAAATTCTCTAAACACCGATTTATATGAACTTTTGGTTCATTTATCTTGACCGCAATAAATAAAATTTTCTAATCATATCATGTTCGAATTGAGTCCAAGTTACTCAAGTATAAAATCAACCGCTTCAAAGACGCAGTCTTTTCCCAACTAGAATGCATGGTGCAATGGTTTCTTTTTAAGTCTGAGTTAACTCAGTCTTATTCATTAGAATTCTGAAATACAGATTCTTTCGTATCTTTATATGAAACATTTGGAACAAATTTCAATACGGAATAACAAACACACATCGTTTTTCTTTTTCCGGTCCAAACCTTATGTCTCAATGATAATTAGGTACCATTATGAATTTCTTAGTGTTGTTGTTATAACAACAATCAATTCATTGTTTCAGTCGAAAGATGTACTTTTATAGCTTGATCTATCCTTAATGTATTTAGGGACAACATAACCTTAATAAGTAACTTCTCCGGTAGACATAGCAGTTCGAAACGTCTTAAAATTGTTGGTTTTGGATTTCCAAACTATTTTAATTTGGTTTTCCAAATTCTATTTTAAAAGAGAATATCTACCGAAGTTGTTACTAGGTTGAGTCACGACCAGGTCGCTCTCTTTAAGACGTTTCGTGGCACTACCCGAAATTGTGCAAGGTAGACTATCAACCACGCCGCCTCCAGGATAAAACAAGCCAGTTACAACTGTGCGATTAACTACTGCACCGTAGAAAACCGTTCGAGAATTACACCTTCAATATGGTACCAAGACCACTCTTATAATACTGAAACCACTTTAATATGGTATTGTTACCACTCTATTATGGTGCTGAGACCACTCAAATATGGTATTACTACCATTCTAACTTTTAAGTTCTCCTATCAATATGGTACTACGACCACTCAAATATGGTGATTCCACCATTTCGACTTTTTAATTTCTCCTCAAAACAATATGGTACTACGACCACTCAAATATGATGTTACCACCATTCTAACTTTAATTTCTCCTCAAAATAGAAAAAATATTAAAAGAATATTTATATACTATTAAGATCATTCTTAATTCCGACGGGACATTCTTGTTTCAAAAGGGACTATGATCTTAAAAATACTCTTTATTCTGAAGAGACAAATATCATCAAAGTGACTATGTTTTTAAGACCTTTCTTTATTTCGAAGGGACATTATATCGAATAGGGACTAAGGTCTTAAGAACACTCTTATTTCCGAAGGGACAGAAAAAAGGAGATGAGAAGAAGAATAGCTCGTCAACACAAGCTGGAGGGAGAAGAGAGAAAGAGTTCTCGACAACTCAATAGAAACTCTTTGGTGTGATTTTTGAACTGAGTGGAGTCTCTATTTATATAGAGATTTTGTAACCGTCTTATCACAATAACCATAAGTTAAAATTATGGGAAGTGATATCTATGAATAAAAATAATAATTATTATTATTTTCATCATTATCAGATATTTAAAATTAAATATCACTATTTAAACACTACTAATGTGTGTGTTCTATTTTATGTGGGACCCCACACTCTATTTTTTCAATTCACACAATATTAGATCAAAGTTTAATTACTTAGTGTTTAATCTTCCAACCTTCCAATTTCTTTCCAATTCACACCAATGTTCCAACAGGAATTGAACCAGGAAGAATTAGAGAAAATCAATCAGATTCCTCAATGCAGAATACAAAAGGCAGAAACGTTTGTATCTGATAATGGACCATACAAATCCTTGGAAGAACTGTGGGACGGCGATGTTTGAGAAAAATCGTTTTAAATAATTGATTCATTTGAGTGTACTGATTCTCTGTCTTTTAAAGTACTTATTTGATCTAAATTTTGTAAATTTCATTTGAGTGTACTGATTCTCTGTCTTTTAAAGTACTTATTTGATCTAAATTTTGTAAATTAAAAAAAATGAATTATGGAACATATTTTCTTGTTTCATAGTAAGGTAAAAGTTGTGTTTCATGAATTATGGAACAATAGAAAAATTAGGTAGATGTAAGACACATATGTCTCTTTGTATTATTATTCTGCATATAAGTTTGTTCATTGAAAATGTTCCTAATCAAGTCATGATCTCACTGTACATAACCATATGACTCAATTTCTTTTTCTTTCTCTGACAAAATTAGACTATAAAGAAAAATAAGTGTCTTCTATACAAATTTGCCTCAAGTAATCTACGTCAGTTCCTTCTTCGGAAAAGGTTAGCCCAGATTCAAATGGGAAGTAATATCTAAGAAAACTTGTTCTCTGCAAGGAATTGTGAGACCACCCGTTGGATGGTCATATCCGAATTGTTCCTCAGCTTGGTTCAACAATTCTTGAAACGATGGTTGGTTCAAGTATGATATTGGGATCACAAACCGCTTCATTTTGTCTCCAACATATACTGCAAGATATCCCTTTGGCACATCCACGCCTTTTGAAGATGTTTGGTTTGCAGCCCTTTTAATGATACCAGGTAAACGAAAACCCATTCTTGTATGTGTTTTTGTTAAAAGAAGATATTAATCTAAATTGTTAGACTTATGTTGTGTGTATAAGAAGAATGTTTCTCAATTTCAAATGCTTTGGTTGTGATTGATTTTGTGTTGATTCTAAATGCTTGCAGCCATGAATATATATAGATGAAAGGATATGTACCAAACAGTAGGCAACTTGAATGATCAATGAAGGAGGACCATGAGATTTGAGCCATTGCGAGCCATAGAAATTAAGGTAGACAAGGGCATATAATAGATCACATGATGTTGCCTTAGATTACTTTCTACAGGGGCAACTTCAAATGTCATAATAGTAGATAATGCATGTCCCACCTACTTAAGTAGAGGCCAGAAATGAATATATATATATATACACACACACACACACACACATCAACATTATCAAAATGAAGAAACATGTCTATGGCATGTTTACAAAATTATCAAGTACCAACTAATACAAGAACAAATATGGGGTTTAACAATCTTTTATCTCATCTTATGCTCTCATTATAGAGTTTCTGGTTGTTTAACAATAATTTGACGAGCCTATGATATGTTTTAAGCTTGTCCTGGTGCAAGAATGCAATTATTAACTTAGTGGTTGTAAATTCTCTTTCTAAAGGAGTAACTGAGTTGGCATGAGTCTTCAAGTCTAAAGTAATCCTTGATATAATTAAACAACCATGAAACAATACCATGTAACATCTCATTGTGCCTTGTCTCTTATCAAATAATAGCCTACAACAAGCCAGATAATTCAGCATAATTGTTTTCACAAACACTCGTATATCTTTCTATATATACTCGTCATTACATTCTCAAGTAGCAATACAGGTCACTCACAAATAAAATTTCAAAAATTTCTTTCTGTCATACACAATGTTTAGAATAGTGATGATTAGTTAGAACTTCAAGTAGTTTGTTAGAGGTTAATATTAGTTTGTTAGTTTATTATTATATAGTTAAGCCACTAATAGCTCTATATAAGAGCCACAATTGTACTCTTTTCTCTATCTTTTATCAATTCTTTTACAATATGAATCCTTATGATTTTTACTCAATTGCGCA
The DNA here is from genome assembly GCA_954870985.1 of Trifolium fragiferum. Classification (NCBI taxonomy): domain Eukaryota; kingdom Viridiplantae; phylum Streptophyta; class Magnoliopsida; order Fabales; family Fabaceae; genus Trifolium; species Trifolium fragiferum. The sequence goes on along the minus strand of OX940790.1, from coordinate 40,404,378 downwards.
CCCCTCCCTGTGCCGTGCCCCTTGACGTCTGGACGAGACCAAACCCTTAATCAAAAGACACAATTGAGAATTTAAGAGCTTCACATAAATTTAGAAATTAAGATGACAATAGCATATGGACAAGCTTATATACACAAATTATTACTAAAAGCTAGTAACTGTTATTTGGCAGTAGAAAAATAGTACTATTTATTTAGATTGTAAAAGTCTCAAATTCTGATGTCTGACTTACAAACACTGCACAGGAGCAGCAAGAAATAAAACATGAAGCATTTACTCATTTTCTTAAGTTTATAAAATACATATCATCCAAAATCATCTTCTGCATTAGAGCCTTGCATTCACATCCCCTCACAATACAATTTAGATGCATCTAGATAGCCCACAACTAACAGAACCAATTATAATCACATGTTATGCACATGGAGATAATAAGATTATGATAAAAGGTATAAATATCATACATGTGTAAGGGAGAAGAAAAATTTGATCACATCAACAGAAGCAGATAAAAATAGGTGGAAAGATAGAGAGGGAATACACTAAAGAAGAGATAAAAATGTGACAGCTTATTATTGAACCAAGTTTGAGTCCCACATCGGTGAACATAAAGATACCAGTGTGTTTAGAATTGTATAAATAAAGAGGTACTAGCAACATTCTAACATACTTACCTGGATGGGGTCTATGAGTGATCATGAAGGCTCATGGCCTAGGTTGGTGACCACCATTGCACTTTGGAGGGGTGCCAGCCTAAGGTGTTCTCAAGTAGAACAGCCTACATTATAATTTGTTGCAGAGGGGGCCTGCGTTCGCGCGGCCCCTACCCAATCTTAGTTCAATACTTTTTCTATCTTTTGAGTTTTGTGCGATTCAAATCAGTGGCAAATTAATTGGTTTTTAGTCCAATAACCTTGTAGTTAGACTTGCATTATAAAAGGGAGGGTGCACGTTTCATCAAAATGGCATATGACAAGTTAAAAAACAATTTTGAAATAGATATGATTGCAAAAGGCTATCTTGCAGTTTATGTTGGAGACAAAATGAAACGGTTTGTGATTCCCGTTTCATTCTTGAATCAACCTTCATTTCAAGAATTAAGCCTGTTAGAAGAAGAGTTTCGATATGAACATCCAATGGGGGGTCTCACAATTCCTTGCAGTAAATATGCATTCTTAGAACTCACTTCTCGCTTCAATGTTAAATCTCACTAAATAGGAAACTTACATAGATATTAGTTGAGACAAATTGTACAGCAGATACTTTCATTTTTTATTCTTTTCTAAATGAAAATGCCATTCAACTGAGACAGTCATGAAGAGAGATATTTGACTTTTTTTGTCAATTTTCAATGAATTTCTGTATACATCTTATTTTTGCGCGAAAAAATACATATATACACATAAACCTTTTTTCATATTCTCTTTGTTTTCTCTATTTTATTATTGTTTATAACATCTGCTTTTCTCGCTTCTGCTGCTATTGTTCTCCGATAAGCCTGTAATTAAACGATGACAAAGATCAAATGAAAACATAATTCTCACAGAATGATTCCAATTTCCTATAAGGTAGTTATTTTTGTTTGTTGATGACAGTTGATTCTTTATTTCTGAGTAAAGCAACATCTTTATATGGCTTTTTATGTGTTTTAAGATCATAAACTTAATCCGATAACCAGAAGCATGTGCAGTGTAACATTGACTTAATTTTGAGTATAATTATTTGAATTCATTGAATAACACAGCCTCATTCTACAATTTAGATATGCCTCTAAATTTCCAAAATTCATTATCAAGTTGTATTTTTAATTATCAAGCTGAAGGTCAATGAAATTAAGTTTCTCTACAATTTAAAATTGTATCATTCTATAAGATATATTAAATCTAATCTAAGTACTTCAAGAAACCAAAATTTCTTTATTTATAAGTAACTTGTGTGACAGTCTCTCCTGATATGTTGATTTCTCTTGCTTTGGTTATTAGAAGACAAATAGTCAATAGCCAATAATCAATAATACAATAATTATAATATTTTATGTGCATATTAAACTATCATTTATAACCAAAAATAAAGCCTCACTTGTGAATTGTATGAATCTTGTGCCTTGAAACAACACAAAAAAGAAGATGGAACCAAAGAAAGTTCCTGAGGTAGTACTAAATTCAGGGAAAAAGATGCCAACGATAGGATTTGGAACTGGAACAATTCCTCCTCCACAAATTTTGCTTGATGCCATTGAGATTGGCTACAGACATTTTGATACCGCTTCTTTCTACAATACCGAAGAACCTCTAGGCCAAGCTGTGTCAAAATCTTTAGAGTTAGGACTCATTAAAAATCGCGATGAACTGTTCATTACTTCCAAGTTATGGTGTACTGATGCTCACCATGACCTTGTTTTCCCAGCTCTCAAAACCACTCTCAAGCAAGCATAATTCTCTTTACTCTTTTTTTCCCTTCATTTAAGTTTATACTTTTTATTACTTGTCTAATTTTGTTATCGGGTTTTTGGGTCGAAATTGTTTAGAAAGCTCGGGTTGGCATATGTTGATCTCTATTTGATTCACTGGCCAGTGAGATTGAAACAAGATGCCGAAGGAATAAACTTTAAAGGTGAGGATGTGATTCCCTTTGACATAAAAGGAACATGGAAAGCTATGGAAGATTGTTATAGATTGGGCTTAGCCAAGTCTATCGGTGTTAGCAACTTTGGCATAAAAAAGCTCTCCACGCTCTTAGAAAATGCCAAAATCTCTCCTACAGTTAATCAGGTATAAGAATTTAGGTATGGAATAATAATCGCATATGGAAAAGCATCAGACTCGTATCCGATACTGATATGTGTCAGATACTTCCCCTTTACGTATATCCAATAATTTATTTTAATTCTTTATTTCAACTTCTATTTCTCAAATACAACTTTGAGACTTTTTTACGAACTAAGCGCACAATTGTCATCTAGATACAATAAATCGTACTAATTATAAAAACAAATTTTACAAATTCTTATTTCGATTTAGGTGGAAATGAACCCATCATGGCATCAGGGGAAACTCAGAGAATTCTGCAAGAAAAAAGGAATCCATGTGAGTGCATGGTCACCACTAGGAGGATACAAACTAAGTTGGGGTTCGTCTGCAGTGATGGAGAATCCAATTCTGCGCGAAATTGCTGAGGCTAAAAAGAAGAGTGTAGCTCAGGTACTGCTCATTATTTTATTTCATATGTTTAGCCAATAAATAATTTAATAAGGTTTTTAAAATATACAACCCTGTGTTTTTAAATTCAGCATTTTTTCAATGTCAAACTTTAGACTTGGTCATAGAAGTTCTAATACTACATCATGAAAATAATTTAAAACCTTAGATTGTTAGGTAAGAAAATATAAATAGTATTATATTATATACTCCCTCCGGTCTTATATATAAGAAACAATTGACTTTTTAGATACATTATAAAATTGATGTATCTAGACAATAATATAGTCTAGATACATCAATTTTATAATGTATCTAAAAAGTCAATTGTTTCTTATATATAAGACTAGAGGGAGTATATATAAACATTTCAAAACATGATAAGTCATACATATACGATTATATTAAGATGACTTGCATTAAAAGTCTATCTTTAATATGTGGATATACATTATGCAGATAGCACTGAGATGGATACACGATCAAGGGGCAATTCCGATAGTAAAAAGCTTCAACAAGGAGAGGATGAAACAAAACATTGAAATATTTGATTGGGAATTGAACCAGGAAGATACAGACAAAATCAATCTGATTCCTCAATGCAGACTGCTAAAGGCAGAAATGTTTGTATCTGATAATGGACCCTACAAATCCTTGGAAGAGCTGTGGGATGGCGATGTTTGAGCAAAATCTTGTTTAAACAATTGATCTATGGGACCATGGAAAGCCTACTTTATCATTTTAATTAGTAAAAGCGGTAAATTACCCTATATTGTTCTCAAGGATTGTGTGTCGAGAATAAAAATTAAATTACTATTTGAACACCAAGAAGATTGATATATTAGAGATTTTATGTAAGTGGACTTTTAACCTTAAATAAAATCTCTGAATCATAAAGATGAATCATTTTTCATTTCTTACCTTAGGTTTCCTTTTTCTCATTCAAAAAGTGTGATGAATAATTTTTCCTGTGAGCCTAAGCTATTATGCATACATGGTGAAATTCCGGCATGCAAGAATGGAATGTTCTATGCAATGTTGCAACACTTGAAATGTTGAATGGGATGTTGGAACATTCACAAATACTTAAATGACGTGACAAGTAATATATGAGCAACAAATAAAAGACACACGATATTTGTTAACCCAGTTCGGAGCAAAACAGCTACCTACTATGGGGGATACCAATCTATGAGTGAAATCCACTATAATAGCCCTAGTCCTAAGCTCTCTGCAAACCTCCAGTTTACACTTATGACCTAACAACTATTCGTGTAATTTCGACCTAGGAACTCCTAAGCTTGAGATCCCATCTCACCTCCTACCTAATCACACAACCAGTGATTACAAGATTATCAAGATTACAAAGATTGAGAACACTCTCTAAAACAAACTAACTCCGTACTTCAAAGCTTAGGAGTAGTTCACACAAGTACAACAACCTATGTCCTAGACTTGCATCAAAGGAATGCAAGGTAGGCTCACAAAAGTTCTAACACCAGAAAACCCTAATGCAGCACACTTGCAGCAATACACAATAATACACACACATAATTCAATTAGGGTTTGCAAAGAAGCTTATATACTAGAGGACTTCATGGGCTTCTTCAGGACTTGGGCTTCAAATTAACTTGCACATTTCCAGCTCGTGTCCATGTGTAGAATCAAAGGTTTCCAAAAACTATACTAGAGACATTTTTGGAAATAAACGCACAAGAATATTCTAATCAAGCATGCATAGTCAAAGCATGGAATAAAGGCGAGGATTCCATATATAGAAGACAGCGCATTAATGAGACGCGCTTACACAAAACCTGGATGCGTATCCGGATGTTGAAACATTGCATCAAACATTGTCACACAAAATTGTTTTATCAAAAAGAGCCAATCATCAAAACAATAACAATCTCCCCCTTTGGCGAAATTTTTGGCTAAAACAACTTAGGACCTTATAGACAGACAAACAGAGTACAGTTGGCATGAGTCTTCAGATCAACACAAACACACAAATCATAAAGCAATTCATACACTACTGTATCTAGAATGAGTATCAGAGGCAGTAAACACAGTAGAAGCACACAACACATGCCTTGAGATCCTTGAGAGTAATAAACTCTCATGCGTGAAAAATTATGGATATTTCAACATTATATAGAACATTGAGGGATAAACATAAGCACACTTCCCCTCAATCAGATCACCTGAGAAACTCATAAGCACACTCTCCCTCAATATGACTAGGGGTGATGTTTCAACATCTCATAGAACATCAACATAATACCCCACAGTAACATAGAGAAAAAAAATCCATAATCAGAATTAATCAGGTATCATATAATACTCCCCCTTTTAGTCACAAAATTTGCCAAATAAAGGCACACCATTAATCAGAAAACCAACAGAAAATACCAGAGGATAATCCAGAATGTCAGAAAACAAGCAGAACAAATCATCCAGGGCACAACCCAATAATACAGACCAACAGAGAAAACCAGATATATCCAAAATAACAAAACAAAGAAACAAAAAAACTACAGAGACCATGGAGCAAAATATCAGTCTTCAGAACTACTTGCAGTAGCCTCTTCACCTTCAGAAGCATCTCCCTTACGTTCAGCATCCATATCCTCATCATCATTTGCTTCCTCACCATGATCACCAGATCCCTCAGCAGCCTGGTCCTCAGTTTCCAGAGCAGCGATCATTCTCTCAAACAAGGCTTTCTTTTCATCAAGCATATAGCAAGTATCCTTCAGTGCAGCAATAATATCCTTCCTTGACATACCTACCACTAGAGCCTGGGTACCAGATGTTCCAACAATGTCTGGAACATGATGCTTAGCAAAGAGCTTAAAGTGAAAGGACAGAGGAGGTTCTCTTTTCTTAGCTACATCAGTGGCATATTTGATTGCTGGCTGTTGATCAAGGATAATATCACACAGGAGAGTAGGGAATGCAATGGGTAGTTTCACAGCAGTAGTCTTGGCATGTTTTACAATCTGTTCAAAAATGTATTCCCCATAGTTAAACCTCTTGTGTGTCCCTATGGCATAGATAAGCCTGCCCAAACCAGTTGCAACATCAGAAGAGTGGGTGGAAGGAACCCAGTTGGTGGCAGCTATCCTGTTCAACATAGCATACTTCACAGACAGCTTACCAGATGATATCTTGCCCTTCTTGGGCCAAACCCTTATCTGGTTTGCAGTTAACACCTTGCAAACTTGATTATCTAACACCTTTAAATCCTCACATTCTTCCTCAACAATTCCCAGATAATTATTGATCACCTTTGGAGAAAATTTGATCTTCTCACCTCTAACAGACACAGTTTGAAAATCCTCAGACTTGGGATCATCACAATCCTCAGGGATGTTGACAAGAAACTCCTTTACAAGTTGTTCATAACATGGTCCCAGTTTGGACACTGTTTTCATCAGCCCAACTTCCCTAATTAACTCAACAATCTCATCAACCTTGAGAGCTTCAGATCCTAGTTCTCTTTCCAGTGCCATTCTTCTATGGAAGACAAACTTCCATCTATGAGCATATTCAGGGTAATGAAAAGAAATCTTGTCAGTTGCCACAAATTTGACTACAGGAGGAACTCTCTTCACAGGAGTCTTCTTCACAACAGAACTAGTAGCTGGGATGTTTGACACATCTTGTTCAACATTGTAATCCGATTCACTGGTTGATTTAGCCTTCCTTTTTCTTGTCTTGACAGCAGGGACCTTGGGAGTAACCTTACTCCATGCTTTCTTAGGTCCTACAGGCACACCCTTTCCTTTAGTCTTCTTCACAGGTTGAGGTGTTTCTACCACAACAGGCACAACCATGCCATTGCTGCTCCTAAGCCTTTTGGAGATTCCAAAGGCTTTAGAAATTGGTTCTTCATCAACAGCATCTTCAACATCTATGACTTCATGTTCCTGATGAACATAAGTTTTTTCATCCTCAGATTCTAGCTCAACAGTGGCCTCAGGTACATCAACATCACCCTCAGAGTGCTTTTGCTGGCTGGTAGCACTAGAAGGTCTGCTAGCATCCTTCTCAGACTTTACCTTATCAGAATCATCACTGGGATTTTCATCAGTATCTCCTACAGACTTTTTATCCTGTTGGTCCAAGGATGTTCCAACATCCGGTCCAACATCCTGTACAGTCTCAGGAATTTCAAGGGTTTGATGATCAGCATCACCCCCTTTTTCTCCACCACTCACACCAGCATCATCAACATCAATATTATCGATAACAACATTCAAGGCATCTAACCCTAGATTTTTATCAGCAGCAAGTTCATCAGGTATTAGGGTTTCAGTAACATTACCTTTTTCAGGAACATGTGATTCAGACCCAGCAAGAGTGTCATGAGATGCTTCAACATTCGCATCTTTGCTTCTTTGACCAGATGCTTCAATATTCGTCTTCGCTTTGAGATTAAATGGATCATCATTCAAGTACAGGTCTTCCATAGTCATGAGATTTTTCAGTTAACCCCTTTTCAGCTTTCTTTCCTTCTTCTTGGGTTCAACAGTCGATTGAGATACCTTGACAGATTTGGATTCTTTCTTTGTCTTTTTCTTCTTAGACTTGGCCTTGGGAGGCGTGATAGCAATTGATTCATCAGGAAACACAATAGAGATAGGATCAACATTAAGAGGCACATCCTTGATTGATTTAGCAATAGAGGTAGTTGGAACGGAGGTGGTAGAATGATCTTTTGTGGGAGTTTTGGTTGATGAAGACATGATTTGACTAATAGTTGTTGATCGTTTCTGAGAACTATGGAGATGTGAGAAGTCTGTGACGGCAAAGTTGCAAAAACTAGGATTAGTAAGTTGAGAAGTTGAGTAGAAGAGTATATAACGTGTAGAGAGCGGTTGAGAAAGGAAAGTAATGATTTTATTTGATTTTCCTTGGATTGCGTGCAAAAATATGTGGGAGAGGGAAAATATGACAGTTGCACGCCGAAAACACATTAACTGCTACAACTCCTCATGCAAGCAAATACCCAACATATCCCTGAGTTTTTCAAATTATTTAACATCCAATGCCTTGGTGAAATTATCAGTGATTTGCTCTTCTGTACTCACATGTTCGAAAGTAATAATTTTATCTTCAACAAGATCTCTTATAAAATGATGACGGATATCAATATACTTAGTTCTACTATTCTGAATAGGATTCTTAGAAATATTAATTGCATTGAGATTGCGACAATACAATGTTAGAACATCCTGTTCAACATTGTATTCCTGGAGCATTTGCTTCATCCACAACATTTGAGAGAAAGAACTTCCAGCTGCAACATACTCTGCCTTTGTAGTAGATAGGGCAACACTATTTTGCTTTTTGCCAAACCAAGAGATTAGATTGTTACCTAGGAAGAAACAACCACCAGAAGTACTTTTTCTATCATCAGCACTACCTGCCCAATCTGCATCACAATAGCCAATCAATCTACAATCTTCACCATGAGAGTATAGAATACCATAATCACTAGTGCCATTGACATATTTCAGAATTCTTTTTACTTGAGCAAGATGGTTGACTTTAGGGTCAGCTTGATATCTGGCACACACACCAACAACAAAAGTAATGTCAGGCCTATTAGCAGTAAGATAGAGTAGACTTCCTATCATACTTCTATACTGACTTTGATCAACAAGTGTACCACTTTCATCCTTAGTCAACTTCAAATGGGTAGCACTTTTATTCTTGTAATTTAAGAATGCATTTAAGTAGCTAAACCCTCTAAGGGTTAGGTGAGGAGATGAACTCCTTAAGGAATGCTGGAACTATGTAATTTGATTTTAAGTTTATATAATTGTTTATTCAGTTTTAATTATTCTTTTGTCTATGTTTTAATTACGTAACCTAATTAAAGTACACAATTGGGGAACGCTCTTAGGATGGTGATATCTAGCATTGCGCCTTAGGGCCAGGGTTATCACTGGCTGGCAACTAAACCTTAATAGGATTAGTGATATTTAATATTGTGCCTCAAGGTTAGGATTACCCAAGGGTCGGCAACTAACTTATAGGGTTAGTGATCTAGTATTGTGCCTCAAAACCGGTAGCTATCCAGACCAATTAGACAATAAGCTTAATTACACTAATAGTTAAAGGGTTAATGAACTAATGCAACCGAACCCAATTGACTACATATTTAGAATCTAAATAATTAGTATAGGAATGTGACAACATGTCCTACGTGAGGTTTCTAACTAATAATTAAGGTTCTTTATACTTGTAACTAGGGTAATCACCGTACGCGGTTATTACTAATTAAATTAGTTCACCAATAACTTAAAAAGGATTAGACAATTATATAGCTCAAGTTACTCAACAAGACTTAGGGAGGGATTCGACACACTTAACCTACCTTTTCTCATCTGAAGCATTTAAACTTTATTTTCGTAAACAGTAAAATCAACTCTAAAATCAAAGCGGAGGCAATCTCAAACACTTATATAGCAACTCTAGTAACGGAGGCGCTGTCCCTGTGGATACGAGGGTGTGGATTATTACTAGACGACAGACTGGTACACTTGCCAGACCGTTGTCAAGTTTTTGGCGCCGGGGACGGTGTAGACAAAGTTATTAGGATAAACTTTAGAAGTTACTTTTACAATATTCTTATAGTTGTACCCTACAAGGTTCTGGCTAGGAAAGGCTTGGTAGTTAAGCGATCATTGTAGTGCAAACAGCTGAAAGAATTCGTCTTTCCAAAGATGGATGGAGAGATAAAAATGGGGGAGATCTGCAGGGCAAGAAACCAAGAAGGGATTATCCAAGGTTTCGTCCCAGCAAACCCGATACAAATAAACCCCAAAGCAAGTATACGCAAAGAATTGAAGGAGAATGCCTTCACTGGAAGGAGGGATGAGGATCCCTTAGAACATCTCCAACAATTCTATGAGGTATGCGAATCCCAACCTAGGGGTGAGCACAAACCCGCAACCCGACTCGAAACCGACATAACCGCCAATATGTGGAAGCACTCGGTCGGGTGCGGGTCGGGTCTCGGGTCAACAATTGTGAAAAATCAGTCATGAATGGTTGTATACGGGCGGGTGCGGGTCTCTAATAATCCGTCTATTCATAACCGAAACCGACCGAACAATTTCTAAAATACAAATTAATTTTTTTCTAGTTTCGAGCACATCTTCTCTCTCTTAATATCATATGCTCTTCACTTTGTTAATATTATCTATCATTGATAGAGGAGAAAAATGTTGTATTTTACGAGCTTTAACTTGTAATTTGTTGATAAAGGAGATGTGAAAGATAATATTTTAGATTTTTCTTAATTTTTACTTCTCGTCTACTATCTATTATTGTCGTTGAATTTACAAATTTGAAACAAATTAACTTCATCTCATCATTTTTATTGTATCTTTTGTTGCATTATGTACGAAATATTGAACGAATTGTCAAAAAACAAATAATTTTTTGAACAATGAAGTTTTAAATGTAACAACAACGTTTCAATCTAACCCGTTAAAACCGACCCGTCGGACCCGTCACCCGTATTACCCAAATCCGAATAAACCGAAGACGTAAACGGTCAAAATTGGGTCCAAATTAAGAGGTCGCGGTTTTTATCGGTTTGACGATTTTCGGTCCGAATTCGACCGATGCTCACCCCTATCCCAACCTATCCCAGACGGTGTCACTGAAGACTAAGTCAAGCTGCTCCTGTTCAAATTTTCACTAGGAAAGGCAGCAAAAGATTGGCTAATCTGTCTACCTAGTGGAACAATTGGAACTTGGATAGAGTTAGAGGATAAGTTCCTAGATCGCTTCTTCACAGAGGAGCAACATAAGGAACGAAAGAGGGCAATCACAGAATTCCGGCAAGAAAGGAAGGAATCTTTACATCAAAGTTTGGAAAGATTCAAACTTTACAAAAGAAGGTGCCCAAATCACATGATCTGTGCAGCAGAACTCATGCACATCTTTGTCAACAGTATGAAAACCAAACAGAAAATGCTCCTGGACGCATCTGCGGGAGGCTCAATTAAAAATAAGACACCAACTGAAGTGGAGAAATTAATTGAGACGATGTGTCGAAATGAGTACAATAAGATGGTGGACATAGATGAAGATGAAATCTTAAAAGAAGAATTAAAGGCTGAAGTAGAAAAACTGCAGGAGGAAAACAAGTCGCTAAAAGATTTTCTGATGAGCTTTGGAAACCAGATAAAGGAATCAAATGAAAAGCCAGGAGATCAAATGCAGACTTGGGCTAAGAAAGTAGAAGATATTGGAGAACTACATGCGATAACACTTCACAGTAGGCAACTGGAGCTAGTGGAACCAACTAAGAAAGGTAAGAGGGCAACTGAGAAGGTAAGCCAAGAAGTACCTGATTCCCAGCTTCCCGATTCTCAGCTACTTGATACCCAGCCTCCTGAAAATGAACCTGACAACCAAGACATAGAGGACCTGGAGAAGGAGTTGGAAATCGACACAACTGATACACCATCCGCTGATAAAGAAACTCCAGAGGTACATAAAACAGTGTTCGGGAGTGATATACCACCACCTAAACCAAAGAACCAAGAGAATTACATACCTTACCCCAACAAGGATAATAGGAAGGAGAAGAAAAAAGCGCAATTGAAGAAACTAGAACAACTTGTCACACAAATGGATATTCATGTGCCATTACGACATGGTCCAAAATTCGCCTCCCTTCTAGAAGTATGTAAAGAACCTAGTGGCAGGAAAGGTTAGATTGAAAGATGAAGAAGCAATCATGCTGACTGAAGAATGCAGTGCAATTTTTAGGAATGGGAAAAGAGCTCAGGTTTCCACCTAAATACGAACCATTAGGGGTAAGTATAGAAGAAAAGCCAAAACTGTTGGAACTCAAGGAGCTACCTGATGAGAAATTATCGCAAGTGCACGAAAATATCAAAGTAGTAAAAATATCGTTCCTAAGGGATTGCGAGTAAAACGGTCAATTTAACAAGACTAAATCCTAATTCGATTAAAAGTAACATGATTTGGGGGAAGTTTGTTTTAAAACAATAACAAAGTATGGAGTAAGATTCAAATAGAAATTCAATTGAATTAAAGCGATTGGACCTTTCCGAATTCATAGTTTGTCTCACAACCAATAATTGAGCAAGTTATCAATGAATAAAATCTAAGGTTCAAGAGATTAACATAGTGACTATTCCCACTCTCATGGTAAAATAATCCTCTCACATAACAATCATTTTCTAATCTCTTAGACAAATTAATTATAACATGAGGATTAAGCACGTTAATCTTTCAATTCATACACAATCATCCTAAATCTCTGAAGAATTATTGAGCATTCAATTCACCTAGATCTATCAATCCATTCCTATTCTCATAGTAAAACAGATTAATTGAAATCAACTTTAATGTGATCAAGATCAAAGAAGCATTAAACTCAAGGATAAATTGATTGAACTTAAAGAAAACATTCATTAATAACAAAGATTCAATTACATGATTGTGATCCAAACTACTTTATCTTCAAGACCCAATCTAGTGAGGAATTAGCTACACATGATGGAGATTGAACAAGCTAGATGCAGAAGATCCATTTCCAGCTCTCAAAACCAAGTCTAAACACTCAAATATACCTTTCTATGTAATTTCTTACCAAAAGAAGCGAACCTAGTCACAGAAATATCATTTTCCTTTTATAGACCAGCTGACACGCGTCCAACTAGGCATGCCACGCGTCCAAAATACACCTATAATCATCAGCCACGTGTCTTCCCTGCGTGGCACGCGCCCACCTGCTGCGTGGCACGCGTCAAGTCAGTGTTGAAATACCAAAAATTGCGTGACACGCGTCCTTCTTGCGTGGCACGCGTCTACAACCTTACTCACACGCGTGTCACGCGTCTTCTCTGCGTGCTGCACGCGTTTAGGCAGTGTTGAAATGACCTGAGTTGCGTGGCACGCGCCCTACCTGCGTGGCACGCGTGCAAAACCTTGTAAAATCCTTAAAAATACTTATTTGCTTGTTTTACAAGAAATCTCCATATCTATGTGCTAATTCCTCAAAACTATGGTAAAACCCATTACAAAAACCTACAATTCACTTAGAAAAAAGGTTAAAATCATGTATGTAATGACGAGTCATCACAACCCCAAACTTGAATCTTTGCTTGTCCTCAAGCAATCACTTTAACAAATGAAATAATCATGCAAAATTGTTAGTTTCCTTAACTCACTAAACAACACATAATTCAAATGACTTACCGGTGCGCTTTCATAATCCCTTCGCAATGCAACTTTCATTGTGCCAACTTCAATCAAGCAAGGCCAAGGAATAGTTCACAAACGTTTACCAACTCAATGATCACTTCACACAACTTACCAACTCTCAAAGTGTATATACATGTAACGATTCACACTCAATCAACGCAATACTCAAACGTTTCAACTTTAACCTTGAAAGAATTCTAACACATCAATCAATCACATATGGCAACACACTTTAGAGGACTTTTTAAGGTTGTAACGGGGCTTAGGGTAAGGTAGGTAGATTTTGGGATAGTAAGTAAAAAAACTTGGAGAACAATCACACCTAATATTAGCTATTAAGGAACCCAAACCCCTTGAATTAAGCATTTTGCACTAACAACCAAATATCATCATTAAAAAAAATGTGGCATTGCTCTTTGCTCTTTTCTTAGGCCATTTTGGCCTCAATTACTTAAACCACTAGAGCAATAGATCAAGAGTACAACAACTTTCTTCTCATAAACATCAAAAAATTTTCTTTTTATATTTCTCTTCTTTTTTTTTGATGGATCTATTGTCCATTTTTCACATTCATAAACTCTAGCAAGACTTGATATAGCTTGCCTTTCTCAATTTATTCTTTCTACACTTTTTTTTTTCTCAAATGCTCACAAAAATTCAAATTCTAGTGCACCCACCCCAAACTTAGAAAGTTGCCAAATCCAAAGGCAACCCCAAACTTAGTGATGAGCAATGTGCTACAAATCACTAACTTGCAATCGAACTCCAAGAAATCATTTTTTTTTTTTTTCAAAATTTTTTCAATGTAAGACTATAACTTGGAAACGAAGCAACAAAAATAAGTACTTTTAAGGCTAAAAAGGGGCTACAAATTGGCATATATAAGTAAAGGTGGGCTAGAACGGCTCAAGCTATCAAACAACTTGTCTCGTGTGTAAGCCATAGTAATCGACGGAAATGAAAAACGCACGCAAGATCAAGAGAACGAGAGAGAAGCGGATACACACATACCGAAGAAAGAAGAAGTGTTTGGCTCAATTCCTCACGGCTAAGGCCGGATACATTGAGCGGTCAACAAGTGTGAAACATCCCTTGTCTTTGCCATCGATCGTTTGAGTGCAATGGGTTGTTGCACTGCAAAAATCACACGAATGCACAACGGAAAATATCGAACATGTATACGAAAAGTGAAAGAAAGAAACTAACAACAAGGCATAAAATTCCACAAGCTAAAATGAATGTAAAACATGCAAATATTCAAATATAAGGTACAGTCATCCAACCAAATTCAAGCAAATTATTACAAATTAAGCAAAGATAGAACTAAAAATGACAGCACCAAGCATAACATCAAGCATCTTCAAAATTAAAAATGAGATAAGGAGAGAGAGAGAGAGAGAGAGAGAGAGAGAGAGAGAGAGAGAGAGAGAGAGAGAGAGAGAGAGAGAGAGAGAGAGAGAGAGAGAGAGAGAGAGAGAGATAGAGACACAAGGCCGGTGCTCAAGACGGAGGTGCATCATGATCCATGAAATGAGAACTAGAACCGCCACCCCCATTACCAGACCCATCACCAAACAACTCGCGGTGTAGAGCATCACTAGCATCTTGGAACTCGGAGAATTGTTGGTGCCAAGTTTCACCCTCAAAGCCTTGTCGAGCTCTCAACTCCGCATCTTGGTGAGCCCACCTCTCTTGCATATGTTGATAGGTGGGGTAGAGAGGGTAATACAACGCGGATAGAATTGTGCCCTTCTTGTCATGGCCTCTAGATAGAGGCTAGAGTTTTGATCATAGTAGTTATGGGGCAAGCGTAGGGCTGTGGAGATATCAAGTTGTGTCAACAAAGCTGCCACCTCATTAACCGAGTGACGGTTAGGTGGAACCTCCGGTGGGATCCCTTCCGCAAATGGTGCATTCACCTCTTCTTCATGATTTTGCACACCCTCAAAACCATCAATTTCCGCTTCCAAATCCTCTTCTTCATGCACCTCATCATCGGCTTGTCCCTCATTGCCTACATTTCCTCTTCCACGCGCCTCATTAGGCCTAAGCACCACCGAGCTGTTGTCAAAAGCATCGAACATCTTTAGAGTTAGAGGCCTAAGTGGCCTCACCGGATCATCTTCATTAAAATTGATCACCTTTTCCCTCCTACACAACGCCGTGATCAAACTAGCATGGCCAAGTCAGAAGGGATACTTTTGCACCTTGCAAGCCAAAGTTTGTATGCTCTTGCTTAACAAATTTCCCAAGTCAATATGAGCTCCTTCCATAATCAACTTCACCGCAATTGAATTGGCAAATTGATACTCCGAGTGGTTGCCCACACTTTCAAGATTCTCAACATAGTATTCGGCCCAAGCACGGGGTAATGGTGCAAAATGTGTGAGAGAGATCTTTGTGGGTTTATGACCACGAGCCCACTTCAACCACGGAGTTCCCTCACGCCCACAAAAATCACGGTACACCCTCCTTGCCGGCTCATCCAAATGCTCCCAGCCTTGCCTAGCAATCATCAAGGCACATTCTTCCGGAACTACCGGACCAAGAAATTCATTTAACGCATCCGCAGAAAAATCAATCAACTTCCCTCTAACGGTGGTTGTGAACTCAAACTCCACATCTTTCGGCCTAAAAGCATTGGCATAGAACTCCTTAACGAGAGTCCCATTAGCCTCCTCAATCAAAGAATTGAACCTCATCCACTTCCTCCGCCTCATTTGAGTTCCAATCTCTTCCACACCATTCATCAAGTCGGTATCAAATTTCTTCTCTTTGTTGAAAAGGTAAGGCTTAATGACTCGAAACCTATCTCTAGCCCAAGGAGTAAAAAATCTTTCCACTCCTTCAACCCGAAGTGGTCTCGGTTGAGGTTCTTCTCTTTGTTGCCTAGATGTTTCTCCAACCTTCCTCAAGGCTCTTTTCTTTGGTGGTGGAGATGTATCACTCTTTTTCCCCTTGTTTCTTGATGATTTTGGGTCATCATTCCTTCCTCCTCCTTTGCCAAATCTAAGGTTCATTTTAGTGAAATTTTTTGTGATGGTTGTTGTGTTTGGAGTGAAGGTAGTGGTAATGATAAGTGATTTGGTGAAGATTGATGGTGGGGGAAGTGAAATTTTTGAGCTTTTTGGAAAGTTGAGAAAAATGGGTTGGTGAGAAAAATGGGTATATTTGTGGTTGAGATTGATGTTAAATGAGTATTTGATGATGGGAGATGAGGATTGGAGGAGGTTTTGATGAAGATTGGAGGTTTGGAGGCTAGGGTTTAGTGAGAGAGAGGAGGAGAATAAGAGTTGAAGTTTTGTTGAAAAGAGGAAGAAATGATGAACACGCGTGCAATTCTCCTTCAAAACCCGTTTTTTTCGTTTTCCAACGTACCACGCGGCTTCATCATGCGTGGCACGTGTCAAGGCAGTAGCGAATTGTTCATATTTGCGTGGCACGCGTCTAACACTGCGTGGCACGCGTCTTCTGAGGATTCCAAGGCGTGACACGCGTCTGTCCCCTGCGTAGCACGCGTCCTACACGCGTGGCACGCGTGATACTTCAATTTTTTGCTTTTTCGCCTCTCTTTGGCCTCCACCGCACATAATTCTTTGAGTTTAATACCTGCACACATTAAGAAACACCACTATGCATACACAAAAGCGTTAGTACAAAAACTGGACACCGGAACGGTATCCGTAAGCGTTCAAAGTAACAAGTGGTAACACATGAACATCTCTAGGATACAAGGTCTGATCTTAGGCCTCAAAGTATCAAACTTTTTAATGCGAAACATCAAATATAGCCACTTTGAAACCTAAGATCAGACTTGTTACCTAAGGCTCATTGCACGGTAGATAAGAGTAATTGTTTATGCTTTTTGGTGGCTATGGGTCTCTCTCTCCGAAACATTTTGCTTTAATATCCATGCTCAATGCTACCTACAAAACAACAAGAAAACAGAAAATTGCATTTTATTAGCGAAATGATGGATTGCCTCCCACAAGCGCTTGTTTTACGTCATTAGCTTGACGGTCCGTAATCAAGAAGATCACGCGCTTGTTTAACGTCCCGATGCTTGACGTCCAAAGACCTCAAGGGTCCTTGAAAAAGAGAGCCACATGGTGGCGTGCAACATCTCCTCCTTTGTAAATCTTCAATCTTTGCCCATTAACTTTGAAAGAATTCACTTCATCACCGGGCTTAAAAATTTCAATTGCTCCATGAGGAAACACCTCCTTGATCACAAATGGTCCAGACCATCTAGACTTTAGTTTACCCGGAAACAACTTGAGCCTTGAATTGAAAAGTAGCACTAGTTGTCCCGGATGGAATGTCTTTGGCCTCAACCCTTTATCATGATACCTCTTTGTTCTTGCCTTGTAAAGAACCGCATTTTCATACGCCTTTTCGCGCCATTTAACCAACTCATTTAGCTTAAGGAGTCTTTCTCTTCCGGCCACTTCTTCATCAAAGTTCAAAAACTTCACCGCCCAATAAGCTTTGTGTTCTAGTTCAACGGGGAGGTGACATGACTTACCATATACAAGTTGATACGGCGAGAACCCAAGATGAGTTTTGAAAGCGGTCCTATATGCCCAAAGAGTGTCGTCTAACTTCATAGACCAATCTTTCCCTGATGAGGATACCGTCTTCTCTAGAATTTGCTTCAATTGACGGTTTGACACTTCCACTTGGCCGCTTGTTTGAGGATGGTAAGGAGTAGCGACCTTGTGTTTCACATTGTACTTCAAAAGTAGATTTTCCAAGTGTTTGTTACAAAAGTGCTTTCCTCCATCGCTTATAAGCACACGAGGCACTCCAAAGCGGGTTAAGATATTGGTTTTCAAAAAATTCACAACGGTTTTAGAATCATTAGCTTGACACGCTCTTGCTTCCACCCACTTTGTCACATAATCCACACACACTAAGATATGGAGATTCGACTTAGAGGATGGGAAAGGTCCCATAAAGTCGATACCCCAACAATCGAATGGTTCAATTTCAAGCATGCCACTAAGGAGCATCTCATCCCTCTTTGAAATTGTGCCGCTCCGTTGGTACTCATCACATTCCTTGACAAACTCTATGCAATCCTTGAAAATTGTGGGCCAAAAGAAACCGCATTGAAGAACTTTAGCGGCGGTTCTTGGTCCACTATGGTGCCCACCATAAGAAGAAGCGTGGCAATGCCACATTATGCTCTTGGACTCCTCTTGATCCACACACCTCCGGAGTAACCCATCCGGTCCAACCTTGAATAGAAACGGATCATCCCACACAAAGTGATTTGCATCCTTGTAGAACTTCTTTGTTTCTTGAGAGGAATAGTCTTCCGGTACCTCTCCACCGGCCTTAAAGTTAGCCATGTCGGCATACCAAGGTCTCGCCGTGATAGCTAAGATCTTCTCATCCGGAAACTCCTCATTTATGTTTTTCTCTTTGGTGGTGACCATGGGATTCTCCAAGCGAGACAAATGATCCGCCACCACATTCTCTACTCCCTTTTTGTCTTTGATCTCCAATTCAAACTCTTGGAGAAGTAGTACCCACCTCAAGAGCCGAGGTTTCGACTCCGGCTTAGTGAGTAAATGCTTAAGAGCGGCATGATCTGTAAAAACAACCACTTTGGAACCAATTAGATATTGGCGAAATTTTTCCAAGGCAAATACAACCGCGAGCAATTCTTTTTCAGTTGTGGTGTAATTCACTTAATTTTCATTTAAAACTTTGCTCGCATAGTATATTGCATGGAAAAACTTCGCATGACGTTGACCAAGCACCGCTCCAACGGCATAATCACTTGCATCACACATTAACTCAAAGGGAAGATCCCAATTTGGTGCAACGATTATGGGAGCGGTGACCAACTTTTCCTTAATAGTCACAAAAGCATTCAAGCAATCATCATTAAATTTGAACTCATTTTCTTTAACAAGGAGGTTACTTAAGGGCTTTGCAATTTTAGAAAAATCTTTGATAAACTGCCGATAGAAACCGGCATGCCCCAAAAAGCTTCGCACTCCCTTCACATTAACGGGAGGCGGCAAATCCTTAATAACCTCAACCTTTGCTTGATCAACTTGTATGCCTTTTGAAGAGATTTTGTGACCTAGTACAATGCCTTCCTTAACCATAAAATGACATTTTTCCCAATTCAAAATCAAATTAGTACTTAGGCATCTCTTCAACACGACATCTAAATTATCAAGACAATTATCAAAACTCTTACCGAAAACTGAAAAATCATCCATAAATACCTCAATGGAGTCTTCCATCATGTCGGCAAAGATAGAAAGCATGCACCGTTGAAAGGTGGCTGGAGCGTTGCACAATCCAAACGGCATTCTTCTATAAGCAAACACCCCAAAGGGACAAGTGAAGGCGGTCTTCTCTTGATCCGCCGGATCGACCGCAATTTGGTTGTAACCGGAGTACCCATCAAGAAAGCAATAGAAGGCTTGTCCCGCCAACCTCTCAAGCAGTTGGTCCATGAAAGGGAGGGGAAAATGATCCTTCCTAGTGGCGGAATTTAACCGACGGTAGTCAATGCACATTCGCCACCCGGTAACCGTCCGAGTAGGTATCAATTCATTCTTCTCCTTCCGTACAACGGTCATCCCCCCTTTCTTAGGCACCACATGAACCGGACTAACCCACTCACTATCCGAGATCGGATAAATCATGCCGGCCTCAAGTAACTTAAAAACCTCTTTCTTAACCACCTCTTTCATAGTAGGATTCAACCGCCTTTGAGGTTGCACAACCGGTTTGTATTCACTATCCGTTTTGATCTTGTGCATGCAAAAGGCAGGACTAATACCCTTCAAATCGGAAATGTTCCAACCCATGGCTCCTTTGTTATCTCTCAAGACCCTCAAAAGTTTCTCCTCTTCCAATGAATTCAACTTATTACTTATTATTGCCGGAAATGAGGAGCTATCCCCCAAAAACACATATTTCAAATGAGAGGGAAGTTCCTTCAATTCCGGTGCAACATGTTTCTCTTTTTGAGCTTTGGTCTTGTCTTGGACTTCTAACATTGCTTCAACCATAGGTTGGTCTTCCTCTTGACTTGCCTCAAGTTGTCGGAGGCAAATTTCAATCTCTTTGTCCCACTCTTCCTCCAAATCATCAATGGAATTCACAATCACACGTTCCAAAGGAAGAGAGGGGTTTTCTTCTTGGTGAACATCCCTAACCACGTCTTCAATCACATCAACCCGGAAGCATTCCGATTCATCATCATGATGCTTCATCGATTCGAACACCTTGAACATGATTTGCTCACCATGAGTTCTTAACATGAGCTCCCCCACTTCTACATCAATGAGAGCTCTACCCGTTGCTAGGAACGGTCTTCCCAAAAGCAAAGACTCCATCTCTCGGTCCTCATCCATGTCAAGAATCACAAAATCCGCGGGAAATACAAATTCCGCAACACGTACAAGAGCATCATGAAGGACCCCATAAGGGTGAACAATAGAACGATCCGCCAATGATAGTTGCATCTTGGTTGGTTTTGCCACGGCCCCCGGAATTCTCTTCATCATAGATAAGGGCATTAGATTGATGCTTGCCCCAAGATCACACAAAGCTCTTGCCACGGTAATGTTCCCAATGGAGCAAGGAATAGTAAAACTCCCCGGATCCTTCTTCTTTTGAGGTAGCTTCCTTTGAATTATAGCACTCACCTCTTCGGTGATGTCAACCGTTTCATCTTCAAGTGGTTTCCGCTTTTTGGTGAGAAGCTCTTTCATGAATTTGGCATAGAGAGGCATTTGTTCCAAAGCCTCCGCAAACGGAATGTCAACTTGAAGCTTGTGAAACATTTTCATAAATTTCTTGAAGTGGTGGTGGTCTTTGCCCTTCACCTTCTTCTTCACCGGATATGGTAGCTTAGGTTGGTATGTGTCATCTTGGCCTTTACCATTATCCTTGCCTTCAACACTCTTGCCTTTCCTTGCTTTTTGATTCTTTTCTACTAACTTTTCTTCTATCTCTTTTTCAATTTTTTTCTCCCTCTTATTTTCAACGCCTTCGGTTTCACTCACAAGTTCATTCTCTCCCTCACTCTCATTTTCAACTTCTCCCTCATCATTCTTATTTTCAACTCCTTCGTCCTCACTTGACACACTTTTCTTAGACTTCTCAACTACCTCCGGAGAAGGAATCACCCTACTCCTCAAAGTGATCGCCTTGCAACTCTCATTTCGTGGATTATCTTTGGTTGAGCCTTCAAATCCACTTGTTTGAGCAGCTGCAAACTGTCGAGATAATTGGCCAATTTGCGTCTCTAAGTTCTTGATGGACGCCTCATGGTTCTTGTTGGCGATAGTTTGACTAGCTTTCATTTCATCTTGACTAGCCTTGACCGCCTCAAACCCTCCTTGAGTAAATTTGATAAATTGAGAGAGATGATCTTCAATGGAGCTAGAAGCCTTTGGTTGAGTAGGAGAGGGTTGTTGTTGAGCTTGTGTTGATTTCCCACCCCAACCGAAATTAGGATGGTCTCTCCAACCCGGATTATAAGTGTTAGAGTAAGGGTTATAGTTGGAATTGCTCTTCTTGAAATTAGCCAAGTACTTGGCTTCTTCGGACCCTTGAGGAAAACATCCGCCATTAGCATGGCCTTGACCGCAAAAATCACATGAGACCCCTTCAACCGCATTGACTTGAGCTTGTGGCGCGGAAGGATTAGTAAGTACTTTAAGAAGGGACTCTATATTATTGTTCATCTTGGCTTGTTGAGCCAACATTTGAGAGCTATGATCAAGTTCTAACATTCCCGGTTTCTTCTTTGGCCCCCGGTCATTTTGGACTCTATATTCATTTTGTGCCATAGACTCAATCAACTCTCTAGCTTCCCCTTGATCTTTGTTCTTCAATGAACCACCGGCCGATGCATCCAATAACATTCTAGTTTGTGGTCTCAACCCTTGAGTGAAATATTGCATTTGTTGATGATCATCTAGGGCATGCTTCGGACATTTCTTGAGACACAATTTAAACCTTTCCCAAGCATCGTGCAACGATTCAGCATCTTGTTGTTCAAACCCGGTAATATTCGCTCTTCTTTCAAGGAACTTATGGATCGGAAAGTATTTGTCCAAGAACTTGAGCTCAAGCTCATCCCAAGTAGCAATGGTATTGGGTGGCAAAGTATCTATCCAATCACGCGCTCTCCCTATCAAAGATAGTTTGAACAACCTCAATCGCTTGTCCGACTCACTTACACCAACCGGATCCGTGTAACTACATGCTTCAAAGAACCGAGCAAGATGAATATTTGGACATTGTGTTTCGGACCCCGAGAATTGGTCTTCTTTAAGAGCATTGAGGACGGTGTTCTTAATATCAAAAGACACCGGATTGACCGGTTGGAAACCAAGATTCGGGTTCCCTTGAATGTTCCTTTGCCCATAGTCTCCCAAAGTTCTCCTTGGTGGAGGTGGAGGAGGCGGATGATCACCCATGACTAAAGTGTCTTCTTCTTCCGAACTCGAAGAACTAGAATTTGAGTCTCCAAGTTCCTCTTGAGCAATGCGTTCAAGCCAAGCTGCTTCTCTAGTAAGTCTCACCGCTTTCCTATTAGCTCTTGCGGTCTTCTCGATTTCCGGATCAAATAGTAGCTCTCCGGACCTATTGCCTTGCATACACAAACAAAAAAAATACCAAGTAATATCGATTCTAAACACTAGCAAAAGTAAAAATTGAGGGAATATGAATTTTTTTTTTTGTTCTTTTTCAATTTAAAACTAAACTACAACAAAAAGTAAATTGAAACTAAGATTTAATCCTATTTCCTTGTCGAATTATCGACAATCCCCGGCAACGGCGCCAAAAACTTGATGAGAAATTATCGCAAGTGCACGAAAATATCAAAGTAGTAAAAATATCGTTCCTAAGGGATTGCGAGTAAAACGGTCAATTTAACAAGACTAAATCCTAATTCGATTAAAAGTAACATGATTTGGGGGAAGTTTGTTTTAAAACAATAACAAAGTATGGAGTAAGATTCAAATAGAAATTCAATTGAATTAAAGCGATTGGACCTTTCCGAATTCATAGTTTGTCTCACAAACAATAATTGAGCAAGTTATCAATGAATAAAATCTAAGGTTCAAGAGATTAACATAGTGACTATTCCCACTCTCATGGTAAAATAATCCTCTCACATAACAATCATTTTCTAATCTCTTAGACAAATTAATTATAACATGAGGATTAAGCACGTTAATCTTTCAATTCATACACAATCATCCTAAATCTCTGAAGAATTATTGAGCATTCAATTCACCTAGATCTATCAATCCATTCCTATTCTCATAGTAAAACAGATTAATTGAAATCAACTTTAATGTGATCAAGATCAAAGAAGCATTAAACTCAAGGATAAATTGATTGAACTTAAAGAAAACATTCATTAATAACAAAGATTCAATTACATGATTGTGATCCAAACTACTTTATCTTCAAGACCCAATCTAGTGAGGAATTAGCTACACATGATGGAGATTGAACAAGCTAGATGCAGAAGATCCATTTCCAGCTCTCAAAACCAAGTCTAAACACTCAAATATACCTTTCTATGTAATTTCTTACCAAAAGAAGCGAACCTAGTCACAGAAATATCATTTTCCTTTTATAGACCAGCTGACACGCGTGACACGCGTCCAACTAGGCGTGCCACGCGTCCAAAATACACCTATAATCATCAGCCACGTGTCTTTCCTGCGTGGCACGCGCCCACCTGCTGCGTGGCACGCGTCAAGTCAGTGTTGAAATACCAAAAATTGCGTGACACGCGTCCTTCTTGCGTGGCACGCGTCTACAGCCTTACTCACACGCGTGTCACGCGTCTTCTCTGCGTGCTGCACGCGTTTAGGCAGTGTTGAAATGACCTGAGTTGCGTGGCACGCGCCCTACCTGCGTAGCACGCGTGCAAAACCTTGTAAAATCCTTAAAAATACTTATTTGCTTGTTTTACAAGAAATCTCCATATCTATGTGCTAATTCCTCAAAACTATGGTAAAACCCATTACAAAAACCTACAATTCACTTAGAAAAAAGGTTAAAATCATGTATGTAATGACGAGTCATCACAACCAGAAAACCTCAAGTATGTTTTCCTGGGGGAAGGGAAAACCAAACATGCAATCATAAGTAGTGCCTTAACTCTAGAAAACGAAAAGAAACTCATTGCTGTACTTAAAAGAAATCGAGAAGCGATAGGATGGAGTATCGACGACTTAAAAGGAATCAGTCCAGCCTATACTGCATGCATAAGATCAAAATGGAAGAAGAGTACAAACCTGTGGTACAACCACAACGGAGGTTGAACCCAGCAATGAGTGAGGTGGTGAAGAAAGAATTGCAGAAATTGTTGGCAGCAGGAATGATATACCCTATATCAGATAGCCCTTGGGTCAGTCCAGTTCATATGCTACCCAAGAAAGGAGGAATCACCGTCATGAAAAACGAGAAAAATGAATCAATCCCAACCAGGAATGTGACGAGGTGGTGGATGTGTATCGATTATCGAAGACTCAACCAAGCCACACGAAATGACCATTTCCCCATACCTTTCATGGACCAGATGTTAGAAAGATTGGCAGGACAAGCATACTACTGTTTCCTTGATGGCTATTCAGGATACAACCAGATTGCAGTAGATCCAGCTGATAAAGAGAAAACAGCTTTCACTTGTCCATATGGAGTATATGCTTATCGAAGGATGCCTTTTGGACTATGCAATGCTCCTGCAACATTCCAGCGATGCATGTTTGCAATTTTCTCTGATATGATAGAAAAATCCATGGAAGTATTCATGGACGATTTCTTTGTGTTCGGTAAAAGCTTTGATGATTGCTTGAACAACCTTGATGTTGCTCTTAAAAGATGCGTGGAAACCAATTTAGTCTTAAATTGGGAGAAATGCAATTTCATGGTGACTGAAGGAATAGTCCTTGGTCACAAGATTTCAAAAAAAGGAATAGAGGTTGTGTTTACCCCGATTTTTAGTACACAACCGCTAGTTTAATTATTACAAGAAGGATCAACTAGTAAATCCTGGGACATATGGATTGTGCAGAATTGACGAAAACATGTTCATATTTTATGGGTTAAATCGGATAAATTGATAAAACAGTAAAATCACTCGACTTGGTCAAATGGGTTTGCTTAAAGTAAAAATGCTTCAAAGTTTAAATTTGCAGAAAACTTGTAAATGAATTGCAAATAAAGTTTAAAGAAGAACTTTGAAAAGTAAAAGCATGCAACAAAATAAATTGCAGAAAGGTTTAAAGTGCAGAAACTTTAAATGACAAGGCAAGTAATCAATACTTGAAAAATGTAAATTGCATTGATAATTGTAAAACGTTTACAGAAAATGGTACACAGATTCGTACATGTTCCATATTGCACTCATTTCGCTCGTTGAGATGGGTACTTTGAGTTTATTAGGAATTCGCATGAGAATTGTGAACCCATTTCTCATATGAGAAACTAATATTTATAAACAAACTAGAATAACCGTCAAAACCTACATAACATCTAACTAAACTCCACGTGTCTTCGACAATTTGAATTTCTTGGACACCTGGCGAGGCTTTCGAACGTTTTCCATTTTGAATATTTTGCTAAGTCCAGAGTATGCTTTCTCCGTGCTGCACAATACGTTATACAAGCAACACACACACACACACACACACACACACACACATATATATATATATACAATTTCGACAAACACAACATAGTGTCGATGCATTCGAATATATACTTATTTAAACAGGCTCCTGTCGAATTCGACAGCTTCTTTTAAACTAAAAAGGCTTTCGACGTCGAATTCCTTAATCTTCTCCTGATTTATTAATCAACCAATTTCCAAGAGAATATTAAAACACAATAATGTACATTAAATGAGAATCCATCATCTCACTCCAATTCATTAATGCCTGTCGAAAATACAGGCTAACAAATTGCCCCCTCAAAAATGCCAATTTCGACTGCATGTCGAATACGAAAAGGAAGAAATGGCAATTTTGAAGATTCTCTTTCTTTTCAACTTTTGCACGTTTACCAAAGACGGCGTAAACGTCACATTAATGTCAAAATCAATCATGACAAAATTGTAACCGTCACCTCAATCCCCACAAACCATGATTTCCACTTTTTTAGCTTAGTGGTGGGACACATGGCGAAATCAGGACGATTTTGATGGAAAATATTGCTGGATGGGAAAGTGAAATTGCTGAGCTGAACTTGAAGATTCAAAGCCTCAATGCCAAGATCACTACTGAGAAAGCTAAGCGTTACGAAGCCAAAGCTAAAATTTCTAAAGCAACCAAGGCCATGATTGACAAAGAGGCGAATGCTGGCATTAAGTACTTCAGCCATTCTGTAGCTGTGGAAGAAGAGATCAAAATCTTGATGGATTCCAACATGATCCTCGACGCAGAAGTTGCCTCCTTCAAAAGCTTGTATGAAGACTTGAAGAAAAATTTTTAACTTTGTAGTAATTTTAGATTTTGTTGTTCTTAATTTATCATTTCGACTATTTGAACAATTTGTTAAGGTTTTTGGTATGTAATCTTTTGACAATGCCCATTTTGTGGCGAACAACTTTATGATCACCATTATTTCGTCATGTCTCTGTTTACCCCGATTTTTAGAAAACAACCGCTAGTTTAATTATTACAAGAAGGGTCAACTAGTAAATCCTGGGACATATGGATTGTGCAGAATTGACGAAAACATGTTCATATTTTCTGGGTTAAATCGGATAAGTTGATAAAAACAATAAAATCACTCGACTTGGTCGAATGGGTTTGCTTAAAGTAAAATGCTTCAAAGTTAAATTTTCAGAAAACTTGTAAATGAATTTGCAGATAAAGTTTAAAGAAGAAACTTTGAAAAGTAAAACATGCAACGAAGTAAATTGCAGAAAAGTTTAAAGTGCAGAAACTTTAAATGAAAGGCAAGTAATCAATACTTGAAAAAATGTAAATTGCATTGATAATTGTAAAACGTTTACAAAGAATGGTACACAGATTCGTACATGTTCCATATTGCACTCATTTCGCTCGTTGACATGGGTACTTTGAGTTTGTCAGGAATTTGCATGAGAATTGTGAACCCATTTCTCATATGAGAAACTAATATTTATAGGCAAACTAGAATAACCGTCAAAAACCTACATAACGTCTAACTAAACTCCACGTGTCTTCGACAATTTGAATTCCTTGGACACCTGGCAAGGCTTTCGAACGTTATCCACTTTGAATATTCTGCTAAGTCCAGAGTATGCTTTCTCTGTACTGCACAATACATTATACAAGCAAACACACACACACACATATATATATATATATATATATACAATTTCGACAAACACAACATAGTGTCGAAGCATTCGAATATATACTTATTTAAACAGGCTCCTGTCGAATCCGACAGCTTCTTTTAAACTAAAAAGGCTTTCGACGTCGAAGGCCTT
Source organism: Trifolium fragiferum (assembly GCA_954870985.1). NCBI lineage: Eukaryota > Viridiplantae > Streptophyta > Magnoliopsida > Fabales > Fabaceae > Trifolium > Trifolium fragiferum. The sequence continues at coordinate 40,376,436 of OX940790.1, read as the reverse complement.
AATCTTCTCCTGATTTATTAATCAACCAATTTCCAAGAGAATATTAAAACACAATAATGTACATTAAATGAGAATCCATCATCTCACTCCAATTCATTAATGCCTGTCGAAAATACAGGCTAACAAATTGCCCCCTCAAATATGCCAATTTCGACTGCATGTCGAATACGAAAAGGAAGAAATGGCAATTTTGAAGATTCTCTTTCTTTTCAACTTCTGCACGTTTACCAAAGACGGCGTAAATGTCACATTAATGTCAAAATCAATCATGACAAAACTGTAACCGTCACCTCAATCCCCACAAACCATGATTTCCACTTTTTAAGTTTAGTGGTGGGACACGTGGCGAGATCGGGACGATTGAGATGGAAGATGATGGTGTTTCAGGTACCAACTGCATGCAAACCTGCAGAGCCTATAAATAGCAAACGTGGTTGGTTCATATGTTGCTGAAACATATTCATAAATTCCTGATGCTGCTGAGCCTGCTGTGCTTGGAACTGCTGATGTTGATGCAGCATCTCCACCCACATGTTGGCGTTAGCATCACCGAACACTTCTGGCTCCTCATCACTGTCGTGCCTTCTTGGGGGTCTTCCAGGTCCTCGCCTCGATCCAGACATTTCGCTCTAACTGCCAATATCAGATCAAGATAGCTAGGCCTAAAGTGACATGACACCTAGAACGTATGTAGGGATCCTAGACAACTACTGGGATTGGAAGGGTAATACTAATGAACTCACGCAAGATCTGAATCGACCTGCTCTGATACCAATTATAACACCCCACAAATATATCTAGAATAATAGTGGAATATTATTACTGGTAACTGAATTCATTATTATTACGACAAGAGTTTATGCACACCAAGGTGCCAAATACATCAGAGAGTTTGAAAATAACAGCGGAAATCAACGAGAGTCACAATCCTAGAGGATAACTAGTACAACAAAACACGGGAAAAGAAAACATGAAAGAAATGCAATCCAAAGCATAGCCACGAGCACACCAACCCGCATACCTTTAGCCAACCTGCTTATCTGAATCAAAAAGGGAGTGGGGTGAGACAGTCACTTCGTCCCAGTGAATTCTACTACCCTCCTAAAAGGCAACTAAGGCCGGGGCTCCTAATCAGTCGTAACATACATAATTCATAACATAATATCATAAAACATAATATAAATGGTGTGTCACAGATTATTAGTCTTGTTCATTTTAACCGCGAAGCACTCTGAGGTGAGTATCTCCCAGAGGCCTGCCTTATCCGCTGAACACGAAGTGTTTCCGGCATACAACTCCCAATTCCCGGGCGCATACATCATGTCTAAATTCCTACGTTAAAACCTAATAGTCCGACTGTGATGACCTCCTGTTTAACATTATATAATTCGTACAACTGCAAATAACCATCTCTGATGAAGATATAAAACGAGTGATCAAAAGTTTTGAAAATAGGAAAAAGTGAGTGAATTCTGGGTTAGCTCGCTACGGCGAGTCACCAAGCTCGCCATGGCGAACATACAGGTCCTGACCCAAACAACTCGCTAGGCGAGCCAGAGCTCGCCATGGCGAAGTTCTTCAGCTCAGAACCTTCAGCTCGCCATGAAGGCTCGCTAGCAACTCGCTATGGGGAGTTCATGCAGAATTGACTCTGTTTTGCGAAAATCATCATTTTTCAAAGGATTCACCTACAATCTTCATCTGAGGCGTTGCAGAAATATAAAATAGATAATATAAGATAGAATAGAGTGGAATTTGGGGCTTAATTCCACCCACACAGCTATACTTATTCAATCCTAATTTGCATGGAATTTCATAAATTTGAATTTAACTAACTACCTAGCCTAAGAACCCACTTGTTAGAAGCTTTTCCTTGCTCCTGGGCTCCTCTAAATTCAGCTACTGCAACCCCAACAAGACCCACGAACTGACAGACCAAAGGCTTGAGCTTGACACTTGAAAACCCTTCTATTTGAACTACGAATTTGGAATGTGTTTGATGAATTGATTCAGTTGATATGAGGCTATTTATAAGAGGTTTCTGAGGTTTAGGATAGTGTTTAAACAGTAGAGGTTTTTGTTTCACTCTTGCCTTGCATGTGTTTCTATTGGTGAGAAAATAGGTGAAGTGAGAAGGAGTTGTTGTGTAGTGTCATGTGAGCTTTGAAGTGAAATGCTCAGTTTGATTCTCTGATGGAAAGGTTGCAGGTAGGGAATCTCTGATGAAGTGAGGTTAGAGGCATTGCATGTGATGGTAAGTGACAATCTCATGTGTTAAGTTAAATGAAGAGTTTTGGCTTGATGTTGTTGTTGTTTATCACGAGGGAGAGGAGAGAATTGAGAGTGTTACAGCTTCAGTTTTGACTGAAGGTTGGAATGAGAGGAGGGAAGTGTTTGCATGCTATCTTAGTGGCTTAGGTTCAAGTGGAAAGATGACTCATTGGTGAGGGATTGGGAGGGAAATTAAATTTTTAATCACAATTAGCTTATTCTCTTGATATTGTTAAGACTTAGTCTAAGTGTTTCCACTAAATAAATCTCTAATTCATGTGAATAAGTCCTTAATTGGAATAATTTAAATTATTTAAGATTTGGAATATTACAATCTACCCCCCTTAAAGAAATTTCGTACTCGAAATTAAGAAATTTACCTTAGAATAGGTGAGGATAATTGGTCATCATATCAGATTCCAGCTCCCAAGTGAATTCGCCGTCTGGGGACTGAGCCCATTCTACCTTGATGATGGGGATTCTCTTGTTCCGAAGAGTCTTAACATCACGATCGACTATTCGAACCGGATCTGGTTGATAAGTTAAGTCTGGCTGAAGATCAATTTGTTCCAACTCTACTGGCTGATAGGGATCAGGGATGTATTTCCGCAGCTGAGAAACATGGAACACGTCGTGTAGCCCTGACATGGATGGAGGAAGAGCTAACTGATAGGCTACAGGACCGACGCGTCGAAGGATCTGATAGGGTCCAATATACCTTGGACAGAGCTTTTTAGTTTTGAATACCCCACGCAAACCTAACTTCGGAGTAACTTTCAAGAATACATGATCGCCTTCCTCAAATTCTAGAGGTCTCCTTCTCCTGTCGGCGTAACTCTTCTGCCGACTCTGTGCGACTTTCATTTTCTTTCGGATGGACTTAACCTTTAAAGTCGTTTCTTGAATAACATCCGGTCCTAAGATCCCACGGTCACCAACTTCAGTCCAGCACAAAGGGGTTCGGCACTTCCTGCCATATAGAGCTTCAAAGGGTGCCATTCCTATACTCGAATGGTAGCTATTATTGTAAGCAAACTCTATCAGATGTAGGTGGTTACTCCAACTGCCACCATCTTCCAAAACACAAGCACGAAGCATATCTTCAAGGGTTTGAATGGTTCTTTCAGATTGATCATCCGTCTGAGGGTGATGCGACGTACTCATCTTCAATTGGGTACCCATCGCATTTTGGAAGGCTTTCCAGAACCTAGAAGTGAAGATTGGATCTCTATCTGACACAATACTGAAAGGTACACCATGAAGGCTTACAATCTCCTCTATAAAGATAGTTGCATATTGCGGGGCCTTATAGGTGGATTTGACTGGAATGAAATGAGCCGACTTGGTTAATCTATCCACGATTACCCAGATCGAATCTTGGCCTCTTTGGTTACGCGGTAACCCTCCAACAAAGTCAATAGTGATGTGTTTCCATTTCCATTCCGGAATGTATAAGGGCTGTAAGGGACCTCCAGGTTTCTGATGTTCAATCTTAACCTGTTGGCATACCAAACAACGGGATACGAAATCCGCAATCTCAGCTTTCATATTGGGCCACCAATAGTTCTGCTTCAGATCGTGATACATCTTGGTGGATCCGGGATGGATCGAGAATCCACTCTTATGGGCTTCTTCTAAGATCAATCGTTTCAATTCACCATCACTTGGTACACATAGCCTACCTTCATACAGTATGGCACCATCAAATGCTATTGAAAACTCAGGATTATTTAATTTCTTTTGCAACTCCAGATCACTACGTTGTGCTTGCGCTATCCTGGCGCGCAGATCACACGATAACTCCATCCGATTAATTCTTATTCCACTCTTCCGGTATACCACATTCAGATTGAGGTCTCTGAACTTCTCATACAACCCACACTGTTGCATAAGTAATTCAGAAGCATACAAAGCTTTCCTGCTTAAGGCATCCGCCACTACGTTTGCCTTACCAGGATGGTAGTTAAGATTGAAGTCGAAATCTTTTAGATATTCCATCCACCTTCGTTGTCTCATGTTTAGATCCTTTTGATCAAACAGATACTGCAAACTTTTATGATCGCTAAAAAGATCAAATTGGACACCATACAAGTGATGCCTCCAGATCTTCAAGGCGAAGATAATTGCGGCTAGTTCCAGATCATGAGTTGGGTAATTCTGTTCATGTGGCTTCAACTGCCGAGAGGCATATGCAACCATGGCACCATCTTGCATTAGTACACACCCAAGCCCTTTATGCGATGCATCACAATACACCACATATTTTCGAGTTGGATCAGGAATTACTAACACTGGGGCACTAGTCAATTTTTCCTTCAACGTCTGGAAACTCAGTTCACATTCTGCATCCCATTCAAAGGCAGCTCCTTTCCTTGTCAATCTAGTCAAAGGCAGAGCGATCTCCGAAAATCCCAAAATGAATCTCCGGTAATAACCTGCCAAGCCTACAAAACTCCTGACTTCAGACACATTTCTGGGTCTATCCCAATTGAGTACAGCTTCTACCTTGGATGGGTCGACTGCCACACCACCTTGTGATATGACATGTCCCAAGAAGTTGATTTCGGACAGCCAGAATTCACACTTACTGAACTTAGCATAAAGCTTCTTTTCTCTTAAAATCTCCAAGACAATCCTCAGGTGTTCAGCGTGTTCTTTAGGGATTCGAGAATAAATTAGGATGTCATCTATGAAGATAACAATAAATTTATCCAGATAAGGTTGGAAGATCCTGTTCATATAATCCATGAACACAGCTGGGGCATTAGTTAGACCAAAGGGCATGACAAGGAATTCATAGTGTCCATAACGCGTTCGGAAAGCAGCTTTGGACACGTCAGAAGACTTGATGCGAATCTGATGATAACCAGACCGAAGATCTATCTTTGAAAAGACAGTAGCACCTCTGAGTTGGTCTAGAAGGTCATCTATACGGGGCAAAGGATACTTGTTCTTTATGGTGACCTTATTGAGCTGACGGTAATCAATACAAAGGCGCATTGAACCATCCTTTTTCTTAACCAACAGAACTGGCGCTCCCCAAGGAGAGACACTTGGACGGATGAAATGCTTTTGGAGTAATTCTTCTAACTGAGACTTGAGTTCATGCAATTCTAGAGGAGACATTCTATACGGAGCAACTGATATGGGCTGAGAGCTGGGAACAAGATCAATGGAAAACTCTACTTCTCTTTCTGGAGGTAGGATCAACAGTAAACAAGACACTGAAACATTTAGTACCCGCACCTAGGTACTGGATCATTTGATGAGCATTCTGGAGTAAGGCGGAAAGAGCTCTACTTTCTGTAGATGTTTCAGTTGGAATGAACAAGTTCTTTTCAGCACATCCTATATACACGGTATTGGCAGATAACCAATCCATGCCTAGGACTACGTCAAAATCTTTCAAGGGTAGACAGATCAGATCTATGTGATAGACTTTACTGCCCACTAAGATTGGACAGTTTTGGCAGACACGTTTAGAGATGACTTTGCCGCCAGTGGCGACAGCAACTGCCATTTGGGGTACAAGAGGAACAGAAGGCAGTTTAAGTCGCTGAGCACAGTCAACGACTATAAAAGAGTTGGTAGCACCACAATCAAACAATACTAACACTTCTGATTGCCCTACTAAACACACATCCATAATTAAAGCATTATTAGATTTAATCTCAACACAGTTAAGTGAGTAAACCCGACCTTTGCTTTCAGACGCACCGCTGGAATCACCATGCTTCTTGAGCTTTGGACAGTCCTGCTTGAAATGTCCAGGCTGCTTGCAATAGTAACAGATGTTCTTCCCTTTCATACATTCTCCACTGTGTGGGAAACCACAGTCTGAACAATTCTTTGGCGAACGCTGAGAGAAACTCTGTTTGCCTTTGCTTGTGGAACCTTTAGTCGTCACTTGCAGATTGAACTTTCCCGAGTCCCTTCTCTTCTGAAATAGTTCATTCTTTTCCTTCTGAATATTGCAAAGATCAGCCTCGGCATGGTAGCTTTTCTGTACAAGTTCACCAAAAGAGGTAATGCGCTGCATGGACACATCGTGGGCAATGTCTGCTCTCAAACCAATCCGATACTTTTTCATTTTCCAGGCCTCGGTAGGAGCGTTGTCTCCATCAGCCACATAGCGCACTAGCTCATTAAACCTCATAGTATACTTTGCTACAGTCATATTCCCTTGCTTCAGTTCAGTCAATTCACGTTCCATCTGGAATTGGTAACTCTTCGGAATGTAGTGTCCCACGAAGAGCCGCCTGAAATTCTTCCAGTTCAACTCCATCCTACACGCTTCCATATACGACTTGGTTCCGTCCCACCAGTTGCAAGCGTCACCTCTGAAGAAGCGGGAGAAGAATACAACCTTGTCAACTTTAGAACAATCCATTGAGTCCAAGATTCCACTCATGCGCTGGATCCATTCACGGGCCTTAGCCGGATTGTATTCCCCATAAAACTCCGGAGGGCTCATCCTACAGAATTCTCTGAAAGCGGCACTGGTGCCTTGCTGCTGAGGAGGAGGAGGTGGTTGGTTCATATGTTGCTGAAACATATTCATAAATTCCTGATGCTGCTGAGCCTGCTGTGCTTGGAACTGCTGATGTTGATGCAGCATCTCCGCCCACATGTTGGCGTTAGCATCACCGAACACTTCTGGCTCCTCATCACTGTCGTGCCTTCTTGGGGGTCTTCCAGGTCCTCGCCTCGATCCAGACATTTCGCTCTAACTGCCAATATCAGATCAAGATAGCTAGGCCTAAAGTGACATGACACCTAGAACGTATGTAGGGATCCTAGACAACTACTGGGATTGGAAGGGTAATACTAATGAACTCACGCAAGATCTGAATCGACCTGCTCTGATACCAATTATAACACCCCACAAATATATCTAGAATAATAGTGGAATATTATTACTGGTAACTGAATTCATTATTATTACGACAAGAGTTTATGCACACCAAGGTGCCAAATACATCAGAGAGTTTGAAAATAAGAGCGGAAATCAACGAGAGTCAAAATCCTAGAGGATAACTAGTACAACAAAACACGGGAAAAGAAAGCATGAAAGAAATGCCATCCAAAGCATAGCCACGAGCACACCAACCCGCATACCTTTAGCCAACCTGCTTATCTGAATCAAAAAGGGAGTGGGGTGAGACAGTCACTTCGTCTCAGTGAATTCTACTACCCTCCTAAAAGGCAACTAAGGCCGGGGCTCCTAATCAGTCGTAAAATACATAATTCATAACATAATATCATAAAACATAATATAAATGGTGTGTCACAGATTATTAGTCTTCTTCATTTTAACCGCGAAGCACTCTGAGGTGAGTATCTCCCAGAGGCCTGCCTTATCCGCTGAACACGAAGTGTTTCCGGCATACAACTCACAATTTAACATTTTTCCTGATGTAAGCTTCCGAAGGAAGTCCATAAAGCGATAGAATAATTCGCACATAATTGACTGATTCTAAAATTTATTCATACTACCATAATTCCCAATTCCCGGGCGCATACATCATGTCTAAATTCCTACGTTAAAACCTAATAGTCCGACTGTGATGACCTCCTGTTTAACATTATATAATTCGTACAACTGCAAATAACCATCTCTGATGAAGATATAAAACGAGTGATCAAAAGTTTTGAAAATAGGAAAAAGTGAGTGAATTCTGGGTTAGCTCGCTACGGCGAGTCACCAAGCTCGCCATGGCGAACATACAGGTCCTGACCCAAACAACTCGCTAGGCGAGCCAGAGCTCGCCATGGCGAAGTTCTTCAGCTCAGAACCTTCAGCTCGCCATGAAGGCTCGCTAGCAACTCGCTATGGCGAGTTCATGCAGAATTGACTCTGTTTTGCGAAAATCATCATTTTTCAAAGGATTCACCTACAATCTTCATCTGAGGCGTTGCAGAAATATAAAATAGATAATATAAGATAGAATAGAGTGGAATTTGGGGCTTAATTCCACCCACACAGCTATACCTATTCAATCCTAATTTGCATGCAATTTCATAAATTTGAATTTAACTAACTACCTAGCCTAAGAACCCACCTGTTAGAAGCTTTTCCTTGCTCCTGGGCTCCTCTAAATTCAGCTACTGCAACCCCAACAAGACCCACGAACTGACAGACCAAAGGCTTGAGCTTGACACTTGAAAACCCTTCTATTTGAACTACGAATTTGGAATGTGTTTGATGAATTGATTAAGTTGATATGAGGCTATTTATAAGAGGTTTCTGAGGTTTAGGATAGTGTTTAAACAGTAGAGGTTTTTGTTTCACTCTTGCCTTGCATGTGTTTCTATTGGTGAGAAAATAGGTGAAGTGAGAAGGAGTTGTTGTGTAGTGTCATGTGAGCTTTGAAGTGAAATGCTCAGTTTGATTCTCTGATGGAAAGGTTGCAGGTAGGGAATCTCTGATGAAGTGAGGTTAGAGGCATTGCATGTGATGGTAAGTGACAATCTCATGTGTTAAGTTAAATGAAGAGTTTTGGCTTGATGTTGTTGTTGTTTATCACGAGGGAGAGGAGAGAATTGAGAGTGTTACAGCTTCAGTTTTGACTGAAGGTTGGAATGAGAGGAGGGAAGTGTTTGCATGCTATCTTAGTGGCTTAGGTTCAAGTGGAAAGATGACTCATTGGTGAGGGATTGGGAGGGAAATTAAATTTTTAATCACAATTAGCTTATTCTCTTGATATTGTTAAGACTTAGTCTAAGTGTTTCCACTAAATAAATCTCTAATTCATGTGAATAAGTCCTTAATTGGAATAATTTAAATTATTTAAGATTTGGGATATTACAGCATTTGAGTAAGAAACGGGTTGATTTTGAAGGTTTTAGTTTTCTGCTACTTTACACCTGTCAAAATCACCAGGAACTTCAAGAACACCAAGAACAACAATGGCTTCATCTTCTTCCACCAGAAACGTCGTTCCTGTTGCTGTAGATGACAAAGAACTTGTCATGGTTGAGGATTCAGTGTTCGTGTCGGAACCGACCATTACTGCTGTCGAAAGCAGCATATGGGGAGAAGAACTGTTGATACCTCACAAGCTTGAAGGTAAGACTCTTGCCTTTGCAGGCCCTTTTCCTTCGTCTGATAACTTCACTGAAGAGATAAGTAGTATTTTCCCTCTCCATATTACTTGTGAGCCCAAAATCTTTGCCAACTCTGTATTCGACATGAGTTTCTTTGAACCAGGCTATAGGGCTTTTAGATCCGCACCCATAGTTAGTGAGAGCTATCTCAAATGGCTAAACAAAGTCGAAGAACAATATGGTAAGTTCTGGAAAGAGAGTGGTATATTCGACTTAATTCAACTGTCGAGAGAGGGACCCAAATATAATGCAGAAATGCTCAAAGCTGCCCTCCACTTTTGGGAAAACTCTACCAACACCTTTCATCTGAAAGCAGGTATGATGACCCCTACATTATTCGACGTTGCAGCCATTACTGGCCTAAGACCCACAGGACCCACTTTCGACCCCAAGTACACCACTGTCAACCATCAATTCGACTTCAAAGTCCTATCCTTTTCAGGTTTCCTCAAAAATCATCATGACCTTAGTAGTGAGGAAGTGTCACATGAAGAACATATAGCCTTCTTGACTTATTGGCTATCTCATTTTGTCCTATGTACTTGCTCACTGCAAGTTGTAAAAAGACTTGTTCCCCTCGCCATCATGCTTCATCAAGGGTTAGATGTGGCCTTAGGAAGGTTTATCTTAGCTTCCCTCTATGACTCCTTAGGGCAAGCTAGTGATCTCCTTAAGAAAACTGACAAAGGCTCACAGCTCACTCTCTCTGGACCCATTTGGCTTCTGCAACTTTGGCTAAACGCCACCTTTGAATCCAATTTCAAGCTTTTCCTCCCTACTCACATGGAATCCTCTGTTGCTTCTCGACAATCAGAAGGCGCTAGGTTGGCCTTGTTGAGGCAAAGAGAGACAAACTTGACCACTCAACAGCTTTTCTTTCACTATTTCAAAACTCTTCTCGCCTTCGACGAGATTACCCCTCAGAACACCCCTTTTATTAAAAGAACCATTGGACCAGCTTGGTTTAAGAAACCATTTCCTGCAACAAATCCAGATGATGTGGAAGACACAAACAACATTTGGACCATGTTTTTGAACCCAACAATCCTGTCTTCAAGGCAAGGAATTGATAAGAGGCATTTGGGCTTGGTTGGGTACCAACCCAATTTGGTTGCTCGCCAGTTTGGCCTAAGTCAGTTCAGGCCAAAGAGTTTGATCAAGAACAAAGATGATATTGTCTTGGGCAACTCTGGAATGTCTGTCGAGTACTTTGAACGTCGTTTGAAGCTTGCTGACGAGCACTCGTACAACCTCACACTTGTTGCCTTTGAAACTTCTCAATACTGCACCTATGAATTTGCTGCATGGTGGAGCTTGCACTATGAGAGGCATGCCAAGGACGAGAAGCAACTATTGCGTGCATTGAATGCAGGATTCGACGCTTTACAGCCAAGGACTCCCAAAGGCAAAGGTTACTTGACTAAAAATAAACAAAGTTATTTTTGTAATGTTTGTAATTTTGACTCCTCATTTGATGTTTAATTTTCCTTATTTCGACAGCAGGTGTTTCCAATGTTACCAAGACAAAAGAAACCAATATCTCCACTGACTCCAGTGCTCCTGCTGTGACTTCCAAGAAATCACTTCCAAATACTAGGGCTAAGGTATAAAATTTCAAACTAGTTTTTTTTTTTTTAACTTAGTTTTCATTTTAATTTTTTACAAACATTTCTTTGAGCCTTTCGACCTTTAACTTGAATGCAGATTCGAAAGAGAGCCAATGTGGCCTCAAAGGAAACTGGAGAGCCCACCATTAAGAAGAAACAAAAAACTCTAACCATCCAAGAGCCAACAGTAAGACCTTCGACATATCCCTTTAGGTTTACTTTAACTTTTAAAGAAAATTTGTGTTAATGATCTTAATGTCTGTTTCAGCCTGCTGGTAGTACTCAGACCAATCCTACTGTTGCTGCTCCTAGTGGAGAAGGCCAAAGAGACAAAGACAAGGCCAATGACGAAACTAGTGAGGCAAGCACACCACCAACAAAATCCAATGCTGAGAAACCCCCCAAAAAGAGAGTTAACAAGGAAAAGAAAAAGAAGAAGAAGAAAGTTAAATCCAGCTCTAAACCTTCTGCAGAACCAGAAAAAGAAGCTGAGATTACTCCTTCCAATTGTCCTGTCGAAGATCGACCAGCACCAAATAATGAAAACACCAACACTGAAGTTCCTACCCCCAGGCAAGAGAATACAAGTTCATGTTCACATGATCTTGGCGCTAAGGTAAAAAATCTTCTCATCTTTTAGACTTTGTCAATAAAACAAGTTCTTTTTTCGTCATAACTTTTTTAAACTTCATTTTATTTTGTCTTTCGACAGGGTATTAATGAAGAAAATGTCAACATGAATGTTGACAATGAGGAAAATGTCAACCTGACTGCTGACCATGAAGAGGATGTGGCCCAAGGCGTCAGAACCAATGATGTCGAGGCCACTCCAAATCAAACTGAGAAAAACCCAGAGATTGAACAAGTTCCAACCATCAACCTTGACTCTGAAGAAACCATTCGTGATCATCCTGCTGAGTCCACTCACTCATCTGAAGGCACAGATGTCGAAATGGCTTTCGACAATGAAGAGGAAGAAGCTATGCCAGAGGCTGCTGAGGGAGGTTCTGACATACTCCCTGTTTCTTCAACTTCCAAGCTATCTGCTGATGTTGGATTGTCAGAGATGCAGTTTATTGCCATGAAAGATTCTGATTCTGCTGCAGCACTAAAAATGCTTCTTTCAAGCAAGAGCAACAAAGATCAAAACAAAAGTGCCTCTCATCAAAGCAGTTCGACAGCCTCAGATTCAGAGATTCGTTCGACAGTGAGACAAGACTCTTTGCTCCTCAAATTGCACACAGTTTATATCAACAAGGATGTCTTCTCACTGATTGAAGCTAATCCCAGCAGTGCCTTTGCCCATTTAGGCTTTCTGAGCAAATTCCATAACCCTATGACTGATGGTGCCACTCTTGGTAAGGTCATTCAACTTGAAAACCTTATTGATGGTTTTACCAAGGCCATTCAGAAAAGGCAAAGCAACGCTCAAGGTTGGAAGCTCAAACCCAAGCCCACGCTGTATTGGTCGAAAAGGCGAAGGCTGCTCAGGCCAATGTCGAACGCCTTGAGAAGGATATTGAGTTGAACGCAGAGATTGCAGGATATGACAAGAACATTACTGACTGGGAGAATGAGGTTGCTAAGTTGACCTTGAAGATTCAAAGTCTTAATGCCAAGATCACCAATGAAAAGGCTAAGCGTGACGAAGCCAAAGCCAATATTTCCAAGGCAACTAAGGCCATGATTGACAAAGAGGCGAATGCTGGCATTAAGTACTTCAGCCATTCTGCAGCTGTGGAAGAAGAGATCAAAATCTTGATGGATTCCAACATGATCCTCGACGCAGAAGTTGCCTCCTTCAAAAGCTTGTATGAAGACTTGAAGAAAAAATTTTAACTTTGTAGTAATTTTAGTTTTTGTTGTTCTTAATTTATCATTTCGACTGTTTGAACAATTTGTTAAGGTTTTTGGTATGTAATCTTTTGACAATGCCCATTTTGTGGCGAACAACTTTATGATCACCATTATTTCGTCATGTCTCAAGCTTTATTCTTCGTTAATTTTTATTTCTTGCAACGCTGGTTTATACTTCTTCAAGTATTTACCATTTATAATTAATGAACGTTGTTCCTCTGTTAATTCTTCAATTTCATAAGCACCATTTGAAAAAACTTGAACAACTTTAAAAGGGCCTTCCCAATTTGGAGACCATTTGCCTAAGACTCTATCTTTTTTATCCATTGGCAAAATAACTTTCCAAACCAAATTTCCAACATTAAAGGTTTTAGACTTAACCTTTTTATTATAAGCCTTAGCAACTCTTTCTTTCTGTCTAGTTAACATCTCTAAAGCTTTTACTCTCTCCTCATCTAAATCAACTAATTCGTCTAACATCATATCCCAATAATGATCCCTTGGGATTTTTGCCTGCCTTTGAATCCTAACTGACTGCAGGTGTATTTCGACAGGCAAGACTGCATCATGCCCATAAGTTAGTCGAAAGGGTGTGGTGTTAGTTGATCCTTATGGAGAATTCCTACATGCCCATAAGACTTGATCTAAAGTCTTGTTCCAATTTCTAGGCTTCTGGGCAATATGCTTTTTAATCAAATCAATAATGATTTTATTAGCAGCTTCTACTTGACCATTTGCTTGGGCATAATATGGTGTAGAGGTCAAAAGTTTAAAACCAGTTTGTTGGGCAAATTTAACCATCTTTCGTCCAGTAAATACTGAACCTTGATCTGTAGTAATAGATTCAGGTATACCAAATCTATAAATGATGTGACTTTGTATAAAACTATTCACTGCTTCTTGGTCAACATTTGGTAATGGAATTGCTTCTATCCATTTGGTGAAATAATCTATACCAACTAAAATATAGCGTTGGTTTTTTTACGAACTTGGTTTAATTTCACCAATTAAATCCAAAGCCCATCCTCTAAAAGGCCAAGGTTTTACTATTGAATGGAGTTCACTTGCAGGTACATGTTGTATACCTGAATGTCTTTGACACTCTTGACAACCTTTAGCAAACTCTATACAATCCTTTAAAATTGTTGGCCAATATACACCTTGTCGAAATAACAACCATTTCATCTTGTGGCCTGCCTGATGAGATCCACATGCACCACTGTGCACATCAGATATAGCCAAATAAGCTTCAGTTTCACTTAAACATTTTAGTAAAACTCCTTCAGGTGTTTTCTTCATTAGTTCATTACCAATGATGACATAACTCAAGGCTCTATATTTGATTTTTCTATTGGTCGTTCCATTTGGATCTTTCAAATATTCGACAAGTTGTTTTCTCCAATCATTATCAGATAGATTGTCAATGGCCAAAATTTCAAAAATTTCAAAAATTTCTGAATTTTCATCATAATCATAAGTGATATCTTGACCACTGTCTTGTGGTGAGTCTGCCCCCACAAGTTTTGGCATTGACAATTCCATCGAAGTAGGTTGATCAACAATGAGTTTATCTTTAATCTCAATCAACGCTTCTAGTTTTTCACTAGAGATTTTATAACCAGAAGCTATTTGAGCCAAATCATTGGCTTCTTGATTTTCTATACGAGGCACATGTTAAAAGATAACTTGGTCGAAATGTTTTAACAAAGAAATTGCTATGACAAAATATTTCATCAAGTGTTCTTTTATGCATTTGTATTCTTTTGTCAATTGTTTCAACACCAATTTTGAATCACCTCTGATCAAAATATTTTTTGCCCCCAAGTCTAGTAAAATTTCCAGGCCTGTTATTAAAGCCTCATATTCTGCTTCGTTATTTGAGCAGAACCCATTGATCTTATATTTGAACTTGGTGGGAATTTTGGAGGTAGAAATGATTAAAATCCCAATTCCAACTCCATGTTTGTGTTTAGAACCATCAAAATATAATTTCCAAGATTCTGAATCTACATAGTTCTGTGGAGTTTCTAATGCAGAATGATCCACTATAAAATCAGCCACAATTTGGCCTTTAACTGCCTTTAAAGGTCTATAAGTTAGTGAATACTCTGTTAAGGCCAGAGCCCATTTTCCAATTCGACTATGCAGGATTGGTTTAGATAACATGTGTTTAATGATATCACAATGAGAATAAACAAAAACATCAACAGGCTTTATATAATGCTTGAGTTTCATACAAGAAAAATACAAACATAAGCATAATTTTTCAATACTACTATATCTAGTTTCAGCATCATTTATAACCCTACTTAAGTAATAGATGGTTTTTTCTTCACCATTTTCATGTTCCTGAGCAAGCATACTACCCAGTGTCGAATCTGATGCTGATATATACAACTTCATGAATTTGTTCCTTATTGGAGGCATTAACATTGGTGGGTTTGACAAATAACTCTTGATTTCGTCAAAAGCTTGTTGTTGATCTTGCCCCCAAGTGAAAACACTTTCTTTCTTGAGTCGAAGTAATGGCGAAAACGGTTGAGCTTTACCACTTAAATTTGAGATAAATCTTCTCAAGAAATTGATCTTCCCAAGTATGGACTGAAGTTGCTTTTTTGTAGTTGGAGATTTTGTCTCCATAATAGCCTTTGTTTTGTTTTGATTTATTTCAATGCCCTTTTTGTGCACAACAAACCCAAGGAAATCTCCTGCATTAACACAAAAAGCACACTTTAATGGATTCCTTTTTAATCCATATTTCCTCATCTTTTCAAAAGACTTTCTTAAATGATCCAAATGATCATCTTTTGACGAAGATTTGACAACTATGTCGTCAATATACACTTGCATGAAAGTGTCTATGTATTCATGAAAAATTAGATTCATTGCTCTTTGATAAGTAGCCCCAGCATTTTTCAAACCAAAGGGCATTACTACCCATTCATATGTGCCTAATGCTCCTGGGCACCTAAAGGCAGTTTTGGGTACATCATTCTCAGCAATGAAAATTTGGTTATAACCAGAATAACCATCTAACATACTTAAATATTCAAACCTAGCTGCTGAGTCTATTAACATTTATGCCACAAGCATATGATATTCGTCTTTTGGTGTAGCATTATTTAAATCTCTAAAGTCTATGCATACTCTAAGAGAACCATTTTTCTTAATCATAGGCACTATATTTGCTAACCATTCGACATACCTTGCAGTTCTAATGAATTTGCTCCTCAACAGCCTTTCAATTTCTTCTTTGATCTTTGACATTATTTCTGGTGCGAATCTCCTAGGCAATTGTTTCACTGGCTTCTTATCTGGTCGAACTGGTAGTTCATGTTCCACTAACTTTCTGCTCAAACCTGGCATTTTGTTGTAATCCCAAGCAAAATAATCTTTGAATTCTATCAGAAGTTGCACCACTTTTGCCTTCAGATCTGGAGGAATGTTTGCACTAATGTACGTTGGTCTTTTCGTCAAGCCATCTCCAAGGTCAATTTCTTGCAAAGGATCTTGTGCTTGCATCTTGTGACTTTGACTGATTGGGTCTTTTTCAAATCCCAGGGGCTCGTCATCATAGATGCAGTCCAGCTTTTGCATTTCTGGCTTGTGTTTGCCAAATTTTATATCATTGGTTGCAACAGCCATATTTTCTGACAATGAATTGGCTTCCAAAGCCATTTTGATTCTATTTTCAACCATATAGGCCGAAATCTTTGCCCAAGTTTGGGACTCAGACATAGTAATCTTCATTGATATCCCACCCAGTTGGGTAGTTATGGCCTTCATATTCGCCATCTTCAATGTCTCCATCTTCTCTTTCCCACAGAAAACCATGTGTGGGGTCCAACTTGATTGAATGGTGAACATTTCTCACTGAACGATATGCAAAATCCCTTTCAGTGCATGGCGAAATAGTTGCCAATTTCTTGTCGAATGAGTGCTTTGTAAGATGATGAACTTCAGTTTTGAAGTAGCTTTGGTCTGCTTCAACATTTTCAACAATACCATCATCTCGCCAGATAATCAGGCGTTGGTGCAAGGTAGATGGGACTGCCCCCACGCCATGAATCCACTCTCGTCCTAGGAGCAAATTGTAGTTTGCCTTAGAGGCCACAACCAAAAACAAGGTTGGCCTTATAGTGCTTCCAACAACCACATCCAACTGGATTGCTCCTAATGACAAACCAGTTTCACCCTCATAATTTGAGAGCACTATGTTGTGAGGATGAAGATCCACCAAAGATTTGCCAATCTTTTTCAGCAGAAATTCTGGCATTAGGTTAACAGCAGCACCACCATCAATTAGTACTTTGTTGATTCCTACATTGTTCACTTTAGCCTGTATGAAGAGAGGCTTCAAGTGACTTTTCATGCCTTCATCTGGCTTTTCAAATGTAGCCATTTGGTCTTCCAAAGCACCATTGTTCATTACATACTAACAGACTGGCCTGTGAAGGGCCATTTGCATTCCAGATTCTTGTTCTTCATCTGTTATTTCAGAACAGACGTCGAACTCTCTTGGCAGAATTGACACAACATTTACTATTATGTCAAGATCAGGTTCAGAATCCAGAAAATCATCAACTTCCATGTGTTTGTCTTCGACATCATCAGCAACTGAAGACTCTATTTTTGGTTCAACTAACCTTTCTTTCATTGGCTTCTTAGCCAATTCCATAGGTTCCTTCCTGTTACCATCAGCAGCAACTTGGGATTTCTGAGCAGCCAACTTTTTCTGGCGTTGGCATCTACGCCATTGAGATCTTGTCATAGGGTTTTTCCCTTTGTAGTTATTCCTGTAATCATATTTCCTTGATTTAGAATCCTTTTTGGGATTGGAGTTACTGGAATTTCCTTTCTCAAAATTCCTTTGGCCAGAGACCATGTTTCTCCCATGAACCCATTGATTGACAGGTGTCCTGTTTGAGGGGACAAATGATTTTTGTGGTCCCAACCTTTGATGTACAGGCGCCTGTTGGTTATTCAGAATGTTAGAGTAAGTTGGCCTTTGATTTGGCCAATTGTTTCTGCCCTGACTATGAGGCAAAAATTTGGTAAGGCCTGCAGCAGCCTTTTTGTCGAACATGGCACTACAATGAGGACATAAGGTAGCTTCGCCATCATTCTCTTTGCAGCGTTGAAGGAAATCTAGAAATTTCTCTCCAGCTTGTGGATACACCTCTTCCACTTTGTTTTCGTACTCTTCCTCAGGAATAGAAACTAATTGCCCCCCTTCAGTGAGGTTCAATGCTTCCAACATCAGACACTCGAACGGCTCTGTGTAAGCAGCATCAGCAATCTGTAATGGATTTTCGTCCACCTGCTGTTTGGATTTTGGCTTTTCGCCAAATTTGAGTCTTCCTTTCTGCAGGGCTTTCTGGACTAGGTCCCTGGAAAGAACACATTGTGAGGTTTTATGACCCAAAAAATTATGGTATTTACAAAAACCTCTTTTCTTACGTTGTTCCAAAGGTGGAACTTTTAACCCCTTTGGTACAATTATTTGGCCATTAGTGACCAATAAGTCAAAAATTTAATCACATTTAGTAATGTCGAACGTATATGTCTTAGAAACAAATCTATCATTTTTTGGTTCGACAGGATTATTTCCATTTGATGGTTTCAACATTTTACAAGTGTAGGGAGGTCCCGGTTTCAATTCAGCAATATTAACCTCATTATTTTCTATGTAATCTTGACCATCGTCGAACTCATTTTCACTCTCATAAGTTTCTATATACGCCACTTTTTCTTTTTTATGGAATTTAGAATTTATGACTTTTTCAGCCCTGAGGCGTTCGACCTGTCGAACACGATCTGCTAACTGGGCCATATCTCTTAAATGTTGAGTATCTAACTTCTTTCTAATGGAATAATCAAGGCCACCAGCAGCCATCTCAACCAATTCATGTTCAGGCACTTGAGTAAAGCACCTTGCCTTAAGGAGGCGAAACCTATTCAGATAATCATCAATGGCCTCTGAAGTTTTACGTTTCATACTGGCTAATTCTTTGAGGCTAATCCTAGATTGTCCCATATAAAATTGTTCATGAAATAGCATTTCCAACTGAGTCCAATTATGAATCGAATGAGGGGGAAGCGTGGTAAACCACGTAAAAGCATTTTTTGTGAGGGAATTGGGGAAGAATTTCATCCTCAAATCTTCATTATTTGCTAAATTCCCTGCTTCTGCCATATATCTGGCAATGTGTTCGACAGTAGACTCATTAGTATCATCAGCAAATTTTGTAAATTTGGGAATTTTCCATCCCCTTGGTAGTTCTGTCTGCAAAACATATTCAGACAATGCTGACACGAAATTTGGCCTATGCAATCCTATATTCAAACCATTTTGGGCCAAGATATTTTCTACTAAGTTGGCCAAGTTATTCTGCCCTACTATGTTATCATGTCGAACGTTCCTAAGAACATTATCAGCATTTTGGTTTCTATTAACCAATACCATTCCCTGTTCTGGCTGTTCTCTTTCAATGCGTAGTGGTTGGGCTTGAACTTCTGGTTGAATTTCTGGGTTTGCACGAGGAACCCTTTGGTTATTTGGAGCATCAGGGGCTCCAAAAAAGTCTGCCATCCTTCCCATTTGATTGGCTAATAACAAGTAACTATCGTTAGTTGTCTGTAACATAGGATTAAAGATCGTGCCAATCTGTTGGGTCAACGCGTTCACCATATCATGGTTGCTCTCATCCATTTGTTGCCTTAGTACTGCCATATAATTATTTGTCAGATTAAGAGAATTTCCTCTATTTCCCATCGCAGAAGACGAGGGAGAACTTTCTATTGAAGGCTAATTATACAGGTTTGCCATTGTTGTTGTTGGCATTCCAAATTGTGGGTTTCTAGGCAACCATGGGGGTCTTGACGGTGTTCCACCAACTTGACTACCGTATGTGTATCCATGTGTGTATGATACGTTTGTTGGCATGGATGACATGTTTAATTGTGTCATTGCTGCACCATTAGGATTTGGAGGAGGAAATCCTCCTGTCATGCTTGAAGTAACGGTAGGCATTGTTGATCCACTGGCGTTTGCACCAATGGTACTGGAATTCATTGCAGGGTTCGAACTTCCGCCATTATTATTATTATTATTATTTGGGATACTTTCAGAAGTTGTAGAATTTAGTGCAGGGCCTGTTGGCCCACCAGTAGGATTGGCGTTAGAAACACCAGATGCTGGTTGACTAGGTTGCCCTGTCACATTCTGGGGGTTTGGAATCAGATTCGTTTCTGCTCCATTATTATTGTTATTATTAGAAGAATTGCTTGGTGGTCTCACCATTCTAGTACGAGGACGAGTTGGTATTTTTGAGAATTCTGGGAGAGATTTACCACTCCTCAAATGCATATAAAGATACACACACAATCAAGTTTTAACACCAAACAACAATTTTGCAAAAAGTTTTCAAAAACAAACTAAATTAAATCACACAATCCAATTGTCCCACTGGGCGTGCCAATTTGTTTACCCCGATTTTTAGCAAACAACCGCTAGTTTAAATATTACAAGAAGGATCAACTAGTAAATCCTGGGACATATGGATTGTGCAGAATTGACGAAAACATGTTCATATTTTCTGGGTTAAATCGGATAAGTTGATAAAAACAATAAAATCACTCGACTTGGTCGAATGGGTTTGCTTAAAGTAAAATGCTTCAAAGTTAAATTTGCAGAAAACTTGTAAATGAATTTGCAGATAAAGTTTAAAGAAGAAACTTTGAAAAGTAAAACATGCAACGAAGTAAATTGCAGAAAAGTTTAAAGTGCAGAAACTTTAAATGAAAGGCAAGTAATCAATACTTGAAAAAATGTAAATTGCATTGATAATTGTAAAACGTTTACAAAGAATGGTACACAGATTCGTACATGTTCCATATTGCACTCATTTCGCTCGTTGACATGGGTACTTTGAGTTTGTCAGGAATTTGCATGAGAATTGTGAACCCATTTCTCATATGAGAAACTAATATTTATAGGCAAACTAGAATAACCGTCAAAAACCTACATAACGTCTAACTAAACTCCACGTGTCTTCGACAATTTGAATTCCTTGGACACCTGGCAAGGCTTTCGAACGTTATCCACTTTGAATATTCTGCTAAGTCCAGAGTATGCTTTCTCCGTACTGCACAATACGTTATACAAGCAAACACACACACACACACACACACACACATATATATATATATATATACAATTTCGACAAACACAACATAGTGTCGAAGCATTCGAATATATACTTATTTAAACAGGCTCCTGTCGAATCCGACAACTTCTTTTAAACTAAAAAGGCTTTCGACATCGAAGGCCTTAATCTTCTCCTGATTTATTAATCAACCAATTTCCAAGAGAATATTAAAACACAATAATGTACATTAAATGAGAATCCATCATCTCACTCCAATTCATTAATGTCTGTCGAAAATACAGGCTAACAGTCTCAAGCTTTATTCTTCGTTAATTTTTATTACTTGCAACGCTGGTTTATACTTCTTCAAGCATTTACCATTTATAATTAACGAACGTTGTTCCTCTGTTAATTCTTCAATTTCATAAGCACCATTTGAAAAAACTTGAATAACTTTAAAAGGGCCTTCCCAATTTGGAGACCATTTGCCTAAGACTCTATCTTTTTTATCCATTGGCAAAATAACTTTCCAAACCAAATTTCCAACATTAAAGGTTTTATACTTAACCTTTTTATTATAAGCCTTAGCAACTCTTTCTTTCTGTCGAGTTTACATCTCTAACGCTTTCACTCTCTCCTCATCTAAATCAACTAATTCATCTAACATCATATCCCAATAATGATCCCTTGGGATTTCTACCTGCCTTTGAATTCTAACTGATTGCAGGTGTATTTCGACTGGCAAGACTGCATCATGCCCATATGTTAGTCGAAAGGGTGTGGTGCTAGTTGATTCTTTTGGAGAATTCCTACATGCCCATAAGACTTGATCTAAAGTCTTGTTCCAATTTCTAGGCTTCTGGGCAATATGCTTTTTAATCAAACCAATAATGATTTTATTAGCAGCTTCTACTTGACCATTTGCTTGGGCATAATATGGTGTAGAGGTCAAAAGTTTAAAACCAGTTTGTTGGGCAAATTCAACCATCTTTCGTCCAGTAAATACTGAACCTTGATCTGTAGTAATAGACTCAGGTATACCAAATCTATAAATGATGTGACTTTGTATAAAACTAATCACTCCTTCTTGGTCAACATTTGGTAATGGAATTGCTTCTATCCATTTGGTGAAATAATCTATACCAACTAAAATATAGCGTTGGTTTTTTGACGAACTTGGTTTAATTTCACCAATTAAATCCAAAGCCCATCCTCTAAAAGGCCAAGGTTTTACTATTGAATGGAGTTCACTTGCAGGTACTGTTGTATACCTGAATGTCTTTGACACTCTTGACAACCTTTAGCAAACTCTATACAGTCCTTTAGAATTGTTGGCCAATACACACCTTGTCGAAATAACAACCATTTCATCAAAGATAACTTGGTCGAAACGTTTTAACAAAGAAATTGCTATGACAAAATATTTCATCAAGTGCTCTTTTATGCATTTGTATTCTTTTGTCAATTGTTTCAACACCAATTCTGAATCACCTCTGATCAAAATATTTTTTGCCCCCAAGTCTAATAAAATTTCCAGGCCTGTTATTAAAGCCTCATATTCTACTTCGTTATTTGAGCAGAACCCATTGATCTTATATTTGAACTTGGTGGGAATTTTGGAGGGACAAATGATTAAAATCCCAATTCCAACTCCATGTTTGTGTTTAGAACCATCAAAATATAATTTCCAAGGTTCTGAATCCACATAATTTTGTGGAGTTTCTAATGCAGAATGATCCACTATAAAATCAGCCACAATTTGGCCTTTAACTGCCTTTAAAGGTTTATAAGTTAGTGAATATTCTGTTAAGGCTAAGGCCCATTTTCCAATTCGACTATGCAGAATTGGTTTAGACAACATATGCTTGATGATATCACAATGAGAATAAACAAAAACATCAACAGGCTTTATATAATGCTTGAGTTTCATACAAGAAAAATACAAACATAAGCATAAATTTTCAATGCTACTATATCTAGTTTCAGCATCATTTAAAACCCTACTTAAGTAATAGATGGCTTTTTCTTCACCATTTTCATCTTCCCGAGCAAGCATACTACCCAGTGTCGAATCTGATGCTGATACATACAACTTCATGAATTTGTTCCTTATTGGATGCATTAACATTGGTGGCTTCGACAGATAACTCTTGATTTCGTCAAAAGCTTGTTGTTGGTCTTGCCCTTAAGTGAAAACACTTTCTTTCTTGAGTCGAAGTAATGGCGAAAACAGTTGAGCTTTACCACTTAAATTTGAGATAAATCTTCTCAAGAAATTTATCTTCCCAAGTAAGGACTGAAGTTGCTTTTTTGTAGTTGGTGATTTGGTCTCCATAATAGCCTTTGATTTGTTTTGATTTATTTCAATGCCCTTTTTGTGCACAACAAACCCAAGGAAATCTCCTTGCAGTCCTGATGAATTTGCTCCTCAGCAGCCTTTCAATTTCTTCTTTGATCTTCGACATGATTTCTGGTGCGAATCTCCTAGGCAATTGTTTCACTGGCTTTTTATCTGGTCAAACTGGTAGTTCATGTTCCACCAACTTTCTGCTCAAACCTGGCATTTCGTTGTAATCCCAAGCAAAACAATCTTTGAATTCCACCAGAAGTTGCACCACTTTTGCCTTTAGATCAGGAGGAATGTTTGCACTAATGTACGTTGGTCTTTTCGTCAGACCATCTCCAAGGTCAATTTCTTGCAAAGGATCCTGTGCTTGCATCTTGTGACTTTGACTGATTGGATCTTTTTCAAATCCTAGGGGTTCGTCATCATAGATGCAATCCAGCTTTTGCATTTCTGGCTTGTGTTTGCCAAATTTTATATCATTGGCTGCAACAGCCATATTTTCTGACAGTGAATTGGCTTCCAAAGCCATTTTGATTCTATTTTTAGCCATATAGTCCGAAACCTTTGCCCAAGTTTGGGACTCAGACATAGTAATCTTCATTGATATCCCACCCAGTTGGGTAGTTATGGCCTTCATATTCGTCATCTTCAATGTCTCCATCTTCTCTTTCCCACAAAAAACCATGTGTGGGATCTAACTTGATTGAATGGTGAACATTTCTCACTGAACGATATGCAAAATCTCTTTCAGTGCATGGCGAGATAGTTGCCAATTTCTTGTCGAACGAGTGCTTTGTAAGATGATGAACTTTTGTTTTGAAGTAGCTTTGGTCTGCTTCAACATTTTCGACAATACCATCATCTCGCCAGATAATCAGGCGTTGGTGCAAGGTAGATGGGACTGCCCCCACGCCATGAATCCACTCTCGTCCTAGGAGCAGATTGTAGTTTGCCTTAGAGGCCACAACCAAAAACAAGGTTGGCCTTATAGTACTTCCAACAACCACATCCACCTGGATTGCTCCTAATGACAAACCAGTTTAACCCTCATAATTTGACAGAACTATGTTGTGAGGATGAAGATCCACCAAGGACTTGCCAATCTTTTTCAGAAGAAACTCTGGCATTAGGTTGACAGCAGCACCACCATCAATTAGTACTTTGTTGATTCCTACATTATTCACCTTAGCCTGTATGAAGAGAGGCTTCAAGTGAGTTTTCATGCCTTCATCTGGCCTTTCAAATGTAGCCATTTGGTCTTCCAAAGCACCATTGTTCATTACATAGTAACAGACTGGCCTGTGAAGGGCCATTTGCATTCCAGATTCTTGTTCTTCATCTGTTATTTCAGAACAGACGTCGAACTCTCTTGGCAGAATTGATACAACATTTACTATTATGTCGAGATCAGGTTCATAATCCAGAAAATCATCAACTTCCATGTGTTCGTCTTCGACATCATCAGCAACTGAAGACTCTATTTTTGGTTCAACTAACCTCTCTTTCATTGGCTTCTTAGCCAATTCCATAGGTTTCTTCCCGTTACCATCAGCAGTAATCTGGGATTTTTGAGCAGCCAACTTTTTCTGGCGTTGATATCTACGCCATTGAGATCTTGTCATAGGGTTTTTCCCTTTATAGTTATTCCTGTAATCATACTTCCTTGATTCAGAATCTTTCTTGGGATTGGAGTTACTGGAACTTCCTTTTTCAAAATTCCTTTGGCCAGAGACCATGTTTCTTCCATGAACCCATTGATTGACAGGTGTCCTGTTTGAGGGGACAAATGATTTTTGTGGTCCCAACCTTTGATACACAGGCGCCTGTTGGCTATTCAGAATGTTAGAGTAAGTTGGCCTTTGATTTGGCCAATTGTTTCTGCCCTGACTATGAGGCAAAAATTTGGTGAGGCCTGCAGCAGCCTTTTTGTCGAACATGGCACTACAATGAGGACATAAAGTAGCTTCGCCATCATTCTCCTTGCAGCGTTGAAGGAAATCTAGCAACTTCTCTCCAGCTTGTGGATACACCTCTTCCACTTTGTTTTCGTATTCTTCCTCAGGAATAGAAACTAATTGCCCCCCTCCAGTGAGGTTCAATGCTTCCAACATCATACACTCGAACGGCTCTGTGTAAGCAGCGTCAGCAATCTGTAATGGATTCTCGTCCACCTGCTGTTGGGATTTTGGCTTTTCGCCAAATTTAAGTCTTCCCTCCTGCAGGGCTTTCTGGACCAGGTCCCTGAAAAGAACACATTGTGAGGTTTTATGACCCAAGAAATTATGATATTTACAAAAACCTCTTTTCTTACGTTGTTCCAAAGGTGGAACTTTTAACCCCTTTGGTACAATTATTTGGCCATCAGTGACCAATAAGTCAAAAATTTCATCACATTTAGTAATGTCGAACGTATATGTCTTAGAAACAAATCTATCATTTTTTGGTTCGACAAGATTATTTCCATTTGATGGTTTCAACATTTTACAAGTATAGGGAGGTCCCGGTTTCAATTCAGCAATATTGACCTCATTATTTTCTATGTAATCCTGACCATCGTCGAACTCATTTTCACTTTCATAAGTTTCTATATAGGCCACTTTTTCTTTTTTATGGAATTTAGAATTTCTGACTTTTTCAGCCCTGAGGCGTTCGATCTGTCGAACACGATCTGCTAACTGGGCCATATCTCTTAAATGTTGAGTATCTAACTTCTTTCTAATGGAATAATCAAGGCCACCAGCAGCCATCTCAACCAATTCATGTTCAGGCACTTGAGTAAAGCACCTTGCCTTAAGGAGACGAAACCTATTCAGATAATCGTCGATGGCTTCTGAAGTCTTACGCTTCATACTGGCTAATTCTTTGAGGCTAATCCTAGATTGTCCCATATAAAATTGTTCATGAAATAGCCTTTCTAATTGAGTCCAATTATGAATCGAATGAGGGGGAAGCGTGGTAAACCACGTAAAAGCATTTTTTGTGAGGGAATTGGGGAAGAATTTCATCCTCAAATCTTCATTATTTGCTAAATTCCCTGCTTCTGCCATATATCTGGCAATGTGTTCGACAGTAGACTCATTAGTATCACCAGCAAATTTTGTAAATTTGGGAATTTTCCATCCCATTGGTAGTTCTGTCTGCAAAACATATTCAGACAATGCTGACACGAAATTTGGCTTATGCAATCCTATATTCAAACCATTTTGGGCCAAGATATTTTCTACTAAGTTGGGCAAGTTATTCTGCCCTACTATGTTATCTTGTCGAACGTTCCTAAGAACATTATCAGCATTTTGGTTTCTATTAACCAATACCATTCCCTGTTCTGGCTGTTCTCCTTCAATGCGTAGTGGTTGGGCTTGAACTTCTGGTTGAATTTCTGGGTTTGCACGAGGAACACTTTGGTTATTTGGAGCATCAGGGGCTCCAAAAAAGTCTGCCATCCTTCCCATTTGATTGGCTAATAACAAGTAACTATCGTTAGTTGTCTGTAACATACGATTAAAGATCGTGCCAATCTGTTGGATCAACGCGTTCACCATATCATGGTTGCTCTCATCCATTTGTTGCCTTAGTACTGCCATAGAGTTATTTGTCAGATTAAGAGAATTTCCTCTATTTTCCATCGCAGAAGACGAGGGAGAACTTTCTATTGAAGGCCAATTATACAGGTTTGCCATCGTTGTTGTTGGCATTCCAAACTGTGGGTTTCTAGGCAACCATGGTGGTCTTGACGGTGTTCCACCAACTTGACTACCGTCTGTGTATCCATGTGTGTGTGATACGTTTGTTGGCATGGATGACATGTTTAATTGTATCATTGCTGCACCATTAGGATTTGGAGGAGGAAATCCTCCTGTCATACTTGAAGTAACGGCAGGCATTGTTGATCAACTAGCGTTTGCACCAATGGTACTGGAATTCATTGCAGGGTTCGAACTTCCGCCATTATTATTATTATTTGGGATACTTTCAGAAGTTGTAGAATTTAGTGCAGGGCCTGTTGGCCCACCAGTAGGATTGGCGTCAGAAACGCCAGATGCTGGTTGACTAGGTTGCCCTGTTACATTCTGGAGGTTTGGAATCAGATTCGTTTCTGCTCCATTATTATTGTTATTGTTAGAAGAATTGCTTGGTGGTCTCACCATTCTAGTACGAGGACGAGTTGGTATTTTTGAGAATTCTGGGAGAGATTTACCACTCCTCAAATGCATATAAAGATACACACACAATCAAATTTTAACACCAAACAACAATTTTGCAAAAAAATTTCAAAAACAAACTAAATTAAATCACACAATCCAATGGTCCCACTGGGCGTGCCAATTTGTTTACCCCGATTTTTAGTAAACAACCGCTAGTTTAATTATTACAAGAAGGATCAACTAGTAAATCTTGGGACATATGGATTGTGCAGAATTGACGAAAACATTTTCATATTTTCTGGGTTAAATCGGATAAATTGATAAAACAGTAAAATCACTCGACTTGGTCGAATGGGTTTGCTTAAAGTAAAAATGCTTCAAAGTTTAAATTTGCAGAAAACTTGTAAATGAATTGCAAATAAAGTTTAAAGAAGAACTTTGAAAAGTAAAAACATGCAACAAAATAAATTGCAGAAAGGTTTAAAGTGCAGAAACTTTAAATGACAAGGCAAGTAATCAATACTTGAAAAATGTAAATTGCATTGATAATTGTCAAACGTTTACAGAAAATGGTACACAGATTCGTACATGTTCCATATTGCACTCATTTCGCTCGTTGACATGGGTACTTTGAGTTTATTAGGAATTTGCATGAGAATTGTGAACCCATTTCGCATATGAGAAACTAATATTTATAGACAAACTAGAATAACCGTCAAAACCTACATAACGTCTAACTAAACTCCACGTGTCTTCG
This sequence comes from Trifolium fragiferum, assembly GCA_954870985.1. Classification (NCBI taxonomy): domain Eukaryota; kingdom Viridiplantae; phylum Streptophyta; class Magnoliopsida; order Fabales; family Fabaceae; genus Trifolium; species Trifolium fragiferum. The sequence goes on along the minus strand of OX940790.1, from coordinate 40,348,195 downwards.
ACAATTTGAATTTCTTGGACACCTGGCGAGGCTTTCGAACGTTTTCCATTTTGAATATTTTGCTAAGTCCAGAGTATGTTTTCTCCGTGCTTCACAATACGTTATACAAGCAAACACACACACACACACACACACACACACACACACACACACACACATATATATACACACACATATATATATATATATATATATATATATACAATTTCGACAAACACAACATAGTGTCGAAGCATTCGAATATATAGTTATTTAAACAGGCTCCTGTCGAATTCGACAGCTTCTTTTAAACTAAAATGGCTTTCGACGTCGAAGGCCTTAATCTTCTCCTGATTTATTAATCAACCAATTTCCAAGAGAATATTAAAACACAATAATGTACATTAAATGAGAATCTATCATCTCACTCCAATTCATTAATGCCTGTCGAAAATACAGGCTAACAGGTTGATCAAGCAAAAATCGAAGTTATATCCAAATTACCACCACCAGTAAATGTAAAAGGGGTCAGGAGTTTCCTTGGACGTGCAGGATTTTATAGAAGATTCATTAAGGATTTTTCAAAGATATCAAAACCATTATGTAATCTTCTACAAAAAGACAATACGTTCACATTTACAAATGAGTGCCTTGAGTCTTTCAATACACTGAAAGAAAGGCTAGTAACGGCACCTATTATTGTTTCTCCAAACTGGAACTTGCACTTTGAATTGATGTGTGATGCGAGTGACTATGCAGTTGGAGCTGTCCTAGGACAAAGACATGACAAGTTCTTTCACACTATATATTATGCAAGTAAGGTGATGACAAAACAACAGTTAAACTATGCAACAACAGAAAATGAACTTTTAGCAGTGGTATTTGCCTGAGAAAAGTTTAGGTCATATCTAGTCGGTTCAAAGGTTGTAGTTTATACTGATCATGCTGCTTTAAAATATTTACTAACCAAAGAGGAATCAAAGCCTCGACTTTTGCGTTGGATTTTGTTGTTGCAGGAATTTGACTTGGAGATTTGAGACAAGAAAGGAGTCGAAAATGTCGCAGCTGACCATTTATCAAGACTCGAGAATTCTACTGTAACATTATTGATGAAGCGACCTGATGAAAAGCTGCTTGCAATTTCAAAAAGACCATGGTTTTCTAACATTGCCAACTTCAAAGCAGGAGGGATGGTGCCCAGAGGGTACACATGGCAGCAGAAGAAGAAACTTTTCCATGATGCCAAATCCTATTGGTGGGATGACCCTTACCTCTACAAGGAAGACATAGATGGAATTTTAAGGCGATGTGTGGCACATGACGAAGCTCGCCAAATCATGTGGCATTGCCATAGCTCAGGATATGGGGGACACAATGATGCTGGATGAACAAAGGCTAAAATCCTACAATGTGGATTATGGTGGCCAACTTTGTTCAACGACTGTGAAAGGTTTGTTAAGCATTGTGACAGATGCAAGAGAACAGGTAATATCTCAAAAAGAAATGAAATGCCACAAAAAAGGATTCTGGAAATAGAACATTTTGATTGTTGGGGCATCGATTTTATGGGACCTTTCCCAGAATCTGATAACAAGATGTATATCCTTGTATGTGTGGATTATGTAACTAAGTGGGTTGAAGCACATGCTTGCCATTCTAACGATGCTAAAACTGTTATTCAATTTTTGCAAAGAAATATTTTTTTAGGTTTGGAACTCCAAGAGTCTTGATTAGTGATGGAGGAACTCACTTCCTAAACAAATACTTGGAGAAGGTATTAGAACGATATGGAGTAAAGCACAAACTGTCAACTCCATACCATACCCAGACTTGTGGACAAGTGGAGGTATCTAACAAGCAACTCAAAAGCATTATGGAGAAAACTGTCATGACTTCCAGGAAGGATTGGGCAAGAAAGCTAGATGATGCTCTATGGGCATATCGAACAGCTTTTAAAATACGCTTAGGACTAACACCATACCACCTGGTTTATGGAAAAGCATGCCATTTGCCGGTAGAAAATGGAACATAAGGCACTATGGGCCACAAGAGAGTTGAATTTCGACCAAGAACTGGCAGGTAAAGCTCGCTTGACAAGGCTGCACGAGCTAGAAGAGATGCGGCTGAAAGCTTATGAAAATGCAGAAATTTACAAAGAGAAAACAAAGTGTTTTCATGACAAAAAGCTTCGCCATAGAGAATTTAAACCAGGACAGAAGGTCCTGGTGTTTCAATCAAGATTCAAGTTCACTGTTGGGAAGTTGAAATCCAAATGGACGGGACCGTATGAAGTAACGGGAGTATCTCCTTACGGGTCAGTGTAACTATTTGACAAAAGAACAGCAACAACCTTCCAAGTAAATGGACACAGGTTGAAGATCTATGAGGGAGAAGAAATACCAAACACAGAGGAAACTCTCTACCTCAAAGATGCATAAGCATTAAAACCGTCAGGCTCGAGACGTTAAACACGCGCTTAATGGGAGGCAACCCATCATTATAAAAACTCACAAAAATATTTTCTGTTATTTCTAATTTAATTTTCAGGATAAGGATCAAGCAGGAGGAGAAGAAAGAAGAATAAAAGACAAAGAAGGTGAAGAATCAGTAACATGACGTTCACGCCATTTCAGAATATTTCACTTTCAACCAAAAGGATCAGAACTCTTTCTCTTCAGATGCTACCCTCTTCCACTGCATTATTAGTATTTTATTTTCATTTTCAATAAATGAATTCTCGCTGTGTCATTTACTGACAACCTCATAAACTTATAAGAAAACTCATAGTTGTTGTTTGTTTATTATCTTGTGCATGATTCACTGTTATAAGCAAGTTGCGGCAACAGAATAATGAGTTATGATTTGAATTCCACACCTTTATACAAAGTATACCAAAGGTGATTGCTCATGGAAGCGTGGAAGTTCGAGAGACAACGAGACTAGTGACGAAGGTAATGCTCGCAAGATAAATGTCAACCTTCAGATACCTTAGCCAAGTGAGGATTTGAGCAAAAGATTTCCAAAAAGGTATTACCACTTTCTTTCGATCTACTATGAGAGTACCGTGTACTTGTTTATTTTCTAGAACTTGCTTCAATTCTCTGCTGACCGATTGGTTTAACTTATACACATGAGGCAATTGTTTGTTATAACCCAAAGCCTTTTTCAAGCCACCCTTATATTATTATATCCTTTGCTAGCCAATTTTGAGCCGTAAAAAGTAATATCCCTTTTCTTTTGGTGACAAACCACGTTATAAGCCTATAGACCAGAAAAACAAAAATTTTACCCTCTTTGGAGTTAGGTAGATAGTAATTCTCTGATCTTGGCAACAACATAAGTTTGGGGTTGCTCATGGAACTAGCAACATCTAAGTTTGGGGTGGGTATACAGAGAACTATCACTATACAAAAAGTAAAAATGTGAAAAAGAGACGGGAAAAACATCAAAAATGCCCTAAAAAAATAGTCTCTTAAAAAAAAATTGAAAAGAGCCAAAGGGAAAAGATAGTTATAGAAAAGAACCACACAAAGACACATCCGATTTGGATTCTCTAATACCAAAATCATAAAGGTACCCTAAGGAATAAGGTTGCGTAAACAAAAAGGAAACAAAAGTAGAACCTTAACTCCAATGTTTAGCCTACTTATCCCAAAAATGTCCTATCTTGACCCTAGCCACGTTATAACCCTTAAAGACCTCCAAATGTGTATTTGTTTAAACTTTGACCGGTCACTTAGAATTTTTGCAAGCCTATGGTAAAATGGCAGGTAACGCGATGATTGAGAGTTAACCCTTTCAAATTCGAGTGAAAAAGTGAGTGAGAGAAAATGTTGTACATGGACTCTTTGTGAACATTAGTCTATCTTGCTACTATTGACGTCTCTTGAACTAAAGCACCTAATGAGCATGATCTCGGAGGTAAAAAGATCAGCGGCACCTGTGCTGACAATAAAGGTTGTGAAAAATTCCTGTCATATATTTGTCATTTAATTGCTAACAATTTTTTTTGACAGCATGTTACTTGAGGACAAGCAACGATTTAAGTTTGGGGTTGTGATGACAGAAATTCATAGCATATTTTTAGTATAATTTTATTAGTTATTTGTATCACTTTTGACCAATTACAAGCAAAACACCTGAAGAATGAAGCTACTTGATCACGAAGACAAGCAATTCAAAAAAAAGTCCAAAAAAGCCAAAAAAATTGGAAAAAGCGCACCCATCGTACCACGATGGCCCTCATCGTGGCACGATGAAAGGGATTTGCTGCCCAAGATAGAATCAGATTTATTTTTAATGAAGATCTTAGCATCGTAGCACGATTGGATGTATCGTGCTACGATGGCTTTACTTAGTCGCTAAGTTGATGAAACACACCAGATCAGTTTTAATTATGGAAAGAATCTGGGCATCGCAACGCAACATGATGGGCCCATCGTGTCACGATGCCCTGCGACAGCTCATTTTGGAAACTATAAATAGAGCTTCATTTTTCTCATTTTATTCATTCAGAAAAGAGAGAACTACTACTCTCTGGAGGAAAAGGAAAGAAAGTTCTAAGGTTAGGTTTTCTTTTGTGTTTTCTTTTATTCTTGTAATTTAAGAATGCATTTAAGTAGCTAAACCCTCTAAGGGTTAGGTGAGGAGATGAACTCCTTAAGGAATGCTGGAACTATGTAATTTGGTTTTAAGTTTATGTAATTGTTTATTTAGTTTTAATTATTCTTTTGTCTATGTTTTAATTACGTAACCTAATTAAAGTACACAATTAGGGAACGCTCTTAGGATGGTGATATCTAGCAATGCACCTTAGGGCCAGGGTTATCACTGGCTGGCAACTAAACCTTAATAGGATTAGTGATATTTAATATTGTGCCTCAAGGTTAGGATTACCCAAGGGTCGGCAACTAACTTATAGGGTTAGTGATCTAGTATTGTGCCTCAAAACCGGTAGCCATCCAGACCAATTAGACAATAAGCTTAATTACACTAATAGTTAAAGGGTTAATGAACTAATGCAACCGAACCCAATTGACTACATATTTAGAATCTAAATAATTAGTATAGGAATGTGACAACATGTCCTACGTGAGGTGTCTAACTAATAATTAAGGTTCTTTATACTTGTAACTAGGGTAATCACCGTACGCGGTTATTACTAATTAAATTAGTTCACCAATAACTTAAAAAGGATTAGACAATTATATAGCTCAAGTTACTCAGCAAGACTTAGGGAGGGATTCGACGCACTTATCCTACCTTTTCTCATCTGAAGCATTTAAACTTTATTTTCGTAAACAGTAAAATCAACTCTAAAATCAAAGCGGAGGCAATCTCAAACACTTCTATAGCAACTCTAGTAACCGAGACGTTGTCCCTGTGGATACGAACTCATCCTAGGCACCTAGGGTGTGGATTATTACTAGACGACAGACTGGTACACTTGCCAGACCGTAGTCACTTGCAAACCAAGAAAGTAAGTTAATTCACCCACCAAACTCATCTCAAACTCTGACTGCATCTGAGAAATGAAATGTTGGACCATCTGATTCGACATCCCACCAAACACTATGTCATCAACTTTCCTTCATTTTCTTTCGGCTTAAATATCATTTTAGTCCTTGTAAGTTCGCAATTTTTTGGTTTTAGTCCCTGTATATTTTTTTGTTGCAAATTAGTCCCTGTATGTTCAAATCTTTTGGTTTTAGTCCTTTAAAATCAAAATCCGTAGGAATATCCGCAGGAAACGAACAATTTTTTTTGCAGATTTTCCTGCGGATTTTAGCTTTAAGAACTAAAATCAAAATGATTTGCACATACAGGGACTAATTTGCAACAAAAAAAGATACAGGGACTAAAACCAAAAAATCGCGAACTTACAAGGACTAAAATGATGTTTAAGCCTTTTCTTTCACAAACAAAGTTTTGTCAGATCCTCCCTTCCTATAACCATGATTTACCAAGAACTGAGTAAGTCTCTCATACCAAGCCCTGGGGGCTTGCTTCAGTCCATATAAGGCCTTTTTCAACCTGTACACATGGTCAGGAAATTTAGTCTCTACAAACCCTTTAGGTTGTTCCACATACACCTCTTCCTGTAAATAACCATTAAGAAAAGCACTTTTGACATCCATTTGGTACAGCTTGAATTTTAGGATGCATGCAACTCCTAACAGTAACCTGACAGCTTCTAGCTTAGCTACAGGTGCAAAAGTTTCATCAAAATCAAGGCCTTCCACCTGAGTGTATCCTTGAGCAACTAATATGGCTTTGTTTCTAGTTACAACTCCTTTTTCATCAGACTTGTTTTTGTAGACCCATTTAGTGCCAATAACATTGACTCCACTTGGTCTAGGTACAAAGTCCCAGACTTCACTTCTTTTAAACTGATTCAGCTCTTCTTGCATGGCTTCAATCCAGCATTCATCCTTAAGAGCCTCTTTGACATTTTTTGGTTCAATCAATGAAACAAAGCAAGAATTACTAATTACCTCATTGGTTCTTCTAGTAGTGATTCCTTTCTGAGGATCATCTATGATGAGTTCCTGTGGATGATTTTTCTGAACTCTAACAGAGGGTCCTTTGTTAGCTGTTGTAGGATTCACTTCCACATCATCTACTTGAATTTCTGTCCTGACTTCATGTTGTACTTCAGGGGCTGGCGATGTTCCAACATCTGGTTCCTTGTTAGTATCCAAATCATCAATCACAACATTTATGGATTCCATCATAGCCTTGATTTTGGAGTTGTAGACTTTGTAAGCTCTACTGTTGGTAGAGTAACCAAGAAATATTCCTTCATCACTTTTAGGATCCATCTTCCTCCTTTGATCTCTGTCAACTAGAATGTAACACTTGCTACCAAACACATGAAAGTATTTCACAGTAGGTTTTCTGTTCTTCCAGAGTTCATAAATAGTACAATTAGTCCGTTTTCTCATGGTCACTCTATTATGAACATAGCAAGCAGTATTCATGGCTTCAGCCCAAAAATGATAAGGCAGTTTCTTGGCATGAAGCATTGCTCTTGCTGATTCTTGCAGTGTTCTATTCTTCCTTTCAACCACTCCATTTTGTTGGGGAGTAATTGGTGAGGAGAATTCATGTTTGATCCCTTCAGCTTCACAGAACTCAGAGAACTTAGCATTCTCAAATTCTCTTCCATGGTCACTCCTGATCCTCACAATAGAGGAGTCCTTCTCTCTTTGAGGTTGTAAGCAGAGAAGCTTGAGAGCTTCAAAACTGTCTGATTTTTCTCTGATAAAATCCACCCAAGTGAATCTGGAGAAATCATCAACCACTACCAAGGCATACCTTCTTCCTCCTAGGCTTTCTACCTGCATTGGCCCCATGAGATCAATCTGAAGAAGTTCTAGAGCTTTAGATGTTACCTGATGTTCCAACCTTTGATGGGACATTCGTGTTTGCCTCCCAATTTGACACTCACCACAAATTCTTCCTTCTTCAATGTTGAGCTTAGGCAAATCCCTTATGGCTCCAGTAGAAATAGCTTTCTTCATTCCTCTCAGATGTAAGTGACCCATCTTTTGATGCCACAGTCTCACTTCCTCTTCCTTACTAATCATACAAGAAGACAAGTTCATTTTTTCATCAGAGACCCAAGGATAGCAGTTATCCCTTGATCTTCTTTCTTCCATCAGTACACTCCCATCTTTATTGACAACTTCACACTTGGAATCAGTAAAGTTAACTTTCATTCCATGATCACACAGTTGACTTATGCTGATTAGATTGGCAGTTAGTCATTTCACAAGAAGAACATTGTCAAGTCTTGGTAAACCTTTCTTAGCCAGTTTCCCAATACCAACAATTTCACCCTTAGCTCCATCACCAAAGGTTACATAACTAGTTGCATAAGATTTGATTTCATCAAGATACCCATCTTCACCAGTCATGTGTCTTGAGCAACCACTGTCAAAGTACCAACAATTTCTAGAGGATGCTCTCAAGGCAATGTGTGCAATCTGAGTTGTTTCTTTCTTTTGCTCAGTCTTTGGCTTCCACTCTCTTTCAGGCTGTTGTATGGGAGCCTTAACCTGCTCAACTGTCTTGTGATGATACCACCGAGGATATCCATATAACTTGAAGCAATAAGGCCTTATATGTCCCTTCTTCCCACAGTGATGGCACACCCATCTTCTAGGTCTTCTATTTGAGCTAGACCCATGATGTTGAATAGGACGTTTCAACATCTGCTTTCCAGATGTAGGATCATACTCACACTCAGCAGGTATTAATTTGTCTGTCTTTTTGTGCTGTTTATTGTTCATCTTTCTATAGTCAAAACCTATCCCAACACCTTTATTTTGATCTTGTGCTTCCAGAATTTCTTCAAGGACAGTAGTACTAGTGTTCAGTATTCTAAGCTGCTTCATAGTGTTGTCCAGCTGAGAATTCGGTTGGGTTACTTCATCAGTCAGTTCAGCTATCTTCTTTAGTCCTTCATCTCTCTCAATGATGAGTTGACTGATTATCTTCTTTTGCTTGTGCAGAACTTTGTTGATCTCCAAGTCCTTCTCATATAGATCCTTATAGGATGCAAGCAAGTCATCATAAGATATGCCTTCATCAACTGATTCAACATCTGAGACACATACTCCAGTCAAGGTAGTTACACATTTTGCTGATTCATTTTCTTCCTCAGAGTCATCTTCATCAGACCAAGTGACAGTCAGACTCTTTTTCTGTTTCTTTAGAAATGTAGCATATTCAGTCCTGATGTGACCAAATCCTTCACATTCATGACATTGCACACCTTTAGTTTGAGCTGGTTTCTCATCACTCTTACCCTTTTTGGACTTATCAGCTTGAGTGTTGATGTTGAATCGAATGTTCTGCCCATTTGGTTTTTGTTTCCAGGCTTGTCTGAGTTTTCTTCCAACCATGGCAAGATCTTCTGTGAACCCATCATCCTCTTCCATATCATCATGAGACTCACAATCATCAGTGTTAGAAGCAAAGGCTATGCTTTTATTCTTCTTGTCACCTCTTTCATTTATTGCTAGCTCAAAAGTTTCAAGAGAGTCAATCAACTTATCAACCTTCATGGTGTTGATGTTTTGTGCTTCCTCTATTGCAGTTACCTTCATGTCGAACCTTTTAGGTAAAGACCTGAGAATCTTCCTAACAAGCTTAGCATCACTCATTTTCTCCCCAAGAACATCAAAGGAGTTGGCAATATCCAAGATGTTCATGTAGAAGTCATTAACACTTTCATCGTCTTTCATCTTCAAACTTTCAAATTTTGTAGTAAGTAACTGAAGTCTAGACATCTTTACCTTGGAGGTTCCCTCATGAACAGTTTCTAAGATATCCCAGGCTTCTTTTGCAATAACACACTTTTTGATCAATCGAAACATGCTCCTATCCACGCCATTGAACAATGCATTTATAGCCTTCGAGTTGTAAGTGGATAAATCCTGTTCTTCCTTGGACCATTCAAGTTCAGGTCTCAGCACGCTCATCATGTTACCATCTTTGTCTGTAACCACTGGATGTTCCTAGCCTGACAAAATGGCTCTCCAAACCTGAGCATCAATGGATTTGAGGAAAGCAGCCATGCATGATTTCCAATAGTCATAGTTTGTACCATCTAGAAGAGGTGGTCTGTTGACGAACCCTCCTTCTTTTTCCATTGTACCAGAAGATATCTTCCCTGAATCTCACCCTAGAAACAGGCAGGGTGCCTGCTTGATGCCAATTGAAATTTCGGCACGCAGGAATGGAATGTTCTATGCAATGTTCCAACACTTGAAATGTTGAATGAGATGTTTGAACATTCACAAATACTTAAATGACGTGACAAGTAATATATGAGCAACAAATAAAAGACACACGATATTGTTAACCCAGTTCAGAGCACAACAGCCACCTACTCTGGGGGATATCAATCAAGGAGTGAAATCCACTATAATAGCCCTAGTCCTAAGCTCTCAGCAAACCTCCTGTTTACATTTATGACCTAGCAACTACCCGTGTAATTTCGACCTAGGAACTCCTAAGCTTGAGATCTCATCTCACCTCCTACCTAATCACACAACCAGTGATTACAAGATTATCAAGATTACAAAGATTGAGAACACTCTCTAAAACAAACTAACTCCGTACTTCAAAGCTTAGGAGTAGTTCACACAAGTACAACAACCTATGTCCTAGACTTGCATTAAATGAATGCAAGGTAGGCTCACAAAAGTTCTAACACCAGAAAACCCTAATGCAGCACACTTGCAGCAATACACAATAATACACACACATAATTCAATTAGGGTTTACAAAGAAGCTTATATACTAGAGGACTTCATGGGCTTCTTCAGGACTTGTGCTTCAAATTAACTTGCACATTTCCAACTCGTGTCCATGTGTAGAATCAAAGGTTTCCAAAAACTATACTAGAGACATTTTTGGAAATAAACGCGTAAGAATATTCTGATCAAGCATGCGTAATCAAAGCATGGAATAAAGGCGAGGATTCCATATATAGAAGACGGCGCATTAATGAGACGCGCTTACACAAAACTTGAATGCGTATCCGGATGTTGAAACATTGTATCAAACATTGTCACACAAAATTGTTTTACCAAAAAGAGCCAATCATCAAAACAATAACACATGGGATAAAAGAATAGGTGCTACCTAGTAGTAAATCAACAACTTAATGAATAATTACTTACAATGTAATCTTTGAGTTTATCCTCGAGTATATAAATTCTTCTTTATCTCTTTTTACTTATTTTAAAGTACTTATTTGATCTAAATTTTGACAATTAAAAAATTAACTTCTGTACATACTATTTGAAATTTAAGACTAAACTTAAAGTAGTAGATATTACCATTTTTGCTGCAGAAAAAAGGTGGATCCTACTCCTTTGGTTCATTGATCTATTTTCTTCCATTCCCAAATATGCTGAACAAATCAAAGCAACGGATTTACATAAAGCTTAACAGTACATTAAACTTTTGCTAGATTTGAAATAAAACATATTTACTTCTTTTATAGTAAGGTAAAATTCGTTCTTCATGAATAATAAAACAGTATAAAAATTAAGTATATGCAAGAAAAATTGTATTAACCTCTTTGTATTATAATTCTTCATATAAGATTGTAATACAAATTCATTGAAAATTGTCCTAATCTATGTCAATTCCTTCTTCTGAAAGGGTTAGAACAAATTCAAATGCGAAATAATATCAGAGAAAACTTCTTCTTTGCAAGGAATCGTGAGACCACCCTTTGGATGGTCATATCCGAATTGTTCCTCAGCTTGATTCAACAATTCTTGAAACGATGGTTGACTCAAGTATGATATAGGAATCACAAACCGCTTCATTTTGTCTCCAACATATACTGCAAGATATCCCTTTGGCACATCCACGCCTTTTGAAGAAGTTTGGTTTGCAGTCCTTTTGATGATACCAGGTAAACGAAAACCCATTCTTGTATGTATTGTTAAAAGAAGATATTAGTCTAAAATTTGTAGACTTGTGTATAAGATGAATGTTTCTTAATTTCAAATGCTTTGTGTTGTGAATGATTTTGTGTTGATTCTAAATGCTTGCAGTCATGAATATATATAGATGAAAGGATATGTACCAAACAGTCGGCAACTTGAATAATCAATGAAGGAGGACCATAAGATTTGAGCCATTGGGAGCCATAGAACCTAAGGGAGACAATGACATATAATCGCATGGTGTTGCCTCAGAGGACTGTCTAAAGATAATGCAAGTCCCTCCTCCTTAAGCGGAAAACAAAATATGTATTGTTTTTATCAAAGAAATATATAAAATCGACTCGCTTGAAATAATCAAAGCGTATAATCGCAAACATGTAGAATGGTGTATGTCTGATCTCTAGTTATCCATTGCATTACCAGCTGGACATCAACATTATCAAAATGAAGAAACATGTCTAATGCATGTTTACAAAATTATGAAGAAATAATTAGATCAACTCACATGGTATTGTTTCAAGGTTGTCTAATTATATCAAATAATAGCTCACAACACAACCACACAATTCAGCAAGAAATTTTTTCCACATAGACCCTTATATCTATCTATTTATATAAACTCATTTTGACATTCTCAAGCAGAAATACAAATTCAAAATTCTCAAGTCACTCACAAATACAAATTCAAAATTTCTTTGTTTCATACACAAGCTGTTGTATTCATCGATAGTGTATAGCAACTCATAATAAAAATATGGGATTCCGGTTAGCTGGTATCAGAAGATCATCTTCCAAGGCTTTGGATGAAGTCCCAAAAGGCTACCTTGCGGTTTATGTTGGAGGGAAAATGAAGCGGTTTATGATTCCAATTTCATTATTGAATGAACCTTCATTTCAAGAATTGTTAACCGAATCAGAAAAAGAATTTGGATATGAACATACAATGGGCGGTCTCACAATTCCTTGCAGTGAAGATGCCTTCGTAGAACTCACTTCTTGCTTCAATGTTAAATAAGTCTCACTAAAGTAGAAATTAGTTAGGTTAGTTAGTTGAGACAAATTGTACAGCTGACAAAGTTACTTTCATTCTTTTCTAAGTGGAAAAGCCATCCAACTGAGACAGTTATGAACTGAGATATTTGACTTTTTAGTCAAATTTGAATGAATTTCTTTATACAAAAGTTACCTATATATAAACAGAATTCTTTTTGCATATTCTCTAGTTTTTCTTTATTTGATTATTGTTTACAAAATCTGATACTATTCTGCCATTATTGTTGTCGGATAAGCCGGTAATTAAACAATGACAAATTAAGGTTAACAGAAATTTATGAAAACATAGTTCTCATTGAATGATTCCTAATTCCTATTAGGTAGTTATTTTTGTTCGTTGACAACAGTTGATTCTTCATTTCTGAGTCAAGTAGCAGATAACTTAAACCAATAGCCAATTCACTGGTTCATTGATCTATTTCCACTCATTTCCTATTGTCTTTAGCAAATAACTGTTGGATATGCCTTAAAATCTCGGTAACAAGAAGTCAAAAAATCCTGAAGAAATCGGTCAGCTGCGCCGCGCGCAGGATAGGTGGCGCTGCGCGCCAGGAAGCCGCTGGAAAGTGTGGTTTGGTTCTGTTGATTGCGCCGGGCGCGGGTGTCTTGGCGCCGGGCGCGGGCACGAGTTGTTTTGGAGATTTTTGTGGAAAATATATTTTCTTGGTGGATATTCTGACTTAGATTTATTTTGTTTTAAAATAGATTGTGTTTGTTTTTAAATAGGATATATTTAAAAACAATATGAGATTTTTTTTTATTTTAGAAGATTATCTTTTAAAATAAGTAGGCATATATTTTTCTATAAATAGGGATTGTCTTATTCATAGAAAAATTGAGGAGAGAAAAGAGAGTGACAAGATGTAGAGAGTTGGGGTTTGCCACCACAAAAGGCTAGGGTTTTGAATCCTAGAGCAAACTATTCTTGGGAACTTCTTGTGGGACACTTTGGGTAGACTAGGTCAAATTGAGTCTCTTGGCCACGGGAAGAGATTCGGATTTTGGGTAGAATTAGGGTTGCTAATTCCTTGTACATCATAGTAGAACGGAAGGGCTGCTCCCTCCCCCAGATTAGGTTCATTAACACCGAACTGGGTAAACAAATGGATTGTGTGTTCTTTATCTTCTTGCCGTGTTAATTGTTTGAATTATTGCATCATCGTCTCTATCCCGTCCTTATTATTTGGTTGCTTGTTACGCTTGCCCCACACATCAAGTTTCTTATTGGTGTGAGTTTTGTCGAATTCACAACAATAACCAATAAAGAAACTCTCTTATTTGAAACTCTTAGTGTTGAAGTTAATTATTTCATTGAATAACACAGCCTCATTCTACAATTTAGATATGCCTCAGTTTCCAAAATTCATTATCAAGTTGTATTTTTCAGATTTCAGTGCTAGTTAGCTGTGCTGAAGGTCAATGAAATTTTCTCTACAATTTAAAATGGAATCATTGTATTTTCTAATTAGCCATCAGTTGCCAAAATAGAGGGAGAAAAGATATATTAAATCTAATCTAAGTACTTCAAGAAACCAAAATTTCATTATTTATAAGTAACTTGTGTGACAGTCTCTCCTGATATGTTGATTTCTCTTGCTTTGGTCATTAGAAGACAAATAGTCACTAATACAATAATTATAATATCTTATTTGCATCTTAAACCATCATTCTTTTTTACCATAACTCTCAAGTCTCAAAGTTAACATACATAAGAGAAAATTTTGAATTGTGTGAATCTTGTGCCTTGAACCAACACAAAAAAGAGGATGAAACAAAACATTGAAATATTTGATTGGGAACTAAACCAGGAAGAATTAGACAAAATAAATCAGATTCCTCAATGCAGACTGCTAATTAAAGGCAGAAATGTTTGTATCTGATAATGGACCCTAAAAATCCTTGGAAGAGCTGTGGGATGGCGATGTTTGAGAAAGTCTTGTTTAAATAATCAAGCTGTATCATTTTAAGTAGTAAAATCAGTAAATTGCCCTATATTATTCTCAAGGATTGTGGGTCGAGAATCAACTCATGAATGAAATTACTATTTGAAAGGCTAAGAAGATTGATTTATAAGAGGTTTTTAAATGAAACATATTTGCTTCTTCATAGTGAGGTAAAATTTGGTCTTAATGAAATATATATTGAACAGGGAAAAGATTGAGTATATGCAAGAAAAATATCTCTTTGCATTATAATTCTGGATACAATTTTGTAATACAAATTCATTGAAAATTTTCCTAATCAAGTCATAATCTCTCTGTACATAACCATATTACTCGGTATTTTTTTGTTTCACCGACAAAAGGTAGACTACAAAGAAAAATTAGTAAGTGTCTTATGTACAAATTTATCTCAAATAATCTGTCAGTTCCTTCTTCTGAAGGGGTTAGCACATATTCAGATGGGAAGTAATATCTGAGAAAACTTCTTCACTGCAAGGAATTGTGAGACCACCCCTTGGATGGTCATATCCGAATTGTTCCTCGGCTTGATTCAACAATTCTTGAAACAATGGTTGGTTCAAGTATGATATTGGGATCACAAACCGCTTCATTTTGTCTCCAACATATACTGCAAGATATCCCTTTGGCACATCCACGCCTTTTGAAGATGTTTGGTTTGCAGCCCTTTTAATTATACCAGGTAAACGAAAACCCATTCTAGTATGTGTTGTTAAAAGAAGATATTGGTCTAAAAATGGTAGACTTGTGTATAAGATGAATGTTTCTGAATTTCAAATGCTTTGTGTTGTGAATGATGTTGTCTTGATTCTAAATGTTCGCAGTCATGAATATATATAGATGAAAGGATATGTACTAAACAGTCGGCAACTTGAATTCTCAATGAAGGAGGACCATAAGATTTGAGCCATTGGGAGCCATAGAACCTAAGGGAGACATTGGCATATAATAGATCACATGGTGTTGTCTTAGAGGACTGTCTAAAGGGTCAACATCAAATGTTGTATATAATATATAAAATTGATCCACTTGAAATAAATATATTGTATAATCACAAACATGTATTGTAGAGTGGTGTTTGTATGATCTCTATCTAGTTATCAGTTGTCTCACAGTATATGAAGCAAATAATTACTTACCAGCTGGACATCATCAAAATGAAGAAACATGTCTAAGATATGTTTCCAAAATTATGAAGAAATATTAGGTTGCACTTGTATTAGTGTTGAAAAGTCTCTTTCTAAAGGGCACAACTATGGTGGCATGAGTTTTCAAGTATGAAGTAATCCTTGATATCCTTAAACTACACAAAACCAAAACAGCTTGAAGGCAAAAAAAGACATGTGTCAAGCTCACATGCACCTAGAGCAAAATCCTAGGTGGACAAGAAGCCAAAAACTTTACTTCAATTGGGAAATCTTTTGAAATTCTTCTTTCCTTCTCCTCTGATGCAAACTTGGGCCAAATTCATTAAGCCCATTACAACCCGCCCCAGCTTAATACAAGCAAATAGAATAAACAAAAACAAAATGTCACGTGAGGTTGAATTTGAAAATCAAACCTCTCCCCAACTTGCATGGCATCACTTCTGTCCCTTTCTTCCTAACTTTCAAAAACATCCATTTTGATGAAATTTCATATTCTTTGTTTCTATGTAATTCTGCACACATGATTTTGGTTGGAATCAATCAATTTCAAATTTCAAATTCTCCCTCTCTTCAATATCAAAACTCACTTTCTTTCTCATGGATTTTAGTTCTTCCCTCTCCAGCTCTCGTCCTCTCCGATATATCTTCACCACCATCTTGGCTGCCATCACTTTCTTTCTCATTTATTTCAATATATGATTTTTATTTGGAATGTTTAATTTTTTGTCTAGGGTTTCGAGGGTCTCCTGAGAGAAACCTCGAGAAGCAGAAGAACGTTGGCAAAGGTAATCTATTTCTCTCTCGCCGACAATTTCTAAAATGAAATGAAATTTTGAAATTAGGGTTTCATGCTTTTGATTTCATTAACAAATTCGTATTAGATTTTTTTTTGTGATTAATTTTGGCTGGTGGTGTTAGATCCGGTGGTGTAAATGTTGATTTGAACTTTTTTTGTTGGTATTTGCAGGAAGCCAACTTGAAACAAACAAAAAAGCTATGTCGATCCAGGTATATATATACATATATATCCGTAATTTATTTAGTCTTTTTGCTTTGTAGTTCTTGATAAAAAAAATTTTCTCTTTCGATTTCAATTTTTATTTCTAAGTTTTGCAGTTATCTCTCATATTTTCTTACTTTGAGGTTCTCCTCTAGGTTTCATTGTTGCTGTGAAGAGAAATGAGATTTAAAGGTATATTTTCATAGCTATAGCTATTTACTATATTTCTTCAATTTCTTGAATGTACATGTTCATTTCTAGATATCATTTTTCTCTTCAATTGTTTGTGTTGTTTTGTGGATATAGTTTTTTTATTTATTTAAATTTAAATATTGTTGCTTATTTATGTTGTTCTTGGTATGAGAGATTGAAAAATTCTTGACTACATATATGACATTTTATATAACTGACTTGATTTGATCTATTCTCATCAAGTGTAGTAATTTGTATAAGAAGTACTATTAGTGATGACTCAAGTGTTGTAACTACATTTCTGCTTCTCTCATCTCTTTCAAAATATAACCTCATTCCTGCATTTAAATGTGCGTGTTTATTCATATTTCAATTTCACATGTTTGTTTCTGATTATTTTACTGATATTTTGCATTGTTTTCAATTTTTCTTTTTGTGTAGCAGCAAACCTTTGTGGATTTGGGACAATTGACAAAGAAGGTAAAAGCTTTGCAGTGTGGATATGATCAGTTTTTTAATCAATTTAGATATGCAGTGTACATGTGTTTGCAGTGTACATATGGTTTCCCTCTTCATTCAGATTCTCTCTATCTCCCCTATTTCTACATCTCTATTTTCATACTCTCTCTCTGATATTCTTCTTTCTCATATGTTTCTTCAACTTTTCACAAGTAGAAAGGTTTTAACTACCTTCATTTCATATTCTGATTATTTTTTTAATGTTATTGTTTGTTCAGGTTCACAAACTCAACGGCGACAAAGATCGATGAAGCAGAGCACAGGACTGCGGCGAAGGTACGCACTTCAGATCCATTTTCGTTTTTGGATTCCGGATTTATTTTCAATTCATTTTCAGATTCCAGATCTATTATGTTTTTGTTTAATCTTTTGATTTTTGTGTGCTTTGCTTAAGAGATCATAAAGTTAGTCTTTTTAGTATCTGAATCATAATGAGTCTTTCTTTATTGTTCTTCAAGTATGTAGAAATGGGTTGTCTTTGTTTCTGTGATCATAAAGTTAGTCTTTTTTGTATCTGAATCATAATGGGTTTTTCTTTATTGTTCTTCAAGTATGTGGAAATGGGGTGTTTTTGCTTCTATGATCATAAAGTTAGTCTTTTTATAATGTGAATTTAAATGGGTCTTTATTGTTCTTCAATTATGTGGAAATGGTGTGTTTATGTTTTTGTGTGTGTTGCTTCTGAGATCATAAAGATAGTCTTTTTACAATGTGAATTCAAATGGGTCTTTATTGTTCTTCAATTATATGGGAATGGGGTGTTTTTGTTTTTGTTTATTTTGCTTCTGAGATCATGAAATTGTTCTTTTCATAATGTGAATCCAAATGGGTCTTTATTGTTCTTCAAGTATGTAGAAATGGGCTGTTTTTATTTGTTTATTTTGCATCCAAGATCATAGATATTAGTCTCTTTACTTTCAATTATGCAGAAATGAGATTCCTATAAACTAAATATGCGCCAAAACATATATAGATTAAAATGTGATTTGAAAGAATTGTATTGTGTATGCTGTTTTGGTTTGTGGTGGTTTTTATATGGTTTTCTGTGAAGGCTATCAATCTCCATGACTAGACAATTTCTTTTACTCTTATAAGAATTGTATTGCAGTATTTTATATATATCATTTATGTTTGTTTTGGTAGGTAAGTTTGGATTGTTGGAAAATTTGAGTTCCTAATATTTCTCAAGTTACCCATATTGATAGAAACCTCTTTTTAATTTGATTTCAAATTAGCAACTAATATAAAATATCCTATCAATTGGTTGTGACCTATTTTACTTAAAAAATCACTTAAAGAGGTAATGGTCCTCCACATGCTCTAACATGAACGAAGTATACTAAATATTCAAGAGCATGAAAAATCTTTTTGCATTGATTTCTATAATAGTTTATTTGTATTTTATTTTTGTAGAAGATGCAGACAACATGTTCACTTTGAATTTTGAATTTAAAATCTTTGACAATAACGGAGAACATGTTTAGTTTAAATTGGTTGGAGTTAAGAAAATGAACATGCTTAGAGAAATGGGGTTTAAAGGTATATTTTCATAGCTATAGCTATTTATTTTATTTCAACAACTTCTTGAATGTACATGTTCATTTCTAGATTTCATTTTTGTCTTCAACTGTTTGTGTTGTTTTGTGGATAGTGTTTTTGTGATGGGATGGCTGGGATAACAGGTTTACTTCTTACTATTAGAGTGTCTTCCAATCCTATGACCTCGACAAGACTCCTATAATTTATTTAAGTGAGTTGAATGATATCCGCTTGTGGTCTTCTTTATGCAGATAATAATGCGAATGGAAGATTTTAAAGATTGGTTAATAAAGAATAACGAGTAAAGAGGCCTAAAATGATGTGGTACTTGCTTACGCATCTATCAAAGTCCCTCCATAACAAATATCCATTCCAAACATGCCTTATTCTGCCAGTTGTGCAAACTTTACCCACTTTGTGAAATTTGGTTTGTTGCATAAGAATGGTTCAAGTGAGTACTTCTTGCTTCCCTTATAGCAATTTTTTGTAAAAAAAGAGTTATTTAGTTTGATATATTGTTTTGCATATGCTATCCAGTTTAGAAAGAATATAAAGCTTATAGTTTGCCAAAGAAAATCATGCTCAATGAATGGAAGGCAAAGTATTTACGGGCAGAGATATGATATGTAAGAAAGTTAATTGTCATTTTAAAAACATGGGACAAAGAGAGCTATGAAGTTGCCAGATGCTGATCTTGCAGATCATTCATAACTGTCAAATTGTCATGTATTTGTCCAGAAACTTTGGAAAGGTAAAGGTCACAATACTTACCAAAATTTTTCTAGCTATTAAGTTTTCTACATGATTTATAAGGTGCATCAAAGTTATAAAGGGTTAATTGAATGTTTTGCCTGATTGATTAGAATGTTCTTTTACTTTGTATATTCTACTTTATGTTAGACTATACAATTATTCTATCCTAAGTAACTTCTCATTCATATTTCTTTGTTAAATGCCTTTTGGCTTTTCAATGTTCTGAATTTTCTTCAAATTAGATCATATCAATATTACTCATATGGTTGTTACGTGCTGTTTTTTATTTAGTGGCAAGAGATATTATCAAGTATTACTTTTTTTATAGCACAATTTTGATTTGGCTGAGGTGGTATGCACAAAAGATGCAGTGCATGTGTTATTTGAGATATTCTTATTAATTTTCCATAAGCCCGTCTTTAATGCTATCTTATATTCAAACATCTACTTTTATCCATAGAGATAGGAAAGTACAAGATCAGAGTTAATGCTATTGCAAGAGGCCTTCACCTAGAAGATGAATTCCCATTATCAGTGGGAAGGGAAAGGGCAGAGAAATTGGTGAAGGAGGCAGCACCACTTTAGAGATGGCTTGATGATAAGAATGATCTTGCTTCTACAGTCATCTATCTAATCAGTGATGGATCATGTTACATGACAGGAGCAACTATATATGTTGATGGAGCACAATCTATACCTAGGCCGATGATGTGTTCCTTTATGTGATTGTTTTCCAACAGCTGCCACTGTAAGGAACTTTTAGAGGGATGTTTGTTCATGCATCTGATTTATCACACTGTTAAAATTTGGATTTGGTAGCAATGTTTTGCTATGCAGATAGATGCGACACGGTTTATCACAATTCAAAATTTGGGGTTTGGTTCTAATGTTTGCCTATGCCCTTAGATATATAGAGTATATGTTAAGTTGCACCTTCTTAGTTTCGGTTGGTTTTCTGGTGATCTTTGATTTTAAATTTGAAATTATTAGGGTTCAAAAACAATGGATGGTTTTGGTTTGGTAAAATAATGGATGGTGGTTATTAAATTTTCAATGGTTCTTTTGGTAACAGGAGCTGGAGAAGAAGATAAAGAGGTTATTTGCAGGAGTTATTATACATGACAAAGAGCATAACACTTGCTTACGAGGTATTTTATTTTTGTTTATTTTCTTTATGACTATATCTATAATCATTATTGAAATCAATTGAATTTTTGCTTAATTTCAAATTTCAAATCTAACTTTTGTTGTTATCTAACATGGTTTGATGAATGACATTTCTCATGAACCTACCATAGAAGATAAATAAAGCCTTGGGATATTAGTTTTCATAGTATCTTCAATAGGGACAGAGAAGTTATGAATACAAAAGTTTCTTTATTGTTAATGAGTTGCTCATTGTTGTTATAACTGGGGACTCATTGTTAACAAGAGTTTCTTTAATACTCTTATGTCAAGGGACTCGCTATAAAGTTGATATTGTTTAATTGTGATATTGACCCTTTATTGCTCCTTCTCATGTTATTTTATACTTATTTTTTATGGACTTCCTTTAAATTTTATATGCATATTACTACATTTGGTAAATGTATTGTTCTATAAAGTATCCATGCACTTGACTGTCTTGGTTTCTTCATGTTAGTATCTATAAGTTAAAATATGTCATAAGTTGAGATCTGATAATTAAATTTGATGTTACAAGTTTATGTAATATTTGTGGATGTGTTATTATTATAGAGCAATACAAAATTGGTTTAACATAGACACATAAGTTGACAATTTAAAATTAACCTTTGCTTATATATATATATATATATATATATATATATATATATATATATATATATATATATATATCTCTTTATTGAAAAGAAACTAAATATGCTCTCACCACTCTTTCCACATCATTTTTTAATTATCAAAATTGAGATTCCTATCAATTATCAATGTTAAGGGGTTCCTTCTATCAACATAGACCAATTATTTGAAAGAAAAAAAATTTGCTTTGATCTTCTCTCCTATTATTGTAGATGGAGTCTACCTCATTTCTAACCTATGCAAGAATTGCTATTGGAATAGTGACTTAATGTATTGTTTATTAGTACTTATATTTTTTAGCTACAATTATGTAATGTAATTTAATATGCACCAATACTCACTTATGTAATGTAATTTAATATACTAGAGTTTTTTGTACTTATATTTTATACTTGGCAGTAAACAACAATATCATGACATGACATTACATTTTCTATTTTGGAAGAAAGTAATGATAACGAAGAAAGCAATGTTAATTCTCATTTTGTTTTCAATGAATTTTCTGTTTTACATTTTCTATGAATTTACTTTTGGAATTGCACACTATCCTTATTCGGACACAATTTACTTTTTACTATACATTGATTTTGTGAATCAATCTTCAATAAAATTTATTTTGGTTTTTTATTTTCTACTTTGCCTTTTAACTATGTTACGCAATATCATTGTGATTTATGTACTTTTGATAACTAAGCCTCCTAAAAATAGGGGGCTAAACGATAAACATTATAAGCAATATTTAATAAGCAATATCATTGTGATTAATGTTGTGTTTTAAATTTAGCTGCGTGTCTTTAAAATTCATCCGAATTATATTTTAATATTTTATATGTAACGATAATTTATCTTATAATAAATGTTAATTACGATATGCTTATATAACTAAATCATTGTGTCAAAAAAAAAAAAAACTAAATCATATAATTTAGGGTTAATAGGTCTTTACCCCCTGCTAAGTGGGCGTGTTTTGCGTTTCCCCCCTGCTAAAAATTTCTTGAACAATGCCCCCTTGCAAAGTTTTTTTTTTGGTTTTCCCCCTTGAGTGCACTTTTTACATCGATTATTTTGTTCAACCGATTTAAAAAGTTATGTTTTTTAAATCGGTTATATTGTTCAACCGATTTAAAAAGTTCAAATTTCTTGCATCCAAGAGAGGAAAAGGGGGGAAACCAAAAAAAAAAATTTACAAGTGGGCATTCTTCAAGAAAATTTTAGCAGGGGGTAACGCAAAACACGCTCACTTAGCAGGGGGGTAAAGACCTATTAACCCTATAATTTAATTTAAATGAATTTTTCCAGTGACGCCCCGTGCGGTGCACGGGTATGAATACTAGTAATTAGACAACCATGAAACAATACCATGTGACATTTCATATCTTTAGCAATTAATAATTCAATTCAGCAAGAAATTGATTCCACAAAGACTCCCATATCTATCTATATAAACTCATTATGGCATTCTCAAGCAGAAACACAAGTCACTCACAAATACAAATTCAAATATTTATTTCTTTCATACACAAGCTGTTGTTGTATTCATCATTAGTGTGTATAGCAAGCAAGTCATAATAAAAACATGGGATTCCGGTTACCTGGTATAAGAAGATCATCTTCCAAGACTGAGGATGAAGTCCCAAAAGGATATCTTGCAGTTTATGTCGGAGATAAAATGAAGCGGTTTATGATTCCAATTTCATTATTGAATGAACCTTCATTTCAAGAATTGATAACCGAATCAGAAAAAGAATTACTTAATGAATAATTACTTACAATGTAATCTTTGAGTTTATCCTCGAGTATATAAATTCTTCTTTATCTCTTTTTACTTATTTTAAAGTACTTATTTGATCTAAATTTTGAGCATGTTTGGCCTCATTTATTTTCTACTTTACTATTTCTTTTAAGTGAAAGTAGGGCCAAACATGATTTGCATAAAGTTCTAAAATTAAAAAGTGTCTTTTTTATAATGAAGAAAAAACTATATAAGTGACTTGAAAAAAAAATGTGAAAACCAACTTTATTTTAACTTATACGGAGGTTTCATTCTACAAGTCCTGCCATCGATTCCCGTGTGTGGCAATTTATATTTTATTTTATTTTCCTAACACAGTTCCCGCTTTATTTTTATTTTAGGCAGCAGTTCCCGCTAAAATTGATTACTCTATTTACAGTGTTTTCATTGCTATATATATATTATAATAATTCATTCCTTACACCACATGCCAAAACCCTCACGCCGCCTGTCATTCTTGCAGAGTTAGCAGGTATGAATTTTTCTTTTCATTTGTTTGATTCATATCACTTTATTATTTTTTGTCCTTTGTGGTTTAGTTTTATTTTTTTTACTTTATGCCATTTATATATACATGCATTTTTTTTTTTTGGAAATGCAAAGAGATATGAATAAATTAAAAATAGTTATAAAATATGCCTAGATCAGCAAGTAGAACAAATACCAACGAAATTTCTGAAATATAATGATACATGCCTCACATATAAAATCAATAGCCTTAATTTTTAAGCAACAAACTCCCTAATGAATAGCACAAAATTGAAAAGAACAACCATATACAAAACCGAAACAGAAACCCAACCCACCTAATTTTTTTTTAGTTATATTTTATTTATTATTTGAAGATAAAGACATAGGCAACAAAAAATATTGATAGGGTAGTTTAAACAATAGATTGCAAAATATTAATTTGCTTGTAATTATTTATGATTTTTAAAATATATACAGTTATGGCTACTAAAGAAAGTCAACCATGTAAATCTGAAAATTTTGAAAAAGCAAAGTGGAACATTTCATTGGATACCAAAACGTTACTGGATCTTTGTATGGATGAAATTCGTAAATGTGGAAAGCCAAGAATTAGTTTTAAGCATAAAAAATGGGAAGAAATACTTGAAGAATTCAATAAACGTGCTAATAGGAAGTATAACCAAAAGCAGTTGAGAAATAGAATGGATAATTTGAGAATAGATTGGACCACTTGAAAACAATTAATTGGTAAAGAAATAGGTTTGGGATGGAATCACCGGACAGGAAATATTGATGCTGATCCTTCATGGTGGGATGCTAAGATAAGGGTGAGTATTATGAATATTTAATGTTTTATCACGTTAAAGTTGAGTTGGAGAATTTGATTTGCCTTAATATTGACTTTTTTTTATTGGTTATGCAGGAGAATGTAAAATATGCAAAATTTCGCTATCAAAGTTTAGAATTTTGTGATGAATTGGAATTCATATTCGGGGAGTCAGTGGCAAACAAGTCAATACCAATGGACACCGGCTTTGGGTATTCCATTTGAATCTAATATAAAAAAAACCACTACAAATGTGCCACAAGAAATTATTGAATCTGATGATAGTGGATATAATATTGATGATGACCTTATCCCTGTGGAAAATACTCAATCCAAAAAGAAAAGAAAGATTTCGTCAAATATGGGAGAAAAGGTGGCAAAGGGTCGGGCAAAGGTTGGGACGGCATCAACTATGAGAAAAACATTTGAGCGATTAGTTGAAGCGGCCGAAGATCATAATGAAGTTGAAAAGGCTGGAATTGTTGCCACATCTCATGTCCATGGCCAATACTCTATTCCAGATTGCGTTAAATTATTGAAAAGTGCAAAGGATGAGGGTTTTTTGAATAGTCAACTATTTAGTTATGCTTTGGAAATGCTTAAAGATGAACAAATTAGAGTCTTGCTAATATCCTTAAAAGAATCTAAGGATGATTTGGTAGAGTGGATTCTATACAAGTATGCTGATAAGAAATCATCCAATAACTAGCTTAAGCTTGTCATTCATGCTTTAGAAAGATCTTGCTTTATGATTTATCTTTTAGTACCTTTAGAAATTACTTTGTTATTTTATTTTGTGATACTTTTGTTGAGATTTTGGATTAATGTTTTTGCATTTGAGCTACTTTAATTTATATGTATTAACATTTGGTAATTTCATTGTTTTCAAATTATTTTCAGATGTCTTCTAATCAAATCAACGAGCATTCAAGAAAAGTTAAACAAAGAAAATGCATGTTTTATAAAATATGTTATGGGGCAGCAATAATTGCATATGACTATTATATGAAGTACCTATTGAAGCAAGGTAATAGATTTCTTTATTCTCATGGATGGATGTTTCTTAATTTCAAATGCTTTGTGTTGTGAATGATTTTGTGTTGATTCTAAATGCTTGCAGTCATGAATATATATAGATGAAAGGATATGTACCAAACAGTCGGCAACTTGAATAATCAATGAAGGAGGACCATAAGATTTGAGCCATTGGGAGCCATAGAACCTAAGGGAGACAATGACATATAATCGCATGGTGTTGCCTCAGAGGACTGTCTAAAGATAATGCAAGTCCCTCCTCCTTAAGCGGAAAACAAAATATGTATTGTTTTTATCAAAGAAATATATAAAATCGACTCGCTTGAAATAATCAAAGCGTATAATCGCAAACATGTAGAATGGTGTATGTCTGATCTCTAGTTATCCATTGCATTACCAGCTGGACATCAACATTATCAAAATGAAGAAACATGTCTAATGCATGTTTACAAAATTATGAAGAAATAATTAGATCAACTCACATGGTATTGTTTCAAGGTTGTCTAATTATATCAAATAATAGCTCACAACACAACCACACAATTCAGCAAGAAATTTTTTCCACATAGACCCTTATATCTATCTATTTATATAAACTCATTTTGACATTCTCAAGCAGAAATACAAATTCAAAATTCTCAAGTCACTCACAAATACAAATTCAAAATTTCTTTGTTTCATACACAAGCTGTTGTATTCATCGATAGTGTATAGCAACTCATAATAAAAATATGGGATTCCGGTTAGCTGGTATCAGAAGATCATCTTCCAAGGCTTTGGATGAAGTCCCAAAAGGCTACCTTGCGGTTTATGTTGGAGGGAAAATGAAGCGGTTTATGATTCCAATTTCATTATTGAATGAACCTTCATTTCAAGAATTGTTAACCGAATCAGAAAAAGAATTTGGATATGAACATACAATGGGCGGTCTCACAATTCCTTGCAGTGAAGATGCCTTCGTAGAACTCACTTCTTGCTTCAATGTTAAATAAGTCTCACTAAAGTAGAAATTAGTTAGGTTAGTTAGTTGAGACAAATTGTACAGCTGACAAAGTTACTTTCATTCTTTTCTAAGTGGAAAAGCCATCCAACTGAGACAGTTATGAACTGAGATATTTGACTTTTTAGTCAAATTTGAATGAATTTCTTTATACAAAAGTTACCTATATATAAACAGAATTCTTTTTGCATATTCTCTAGTTTTTCTTTATTTGATTATTGTTTACAAAATCTGATACTATTCTGCCATTATTGTTGTCGGATAAGCCGGTAATTAAACAATGACAAATTAAGGTTAACAAAGATTTATGAAAACATAGTTCTCACTGAATGATTCCTAAGTCCTATTAGCTAGTTCTTTTTGTTCGTTGACGACAGTTGATTCTTCATTTCGAAGTCAAGTAGCAGATAACTTAAACCAATAGCGAATCCACTGGTTCATTGATCTATTTCCACTCATTTCCTAATGTCTTATTTGAAACTCTTATTGATTCAAAAGCAGTATAGACTCCAGGGTTTTGAAGTAAAACTTAATTGCCTCTTTTATAATTAGGCTTTCCCAAACGAAAAATAATTTGCATTTGCACACAATCAAACATAATTCCACATTTCATTTGTTTATGCCAAATTCCAAATTATATTGTCCATTTTTATGCATAATAAGAGGATTTTGCTTTCATAAACACTGCAAAGGAAAAGTTATATTTTGTGAAGAATTGAAAAAGTTGAGGTTCAAATTCAACACATATCTTTGGTAGCACTACCAATTTTTAAGACATATAATCTATCGAGTTATATTTTCACAACCCAGTTTTCCTACTTCACCCCCTGAAATGACCATAGTACCTCTAAGTAACAAATGTCAATATTTTATACTTAAACTGAACTTCGGCATCCCCATAAATGAAAAAAATATCGAAAAAATAGTTCGCATTCTAGAAAGCAAACTGAGTTTGCTATCTAGATAGTGAATTTCTATTTTTCATGATTTTTTTTATTCATGGGGTACAGACGTTCAGTTTGAGTATTGATACTCGTTACTTAGAATGCAAATTGAAACATAGTTCGCTATTTAGAGATTGAACTGAAACACATTTCGCCACTTTACACTGTAACTAGTGAACCTTATAAAAATGTGGCCACTATCTTATATCCTATTTTAATTTGCCACCGGAGCAGTTGTGACATTATCGACCAATCACACACACACACACACATCGTAAAGACATTTATACTGTTACTTGGTTTGATATGACCAAGTTTACATTTATACTTACAATAGACATGTAACAAAACTACAAGAGTTGATCAGTTTGACCTAAAATAAAAAATTAGGTGAATGAATGGTTCACACTTTAATTTGTAAATTGTGTTTCATTCAAGGTTATTTGATGGAAGATAAGAAAAGGGCGTAGAGTACAAACAAATTTGAGTAAAAGTAACGTATTTCGATAATAATATGGACTAGATACATTACTTTTTCAATGTATCTAAAAACTTAAATTTTGCTTATATATATAGAACCGGAGGGTGTAAAACCCAAATCTGCCATTAGATATTCTTCAATTTTTCCACCTTCCAAAATCGTTTATATATGTGTCAAAAAACCTGGTCCCTTTTGTTTAATGATCCTTCTCTATTCTCTCCAAACTTCCTCTCAAATCTTTTAAGCGATTTGAATGCGTACGCAAATCATGGTCGCTTTTGTTTAATGATCCTTATTTCATGAATATATACAGGAACAATTTCTTATCAAAGGATTGTTCTTAGTATGGCGATACATGTCTGCTCGTAGGTTTGACAGAAGATGGTTATTATGAATACAACCCTTCAGCGAGTAGTATTTTACTTGAGTTGTATTCTCTCTCCGGTGAGAATTTTAAGAAAAGTGTCAAAAATAGATTGGCCCAAGCCATTTCCAGAGGACAAGGATTTATATATGTATGGGGATTCGGACTCGTCCATAGATGACGATGACGCTACTTTTAGAATCATGGATTTGACAAGTGTTAATGGCATTCTTTGTCTCAGTACTTTCCACCATGGCAGTTGGAAACTTATATTGTGGAGCCCAAATACTAATGAATTCAAAGTCATTCCACACAGTCATTTTGAGCCTTGTGGTGGGGAGAATGTTACTCCATTTTAACATCTAGTTGGTTATGATCGCATTAAAGATGACTATAAGGTGATTCGGTTCAATGATGATGATGATGATGATGACATTGAAGACTTTGATGACGATGACAACTATGATGCCCAACTTGATTCCTTATGGGAGATATATAGTCTAAGTAGTAACTGTTGGAGGGAAATGTATGTCAACATGCCTCTTTTTTCTCGCAATAGTACATGGATGGAATGTCTCATTGGTGGGATAAAAATTAAACACATACATATTTGGTGTCATTTGATTTCTGCAATGAATCTTTTACTACAACACCCATACCCTCTTATATAGATGATGATAGTTTTGAAGTCAACAGAGACTTGGTGATATTGAATGGATCTATTGCTTTCATCTTAAATTATAAAAAGGTGTCTACAATTCACATTTCAATTTTGGATGAAATTGGTGTAAAAGAATCATGGACTAAACTCTTCGTTGTTGGACCCTCACCTTACCTTAATTATCCAACTGCGGCGGCGAAGAAGGATAAGATATTGTTTAGAAGTAGAGGCAAGAAACGATTAGTCTGGTTGGATTTAAGTACCGGGATGATTGATAAGGTTGATCTTACAAAAAAAACATATAGTTATATATAATTTAATTTCTTCTCTGGTTTTTCTAGTATATGCCAAATTAAAAAATAATTGCATAATATGAATTTTGTTTTATCAGTTTTATATTGATGATTAACTCTCTATCTTTGTTATGATTAACTCTCTATCTTTGTTATGGATTTCATTTGATATGTCAACGAGTTGTATAAAAACCAACGTCTTACAAAACATCGTCAAAACCGTTAATTTTGATCCTTTTATTTAACTCATCAAATGATTTCCGATTGATGTTAAATTTTATAGAGATGATCTATATAGTAATAGCTTTGAATCCAACGGTGAATTTTGTAATGCGACTATCCGATAAAGAATTATCGAAGGTGTCATGTTACTAAGTTTGACACCTTGATGTCATTTGATCCTAACCCATATATATATGGGTCATTATGCTTAATTTTGTGCTTTCGTTTTTTCTTTTATTTATTTTGCTCTACTAGAAGTTAGTTTTGTTAGCATAAACACTGCAAAGGAAAATGTGCAATATAGTTTTGAATTTGTATTATATATGGCAAATAAGTCTACAATATTATTAATTTGTTCAAAAGTGTCCTAAACTAAATAGTAAGGTAAAATCCATTCTTCATGAATAATAAAACAAATATGACTCTTTGTATTATAATTCTTCATATAAATTTGTAATACAAATTCATTGAAATTGTCCTAATCTCTCTGTGCTAGTTAGTTGTGCTTCAATTTCCAGCCTCATATATTCTACAATTTAGATATGCCTCAATTTCCAAAATTCATTATCAAGTTGTATTTTTCAGATTTCAATGCTAGTTAGTTATGCTGAAGGTCAATGAAATTTTCTCTACAATTTAAAATTGTATCATTGTATTTTCTAATTAGCTATCAGTTGCCAAAATACAGGGAGAAAAGATATATTAAATCTAATCTAAGTACTTCAAGAAACCAAAATTTCTTTATTTATAAGTAACTTGTGTGAATCTAATCTAAGTCAATAGTCAATAATCAATAATACAATAATTATAATATCTTATTTGCATCTTAAACCATCATTCTTTTTTACCATAACTCTCTCAAGTCTCAAAGTTAACATACATCTAAGAAAATTTTGAATTGTGTGAATCTTGTGCCTTGAACCAACACAAAAAAGAGGATGAAACAAAACATTGAAATATTTGATTGGGAATTAAACCAGGAAGAATTAGACAAAATAAATCAGATTCCTCAATGCAGAATACAAAAGGCAGAAACATATCTGATAATGGACCCTACAAATCCTTGGAAGAGCTGTGGGATGGCGATGTTTGAGAAAAGTCTTGTTTAAATAATTGAGCTGTATCATTTTAAGTAGTAAAATCAGTAAATTACCGTATATTGTTCTCAAGGATTGTGTGTCGAGAATCAACTCATGAATGAAATTACTATTTGAAAGGCTAAGAAGATTGATTTATAAGAGGTTTTTAAATAAAACATATTTGCTTCTTCATAGTGAGGTAAAATTTGGTCTTAATGAAATATATATTGAACAGGAAAAAGATTGAGCATATGCAAGAAAAATATCTCTTTGCATTATAATTCTGGACACAATTTTGTAATACAAATTCATTGAAAATTTTCCTAATCAAGTCATAATCTCTCTGTACATAACCATATTACTCGGTATTTTTTTGTTTCACCGACAAAAGGTAGACTACAAAGAAAAATTAGTAAGTGTCTTATGTACAAATTTGCCTCAAATAATCTGTCAGTTCCTTCTAATGAAGGGGTTAGCACATATTCAGATGGGAAGTAATATCTGAGAAAACTTCTTCACTGCAAGGAATTGTGAGACCACCCCTTGGATGGTCATATCCGAATTGTTCCTCGGCTTGATTCAACAATTCTTGAAACAATGGTTGGTTCAAGTATGATATTGGGATCACAAACCGCTTCATTTTGTCTCCAACATATACTGCAAGATATCCCTTTGGCACATCCACGCCTTTTGAAGATGTTTGGTTTGTAGCCCTTTTGAT
The DNA here is from genome assembly GCA_954870985.1 of Trifolium fragiferum. Taxonomy (NCBI): domain Eukaryota; kingdom Viridiplantae; phylum Streptophyta; class Magnoliopsida; order Fabales; family Fabaceae; genus Trifolium; species Trifolium fragiferum. The sequence goes on along the minus strand of OX940790.1, from coordinate 40,316,870 downwards.
GATACCAGGTAAACGAAAACCCATTCTAGTATGTGTTGTTAAAAGAAGATATTGGTCTAAAAATGGTAGACTTGTGTATAAGATGAATGTTTCTTAATTTCAAATGCTTTGTGTTGTGAATGATTTTGTCTTGATTCTAAATGTTCGCAGTCATGAATATATATAGATGAAAGGATATGTACCAAACAGTCGGCAACTTGAATTCTCAATGAAGGAGGACCATAAGATTTGAGCCATTGGGAGCCATAGAACATTAGGGAGACATTGGCATATAATAGATCACATGGTGTTGTCTTAGAGGACTGTCTAAAGGGTCAACATCAAATGTTGTATATAATATATAAAATTGATCCACTTGAAATAAATATAATGTATAATTACAAACATGTATTGTAGAATGGTGTTTGTATGATCTCTATCTAGTTATCAGTTGTCTCACAGTATATGAAGCAAATAATTACTTACCAGCTGGACATCATCAAAATGAAGAAACATGTCTAAGATATGTTTCCAAAATTATGAAGAAATATTAGGTTGCACTTGTATTAGTGTTGAAAAGTCTCTTTCTAAAGGGCACAACTATGGTGGCATGAGTTTTCAAGTATGAAGTAATCCTTGATATAATTAGACAACCATGAAACAATACCATGTGACATTTCATATCTTCATCAAGTAATAATTCAATTCAGCAATAAATTGTTTCGACACAAAGACTCCCATATCTATCTATATAAACTCATTATGGCATTCTCAAGCAGAAACACAAGTCACTCACAAATACAAATTCAAATATTTCTTTCTTTCATACACAAGCTGTTGTTGTATTCATCATTAGTGTGTATAGCAAGCAAGTCATAATAAAAATATGGGATTCCGGTTACATGGTATCAGAAGATCATCTTCCAAGGCTGTGGATGAAGTCCCAAAAGGCTACCTTGCGGTTTATGTTGGAGAGAAAATGAAGCGGTTTATGATTCCAATTTCATTATTGAATGAACCTTCATTTCAAGAATTGTTAACCGAGTCAGAAAAAGAATTTGGATATGAACATCCAATGGGCGGTCTCACAATTCCTTGCAGTGAAGATACCTTTGTAGAACTCACTTCTCGCTTCAATGTTAAATAAGTCTCACTAAAGTAGAGTTACACACATATTAGTTAGGTTAGTTAGTTAGTTGATACAAATTGTACAACAGAGAAATTTACTTTCATTCTTTTCTAAGTGGAAAAGCCATCCAACTGAGACAGTTATGAACTGAGATATTTGACTTTTTGGTTAAATTTCAATGAATTTCTGTATACATCTTATTTTTGCTCGAAACATTATAAACAGAAACCTTCTTGCATTCTCTTCTCTTTATTTGATTATTGTTTATAACATCTGCTGCTATTCTGCCACTATTGTTGTCTGATAAGATTGTAATTAAACAATGACAAAGGTTAAAAGAAAACATAATGCTCACTGAATGATTTCTAATTCCTATTAGCTAGTTTTTTTTGTTCGTTGACGACAGTTGATTCTTCATTTCTGAGTCAAGTAGCAGATAACTTAAACCAATAGCCAATCCACTGGTTCATTGATCTATTTCCACTCATTTCCTAATGTCTTTAGCAAATAACAAATCAAAGAAACAAAGTAAGGGAAATCTCTTATTTGAGAAAGATTCCTTGCTTTTGAAGTCACACTTAATTGCCTCATTTATAATTAGGCTTTCCCATAAGAGAAATACTTTACAGTTGCACACAATAAAACATAATTCTACATTTCATTTTGTTCCTCTTAATTTTCAAAATATATTATCAATTTTATACATAATAAGAGGATTTTTATTAATGAAATCAAATGATTCGTTTAACCAAATTTCCAAAACTACTTAATTTGTAGAAGCAAGAGGTACAGTTTCATAGATCTAAAGAGACATTCACTTTTCATTCTTTTCTAAGTCCAAATCCAACCCAACTAAGATATAGTATAACCCAACCCGTGGGAGCAGATTCTCTACTTTGTGCATTGTTTAAGTCAAATCCCAATTATTAATTTGTGACTACCTACAATGTATAAAAAGTCATAAGGAATGAATGCTGTTAGAAGATATAAACTCGACACTCTCCTGTGTAAACCTTATTGGAGAGGATCCGTGTTCGTCCTACTGTAATGAATGAACAAAGACATTTGACCTTTATAAAGTGGCTGATGCTTTACCAATCGTTAGTTGGTTCAGTGGTGATTGACACTGAACTTGGTAGAGAGAACCACAATTCGATCCCCTGCAACTGCGATCGAGAGGAGGCTGAAATCACTTGATGCCAGAACTGACCACCGAATCAGATTAAACTGGTGGTGAAAGCCAAAAAAAAAAAGTGGCAAATGCTTTGTCCAATTGAGGTTTAAATCAAGCTATTACAGTAGTGATAGGATTAATTAATGTCTTCTATTTGAGAGTCAGTTAGCTTCTTTCTTTGAGGGCCAACTTGCACATCAAAAATATGTTACGAGACCAAACAGTTGATTAAGGAAATTTTTCATGTGTTCGAAACGTGTGAGCCATTAAAGATGCTAAGTCTAACAAAAGAAACTAGACTTTTATAATAACGGAATAAATCAACATTCAAATTCCAATAATCTACAAACTATGACTAATCTATTATGAAAAACCAATAATCTACAAAATTGTCTATCTTAACTAATAAACGTTCCGTTTAACTTATAACGAAACCAAAAAATTAGTTAAGGGATCGATTAAAAGACTAAATAGGCCTTAATATCATACGAGTGTAGTCCCTGCTCAAATATTGCGGAAACGGACTCTCTGTCTTTGAGAATGAGAAGCAAGATCAAGTTAGAACTGATATGATATTTAAGAAAATATCTTCACTGCAAGGAATGGTTAAGCCACCCATTGGATGATAGTATCCAAATTCTTCTTCTGCTTTGCTTAACAATTTCTGAAATGAAGGTTGATTCAAGTACACAATTGGAATCACAAACCGCTTCATCTTTTCTCCAACATACACTGCAATATACCCTTTTGGCATTGCTTCTTTACCTCTTCTAAGACCAGGTAAACGAAAACCCATTTTTTTTTTCTTACTTGTTTTGTTATCAAACAATTTGTATATTGTATATCACACTTAAAGTCTCATATACTTTATTATTATGACATATTTAAGTGCCAATGATGTTTATTTATATAATATGGTGTGCCTGTATGTGTGTATGGTTATTAATTACTTATGGAATTGAATGGTTAATGTGGTATTTGATAGAGATAAGGGATCATGAACCACCACACGCTCTTGTCTTATATGCATCTATCAAGGATCATAAGAGATTTTATTTAGAGTAAATGGACCACTTTGTAGATGAACCACACATTCATTTCTTCAAAATCAAAGATATTTGTATAGAAATGAGAATTTGGGCATGTTTGGATTAACTTATGTAGTGCTTATGAAGTGATATAAGTGCTTATAATCTGTTTGGGAGAAAATATCATAAGAGCTTATGGGCTCTCATAAGCTATTTTTCATTGGAACTTCTTTTCCCAAAATACTCTACTCGCTACTTAAGTTGGGAATTCATTTTGCACCTTAACTAGAGAACTTTATAAAAATCTATTCGCTTCTTAAGTCTCCTATTTTTATAAGGTTCACTTTATGTAGCGAACGGAATGTTTTTCTTCAGATTTTACATTTTCACAACGCTCGCTACTTAATATCCGAGGGGGTAAAAATGAAAACGTAGGGGGTGCGCGAGAAGGGTGGAGGGCGTGAAAATAAATTCCCATTTTTCATAAGCTCACCTAACAAGCTTATGAATTTGGGCTTATGAAATTCGGACTATGAAACACGAAGTTTGTCTAACATGCACAAGTAAAATAGTCTTGCACCATGCAGAAGTGTGTTTTTCACCATTGGTTCGATAAGTCTCGCATATTTCATCTGATCCAATGGTGGAAAATAACTTGTGGCTTATGCAATATTTAACTCACATGTGCATTATAGAACTAAAGTAACCTAATTATTGTTTAACAGATGTAATTTCTTGCTTCTTATATGTTCGAGACATTACACATTTTCGCTTTTTAGTCGGTTGAACACTAGTCATAATAAATTATATATGCTTTACTAAAAAAATTTCTTCAATTGTTGATAACATTATTTGCACAATTCAATTAGTCAATGGATTTGGTAGGACCTTAAATTTAACATTGGTTGCATGTTATGATGTCTGCGATCAAAATCAATGCCTTAATTTCTGTCATAACAGATTGCAGGAGAAGTACTTTGTGATGAGCACGGAAATCCAACTGCAGAAGTACTACCATGGAACATACAAGAGTCATTCCATTCAAACATTAACAATGAAAAGGTAGAATTGTTTCAAAACTACTATTGTGGATCTATTACAAATTCCTAACACTAAAAGGAATACACGACCCATAAGATATAGCAGGCCAGCTTGAATCAACTTCCAGCAAATAGGAGTTGAAATAATTATTTAGCTTGTAAGTTGACAAAAACTTTGCAAGTAAGAAAGTGTTTACGGATAAACTTAGTGATAGACCTGCTGAAAATATTCAAAGTGTAGGAGCTGATTTTTACTTGGGAGGAGATACGATATCAGTTAATAATTGAAGTGTAAAAATTTAACCTAACTATTTTTTATTATAGAAACAATGGGTGCAGAGGCAATTTCTAAAGACATAGGCCGAGCCTTATTAATTTTGCTAAATAAGCAATAGTTATTGATTTAGTTCAAGATTTTTTGTCTGGTACCTGGAATTAGCAAAACTGGTTTTATTACATTAGAAAAGTCTAGCTGGATTAAGAGAAATGAAAGTCACATATTATCTCATTTTCAAAGGCTTGAAGAACTAACTATAGCTTGTGATAGGCTTTATTTTTTAAGTTTAAACACGCACGTTTTATGCTTCATAAGTAAGCTTGAACTCAAACAACTAACTATATAACTAGTGAAAGTCGTAACTGATTAAGTGACGGAGCTCACTGTCATTGCACAAGAAAAACGGGGACAGTAATATTTTGAATTTGTTATACAGATATTAATTTTTCTCCGTTTCCCAAGAAAAGGGTAATATTTACAAGTAAAAAAGATGCCTGTTATAAAAAATGTATCAACTAATCTAGTTTATGTCAGTATGTTACAGTGTAAGATTCATAGCCTATTCAAGCATGAAGTTATATGTTGGAAGACGTCTTCGGTGCAAGGAATGGTGAGTCCACCCGTGGGATGATCATATCCAAACTCTTCCTCAACTTGACTTAACAAGTCTTGAAATGAAGGTTGGTTCAAGTATGATACTGGGATTATAAATCGCTTCTGTTTCTCTCCAACATACACTGCAACATAGCCCTTCCTCACATCTGCAGATTTTGATGCTGTTTGGATGGAAGTTAATGATGCCTGTCGAATAACATTTAGTCGGAAACCCATTTTTTGTGATAGTTTGAAGGAGAAGAAACAACTCAACAAAGCAAAGATATCAAAAACTTTAGAAGGATCAAGGATGTAACTAACACTTTGAGGATGCCAATGACTTGTGTTGTGTTTCAAGGAAAATTGTAAGTATATTTATAGTTATTTAGGTTCTCTGGAATTCTAATTCCAAGCTAAATTATTGTTTGAAAGAGTTAAAGAGTAAGAAGATATAGCATGTGGTGTTGTCTTAAGATTGTACCCCACCCTTTCAAGGGCAACCTCATATTTGTTATAGCATTTCATAATTGTGTAAACATGCTTTAGACATGTTTTCTTCATTATGATGATAGTGGTGATCTGCAGCTGGTATCTGCCATACAAACTGTATGGTATTGGATCATAGACACTAGCCTTTGTTCAAGGGGCGACATTATCTACCATGAAATTAATTTGACATTGACACTTGAGCAAGTCTTCCAAAACAACTTCATGTGATCTTTCACATGCACTTGTTTCCCATAGCTTCCATGACTAACATTTATCTCACGGCCCTCCTTCAACTTGCCAACTGTTTGTTACATAACCTTTCATCTATATATATTCATAGGTGCAGGCATCTAGGATCAACACAAATCATTCACATCCCAACGCATTTGAAGTTCATACAACAATGGGTTTCCGTTTAACTAGTATCATCAGATCAAGGGTGTCATCTTCAAAAGGCGCAGATGTTCCAAAGGGATATCTAGCTGTATATGTAGGAGAGAAAATGAAGCGGTTTGTGATTCCCGTATCATACTTGAACCAAACCTCATTCCAAGAATTGCTGAGCCAAGCTGAGGATCAATTTGGATATGACCATCCAATGGGTGGTATAACTATTCCTTGCAGAGAAGATGTTTTCTTAGAGATCACTTCTAGCTTGAATTGAACTACCTTCTAACTCTTTGACGATATCACAGGACTGACATATATATATGACCAATTTTTGTAGTAGTTTAGTTTCTCACCTTCAAAAGATTTTTCTCTTTTGTAGTTATTATACTTGGTTGTAAAAAGTTCATATGAATGAGAAATTTATTATAATTATTACAATTTTTCTCTATATCTACTATTAGATATAAATCTGAAAATCAAAGTATCTATTTGCTAAATGTTCAGTTTAGAAAATATATGAAACATTGCTTCTCCCCTGCTGCAAAAAAAAACAAAAAAAAGTGGCAAGTTGAAAGTAACTATCATGATTTAATGATCATAAATGAAGCATATATTGGGAAAAAAAAAATCTGAAAGAAGAACATAATTATTCAGTAAGACTTTAGATAATAAAATTATAGTTTATTAAATCATAATTTAGTTTTTCGCATAAGCAAAATGAGCTTATATTAAAAATGACCAAGCACAAGAAGTGCATGAATGTAAAACAATATAAACCAGAGCTAACATCCAAAAGATGGAAAAACAAACAAAACGGAAATCAAAGAGAGTTAATCCTAAAACTATCTCAAGATCCCCACACAACGTACAACAAAGCACCAAAAACTAACACTGAATCACCAGATCCGGACAAATTCGTATTACAAATTCTGCTGCCCGTCTTTAATGCATAGCACCACAACCTGCATAATTTTGCAGGTCCATCTTAAGCATCCTCTCTCCACCCGAAATCAACTCCAAAGCACATCAAAGCTATCTGGAAACTAGCCGACAGAGAACACCTCGAAATTGTACTCCAGGCAAACACGGGATCAGATCGGACAGAAAACCCCGTCCAATCTGACCAAACTCAATAAGGCAATCCTGCAGCAAGTTCTTCTATAACACAGTCATGATATCAAGGAAAAAATTTAAAATTCGTATTGAAAAATTCATTAAAAATCACATGACATTTTTGTGCTTATATGCAGCTTGTTTTTAAGTTATTTAGATAGATAGAATGTAAAGAAAAATTATATTAACAATAGAAATGTACAATTTTTTCAAAACTACTATTTCAGAGCTATTATAGATTTCTTATACTAAAAGGAATACACGAGGTATTGGTAAATCCATTCCAAGATAAATTAATTTTAGCAATGCCAAACATTAAAGGTTATAGAGAGCAAGGTGTGGCAGCAGAGAACTTAGAAGAGTGAAAGACTAAAGATGAAAATTCTGGCATGCCAGTTAAAATTAAACGGATAGTTAATGAGATCCACAAAGTGAACTCCTTCGGTCATGTATGGGTATCGCCAAACTTTTTTTCGGTCTCAGGACGTGTCAACCAATTTACATGGAGGATGCAGCTATTTTGTTTGATAAAGAGTTACGAGCAGCGGTTGAAAATATTGTGGTTGGGGGAGGTCCATTCTTTGGAGACTTGCTTCTTTACCCATTAAGCTTGGGGGGTTAGGCCTGTATTCAGCAGTAGAGACCACCTCATATGCTTTTGTGGCTTCCAGGGCCCAATCTTGGATTTTGCAGATCATATCATGAGAGACAGCAGAGTATGTGGTATGGACTTGGATTTTGACAATGCTTTGGACGGTCTTCAGAATACGATTCCGACTTTTGACTTTAGCAATTTTGCTAGCAAGGACACCGTCCCCTTTAAAGCCCAACATGTTTTGGCGAGTGCCCTTTTTGATAAGATTGTTCAGGACATGGAAGTTGATTTTAACATGACCACAAGGGAAAAAGCAGTTTTTGGATGTTTGAAAGCGGAACATGCTCAAGACTTTCTCCTCGCTATTCCCATAGATGGGTTGGGCCAACATATGTCACCCGTTGAGTATCGTACCATCCTTAGATATCGCCTCATGATTCCGTTATTTCCTAAGGATGAAGTTTGCTCTGTTTGTCGGAAAACATGCCTCGACACTTTTGGGGAGCATGCAGTTCATTGCAGGAAGCTCCCAGGTTTCAAATACAGGCATGATCTGGTCAGAGATGTGTTGTTTGATATTTTTAAGTGTGCAGAAATTTCCGTGAAGAAAGAGGCACCAGTGAACTTCTTGACCGATTCACAAGAAGGAAGATCGACACTTCGGCCAGCAGATGTTCTGGTGTATCGATGGGTAGGTGAGAAACATGCTTGTGTGGATTTGACTGAAATTTCCCCCCTCGTGGGACTGGGGTCGGAGATTTTACTGTGGGACGGGCAGCCCTCAAAGCTGCTTTAAGCAAAATTGCCAAGTTAAAAAGATTCCTCTTATACAAGGGATAATGTTAGTTTGCTATTGTGTCTTGGAAACACAATTACAAGCTAAATTATTGTTTGAAAGATTTAAAGGGTAAGATATTGACATTTGAGCAAGTCATCTAAAACAACACCATGTGATCTTTCACATGCAATTGTTTTCCATAGCTTTCATGACTAACATCCATCTCATGGCCCTCTTTCAACTTGCCTATTGTTACATATATCTGTTCATCTATATATATATATATATATTCATTGCCGCATGCATTTAGGATCAACAACACAAATCATTCACATCCCAAAGCATTTGAAGTTAAAAAACTTGAGTCTTCTATTTCTTTTTTAGATCAATCTATTCTTTTGAACGCATACATCAATAGGTTTTCATTTACCTAGTATCATCGTAACAAATGCACCATCTTCAAAAGGTGTCCCAAAAGGATATCTAGCTGTGTATGTAGGAGATAAATTGAAAAGGTTTGTGATTCCCGTATACTTGAACCAAATCTCATTCCATGACTTATTGAGCCAATCTGAGGAACAATTTGGATACGACCATCTAATGGGTGGTATCACTATTCCTTGCGGAGAGGATGTTTTCTTAGAAATCACTTCTAGCTTGAATTGAATATGTGCTAACTATATACTCCTTCCGTTCCTTTTTACTTGTCTTTTAGGGCTAAATTTAGCGTTTCTATTTAATTGTCCTTTTGGTATTTTACCGGTATGATTTGTCAATTATACCCTTTGTCAATTGCTCTTATCTTTTTCATTAAAACAAATTAATGCTATATATTTGAAAAACTAAATCTTTTTTATTTTTTTTTGGAACATAACATATTAAATTTATTGAAAAGAGAAAGTGTTGAAAAAAAAAAAGAATTTATTGGTGGATTAAAACGAGGGTATAATGGGAAGATAAAGTGCAAATATACGCTTCCTTAATTTGATGTTACTATTCTAAAAAGACAAGTAAAAATGAACGAAGGGAGTACATAGATGTATAACATATTTTTGTAGTTTAGTTTCTCCCTTTCAAAAGATTCTATCTTTTGTTGATATTATACTTGGTTGTAAAAAAGTTCATCTCAATGAGAAATTTATTAAATTTATAAATATCGTGATTGTAACATCCCGAATTTTTGAGACATTAATTACTAAAATTTCAAACTAAAATTCTTCTTTTTAAAAAAAAAAAACAAAAATAACTTTATACGAAGAACTCATTTGTTTGCAAACAAGAATAATGATACTAATTCTTTTAATAAATCTTCTCAAAATAAAGAATTAGTGTTGTCTTACAACAACGAAATCGAAAGTAAAAAATTAGACTTAAATATCTCTAAGACTAAAACTCTGAGTCTTTGACTACCCAAACACACACAACCTAGCTGGTCTTAAATTTGATGCTTGTGAGAATCCTTCTCGACAAGACTAGCATCAATGTCCACGAGTCATGGAGCCTCAGTCTACACGCCGCCGCACTCTTCATAAACTAATAGATGAATAACCTGGCCAAATTTATACATCAAGGTCGCTCCAAAACATAAGAAAACACATCAATCAAGCATGCATATATACATATTGAAAACACATAGATTATCAACAATAAGCCAAGTAGATATCAATCACTTACCACCCGACACCATCGCCATACTCCCCGATGATTCACCAAACCTAGAGGTTAGTCTGTATGATACTCTAATGACCCTATATGATCCGGATATCACCGCTCCGCAGAGTAAATTGCCCTACCATTGGACACAATACCCCACCGTTGGGTATTAAGGTTCGGTACCCCACCGTTGGGTATTATTCCGAACCACACCAATGCATGTATGAATGTCCTATCACCGCTAAATTAGTCACATAAAAAATTACTTACACCGAGTAATTATTCAAAACCACCTTGTTCTACTCCGGTCTAAAGCCAATATCTCTCCAATGATAATCTCATTCACCAACCAAATCACATCGATGATAACCCAATTAGCAAATCAAAAGTCATAATAAATCAACGAAGAAAATACACTCAAGCATCACAAGAATTCATATATCATTTACGCACACTATAAAAATTACATATAAGCATATGTTATAAATAAAGTAAACAAACAACGGAGGACCCTCTTCTTACCTTTGCGACGGTAGTTTTTTTACGATTTCAAGCTTGAACGAAGCGCTATTGCAAGTCTACAGAAGTTGTAGTCGAAACCTTGGAATTGGGTTTGTAGAGATTATTACTAATTCTTAAGGTTGAATTTTTGTTCTCATCTATTTCTCCTTCCGCTTTTTCTCACACTCCCTCTCTGTATTATTTTCTTAAGGTAAAAAGTATGTGGAATTGAAGTGAACAAACTGATTAATGATTCTTTTTATATTAACCTACTTCCCTAAATAAATGGCACTATTTAGATTAGAAGATGGGATTGAGATGAATGAGTGAAAGAGTAGTATTGATATTGACTAGGAAAAAGGATTACGATACTGTTAAAACACATAATTGTTTTTAACTAGTAATTAATTAGTCACTAGTTTATGTGTAGCTTAAAATCAAGTTCCCTAACTTCTGATTAGCTATAATGTAGCTATTAGTCTATATGCTCAAATTACATACCACTTGGTCAATGTATATCAATTAATCACTTATGAATATGTTCTCTTCCCATCTAATACATAACACCACTTTAACGATAATAATTTGCTATTCATAAAAAACATTCCTATATATACATATTTTTCTAAAATAAGTAAAATAAAAAACAATTAAGTAATCATTTGACCATGTAATAAAATAATATAATTACTAAACAAATATAAGTACAAAATAATTTCATTTCAATAATGATAAAATATTTTATGACTCATTTAAAATAAAATATTTAGTTATAAAATATAGTAAAATATCGGGATATTACAGTGATCAAAAAATTTAAGCATCTATTTGCTAAATGTTCAGTTAAAAATCACGAAAAGAAATAGTGCACCCAATATCTCGAAGACGGCCCAAATTGCGGAAACCATAAAATAATTTTTAAAATTGGAGACAAAAAACGTGTTTTTAAATTATTTGTTTTGTGAGAATTGTGTTGGAGGTCTGCTGTAAATACTTGAACAAGAAGATGAAAAAGAATATGATAATGGTTGCACATAAATTCCAAAGCATGTGTATCACACTAAACTTTAGGTTCGATTCGTCCCCATCAGTTTACGTAAACCGGATGCAAATGGGTTCACCAGCGAATCCCCTTCATGATACTTTGGGAAACCTTGACATGGTTTGCTCACTCACATCAAGCATATCGATCAACAATATTTTACAGAATAAAGTTCCTTCATTGACTCTTATGTACTAGAGAAACAAAGAAATGACTTAGAATATTTTGGACTGAATTTGACTCACGAGAACATGATTCTTGGAATATTTTTTCTGTCTCATGAGTATTTCTATTTATAGAGAAACTCGTATCAGTTGATGAAGGAAAACAATCCTTGAAAGATATTATGCAATATTAATATGAAACAATGCTATGATTCATTCTTGTTCGCAAAAGGTTGTAAGACTAAATCAAGAGACATATTATTTCAAATCAACCATATTACATCCTTTCAAATATATTTTGAAAATTTTCCCTCATGTTTTTGGATAAATAGAGAAATTAATTTTTTTTATTGTAAAAAAAAAGTGAAATTATTAACGTAGCTCATAAATCCAAACTGGTTGCAATCGGTTTTTTTGTGCTTAAACCTGGTATATAGAATAAAATGTCAAATAACCCCCTGCAATTTCAAAGTTTGTCAATTACCTCCTGCAATTTTGAAATAGGCAAATACACCCATGCAATTGTAAAATGTTAATCAAATACCCCATCCGTAACAATAAATTCTCGTTGATTGAACTCGAGCCGAGAGATTTCAATTTTCCGAGCTGCAGATTACGTAAAGAAGCTATCATCTCGTTGATCGAACTCGAGCCGAGAACGATTTACTCAGCGACTGAGCCATCAGAAACATCAACAGGGACGGTGACTCCAGTGGAATGGTCGAAACAAGAGAATACATGAACGGTAAGGATAACACCATTTGGAGGGGTATTTGATTGACATTTTACAATTGCAGGGGGTATTTGCCTATTTCGAAATTGCAGGGGGATATTTGACAAATTTTAAAATTGCAGGGGGGTATTTGGCGTTTCACTCCTGGTTTTCATCATTTGCATGCAACTGTAGAGATTAATATCTCAGTATTGTGGTACTCAAATGAGTGATAAGCTCTCCGTAAGAGTTTTAATACTGCTGCATGTTGAAGCCAGAGATCAAACCTAAAACCTTGATTAAGTATAGGAGATCTGCACCATCTCATCCAATAAATACGGTTGGATATTGTTAACCGATTATAAACAAAACCAAAACTATTTTATAATTTAATTTTTTTTTACCAAAATAATTTACAAAAATTTATTTTTTTCCTCATATCATCGTTTATAACAACTTAACTGAATTATTAATGGGGTTAAATTCAGTTAAATTTATAAACTTTATTTTTGAAATTCCTGACACGCTAAGCACGATGTGCGATATAATGTTCTAAGCACCTTAACACTTAAACGTGATGTGCGATACAATGTTCTAAGCACCTTAACACGTATATCACAATGTAACAATAAACAAGTAACTGAAAGCAGGTAAAAGACACGAGATATTTGTTAACCCAGTTCGGCGCTTAAAACAAGCCCTAGTCTGGGGGATACCAATCCAGGAAGGAATATCACTATAATAGTCCTAGTTGTAAGTTCTCAGCAAACACCACGTTTACAACTCATAACCTAGGCAACTACCAATGACTCTTCAACCTAGGAACTCCTAAGTCTGAGATCCCATCGCACTCCCTTACAACCTTACAGACAACAAGGATTTCAAAAACACAAACACAAATGTTTTGGAGACACACTCCTAAAAACTACACACTCGTACCTAAAGGCTTAGAGTGCTAAAAACACACAAGGTCCTAACTCCGTACTTCAAAGCTTAGGAGAGGATCACAAAGATTACAACACAAAGACACACGTCCTAAGCTTGCATCAATGAGACACAAGAAAGGCTCACAAATAAACACACACGCAAAACCTAGAATGCTAGACACAAAACAATAACGGCGTGAACAACAACTAAATTAGGTTTAGCACAATCTTTAAATACTCCAGGCAAAAGTCCTTGATCCAGAATTAAACATGGGCTTGATTTGTTTGACCCAAGCAATTGACCACATTGATTAAGATAGATTCTTTCCAAAAATACACTTCAAAGAGATTCTTCATAAAAATATTCTTGACAAGGATCTGAAGTATTAAATGATGATCCTCATAATAAGCCAGATAACAAGGCGCCATGCAAGATTCATGAAAGAGAAACAAACATTCCATAAATGAAACACGCGCGCGCACACTTCCAAAGGCGTGATACGATGTTGAGACATCTTATCACACATCCTGCTACAAAGTTTATTTTACCAAAAATGCAGCCAATCACCAAAGACTCAACAAACTCCCCCTTTGGCAAATTTTTGGCTAAAACAAATTATGACCATACAGATACTTAAACAGATACTTCAACTCCATTTCTTTTTCTCAACATAAGCACACAAGCATAAAGATCAGTAGAGACTATCCTTCAAAACAATTTTCATACTACTCCTTCATGGAGAACAGTATACAAGAATAAAGATGTATCTTTCAAGTTTATCAGAGAGGCATGCAACAGCGGAACACACAGAACTACTTAGCCTTAAATGGTCAGGAAAATAAACATTGATAGGATGTTGAGTAGAATGCTTCAACATTTCACAACACATCTCCCCCTGCACATATGCATAAGATGTTCTCCCCCTGCAGTCCACATGTCATTACTCTAAACACTCATGCACATATCAGATATCATATCATAGTCCACATGGCATTACTCTAAACACTCATGCACATATCAGATATCATATCATACAGAACCACACACATATACTTCATGCAACCTACTCTACAGATATAGCATAACCAGAGCAGTGCAGACTACCAGCAGAGACAGAGATCATAATAAAATACACCAAATAACCAACCAAATTATACTCCCCCTTTTTGCCACAAATTTGACAAATTATATCAATACAGAGTTAAGAGATCCAGGAGCACCAGAGTTAATACAAAACAAGGGGTCATCATAGTTGATCAGTGCATTTAGATGCACATTCTTCTACTATTATACTTAGGCATTTCTCTAGTTTGTGTTAATAATTTTACTATTTTATTGTGTTTTTAGATTTAAGTTTATTTTAGCCTTTATTTTATTTTCGTATTTTATTTTTCAGCATTAGCAGTCTGCACGAATAAATTCATAACTGGAGCTTCGAGGATCGGATTGTGGTGCGGTCAGTTGCGTTGGAAAGCTAAGAGACTGAGCTACAAGTTTAATGTTGAGTGGAGGAGCTGTTTCAGACTGCAAAAGTCCTTAATAATTCGTGGAAAGTGGCAGACTTATTGGCCTAAGTGGAAGTTTAATTTTGGTCTTTTGTAATTCTTCCATGACTTTTGGATTTCAATATTCCTTGTATTATATAAACTGATAAATCAGCCTAGGGAGAGGAGGCTGAGTTCACACAAATTAGAAAAGAAAGGCTGCTACTTTCTCATGGAGAACTAGCAACCCTAGGTTGATTCGTTGGTATACGGAAACTTCGTTCATGTGTTCCTGAGGTTCGGATTCTAATTACAATTTCGTTTACATGTCTATGTTGTCTTGTATCAATTCATGCCTCTTTATTCTGTATGAATTTCATTGCTAATGATGCTTAATTATTTTGTGATGAGTTTATGCCGTTGAGATTATTCGAATTAATTTTCCGCTTGTTTAAATTAATTTGAATAGAATTGATATAAGCTTTTGCGCTTAGCAAAAGGGCTGGCTGAATTTTCTAATGATATCAACCGTGTTCTAATGGCGCTTGTTCATTGCCCATGGTTGGTTGAAGACATTCCTTGCTTAATCGAATGAATTCCTACGAATCTGATTATCGCTTGTTTAATTAGTTTCGTAACCAGCCAAGCATAGACCTTTGAATGAATATATGAGTAACCTATGATGGATATATAATGAACGAATTTTTCCTAAAACCAATGAATCGATCGTCTTTGATTATTGAATTTCCGAACTCTTTTTTCAACTATTTCATCAAAACCAAAACCCCCCAAATTTACAGTTCTTCATTTGATTCTAATATTGATAAACCAATTGAGAGTCCTTGCGATACGATACTCGAGTGTCGTTGTAGTATAGTGGTAAGTATTCCCGCCTGTCACGCGGGTGACCCGGGTTCGATCCCCGGCAACGGCGCCAATTTGATCCGCTGTCGCACACGGGTCAAAAACGAGTTTTAAAAGGTAGTTTAGAATAAGCGACACTCGAGTATCGTATCGCAAGGACTCTCAATTGGTTTATCAATATTAGAATCAAATGAAGAACTGTAAATTTGGGGGGTTTTGGTTTTGATGAAATAGTTGAAAAAAGAGTTCGGAAATTCAATAATCAAAGACGATCGATTCATTGGTTTTAGGAAAAATTCGTTCATTATATATCCATCATAGGTTACTAATATATTCATTCAAAGGTCTATGCTTGGCTGGTTACGAAACTAATTAAACAAGCGATAATCAGATTCGTAGGAATTCATTCGATTAAGCAAGGAATGTCTTCAACCAACCATGGGCAATGAACAAGCGCCATTAGAACACGGTTGATATCATTAGAAAATTCAGCCAGCCCTTTTGCTAAGCGCAAAAGCTTATATCAATTCTATTCAAATTAATTTAAACAAGCGGAAAATTAATTCGAATAATCTCAACGGCATAAACTCATCACAAAATAATTAAGCATCATTAGCAATGAAATTCATACAGAATAAAGAGGCATGAATTGATACAAGACAACATAGACATGTAAACGAAATTGTAATTAGAATTCGAACCTCAGGAACACATGAACGAAGTTTCCGTATACCAACGAATCAACCTAGGGTTGCTAGTTCTCCATGAGAAAGTAGCAGCCTTTCTTTTCTAATTTGTGTGAACTCAGCATCCTCTCCCTAGGCTGATTTATCAGTTTATATAATACAAGGAATATTGAAATCCAAAAGTCATGGAAGAATTACAAAAGACCAAAATTAAACTTCCACTTAGGCCAATAAGTCTGCCACTTTCCACGAATTATTAAGGACTTTTGCAGTCTGAAACAGCTCCTCCACTCAACATTAAACTTGTAGCTCAGTCTCTTAGCTTTCCAACGCAACTGACCGCACCACAATCCGATCCTCGAAGCTCCAGTTATGAATTTATTCGTGCAGACTGCTAATGCTGAAAAATAAAATACGAAAATAAAATAAAGGCTAAAATAAACTTAAATCTAAAAACACAATAAAATAGTAAAATTATTAACACAAACTAGAGAAATGCCTAAGTATAATAGTAGAAGAATGTGCATCTAAATGCACTGATCAAATTCCCCCACACTTGAACTTTTGCACCCCTGAGCAAAATTTAAGAAAAAGACTTCAAAAAATGGAAGAGAATGAAAACAAGGCATAATGCAAAGTCATAAGCAATCATCACATTCCAAGATTCAAGGAGTATAACAATCATGAACAACATCTTAAAACATGTGTAATGAACAAGGTGGCTATTAGACTAAAAAGTGCTTAAAAAATGATAGAACCTCACGGAATATTTGTATAAAGTGCACTCAATCACTCAAAAATGGAGTGTCAGGGACAGTGTTTACGCTCAAAGCACATCATCAAAGTTAGCACTGCCATAAGCTTGACAAGCCTCTTCCTTCCCCAAAGATGGAGGACATCCACACAATGAAACACATGCACACAAAGATCAAAAGGTCTTTATTAAGGTTGTAACGGGGCCAAGGTGAAGGTGGTGTAACCTAAGGGAAACTAGGCTATAAAATCTAAGAAGATAAAGAAGCATGAAATTCAATTGAATATTAATAAGCATGAGGGTTAATGGAGCTCAACAAAGTGCAGTGACATAGTAGAACATGTCAAATCAACTCAAAATATTTGAACTAAACAACATAACTCCTTCACATCCTAAGATATTTTTCTTTTCACACCTTGAAATCCAAATTTGCCCATTTCTGACCTTCTCTCTCCTTTTTTTTTTTCACATTTCTTTTTCTGTCTTTTTTTTTTTTGTATATTTTTCTTCTTTTCTATTTTTTTTTCATACCAACTAAGCATCATACCAACAAGACATTTCCCTTTCACAATTCATATCAACATTAGAACCAAATTTTGAGCACCCCCACACTTATCATAATTAAAATTCAAGCTCTTTATCCCCTAGATTGGGACACAAAAAGAATGGATACAAACAAAGGCTTAATCGGCTTGTAATGAGCTATAAAACCAAGAATGGGAATAAAAGGCTCAAAGGGGCTTAACAAGGGATGAAATATCAGGGTAGGCTTATTTGGCTAAAAGTAGCTTATGAAAGAAAATTGCCTAGATCATTTCAGTACATGCATGTGAAACAAGTGCTCCAAGAGTCAAGTCAAGTTCTAGAAGTTACTAACAGTATGAGTGAACCACACAAGAAAAAACGAATTGCTGGAGGCTCAAAATCTCACAAGGTTTCAATGTTCTATCACAAATGACGCACAATCTAGTATCAAGTCAACTCATCACACTACACAAGCAAAAATGTTATTCATATAATGACATACACCTCTAGGCCTAGAACAATGAAACCACTCACAACAGTTGCATAAATGCCAAAAACTTTTTTTTTTTTTTTGATTTTTGATTTTTTTTTAAAGGAGAAACTAAAATTAAAGACAACGAAATGTGAATTGTTCTCCCCCCACACTTAAATCAGACATTGTCCGCAATGTAACAATAAACATAAAGTGAGAAAAAGGAAGGAACACACCCGAGGGGTCAAGGTGTAGCAGCTGTAGCTTCCATGTCTGGTGGTTTTGGTGGAGGCCTTTCCGCATTACGAACACATGAAATAGGCAAAAGTGAATCGCAAGTGAACTTGAATTGTAGTAAACATTCTGGTGGCTTACGAGGGATAGCCAACACATACGGTAAGCCTGCAATAACAAAAGCATGGATATCAAACAATCCACAGTTAGTTTGTGAGTCATATAAATTGGGAGGAAGAGATGCACAAATTGTGAAAGACAACTGCTTGTTGCGTGGCTTAATCAGAGGTTCCACCAACAATCTTTGTGCTATAGACAATGGTTGCTTCCGGCTAAAATCCACATTTTTTGTTTCACCTTCAAGAGTTATTGAATTTGTTGGGATTTCGGCACAAGTGGTTGTCGGCATCAAAATGTCCTCTCCTAAAATGGCTGCACTGATCTCATGACAAATATTACAAACACCACATTCACAAACAAATATTTCACAAGATTTATCAACTTCAAGAGAAGTATATAATTCATCCAAATCAGAGTTCAAGAAATTTTGTGGTGTAATCTCTTTCATGCATTCACTTGAATTTTTGTTGCTTATTTTGTGTTCATCAGAGGAAATAAACACTCTTTTAATAGACTCACCTGGAGATTCATCAAGACTATCACATTGCATTACCTCTAATAGTGCAACAGGTTGTACATCATCATGCAATATCTTGTTCTCCCGAATTTGATTGGCATTGGAGACTATTTGCTCAACTTGGACTGCTAAACTTTGAAGAGAGGATTGCATCCATTCATCCATTTGCTTATTATATTCATCCATCTGCTTTATCATTTCTTCCAAACTAGGTTGTGGCTCAACCACCAATGAATGATTTTGCTGAAACTGTGGATGTGACCAAATAGGCTGCTCCGCAAGATAGGAATTTTGCTCTTGATAGTATTGTCCTTGAAAATTACCTACAAATTGAGTCTCACCACAAAAAGTAGTATCTAACAACAAAGGACATGCATTGCTACCATGAAAATTGGAACAAATATTACAAATCGCAAGTGGAATATGATTTTGATAGCATGATTGTTGTTCTCTTGCTCCCAAGCAACTAAGGATATAAGCCAACTGATCCAACGAGTCTCCCATTTTTTTTTTGTTTTTTATTTTTGGTAAAAATAAAATAAAATAAAATAAAGAGAAAAAAAGAAAAATCTAATTACATAAAATCTAAAAAATTAAATAAAAATACAGCCTAAAATCTCTACAAATCAAAAGAAACTGAGTCTAATATTGGCTAAAATCAATAGAGAGTCCCCGGCAACGGCGCCAATTTGATCCGCTGTCGCACACGGGTCAAAAACGAGTTTTAAAAGGTAGTTTAGAATAAGCGACACTCGAGTATCGTATCGCAAGGACTCTCAATTGGTTTATCAATATTAGAATCAAATGAAGAACTGTAAATTTGGGGGGTTTTGGTTTTGATGAAATAGTTGAAAAAAGAGTTCGGAAATTCAATAATCAAAGACGATCGATTCATTGGTTTTAGGAAAAATTCGTTCATTATATATCCATCATAGGTTACTCATATATTCATTCAAAGGTCTATGCTTGGCTGGTTACGAAACTAATTAAACAAGCGATAATCAGATTCGTAGGAATTCATTCGATTAAGCAAGGAATGTCTTCAACCAACCATGGGCAATGAACAAGCGCCATTAGAACACGGTTGATATCATTAGAAAATTCAGCCAGCCCTTTTGCTAAGCGCAAAAGCTTATATCAATTCTATTCAAATTAATTTAAACAAGCGGAAAATTAATTCGAATAATCTCAACGGCATAAACTCATCACAAAATAATTAAGCATCATTAGCAATGAAATTCATACAGAATAAAGAGGCATGAATTGATACAAGACAACATAGACATGTAAACGAAATTGTAATTAGAATTCGAACCTCAGGAACACATGAACGAAGTTTCCGTATACCAACGAATCAACCTAGGGTTGCTAGTTCTCCATGAGAAAGTAGCAGCCTTTCTTTTCTAATTTGTGTGAACTCAGCATCCTCTCCCTAGGCTGATTTATCAGTTTATATAATACAAGGAATATTGAAATCCAAAAGTCATGGAAGAATTACAAAAGACCAAAATTAAACTTCCACTTAGGCCAATAAGTCTGCCACTTTCCACGAATTATTAAGGACTTTTGCAGTCTGAAACAGCTCCTCCACTCAACATTAAACTTGTAGCTCAGTCTCTTAGCTTTCCAACGCAACTGACCGCACCACAATCCGATCCTCGAAGCTCCAGTTATGAATTTATTCGTGCAGACTGCTAATGCTGAAAAATAAAATACGAAAATAAAATAAAGGCTAAAATAAACTTAAATCTAAAAACACAATAAAATAGTAAAATTATTAACACAAACTAGAGAAATGCCTAAGTATAATAGTAGAAGAATGTGCATCTAAATGCACTGATCAATAGTCTGTGCCCATACAGCAGAACAGGAACAAAAGTAACAGAAAAACAGAAGAAACCAAAATAACAGGCCAATACGTAGAATATCCTCTAATCAGAATCACTGGAACCAGTCACCTCCAGCTCTTCTGTATCACCACCAGCATCTTCATTTAAAGTTGCATCAGATGCTGCAGCATCATTACCAGCATCGATCATATCTGCAGCATTTGCAGTCTCACCCTCAGCACCTACACCTTCTTCTTCAGCTTCCTCTTGTTTCAGAGCAGATATAACCAATTCAAGCCCTTTCTTTTGCTCATCCAGAGCTCTAACAGTAGCTCCAAAGAGGCAATCATGTCTTTCCTATTCATATTGGAAGGTGGTACCTGCCTTGGTGCAGACTTGCTCTTAATTGGCCCTGCTATGTCAGCAGCATGGGCTCCTTCAAACAACTTATAATGGAGAGAAAGTGGTGCCTCTCTCTTGAATGGTTCATCAGCAGCAGTCAAAATATTGGGGTATTGATAAAAAATAATTCCACAAATGAGGCTAGGAAAAGCTATTGGCATCTTGACAGCCCAAGACTTGCCATGAGCCATAGTTTGCTCAAAAATGTAGGTTCCATTGTCAGTTTCAGTCCCAGTCCCAACAGAGTAAATGAGTCTTGCCAAACCAGTGGCTATATGAGAAGTGTGGGTAGTGGGAACCCAGTTCACAGTGCCTATCTTATTCAAAACTGCATACTTAACAGAGAGCATGCATGAGGGAACTTTACCTTTAAAAGGCCACACCTTGACCTGATTGGCAGTGATGGTTTTGCAGACTTCATTGTTGGTGACATTAATTGCAGAGTACCCATCTTCTTGCCTACCAAGAAACCTGTTGATGATGATTGGAGAGAACTCCACACACTTGTTTCTCACATACACTTTTTGATATTCATTGCTGAGTGGGTTGTCACAATCCTCAGCTATGTTCACAATGAATTCCTTGACCAGCTTGGCATAGCAGTTGCCCAAGCCACTGTCTTCATCAGCCCAGCTTCATCCAACAGCTCAATGACCTCTTTCCAGGCCAAAGTTTCATCAGATAACTCTCTTTCCAGCTCAATTCTTCTAGCAAACACATATTTCCATTTTTTGACACTGTTAATGAAGTGGAAGGAGACACCATCTATGAGAACATCAGGAACATTTGGTGGTATGAATCTTCCACCAACTCTCTTCTTAGATGCTGTGATGCTTGGAGCATCGTATTCAGCATCCTCATCAGACACAGCAGCAACAGACTTTTTCTTCTTTAGAGCCCTCTTCTGAGGTGAGGGAGTGATGTTTGGAACATCATCTGCAGCATCATAGTCTGAGTCACTCAGACTAATGGTCTTCCTCTTGGAGGACTTCTTCTTCTGTTGAGAGGGGATCTCAACCTTGCTTGAGCTCCTACTAGGACCAACAAACTTTTTCTTGGGAGACTTAGTTGGTGCAGTCTTCTTTTTCTTCACAGACTTTGGTGCTTCAATTTCCACCTCAGTTTCTTTGCCTTTTCTTTCTCTAAGTCTCCTACCAATACCAGTTTTTTTTTCCTTGAGATGTACCAACAGATTTTACAACCACAACATCTTCTTCTTCACTAACATTCTCTTCAGCAGTCTTCTTAGAGTCACCCTTTTCTGGTTCAACCTCAGATGTTGTAACATCTTTACCAGCATCAGCGAGAGCTTCTCGTTGCGCCAAGGATGCTGAAGCATCAGGCGTCGCATCCTCTTGAGGAATACTCTTAGCCAAAGATTGGAGAACATCTCCAACAATCTGAGCATCTTCATCGTGTCCATCATCCTCAGGAGAGTCAGGAACAGTTGATTTTGTCTTTTCAGTTTCCAAAGCACTTTCCCCCTTTTCAGAATTAGGGATTTCAACAGTATTTTCTTCGATCTGCACATTTTGAGAAGTTGCTGCAGCATTGAATCCCACATTCACACTTTCTGAGCCCTGATTTGCAAGAAGAAACGCTTGCATGTCGAAATCAGAAGAGTATCTGGATTTGGATTTCTTGGCTTTGAGTTTCTTAGTGAAAGTCGTTTTGGTTTTCTTTGTGGATTTGGGTTTGGATGATGATGGAGTTTTATGAGGTTTGTGGTTGAGTGCAGAAGCAAAGGACGGGTGAATGGTGGAGAGAGGAATAACATCTGTGATGATGTTAGAGGATGGTTCAATGGAGGGGTTGTCTTACGACGGTGAGGAGTGGTTGGGAGAGACGGTTGCAGGAGAGTTGAGGGGAGAAGTTTGAGACATGGTGACAGCGAGGTTTTTGAGAAAGTAGGATTGATAGTGGTGAACGTTTGTAGGTTTGATGGAGAGATTTGTGAGAGAAGTGGAGAGGTTGTAGTAGTATGTAAAGTAAATAAGGAAAGAAATAATGTGAGAAGATTTGAAAAGAAAATAACCAACCCTTGATAGTGGCGTGTTTAAGGAGAAATTGGAACCATGATTACCTTGATCAACGTGCAATACTTGATAGGAGAAATTAAAAATAACTGCTGCACGCGCCACTATCCTAAACGGTAACTGCTACAATTCTTCATGGAGGCAAATTCCTAACTTGCCCCTTAACTTCTCAAACTGCACAGCATCAAGTGCCTTGGTGAAAATATCTCCCACTTGCTCCTTTGTACCAACATGCTCTAAAGTCACAATTTTATTCTCAACAAGATCTCTTATGAAGTGATGACGAATGTCAATGTGTTTGGTCTTGCTATGTTGAACTGGATTTTTTGAGATGTTTATGGCGCTCATGTTGTCACAGTACAATGTTAGAGCATCTTGTTCGACATCGTACTCCTTCAGCATCTGTTTCATCCAAACAAGTTGTGAGCAGCTACTCCCAGCAGCTATGTACTCAGCCTCAGCTGTAGATAATGCCACATAGTTTTGCTTCTTGCTAAACCAAGAAATCAAATTATTTCCTAGAAAGAAACATCCTCCTGAAGTGCTTTTTCTATCATCTGCACTTCCAGCTCAATCAGCATCACAATATCCATAGAGCACAGAGTCTTCACAATGAGAGTACATTATTCCATAGTCACTAGTTCCATTCACATATTTCAGAATCCTCTTGACTTAAGTCAAGTGGCTCACCTTAGGATCAGCTTGATATCTGGCACATACTCCAACAGCATAAGTTATGTCAGGCCTGCTTGCAGTCAGATATAGCAAGCTCCCAATCATACTTCTATAGAGACTTTGATCAACACTTATTCCTTTTTCATCTTTAGTAAGTTTCAAATGAGTGGGTGCTGGTGTTCTCTTGGAGGTGGCATTTTCCATTCCAAACTTCTTGACTATGTTCCTTGTATACTTACTCTGAGATATGAAAATGGTATCATCCATTTGTTTAATTTGAAGTCCAAGAAAGTAGGCCAATTCTCCAACAAGGCTCTTTTCAAACTCTGATTGCATTTGCTTGACAAAATGTTGGACCATCGTATCTGACATCCCACCAAACACTATGTCATCAACATAGATTTGGGCTATAATGAACTTACCTCCTTCTTGTTTAACAAATAGGGTCTTGTCTGAAGCTCCCTTCCTGTAACCTTGGTCCTCCAAGAACTGAGTTAACCTTTCATACCATGCCCTGGGTGCTTGCTTCAACCCATACAGAGCTTTCTTCAGTTTGTAAACATGGCTAGGGTGTTCAGGGTCTACAAACCCCTTTGGTTGCTCAACATACACCTCTTCCTGTAGGTATCCATTTAGAAACACACTTTTTACATCCATCTGGTAAAGCTTGAACTTAAGAATACATGCTACACCCAACAGAAGTCTGATGGATTCTAGTCTTGCAACAGGTGCAAATGTTTCTTCAAAGTCAAGGCCTTCAACCTGAGTATATCCCTGAGCTACAAGTCTTGCTTTATTTCTGGTAACAACACCATTCTCATCTGACTTGTTCTTATAAACCCATTTTGTTCCAATCACATTCATATTTTTTGGTCTTGGAACCAAATCCCACACTTCACTTCTCTTGAACTGGTTTAATTCTTCTTGCATAGCCTCTATCCAGGCTTCATCAGTTAAAGCTTCTTTGACATTCTTAGGTTCAAATAGTGACACAAAGCAAGAATTTGAAATCACATCATTTGATCTCCTAGTAGTTATCCCCTGTTCAGGATTACCAATGATCAGATCTGTGGGATGATTTTTCTGGACACGTACTGAGGGACCTTTCTTTTGAGCTTGTGCTTCAGCATTTGCCACAATTTCCTCTTCAGCTATTTTTTCATCAGATTGATTATCACACAGATGTTCAGATGCTTCAACATCTTGTTCAGCATTGTCAACAACAGGAATACCTTGATCTTCACTAACATAGTCTTCCAAGGGAGAATCTTGGACAACAACATTTATAGATTCCATCATTACTTGAGTCTTGGAATTATAAACTCTATAAGCTGTACTGTTTGGAGAGTATCCCAGAAAAATTCCTTCATGACTTTTAGGATCAAGTTTTCTTCTAGGCTCTCTGTTAGCTAGGATGTAGCATTTGCTTCCAAACACATGAAAATGTTTAACAGTTGGCTTTCTATTTTTCCATAGCTCATACAAGGTAGAAGAGGTACCTTTTCTTAGGGTGACTCTGTTGTGGATGTAACAGACAGTGTTCATGGCTTCAGCCCAAAAGTAATAAGGAACATTTTTGGCATGAAGCATGACTCTAGCTGATTCTTGGATAGTCCTATTTTTTCTTTCAACTATTCCATTCTGCTGTGGGGTGATAGCAGATGAGTACTCATGCTTAATTCCTTCAGTAGCACAGAAGTCATTGAACCTGGAGTTCTCAAATTCCTTTCCATGATCTGTCCTAATTCTTACCACATTACTTGCTTTTTCCCTCTGAATCTGAAGGCATAATTCCTTGAAAGCTTCAAAGGCATCTGACTTTTCTCTAATAAAATTTACCCAAGTGTACCTTGAGTAGTCATCCACCATCATAAAAGCATACATTTTCCCTCCTAAGCTTTCAACCTTCATGGGTCCCATAAGGTCCATATGGAGTAACTCAAGAACTTTGGAAGTTGTCTGATGCTCCAGCATTGGATGCGACATCCCGACTTGCTTACCAATCTGACACTCACCACATTTGTTACCTTCAATAATCTTCAGTTTAGGTAAGCCCTTGATAGCTTCAGATGATATTGCTTTCTTCATCCCTTTCAAATGAAGATGACCTAGCCTTTGATGCCACAGCTTCACTTCATCTGCTGCTGAACTAAGACAAGTTGTATTAAGGGCTTCTTCCTGAGATATGCACAAGTAGCAATTATCTTTAGACCTGGTTCTCTTCATTAGCAGCTGGTCTTCCTGACTTTTAAGCCTTGGTCACACAGCTGGCTTATACTAATCAGATTTGCTGTGAGTCCTTTAACCAAAAGCACATTCTCTAAGTTGGGCAATCCATGATTTACAAGATCTCTAATTCCAAGTATTTCCCCTTTAGCACCATCTCCAAAAGTCACAAAGCTGGTCTTGTAGGGTCTCATATTCATTAGATATTTTTCTTCACCAGTCATATGTCTGGAGCATCCACTGTCAAAATATCAATCTTCCCTTGATGAGGCTCTCAGAGATGTGTGAGCAATTAACCCAACACTTTCTGTTTTGGGCTTCCACTCCTTCTTGATAGGTACATCTTCCTTCACTTCATTAGCTTTAGGTTGTTGAGCAGGATAACCATGAAGTTTGTAGCAGAAAGGTCTAATGTGTCCTCTTTTTCCACAGTGATGACAAACCCATCTACGATAAACTCTTTGAATCTTAGGCCTTTGATGACCACGAGGATTAGATTCAAGAGCAAACTTGGGGACTGGGTATGTTTTAGAATGCTGAGCAGGATGCTTCAGCATCGTCTGTCCAGTGCAAGGATCAAAAACATCTTCAGCAGATTTGAACTTTGTCTCAAGATTCTGTTGATATTGATTTAAATTTGAGTAGTTATAACCCACTGACTTGGCCTTCCCACTTGGTAGATTCTCCAAGATCTCTTCAAGAATGTTTGTCCCTGAGTTTAGCTGACTTACACGTTTCTTCAAGTCATCCATTTGAGCATTGACAAGAGCAACTTCTTCTTGAGCTTCTGAAGTCTTCTCAGCTTGAGCTTTCACTTCAGCCTGAAGAAGATTGATGGTCTTTTTCTGCTTCTCAAGGAGCCTACACATTTCTTCAAACCTAGTGAGTAGCTCTTTGTAGGTACTAGCAAGTTCATCATAAGCCACATCACCATCTTCATCAGTGTCACTGTCTGTGATACAAACTCCAGTCAAGGCAGTCACATGTTTAGCAGACTCATGCTCTTCCTCAGAATCTTCATCTGACCAAGACACACTCAAACCCTTTTTCTGTCTTTTCTGATAGGTTCCACATTCTGATCTTATATGTCCATATCCCTCACACTCATGACATTGAACACCCTTGCTTTGACTATTCTTCTCTTCAGGCTTGGGTTTCTTCAGACCATTTTGCTGTTTATTGATGTCGAATCTGATGCTTGGAGCATTCTGACGATTCCTGCGATCAACTCTTTTCGGCACCTTGTTGAACTGTCTTCCAAGCATGGCAATGGCATCTGCAATGCTTTCTTCTTCTTCATCCTCATCTTGAGCATTGTCCTCATCAGTATTTGAAACAAAAGCAATGCTCTTGTTCTTTTTGTCACCACGTTCATCTAAGACAGTTTCAAAGGTTTGAAGAGAACCAACCAACTCATCCATCTTCATAGTAGAGATGTCATGTGCTTCCTCAATTGCTGTTACCTTCATGTCAAATCTTTTGGGAAGAGATTTGAGAAGTTTTCTTGACAGTTTCTCATCAGACACCTTCTCTCCCAAGGCTTCAAATGAGTTAGCAATATCCAAGAGTGTCATGTGAAAGTCTTGAATGCTCTCATCATCCTTCATTTTCAGTGTTTCAAACCTGGATGTGAGATGTTGAATCTTTGATTGCTTCACCTTTGTGGTACCTTCATAGCAAGTTTTCAAGATCTCCTATGCTTCTTTGGCTGACACACAGTTTTTGATCAGCTTAAAAACATTTGTGTCCACCCCATTAAACAAGGCATATATGGCTTTGTTGTTGTAGAGAGCTGCAACTTCCTCCTCTGTAGTCCACTCAACTTCTGGTTTCTTCACCCCCGTTGAGGTCCCTTCCTTGCTGGCAATAGTGGGATGATCCCATCCAGTCAAAACAGCCTTCCATACCTTGCTATCAATAGATCTTAGAAAAGCAGTCATTTTAGATTTCCACTGATCATAGTTGTTTGATCCATTGAGCAAAGGTGGTCTATTCATGTATCCTCCATCTTTTTCCATGATGCCAGAGATTTTAGGTCCTAGATCTCACCCTAGAGACAGGCAGGGTGCCTGCTCTGATGCCAATTGAAATTCCTGGCACACTAAGCACGATGTGCGATACAATGTTCTAAGCACCTTAACACTTAAACGTGATGTGCGATACAATGTTCTAAGCACCTTAACACGTATATCACAATGTAACAATAAACAAGTAACTGAAAGCAGGTAAAAGACACGAGATATTTGTTAACCCAGTTCGGCGCTTAAAACAAGCCCTAGTCTGAGGGATACCAATCCAGGAAGGAATATCACTATAATAGTCCTAGTTGTAAGTTCTCAGCAAACACCATGTTTACAACTCATAACCTAGGCAACTACCAATGAATCTTCAACCTAGGAACTCCTAAGTCTGAGATCCCATCTCACTCCCTTACAACCTTACAGACAGCAAGGATTTCAAAAACACAAACACAAATGTTTTGGAGACACACTCCTAAAAACTACATACTCGTACCTAAAGGCTTAGAGTGCTAAAAACACACAAGGTCCTAACTCCGTACTTCAAAACTTAGGAAAGGATCACAAAGATTACAACACAAAGACACACGTCCTAAGTTTGCATCAATGAGACACAAGAAAGGCTCACAAATAAACACACACGCAAAACCTAGAATGCTAGACACAAAACAATAACGGCGTGAACAACAACTAAATTAGGTTTAGCACAATCTTTAAATACTCCAGGCAAAAGTCCTTGATCTAGAATTAAACATGGGCTTGATTTGTTTGACCTAAGCAATTGACCACATTGATTAAGATAGATTCTTTCCAAAAATACACTTCAAAGAGATTCTTCATAAAAATATTCTTGACAAGGATCTGAAGCATTAAATGATGATCCTCATAATAAGCCAGATAACAAGGCGCCATGCAAGATTCATGAACGAGAAACAAATATTCCATAAATGAAACACGCGCACACTTCCAAAGGCATGATACGATGTTGAGGCATCTTATCACACATCCTGCTACGAAGTTTATTTTACCAAAAATGCAGCCAATCACCAAAGACTCAACAATTTTTAATTTTTTTGACAAATTTATAAACTTTGTTTGATCACCCCTTAAATGAGTACATGTATTTATGGAAGAGGAAATATTTTTGCAAAGGGATTTTATTAAAAATTTAGTTTAAAATTTTATTTTAAAATATATTTAGTTTTAAATTTGCAATTTGCTTGCATATATAGTTTATGTATAGCCAATGTATAAATGACCCATTTCTCTTGGTCATTATTTAATATATCTATTGATCATGTTAAATTTAACTTATTTATATTTGGTGACTTATTAATTAATGTTGTTTCAAGAGAAATTGAGCATATTAATTATCTAAAGAAAAAAAAAATCAATTGAACGAGTTGACTTAACATGCTACTGTGTGGTAGCTTAAAAGTGCCATAATAATCTTAACATCTTTGAACTATGAGGATGGATCAATTGACTCCAAGAGTAAGTTTTTATACTTACTTCAATTATTAGCCTTTGATCTTAATATTATTGGATGGTTGTGATTATTAATAATAACTCTTACTATAGGGAACTTTTACTCTTCTTCCTAAATTAAGCGCCGCCCCTGCAGTTGTATCTCTCATTCTATTCTCTTTTTCAATGTTTTTGAACGATATCGTTTTTTTTCCAATTTTAATTTTGTGATTTCAATAGGGGAATAAAATTGACAAATATTTTGGCTTATCTCCTTACTATCAAGCAAGAAGCACCATGTATCTCCCAGTGTATAATACCATACTATATCCAGTAGAAATATTTTCTCCCAATCCCATCTTCTTCTTTTTTGAAGCATCTCCCAATCCCATCTTAATTAATCGAAAATAATTGTTCTGTTGAGTAATGGGTTTTCTGACTATGGATCAAATGCTAATGGACAATCTGCAATTGCTAAAATTCAACCAAAGGTTTATGTTGCCAAAGTGCAAGTGATGTAAATAGAAGTGGTGATTTATTGGGTGAGCAAAATCAGTGCCCTAGAATTAATAGAGGCAAAAACATCATCTTGCTATCAAAGCATATACGATCAAGGCAGGAGAAAGTATTGAATTATCTGGAAAAAAAATGTGATAAAGACCTAGAGATTTTGCTACTCTTGTGTTTTGATGGCGGCAGATCACAGGTATAAGGTTATTATTGTAAGAGAATCCACACCATAAGAGTTATTATTAATTATCACAACCGTCTAATAATATTAAGATCAAAGGCTAATATAATTGGAGTAAGTATAAAGATTTATTCTTAGAGTCAATTGATTCTTTCTCTTGAACTATTATTATAAATTGGCATGTTATGAAGGATTAAAATTACTATTAGAATTTAGTTGGAACTAAACTTAGAAAAATATGATTTATAAAAATAATAATTAAAAGAATGTAATTTTTTATAGGAGAAAAACATTTTTTTTAGAAGCTAAATTAGCCATCCAAAATTATATTAGAGAGAATATAACATGAGACTTTAAGAGAAGCATAATCTCAGGTCTCAAACCAATACCTCCAGACCAACCCAAATGGGTTGAGAAAAAACATATTTAATATTAGGTAGGTATAACATTTTTTTTTTAATTCATTTAACATATTAGCATTAATATATTATAATCGTTTTGTATCAAACAATGTACTCTCTTCGGTCTTAAATATAAACAAAAGTCAAAATATATTTGGCCTACATTTGGACCAAATACATTATGACTTTTGCTTATATTTAACACTGGAGAGGGAGTATATAATAATAGTTTTACAATGCATCAAAAAACTTTTTGTATTCAAAATTTCATAAGAAGTGTTTTCTTCGTAAATTTTTTAGATGCAAAATCGTATATAATAATAGTTTTACAATGCATCAAAAAACTTTTTGTATTCAAAATTTCATAAGAAGTGTTTTCTTCGTAAATTTTTTAGATGCAAAATCGCTTATAATCACATCAACATCAATATTTTCTAACATATCATTCTCAATTGACAAAGTTCTCAAGTAAGTTTTAATCAACCTCAATTTTTGTAAAACTGTTACGAATAGCGTCGATATGTTTTCAAGTTTTTGCCTATTACTATTTTTTGCGATTAAATATTTTTTTACTCCCTACAAAATCACAAACTTTTAAATTTAGTCTTTCAAAAATATCAAAATAGGAATTATTATTATTATTATTATTATTATTATTATTATTATTATTATTATTATTATTATTATTATTATTATTATTATTATTATTATTATTATTATTATTACAAACATCAATATTATGGAGGACTAAATTCAAGAGCTTTTCACCTTTAGAGGGTGCCTCTGTTATCCTTTTTCGATGAATAATTTGAAGTTTTTAGCAGATAAACATATAACACATAAGCTTTAAGCAATAAAAATACCTTTCACATATTCACATGGTTGTTAGAAGAAACCTAGCGTTCACACTTGGTTGTTAGAGGAAAATCTTTTTCTTCATTTTCACAAACTATAATATTATGGAGGACTAAAATTACTTTTAGAATTCTTGTAAAAAAATTACTGTTAGAATTTAATAGTGAATAATCTTAAAATAATATGGTTTACCAAAACAATAATTAAAAGAACTTGATATTTTTTGACACAAAAGAAGGTGATTTTATAGAGACCAAAAACATAATTAATTAATTTTTTTTATAACATTAGGTAGGTATATAAAAAAAAATTGGGACCCTCTAGTCAAGGGTCTTAGGCGGTAGCACCTATTTCCCACCCTTCTAGATTGGCACTGTCCTTTGTTTTGTGGCTTCCCGCTTGCTCAATGCCTCTCTGTTATTCTTTTCTGGTGATTAATTTGAAGTTTTTAAGAGATAAACTTATAACAGATAAACTTTAAGCAATAATCATAGCGTTGGCATATTTACACAGGATTATTAAGGGGAAATCCAACGTTCATACTTGGTTGTTAGAGAAATCGCTTTTTCTTCATTTTTACAAACTATAATATTATGGAGTAAGAGACTTCCAAAGCAAGAGACTTCCAATGCTCAAGCACAAAGCAAGAGACTTCCAATGCTCAAGCACAAAGCAAGAGACTTCCAATGCTCAAGCACAAAGCAAGAGACTTCCAATGCTCAAGCACAAAGCAAGAGACTTCTAACTGCTCTTAATGTTAATAAAGATAAGAGATTAACACTTGATATACAATCAGAGGTGTTTACAAAATACAACTCAGTTACAAGACTAACTTAGAAAATTATCACAAAGTTTCTAAGTGTTTGATAGCTTCAGAATTTGACAGAGTTTCAGCACGTTCAGAAGCTTTAGTCTTGATTACATTTCTTCACAAATCTTCTTCCTTTTATAGATGATAAAATGAACGTTGAAGATTATAGCCGTTTGAAGAATTGAGACGCTCCTTTGTATAGATCAGTGAGCTTATTAGCTGTTCTGATTTGCAGTAGCTTAGGAGCTTAACGTTTACTACAAAATGAGAGATTCCTTTTGGCTTTTGATATTTGAACCTTGGTGAAAGCCAAATAAGGAAATAATCGTTTCTGAAGCCTGACTTGAAAAGGACCTTTCCATGGTCAAACCTTTTCATTCTTGGTTTCTGCGTTTGGACTTAGTCAGGCACAGTCTTCAATAAAATTGTACTCTCAAATGTAGCTTAACACTTATATCTGACGAGCCTTCAGATTTTGATAGGCTCAGAATTACTTGTTTCAGATCTGGTGAGCTCAGATGTTCTTCAGATTTTGATAGGCTCAGATTTACTTGTTTCAGATCTGGTGAGCTCAGATGTTCTTCAGATTTTGATAGGCTCAGAATTACTTGTTTCAGATCTGGTGAGCTCAGAAGTAATTCCTTCAGAAAATCTAAGGTTCAGATAATAACTTCAGAGTTTCACAGGCTCAGAATTACTTGCTTCAGATCTGGTGAGCTCAGAAGTAATTCCTTCAGAAATTCTAAGGTTCAGATAATAACTTCAGAGTTTCACAGGCTCAGAATTACTTGCTTCAGATCTGGTGAGCTCAGAAGTAATTCCTTCAGAAATTCTAAGGTTCAGATAATAACTTCAGAGTTTCATAGGCTCAGAATTACTTGCTTCAGATCTGGTGAGCTCAGAAGTAATTCCTTCAGAAATTCTAGGGTTCTTTAGTACGCAAATTTTAACTTTTAATCCTGCACACTGAATTAAATTATTAGTATTCCAATTTAACCTTAAATACATTGTTATCATCAAAATCAATTAAGGAGATACAAAATCATAATTTTGTTCCAACACATAATTATATATTGTTATTTCTTATTTTATTAAAAATTTATTTTAAAAATTTATTTTAAAATATATTTAGTTTTAAATTTGCAATTTGCTTGCATAGTTTCTCTATAGCCAATGTATAAATGACCCACTTCTTTTGGTCATTATTTAATATATGTTTGATCATGTTAAATTTAACTTATATATAATATTTGGTGACTTATTCTTTAATGTTTTCTTAAGAGAAATTGAGCATATTAATTATCCAAAGAAAAAAAAACCAATTGAATGAGTTGATTTATCATGCTACTGTGTGGTAACTTAAAAGTACCATAAAAGTTATATGAATTTATATGAATTTATGTTGGACAAAATTTATTACTCCCCCTCATTAAAAGTTTAAAAGACTTTAATATAACTTAACAAGAGTAGAGTTCAGAAAATGTGATCTTTAGAGCTTCAGAAATAATTTCACTGCCATAGGAAATGAAATAATATTTTCTCCCCCTTTGTCATTATCAAAAACGGGTCAGTCAAAGCACAAGTTACAGGGTAGTAAATGCACACAGCAAACAACCACCAGCAGTAAATGCATTCAACGGTAAAACAGGGAATTGTTAAGTACCATGGTGAAACAGGGAATTGTTTCAGAATGAAGACGAGTTTCTTCAAGATCTGAATCAGTTCCAGGAAAAGGTGGAGTGGTTTGAATGGATGAGGGGTTTGGTTCAGAAGTGGTTGGCTTAGGAGATGAAGTCTGAAGGGGTTCAGTTTGGGATTCAGCAGGGACTTCAGAATTTTGAACATTTGAGGGTTCAGATTGGTCTACGTCCATTGCTATTGGGGTAGACTCAGAATCTTTAATAGGAGATTTCTGAGGGGATTTAGGAGTGTCAGAAATGGTTATAGTGGAAGTTTCAAAATATTGAAAACGTGAGAAGTGATAGTGACTAGTGTGTAGTTAAGTGATTATAGTGGAAGTTTCAAAATATTGGGGGCTAATGGGGGCTTGGCAGTTACTTTTAATAAAATCATCATTAGCTCTCCTTCATTACCCAGCGGTTACTAGACATGATGGGAAGTTACACAGATAAGTAGTGTTTTCAGAAGCCAGCTGTCAGTTAGAGAAACTGAGTGGTCAACTAACACTTAGAGTAGGTATCTGAGTCACAAGAAATCATATTTAATAATAAATAATTCTGATTGCTTCAGATGAGAGAGTGCTTCAGAACCTATATAATAGTTTCTGAGCCGTCCAAACTTCTGAGGCCCTTCAGAACCAGTTTATTCATTCAGAGTTAACAGCATTCAGAGATATCATTCAGAAATAAAAACCATGTTCAGATTTTTCTTGATAAAATCGAAACGATCAATAGCAAGAGGTTTGGTAAAGATATCAGCCCATTGATGCTCAGTATCAATGAATTGAATCTTAATTACTCCCTTCTGAACATAGTCTCTAATGAAGTGATGTTTGATCTCAATGTGTTTAGCTCTTGAATGCAAAATAGGATTCTTAGACAAACAGATAGCAGCAGTATTATCACAGAGAAGTGGTATACTACTTATCCTTATCTGATAGTCCTCCAACTGATGTTTCATCCAGAGCAATTGCGTGCAACACTTAGCAGCTGAGATGTACTCTGCTTCTGCTGTAGATAGAGCAATAGTTGCTTGTCTCTTACTAGCCCATGATATAAGGTTTTCACCTAGAAATTGACAGTTTCCACTAGTGGACTTCCTTTCAATTTTATCACCAGCATAGTCACCATCACAGAATCCAATAAGCTGATAATCTAAGGATTTCTTATAAAGTAATCCAAGATTAGTGGTTCCTTTCAGATATCTAAAGATTCTCTTAACAGCAGTTAGATGAGACTCTCTAGGATCTGATTGAAATCTAGCACACAAGCATACACTGAACAAGATATCTGGTCTAGATGCAGTGAGATAAAGGAGGGAACCAATCATACCTCTGTATAATTTCTGATCTACTTTGCCTTCAGATTCTTCCTTCAGAAGACTGCTAGAGGGATGCATAGGAGTTGACATTGGTTTGCAATCTTCAAGACCAAATTTCTTCAGTAAATCCTTTGTGTATTTGGTTTGATGCACATATACTCCTTTTTTCTTTGATTGATTTGAATTCCCAAGAAGAATGTTAGTTCTCCCATCATACTCATTTCAAATTCATCCTGCATAAGCTTAGAGAAATTCTTGCAAAGAGAAGCATTAGTTGAACCAAAGATAATATCATCAACATAAATCTGAACAATCAAAATATCAGTTTTTAAGGTTTTTCTAAAGAGAGTGTTATCAACATGTCCTTTTTCAAAACCATTTTCTAGAAGAAATATACTTAACCTTTCATACCAAGCTCTTGGAGCTTGTTTCAAACCATACAGAGATTTCTTCAATTTGTAAACATGATCAGGACACTTTATATCTTCAAAGCCAGGAGGTTGTTTAACATAGACTTCTTCATAAATTACTCCATTCAGAAATGCACTCTTAACATCCATTTGAAATAGAGTGATGTCATGATTAACTGCATAGGACAAGAGAAGTCTAATTGCCTCAAGTCTTGCTACTGGTGCAAAGGTTTCAGTGAAATCTATGCCTTCTTGCTGACTATAACCTTGTGCAACCAGTCTAGCTTTATTTCTGACAACTTCTCCCTTTTCATTTGACTTGTTTCTGAATACCCATTTTGTTCCAATAATGTTCTTGTGTTTGGGTTTTGGTACCAGATCCCAAACATCATTTCTTTCAAATTGATTGAGTTCTTCTTGCATTGCAACAATCCACCCATCATCTGAGAGTGCTTCTTCTATGTTTGTGGGTTCAATTAATGAAATTAACCCAACTAGGGATTCATCCTCTTTGAAAGCAGATCTGGTCTTTCTTGGGCTATCCTTGTTACCAACAATTAGCTCTTCAGGATGAGATGATCTATACTTGAATTTACTCTTAGGTGGAGCAGGTGTCTGAGAGGGTTCAGTTTCTGAAGGATCTTCAGTTTCAAGGCCTTCAGAGATATCTTCATTTTGAGTCTCAGATGGATATACAGCAATGGAGAGATCTTCACACTCAGAATTTGAGGAAACTTGAAATTCTGCAAAAGTCTCAGCTTGCTCTGACATTTTATCGTCAGGCTCTTTATCATCAAATCTAACATGTATAGATTCTTCAACTGTGTGAGTTTCAGAATTATACAATCTGTATGCTTTTGAGCGTTCAGAGTAGCCTATAAAGATACCCTTATAAGCTCTAGCATCAAATTTCTTTCGATAGACCTTGTTGTCTAGAATATAACAAGTACATCCAAACTGATGAAAATAAGAAATATTTGGTTTTCTTCCTTTGAACAGTTCATAAGCAGTTTTGTTCAGAATAGGTCTGATGTAGATTCTATTCTGAACATAGCAAGCAGTACTCACGGCTTCTGCCCACAAGAACTTAGCTAGGTTAGACTCAAGCATCATGGTACGAGCCATTTCTTGCAAAGATCTATTCTTTCTTTCTACAACACCATTCTGCTGTGGTGTTCTAGGAGAAGAGAATTCATGGATTACTCCATGCTCTGAGCAGAAAGATTCGAAAGAGTCATTTTCGAACTCTCCCCCATGGTCGCTTCTAACCTTCAGAATCCGAAGATCCTTTTCACTTTGTATTTGTGTGCAGAAGTCACTGAACACCACAAGTGCTTCACTCTTAGAACGTAGGAATTTCACCCAAGTCCATCTACTGAAATCATCAACCATGACCAATCCATATTTTTTACCATTGATAGAGGCTGTCGAAACAGGACCAAACAGATCAATGTGAAGCAATTCTAAGGGTCTGGAAGTAGAGACAATGTTTTTAGACTTGAATGAAGTCTTAGCAAATTTTCCTTTTTGACATGAGCCACAAAGTGCATCTGAGTGATAATCAATGTCAGGCAAACCACTAACAAGCTTTTGTTTGCTAAGCTTAGAGATCAACCTCCAGTTAGCATGACCAAGACGCTTGTGCCATAGCCATTTCTCATCACTCAGAGACAAAAGACATATAATCTTTTGGTCAACCAAATCAGAAAAGTTTACTTTATAAACATTGCCAACTCTCATTCCCTTGAATACTACAGATTTGTCAGAGTCTTTTGATACAGTACATGATTCCTTATTAAATGTAACAACACACCCATTGTCACAAAATTGACTAATGCTCAATAGATTGTGTTTAAGTCCATCAACTAACCAAACATCTTTAATGGAAAGAGAAGAATTACCAACTGTACCTGTACCAATGATCTTCCCTTTTTGTTTTCCTCCAAATCCCACAGAGCCTCCCTCTTTCAGAGTTAGGGTTTGGAACATATGCTTTTCTCCCGTCATATGTCGTGAGCAACCACTGTCCAGGTACCAGGGCTGCTGTTTTACCTTTCCTTGCATGAGCATCTGAAGCAAACATTATTTCAGATTTTGGTACCCATATTCTGATGGGTCCTTTAGAGTTAGTCTTCTGAATAGTATTCCTTCTTTGTTTTCTATGATCAACACAAGATCTAGAATTAATTAAGCTTTGACAAGAATGTTTAGGCTTAATTTGATTCTTGGATTTTGATCTGGAGTATATCACAGTTCCAAAGGTCAAGCAAGGATCTGAAGTAACTTTACCTTGATTTCTCAGAGGTTCAGATGACTTCTGAGCCTTAACTTGAGAACTTTTGGACTCAGAAATTTTAGGTTCAGAAGAACTTGGAACTTCTGAGTCTTTGGGTTCAGGTTCAGAACCTCCTTCAGAGTTGGATGCCTTCAGATCAAGTGTACCACTTTTAACAAAGGTAGAGAATAATTCAGGTGGAGTATCATCCTCACTATATGATTTCAGAGGTTTATCCCAGTTCTTAAACCGAGAATAACCAATGCCTTCACCATAGTTACGAGTCATATGATAAATCATGGAAGCCATTTTACTCCTATTGAAGGTACAACGAATAAATTCGTGAAGAGCATCTTCATGATCATCATTGAGCTTGTCTGCCAAGACATAGTTAGATTCAACATGACAAATACGAATGTTTAACGATTCATTTTCATCATAAAGAATCTTGGCATCCTTTTTCAATGATTCATGAACATTCTTCAGAATTTTGTGTTGACTTACTATACGAGAGTAATGTTTCACGGCAATCTTAAGAGAATCAATTAATTCAGATTTAGTCATGTTAGAGTATACCTCATTTTCATCATCTGAGTCATCTTCAGAATCTCTATCAGAGTTGTTACCTTCAGAAGTTCTTGCCATTAAAGCCAGATTGCATTCTTCATCATCTTCTCCTTCAGAGTCATTCTCAATGGTCTCCCAAGTGGCTAACAAACTCTTCCTTACCTTTTCTTTGTACTTTTCTTTCCCAAAGCTCTTATTCTTTCCTTTGTCCTTGGATGACATTTCTGGACAGTCCGCAATGAAGTGTCCAGATTTCTTGCAGTTATAGCAGTTGTTCAGTTCTTCCTTTTTGTCCTTTGAAAAGGAACTTCTTGAGTTGTTTCCTTTGTTTGGAAACCTTTTGTATTTCTTGTTCCATTTCTGAAACCTTCTAACCATTAGTGCCATTTCTTCATTCTCAGAATTTTCATCCATCATATCATCAGAAGTTTCTTCCTCTTGTTCAGACACTTTGATCTTTGCAGCTTTTGAGGAAGTCTGAACAGAGCTTAGAGCCAAGGACTTCATCTTCTTGACAGGTTCATCTGACATAAGTTCTAGCTCATGACTTCTGAGTGAGCTTATTAAATCTTCAAGAGTCACATTGTCCAAATCCTTGGATTCCTGAAAAGCTGTAACTTTTGGTCTCCATTTGGAAGGTAAGCTCCTCAGAATTTTCTTCACGTGATCAGATGCAGTGTAGCTTTTCTTCAGAACTTGAAGACCAGAGACAAGGGTTTGAAACCTTGAATACATGGTTTCAATATCTTCATCTTCCTTCATTCTGAACAGCTCATATTGATGAACTAATAAGTTTGCCTTAGCTTCTTTGACTTGCTTATTTCCTTCATAGGTGGAACATAGAGAGTCCCAGATAGTTTTGGCACATGACTTGTTGGATATTTTTAAATACTCAGCATGAGATATTGCACCAATAAGCATATTCTTAACAGTATGATGCTTCTTATACTGTTTCTTCTTTTCAGCATCAAAGAACTTTCTGTAGGTATTTCTTACAACACCTTCATCATCCATGTGTTCAAAATGTATACCATCTTCAATGATATCCCATAACTCATCATCGGTCCCAATGATGTAACTATACATCTTGGTTTTCCAGAAAGGAAAAGTAGTAGGATCACTGTTGAAGTAAGGTGGTTTGTCTCTGTGATTATCACTGTTCCTTTCCCTATCATATTTGTGAGGAGGTGGAACAGCAGAGTGATCAGGTCCAGCGGAAGCAGAAGGAGAGGTAACACCAGACATGTTTTTCAACTAAGTACCCCTAGATCTTTTACTGTTTCACTGTTAAGTGAAGAGCAACAGACCGGAGCTCTGATGCCAATTGAAGGTTGAAAAACACACAAGAAGGGGGGGGTTGAATTGTGTGTTACTTTTTCTAAGTTAAAACAAATTGCAGCGGATAAGGTATAACACACACAATATATGAGGATAGGGTTAGAGAGAGATGCTCAGAATTTTTATACTGGTTCCTCCCACTAACAGGAGTAGTCCAGTCCTCTTGTCCTTCACAAGAGATTTCACTATAATCACTCAGATTACAAATGCTCAAGCACTAAGCAAGAGACTTCAAACTGCTCAAGCACAAAGCAAGAGACTTCCAATGCTCAAGCACAAAGCAAGAGACTTCCAATGCTCAAGCACAAAGCAAGAGACTTCCAATGCTCAAGCACAAAGCAAGAGACTTCCAATGCTCAAGCACAAAGCAAGAGACTTCCAATGCTCAAGCACAAAGCAAGAGACTTCCAATGCTCAAGCACAAAGCAAGAGACTTCCAATGCTCAAGCACAAAGCAAGAGACTTCCAATGCTCAAGCACAAAGCAAGAGACTTCTAACTGCTCTTAATGTTAATAAAGATAAGAGATTAACACTTGATATACAATCAGAGGTGTTTACAAAATACAACTCAGTTACAAGACTAACTTAGAAAATTATCACAAAGTTTCTAAGTGTTTGATAGCTTCAGAATTTGACAGAGTTTCAGCACGTTCAGAAGCTTTAGTCTTGATTACATTTCTTCACAAATCTTCTTCCTTTTATAGATGATAAAATGAACGTTGAAGATTATAGCCGTTTGAAGAATTGAGACGCTCCTTTGTATAGATCAGTGAGCTTATTAGCTGTTCTGATTTGCAGTAGCTTAGGAGCTTAACGTTTACTACAAAATGAGAGATTCCTTTTGGCTTTTGATATTTGAACCTTGGTGAAAGCCAAATAAGGAAATAATCGTTTCTGAAGCCTGACTTGAAAAGGACCTTTCCATGGTCAAACCTTTTCATTCTTGGTTTCTGCGTTTGGACTTAGTCAGGCACAGTCTTCAATAAAATTGTACTCTCAAATGTAGCTTAACACTTATATCTGACGAGCCTTCAGATTTTGATAGGCTCAGAATTACTTGTTTCAGATCTGGTGAGCTCAGATGTTCTTCAGATTTTGATAGGCTCAGATTTACTTGTTTCAGATCTGGTGAGCTCAGATGTTCTTCAGATTTTGATAGGCTCAGAATTACTTGTTTCAGATCTGGTGAGCTCAGAAGTAATTCCTTCAGAAAATCTAAGGTTCAGATAATAACTTCAGAGTTTCACAGGCTCAGAATTACTTGCTTCAGATCTGGTGAGCTCAGAAGTAATTCCTTCAGAAATTCTAAGGTTCAGATAATAACTTCAGAGTTTCACAGGCTCAGAATTACTTGCTTCAGATCTGGTGAGCTCAGAAGTAATTCCTTCAGAAATTCTAAGGTTCAGATAATAACTTCAGAGTTTCATAGGCTCAGAATTACTTGCTTCAGATCTGGTGAGCTCAGAAGTAATTCCTTCAGAAATTCTAGGGTTCTTTAGTACGCAAATTTTAACTTTTAATCCTGCACACTGAATTAAATTATTAGTATTCCAATTTAACCTTAAATACATTGTTATCATCAAAATCAATTAAGGAGATACAAAATCATAATTTTGTTCCAACACATAATTATATATTGTTATTTCTTATTTTATTAAAAATTTATTTTAAAAATTTATTTTAAAATATATTTAGTTTTAAATTTGCAATTTGCTTGCATAGTTTCTCTATAGCCAATGTATAAATGACCCACTTCTTTTGGTCATTATTTAATATATGTTTGATCATGTTAAATTTAACTTATATATAATATTTGGTGACTTATTCTTTAATGTTTTCTTAAGAGAAATTGAGCATATTAATTATCCAAAGAAAAAAAAACCAATTGAATGAGTTGATTTATCATGCTACTGTGTGGTAACTTAAAAGTACCATAAAAATCTTAACATCTTTGAACTATTATTAAAAATTATTAAAATTATTATTAGAATTTAGTTGGAACGTCTAAACTTAGAAAAATATGGTTTATAAAAAAAATAATTAAAAGAATGTGATTTTATAGGAGAAAAAACATATTTATTTTAAGAAGAGTATACTTTAAGAAGAGTATAATCCAAAACATATTTATTTACGGTTTTTATAGGATATATTTACTTTAAGTAAACATATTTTGGAGAAAAAACATATTCTCTTTGATATTTATTTTAAAAGAATGTGATTTTATAGGAGAAAAAACATATTTACATATCGTTCTCAATTGACAAAGTACTCAAACCGTCAACCTCTCTTGTGATATTAATGATCTCATGTAAGCTTTAATCAACCTCAATTTTTGTAAAACTGCTACGAATAGCGTCGATATGTTTCCAAGTTTTTGCGTATTATTGTTTTTTGAGATTAAATATGTTTTTACTCCCTAAAAAATCACAAACTTTTAAATTTCGTCTTTTAAAAATATCAAAATAGGAATTATTATTATTATTATTATTATTATTATTATTATTATTATTATTATTATTTGGAGTATGACCTTACCTCCAGAGAGAGAAGTGGAATTTTCCATTGATCTTGTTCCCGGCTCTCAGCCCATATCAGTTGCTCCGTATAGAATGTCTCCGTTAGAGTTGCATGAACTTAAGTCTCAATTAGAAGAACTACTCCAAAAGCACTTCATTCGTCCAAGTGTCTCTCCTTGGGGAGCACCAGTTCTGTTGGTTAAGAAAAAGGACGGTTCAATGCGCCTTTGTATTGATTACCGTCAGCTCAATAAGGTCATCATAAAGAACAAGTATCCTTTACCCCGTATTGATGACCTTCTAGACCAACTCAGAGGTGCTACTGTCTTTTCAAAAGTAGATCTTCGGTCTGGTTATCACCAGATTCGCATCAAATCATCAGACGTGTCCAAGACTGCATTCAGAACGCGTTATGGACACTATGAATTCCTTGTCATGCCCTTTGGTCTAACTAATGCCCCAGCTGTGTTCATGGATTATATGAACCGGATTTTCCAACCTTATCTGGATAAGTTCGTTGTTATCTTCATAGATGACATCCTGATTTATTCTCGAAGCCCTGAAGAACACGCTGAACACCTGAGGATTGTCTTGGAGATTTTAAGAGAAAAGAAGCTTTACGCTAAGTTCAGCAAGTGTGAATTTTGGCTTTCCGAAATCAACTTCTTGGGACATGTCATATCACAAGGTGGTGTGGCAGTCGACCCATCCAAGGTAGAAGCTGTACTCAATTGGGATAGACTCAGAAATGTGTCTGAAGTCAGGAGTTTTCTAGGCTTGGCAAGTTATTACCGGAGATTCATCTTGGGATTTTCGGAGATTGCTCTTCCTTTGACTAGATTGACAAGAAAAGGAGTTGCCTTTGAATGGGATGCAGAATGTGAACTGAGTTTCCGGACGTTGAAAGAGAAGTTGACGAGTGCACCAATATTGGTAATCCCTGATCCAACTCGAAAATATGTGGTGTATTGTGATGCATCGCATAAAGGGCTTGGGTGTGTACTAATGCAAGATGGTGCAGTGGTGGCATATGCCTCTCGGCAATTGAAGCCACATGAACAGAATTACCCAACTCATGATCTGGAATTAGCCGCAATTATCTTCGCTTTGAAGATCTGGAGGCATCACTTGTATGGTGTCCAATTCGATCTTTTTAGCGATCATAAAAGTTTGAAGTATCTGTTTGATCAAAAGGATTTAAACATGAGACAACGAAGGTGGATGGAGTATTTAAAGGATTTCGACTTCAACCTTAACTACCATCCTGGTAAGGCGAACGTAGTGGCGGACGCCTTAAGCAGGAAAGCTTTGTATGCCTCTGAACTACTTATGCAACAGTGTGGTTTGTACGAGAAGTTCAGAGATTTGAATCTGAATGTGGCGTTCCGGAAAAGTGGAATAAGAATCAACAGGATGGAATTATCTTGTGACCTGCGCGCGAGGATAGCGCAAGCACAACGCAGTGATCTGGAGTTGCAAAAGAAGTTGAGTAACCCTAAGTTTTCAATAGCATCTGATGGTGCCATACTGTATGAAGGTAGGCTGTGTGTACCAAGTGATGGTGAATTGAAACGATTGATCTTAGAAGAGGCCCATAAGAGTGGATTCTCGATCCATCCTGGATCCACTAAGATGTACCACGATCTGAAGCAGAACTATTGGTGGCCCAATATGAAAGTTGAGATTGCGGAGTTTGTATCCCGATGTCTGGTATGTCAACAAGTTAAGATTGAACATCAGAAACATGGAGGTCCGTTACAGTCCTTAGATATACCTGAGTGGAAAT
This sequence comes from Trifolium fragiferum, assembly GCA_954870985.1. Classification (NCBI taxonomy): domain Eukaryota; kingdom Viridiplantae; phylum Streptophyta; class Magnoliopsida; order Fabales; family Fabaceae; genus Trifolium; species Trifolium fragiferum. Next base: position 40,272,325 of record OX940790.1, on the reverse strand, counting down.
GGGAACACATCACCATGGATTTTGTAGGAGGGTTACCACGAAACCAAAGAGGCCAAGATTCGATCTGGGTAATCATGGACAGGTTAACCAAATCAGCTCATTTCATTCCAGTCAAATCCACTTACAAGGCCCCTCAATATGCAGCTATCTTTATAGAACAGATTGTAAGGCTTCATGGTGTACCTTTTAGTATCGTGTCAGATAGAGACCCAATCTTCACTTCTAGGTTTTGGAAAGCCTTCCAAAATGCGATGGGTACTCGGTTGAGAATGAGTACACTGCATCACCCTCAAACGGATGGTCAGTCAGAAAGGACCATTCAAACTCTTGAAGATATGCTTCGTGCTTGTGTGTTAGAAGATGGTGGTAGTTGGAGTAACCACCTGCATCTGATAGAATTTGCTTACAATAATAGCTACCATTCCAGTATAGGGATGGCACCCTTTGAAGCTCTTTATGGTAGGAAGTGTCGAACCCCTTTGTGTTGGACTGAAGTTGGTGATCGCGGATTTTTAGGACCGGATGTTATTCAAGAAACGACTTTAAAGATTAAGTCCATCCGTGAGAAAATGAAAGTTGCTCAGAGTCGGCAGAAGAGTTATGCCGACAGGAGAAGGAGACCTCTAGAGTTTCAGGAAGGTGATCATGTATTCTTGAGAGTTACCCCGAAGTTAGGCCTGCGTGGTGTATTCAAAACTAAAAAGCTCTGTCCAAGGTATATTGGACCCTATCAGATCCTTCGACGCGTCGGTCCTGTAGCCTATCAGTTAGCCCTTCCTCCATCTATGTCAGGGCTACACGACGTGTTCCATGTTTCTCAGCTTCGGAAATTCATTCCTGATATATATCAGCCAGTAGAGTTGGAACAGATTGATCTTCAGCCAGACTTAACTTATCAACCAGATCCAGTTCGAATAGTCGATCGTGATGTTAAAACTCTTCGGAACAAGAGAATTCCTATCGTCAAGGTTGAATGGGCTCAGTCCCCAGACGGCGAATTCACTTGGGAACTGGAATCCGATATGATGAACAATTATCCTCATTTGTTCTAAGGTAAATTTCTCAATTTCGAGGACGAAATTTCTTTAAGGGGGGTAGATTGTAATAACCCAACTTTTAAAAGTTCCAATTATTTTTAAATTAGAAATGGTCTAAACCTATGAGAAAACATGCAACCAAAAAACCAACTCATTTTCACATGTTACACTTCAGAAAAATTCAGAGAAAGCAAGCTCTCTTCTTCCTCCCTCACTCACGCCAAAACAACAACATTAACAAAATTCCAAAAGCTCCAATTTCCCTCTTCACAAGAAATTGTCTTCTTCTCTTGTAATCACTATGCAACATCACTCATGAAGCTACAGAGATCCCTCACATGCAACAATTCTGCAGAGAATCTCTGTGAAAACCATTTCCCTAAGCCTCACAAGTTCATACACAAAAAACCATATCTCATCACCTCAATTTCCAACCAATGGCATGACATGCAGCCCAAGAACCAACCCAATTCGTGTACTGTAGATTACCAGAGCTAAACACTATAAATAACCCCATTCCTCAGCTCAGTTCATCATCCAGCACAATCAAAATTCGTAGTTCAAAATTAGAGGGTTGCAAGAGTTCAAATTCCCAATTTCTGGTCCTACTGTTCGTGGGTTCCTAGGAGGTTTCAGTAGCTGATTTAGAGAGCCCAGGAAGCAAGTAAAAGCTCTAATCCAGGTGGGTTCTTAGGCTAGTTTAGTTAGATTTTCCAAAATTTCAAACATGCATGCAAACATAGGAATTTTAGGGAAAATTATGTGTGAGGAGAAATAACTCCCAATTTCTCCTCCAAACAGTCGTAAATTATATCTATACTATTGTTATGATGATTAGGTTTGAGGATTGTAGGTGTTTGATTTGAAAAATGCAATTTTCTGCAAAACAGGGGCTTAAATCGCAGTTTTCGCCCGGCGAGCCTTCTAGCGAGGCAACAATTTTTGGGCAGAGTATGATTCGCCCGGCGAGCCTTCTCTGGCCCGGCGAGCTTAGGCTGGCCCGACGAGGGATAGTTCGCTCGGCGAGCTAACTAAGAACAGGAATTGTGTCTTTCTTGGGCTAGCTGGAGTGCTTCTTGGGCAAGAATTGCTTGACAGTCTTATTTTCTAAAAACATTTCCAAAACTAATGCACTCGTTTTATATCCTCGAATCAAATTAATATTTCGTAACGGTATAATTCATATAAAATACGAGTTGTTTGTTATCACGATGTAATCCTAGGGTATAACATAGGATTTTAGCAATTATTGTATGTTCCCCCTGGGTTCGGGATAATTATGGTAGCATGAATTTATTTTAGTATCAGTCAGTTATGTGCGGTTAATATTATCGCTTTATGGACTTCCTTCGGAAGCTTCCATCAGGAAAATATAATTATGAGCTGTATGCCGGAAACACTTCGTGTTCAGCGGACAAGGCAGGCCTCTGAGAGATGCTCACCTCGGAGTGCCTTGCGGTTAAAATCAACAAGACTAATAATCTGTGACACACCTTTAAATTATGCTTTATCATATCATGTTATGAAATATGTATGATATGACTGATTAGGTGCCCCGACATAGTTGCCTTTAGGAGGGTAGTAGAATTCACTGGGACGAAGTGACTGTCTCACCCCACTCCCTTTTTGATTCAGATAAGCAGGTTAGCTAAAGGTATGCTGGTTGGTGTGCTCGTAGCTGTGCTTTGGATGGCATTTCTTTCATGCTTTCTTTTCCCGTGTTTTATTTTCCCGTGTTTTATTGTACTAGTTATCCTTTAGGATTGTGATTCTTGTTGTCTTCCGTTGCAATTTCCGAATTATCCGATGTATTTGGCACCTATGTGTACATAACTTCCTGTTGTAATAATAATGTACTCAGTTACCAGTAATAATATTCCACTATTATTCTAGATATATTTGTGGGGTGTTATACGTGGGGGCGCGTGCGGTGCCAAGGGGACTCCAATTTTTTTTTATTGTTTTTACAAAATAATAGGAAATAATTTTCTGGGAATTTTGGGACCAGTTAGGTATTTTTCTGAGACCTGAAACTATTTTTAGTTAATTAAATGAGGTAAATATGCTTTTATAAATATCAGGTATTAATAAAATTTTCCCAAAATTTTATTTAGGGTATTTTGAATTATTTGGAACGGTTGGGGATACCTCACTCTCTCTGGTTTTATATCGTGTTAAAAATTTAAATTTATGACCATTATTATAGTTAAATGAGCATTAGTGCCAAGATGTTATACACTGAAACCATTTGTATAGTTAAATGGTTTCATACTATTATCCACTGAAACCATTAGTCTAGTTAAAATGTTTCATAGCGTTATACACTGAAATCATTATTCTAGTTAAATGGTTTTATAGCGTTATACACTCAAACCATTAATCTTTTTATTTGGTTTCAAGATGTTATACACTGAAACCATTTTTCCTAGTTAAATGGTTTCATACTATTATACACTGATACCATTATTCTAGTTAAATGGTTTCATAGCGTTATACACTGAAACCATTAATCTTTTTATTTGGTTTCAAGATGTTATACACTGAAACCATTAGTCTAGTTAAATTGTTTCATAGCGTTATACACTGAAACCATTATTCTAGTTAAATGGTTTCATAGCGTTATACACTGAAACCATTAGTCTTGTTATTTGGTTTCAAGATGTTATACACTGAAACCATTATTTTGGATAAATGGTTTCATATAGGCATTAGTGTCAAGATGTTATACACTGAAACCATTATTTTGGATAAATGGTTTCATATAGGCATTAGTGTCAAGATGTTATACACTGAAACCATTGTTATTAAGTAAAACATCACATAACCATTTTACAAAATCATGCTACATAAAGCAAAAATTCATATAAAGCAATTAGGGTTAGTTTAGTTGAGAAAAATTTGGATAGTATGCATGAGATATTGGATTCGATTAATTTTTTATTGTAAAGAAAAAAATCCATATATATATATATATATATATATATATGTAATTAATGTATGAAATTTTATTTATGTTGTGATTATGATTGATAAAACTTAAAATTAAATTGTATGTTTGACAAGTATGATTTATATATACATGAATCATTGGTTATTATGTTGGGCTTCGAGGGGGTGTATGACGAAAACTAATTAAAAATGGATTCTTATAATATATACTTCAAAGGAACAAAAGTTATTATTTAATTGGAAACGGGGGGCGCGTTAGAAATTTGGGTGGGGGTGCGCTAGAAGTTTGGAGGAGGGAAAAAAATTGGGGGGCGCGCTAGAAATTTGGGGAGGAAAAAAAATTGGGGGGCTTACAAGAAAATCTAGGAAGAAAATGGGAAGAAAAAAAACTGGGGGGTGCGCTAAGCAAATGGGGGGCGCGCAAGTAATGGGGTAGTATGTGGGGGGCGCGCGAAGCAACTGGGGGGTGCGCTAAACAACTATAAGAATGATTATGTTAAGTTGGACTTTGGGTGGGGTGTATAACAAAATGGGAGGGGTGCAAATAGGAAGTTTATGCACGGTGCATAAGCCCTTATGCACCATAACCAGACCCAGATATTAACGTTCAATATCAACAATTGATTGCTAAATTTTATTTATAAGTTATGTTTCTCGTTCAATCTTTTTTTTTTCTTTTAATCGGCGAATTTTATTTATACAAAAATTCAAATACAAAGAACCAAAATACAAATTACAAGTCATTTAGATCGTAACAAAACCAAGTGGCCATTCACATAATATTAAAACATTAAATTAGAAAACACAAAAGAACAACACTATTTTGAATGTTTATCACTTAATCCTATAAGAACACCACATAAATTTCTAAGTCACTGATGACTTGATTGCTTGCCTCTTGTTTTCCATTGTTCATCATCTTCTTTCATAGTCTTCACATTTTTTTTGAATTGCGCCGGTATTCTTCAAAGCTTTTTAATATTAGATACCTTCTCGTCGTAGCTTTTTTTTATTGAAATTCTACTCAACTTTTAATGAGGTTATGTGTGGAACAAAGTGAGAAAAGTGATTTTGAAGAGAACTGGATCGATTAAATTTTGGAGAGATCGAGTGATTAAATTTTGAGCAATGAACAAAAGAGAAAGAGGAGTGTTGGATGAGTAATAATCTACCGTATAGAAAGTTTGCAATATATGATCCAAGTGTGTGAATTTATAGCTATTGGTAAATAGATTCGATTAATTAACAATATTCCAAAATACATGGGAAATAAAATAATTAATGGATTAACTTTACTCAATTAACCGTCACACTACATGATTATCTCAATAGTGATAATGAGTATGTATGAAGTGCTACCGTTGAATTTTGAAAAAAAATAAAACAAACTACTATTTTTTTAATCCAAATAAACTTAATTTAATTAATCTACTTCTAATTATAATAATAATATATTAAAATTGATAACTACTATGTTTACTAATTTGTCCTTATCAATTTTAATATTTTTTTAAAGTTTGTATCCTTCGTTGTAATTTTACTCTATTAACAATATATGTATAAAAATAGGAAGAGAAAAAATAGAGGAAGGTTAGTAAAACAATTATAGAAAAAAAAAAAAACAAACAATAAAAGATTATATATGAATCTATACATAAAATAAAAGTAGGAATAAAACACTAAAAATTTGGTAGTTTTTTTTATGCATAAAAAAATTATATGTATATTAAAATTGCTCAAAAATAAATTTAATTCTTTAATATATTCATTGACAAGTTATGTTGTTGGTATAATTATAAGATTTACTAACAACGTTATAATGTTGTTGTCAAAAAGGAGATACAAAACATAAAAATAGAGGAAAAAATATTTAGTTAAAAGAAATTTAAGCAAAAAAAATAGAAACAAAAACTACAGTAAAAGATATGCATCAATAAAATAGTAATTGTGTGGTTTCCCAGTGACTTTACAAAATTGTTGCAAAGAATCTATAATATTAAAAATATAAAAATAGAAAAAAAATAATTTTAAGTTAAAACAAATCTACGCATAAACATAGGAAGAAAAACCATGATAAAAGATGCGTATAAAATAATAATAATTGTTGGTTTCTCAGCGACTTTGCAAGGTTTGTTGCAAAAAAACTATACTATTAGCGACAACAATAATTATTGTTGGGTTAAGTAATTTTACCCAGCGATAATATAATTGTTGAGAAAAAAACTAACTTACAACAACAACTTAAATGAGTTGCTGTTATATGTATATTTTTGTCAACAATTTGAATGTCGCTGCGAAAAAGTCGCTGTGAAGAATCTTATTTCTTGTAGTGAAAGGTGAAAAGCTCTTGATTTTAGTCCTCCATAATATTGATGTCTGTAATAATAATAATAATAATAATAATAATAATAATAATAATAATAATAATAATAATAATAATAATAATAATAATTGAGATGGTTCTATCCGTGACTTTTTGGAATCTAGTGGTGAGAACTCGGATTGGGTATTCTCTTGGCGGAGAATTTTATTCCAATGGGAAGAAGATCTCGTGACTAATTTGATTCAATTTTTGGAGCCGGTTACTTTTTCCTCGGTTGATGATTGTTGGGTGTGGACTCCAAATCCGAATGGACTTTTTCGGTCAATTCTTCTTATAAGAGTCTTTTGGTGGAGCTTAGGGGTGAGGATATGGCGGGAGAAGTGTTGGAGGAGATCTTTAGTTTTCTTTGGGATAGTCCGGCACCGTCTAAAGTTATAGCCTTCTCGTGGCAACTCTTATATGATCGCATCCCTTCTAGAAGTAATTTAGCGGTCCGTGGGATCTCTTGTGAGGAGGTGCCTTGGGAATGTGTGGGTTGTGTGGGTAAAGTGGAGTCGTCAACCCATCTCTTCTTGCATTGTCCAAGTGCAATGGTGGTGTGGAATGAAATCTTTAAATGGATTGGTGTTCCTTTGGTCATTCCTCCGTCAATCTCGTCTCTCCTCTTGATGCTTAGAGGATCCGTGTAAGACCCGTAGAATTTCAATAGCAGGAATTATATTTTTGATATATTAATTAGCTTGTGCTATTTGTTTTTATTGATTTTTCTGTCTAATTGTCTGTTTTGACAGAATTTATGCTGAGATTGTGCCTGCACGTACTTTAACATTTGGAAAAAGGGCACAATAACTTTATAAGCTTTAAATGAGTTTAGAAACATTTTATCTCGTCGAAATGTTGAAAATAATTTTCTAGTGGCTTTTGATAAAACGGGCAAGATATACCGCTGTTTGAAAATTTTACGGTTTCCGATTTCCGTCAAAATTTAAACTGAGACTTTATATATCGACTGTGATGATAATTTGATCTCGTTATATTTTTTCGAGCTTGGGAGCGAAAATTTATTCGGAATAAAATTTATTCGAAAGTTTGTGAATTGTTTTAATTAAGTGATTTACGGTAGAATTTTCTGTTTCCGTAAAGTTTATCGGTATGCGAGATACGACTCGTTTAAGCGCGAGCACGGGAACTGAGCGAGATGAGTTGGCATGATTAAATCATAACAAGTTAGCACTATTTGATCTAATGGTTAGGAATTAATTGAGAGATCTTTAAGAAAGCAAAGTCATGAGATTTTTCCATTCCTTTTCTCTTCCTCTCACGTGAGCTCCCTCCTCCATCTCTTTCATTTTATTTTTCTAAGTGTTAGATAGAACACAAATCTCCACCTTAAGAGAAATCTAGAAAGAATTAGGAAGAAAGCTTGGAACCAAAGTTGATCCTCTCATCATGATGGTGATTATGAGCTATAGTTTGAGGTAAGAAAAATTCTCCTCCCTCATTTTCTCTCCTTGGCCGTGTAGCCCTTTTGATAGGATAGTGTGAGCTTTTAATTTTACCTTTGTTAATGTTATAAATCCATGTTAGTTAGGGATATATCCAAGAGAAAAATTGTGTTTGGAATTGTTTAATTTTATGTTCAAAAAGATTTGTGTTAAGTTTTGTTTTTCTTTTGTTAATATTGTTGGATGAGCTTTTGTGATTATAGATCTAAAAAGAAATTTTGATTGTGAGCATTTTAGAAATTGGGTGATTTTTGATAAATGTTTGAAATCAATTTATGATATGATTTCCATGAAATTGAAACTAGCACTAGTTGTTTTATGAGTTTAATTTTGAAAAGAAAATATAAGGAATGAAAAGCCCCAAATTTTATGATTTCTGAAGTTAGGGTTTTGGAATTTCTTTAGTTTTTGGAAAATTAAATCAATTTGAGTTGGTTATGTGACATTGGTATTTGTATAAGTATTTTAACTAAGTTAGAATTTTTAAAAAAATGACTTTATGTATTGTTTCATTTCTAGCCGAAATTTAGAAGGGTATTCTGGTCATTTTAAAATTGTTTTTGTGTCGTAGAAAGTTAACAATTTCATCCGTCTTTTCGAGACGAAGATTTTGGCGTATGGCTCGTCTCGATTAGATAAAAATTGAATGAGTTATGGTCGTTTCAAGTTTTATCACCGTTTTTAAATTGAAGTATAGTAGTAGAAAAATAATAGAGATTATTTTCTATGAAAAGATAAAATTGTTTGAAAATTAATTTATTATTTGAAATGAAAATTCTTGTGTCGAGAGTTGCGTTTAAAAAGATTTTAGTTACGTACGCGCAAAATATATTTTGTTATAAGTCGTACGAGAAAAGTTTTAGTTTGGACTTGTTTAGTTTTAAAAGGTTTTGGAACTTATGATTTAAGGCATAAGTTGTTTGAAAAGATATTTTCTTTTGAAGATGCTTTAAAATAGTTGGTTTTCAGTTAGTGACGCTTTTACAATAAAAACTATTCTTTAAAGTGTTTGTATTTTCCAAGGGTTGTTTTGAAGAAAAGTTTTGGCTTTTCAAGTGTTTTAAAATAGCCGAGAATTGTTTTCAATGCGACTTGAACCTAGTTAGGTGTAAGAGAACGACCATAGGCCTTGACCCATTAGTAGCCGAGCTAGGACTTATTTAAGTGATCAATTAGAATGTGACATTAACTTAGATAAGTTGTATGTTTTAAAAGGTTAAGAGGATTAGCCGAATTGGGGACTTCGTCGAGAGAGACGGATATTGCTCGCGTAGCGTAAGTTGATGTGTTGGAAGCTTGCCGAGGTAAGGGCACTTTCTAACGATTTCATATACCTCGAAATATCGAGTACTTTTTATGCATGTGTAATTGTTGCTTGAATATGTGTATTTGCTTGATGTGATGCAATATGAATTATGAGCATGGTTGTTTTGTGATGTATTCTCGTGACGAGAACTTGTTTGAGAACATGCTATATTCTACACATGTTTGAGTGGTTGTTGTGAATTTCACATGATTGAATAATATGAAATGTTGATGCATGTACTTGATTGATTATCTTGTTGTACATGATGTTATTTGTCTTACATATGATTTTGCGAAATATATGTATTGGCATGTGGTTGAGAATTACATATGCTTGAAAGTTATGTATTTGTTGCATTAGCATATATGGGGAATCGTATGCTCATGCATTCATCGTACGTGGTGACCGTGATGGGCCACGGGGTGTGATTATCGGGAAAGGATCCACCTTAATCCTGCGGGATTTATTGAGTCCAATACGTGGTTATCGGGAATGGACCACGGAGTGTGATTATCGGGAATGGATCCACTCTAATCCTTCGGGATTTTATTGATTTTAGTAGGGGTTGGACCTACGACTCTCCGCGGAGAGGTTAAATTCCGGAATTCATGCATGTGAAATAGTCCCGGGTAGGGTGATCACAATCATGTAGAGTTTGCATTGGTAGGCTAATTGTGCATTCGAATATTGTTGTGTGTGATTGATAGACGATTTGTGCACTTAAATCCTATGATGTGTGATTCATATGATAAATGAGTATATGCTGCCATGTATTGTATATCTTGTGCTGCGTATTTTTGGTTATATGTTATTTCTAGATCGTGACCCTCTACGAGCATTTTTAGGGCTTTATTTGTACCGCGTGGAGTAGCGGCGAGGCTTGAAGCTGTTTGTAGGTCTTCGTCACCCAGTCATCTTCAGTTAGAGTTTTAAGATCAGCTTAGGGGTAGTAGTTTTAAGAGTCTTGTTTACTCTTCTTTATGCTTCCCTGCATTTGTATTGCAAACTTGTAGTATGATGTTTTATTTGGAATAAATGGTGTCGTTATGTTTGTTTAGACATAGCGTTTGGTTCTAATCTTAAACTTTTATTCGTGAAAACAATTTATAAAAGAGGCATTGCATTACGATCGTTATTTTGAAAATGGTTTACTCTGATTTAATTTAAGTGTGATCGTGAATGTTTTATTTCAAAGTCTTTGTTGTTTTAAAAAATAAAAAAAATAAAAAAAGTGCCTACTTTTGGGCTTCGAAAATCGGAGTGTTACAATCCGCTAGGAATGTAAAGCTTAGGAGGGGTTATTTGATGATTTGGCATGCTTCAATTTGGTCCCTTTGGAAAGCAAGAAATAGTGCTACTTTTCCTTCCAGTAATTTCTCGCCTTATACGATAGTTGAAAATATTAAAGTATTAAGTTGGAAGTGGAGCTTAGCTAGGTTGAAGGTATCCCCGTGTTTATACTATGAATGGATTTGGGATCCCGGAGATTGCCTTCAACGATAATGTTGGGTGCGATCTTTTGGTTGTAGGTGTGGTTCGGTTTATTGTTTTTTGGTGGGGTGTTTGGTTTTTCGATGTGGATCCTTTATTGATGTATTCTAGTTTTGTATTGGACTTTTGTCCCTTTTCACGCTGCTAGTATTTCTTGTACTAGTGGTAGCCTAATAAATTTTGTCGATTCAAAAAAAAAAAATATAAGCTTTAAGCAATAAAAATATCCGTAACATCCCACTTTAATTATTTCAAGTAATAATAATTATAAGTGTAATGGAATTATTAAGTAAATCGAAGAACTATAATGAAAGGGACACAAATACATTTTGGTGTTAAGTGGGGCGAAAAATAGTAAATGGCACAATTGTGAATTCAAGACAAGTTGGAGGGCAAGGAGATATATGGTCCAATGATTTAAATACTTTTTATGAGTGGAAAAGAAGAGATGGAATACATTTTCAATTTCCTTCCCTGTAACCGTGAACCACCTCCTTTCCATGACCAAAACTCATTTCTTCCTACTTCAACAAAATGAACTTGCATATGTGTCATTCTTTTTCCACAAACCTCATATGAGCCACAAAGGTAAAGTTTCAACTCATCCCTTCCCTCACCCCCCACAAGGCTGTCGAACCACCTTCCTCCTACACCCAAAATCCCTAACTCTTCTATTCTTGTACCATTGAAGATTGCATGAGTGGTTTTACTTTCCATTCACATCACTACAACCCAAAAGAAGTTGAACTTAAACTCTATTTGTTTCCTCTCAAACTCTTGGTGAGATTTCTCTCAAACCCCAATTCTCAATTGTGTTTAATCTCCCTTTATTCTCTGTTCTAAACTGCATGAAATTCCTTATGGAGTTGAGCTATGGGATATTGAAGAATTAAGGTAACAAGCAAAATTTCATTTCTCTTCTTGTCTCTCAACCGAATCCCTAGCCCAAAAAGGGGGAAGTTCTAACTTCATTCTAATCCTTTTAAGTTGATTGGTAAAGCATTATATATTACTTGGATTTAACTGGTTGTAGTTGGAAAGATTGGATTTTGGAAGGAATTGAAGAAATAAGTAGTTTTTCGAAAGGTTGGAGGAAAGTATTAGAAACCCGTATTTGGGACTGACCTTCAATCAAATGGTAATATCTTTCTCTCTGTAAGTTCGAATTAAATGATTCTTGTTATAGAAAGCCAACAAAATTCCCTTCAATTTGAGTACCAACTTCGTAGGTTTTTGACTTAATATTGAGGTCTGTAGGTGATATTGAAGTTAGGGTACTGTTGCTGCAATTGTGCAGAAATCTGGTTACGGGTTTAATGTGTTCAGCTCAAATTTCACCTTTCGCCGAGTCTCGGGGCTGTCAATGACTTAAGCCACTCTTGACCAATGGTAAGGACACTCAAACTCTATCCTTATCTCCAGAATTATTCCATTTCTATCGGATATTAAAAACTCCACTAATCTCACCTTTTGGTAATTACATATGGTATGTTGGGGAAATGTATGTTCAAAAACACTTCAAGAAATTATTGGAAGAGTAAAGGCTGTTCTTGGAATGAAGGAAAGTTGGAGTTTTGGAGCTAACATCGTGAATATCAAGTTCTTCTTCATTAAGGTGGGTTCCTTTAGGTTTTAGCATACCTTGTTTAACTAGCCATTAAGTAGAGCCATTAGTGATTAAGTCTTAGATATATTTACTTGGAGTATTAGTGATCCCATTATACTCCTTGTGTTTATCATTAATGATTGATGAACATTGTCATACATAGATAAGCTTAACCCTTCCCTTGCTTACTAGATTACTAGGTGTGTGATGACGCTTAATCCCAACGCTCATTAATATGTTGAGATTATATTTAAGAGTTGCAAGTTATGTCAATGATGAATTGGGACTGTAGGTGTTGATTTTACAATTGGTTGGATTTGTTCACAAGTCATGTTTTCGAGCTTGACTTGAGAATGAATTCTTACTACTTTTATTACTAAACAACACTCGTTTTAAGTTCCAATTGACCATTACATTATTTTACACAATGTTGCAATTCTTACATGTAATCTTAGCTTGATCAAAACACCTTTATTAATTCAGTATTTAATATCGGGGATGATTAGATTAGTTAATAATGAGTTCCCCAATGATATAAGAACCATGAACCCTAGGTGGAATCATAGAATAACATAGTGTTATTTAAGTAAAGATTAAGTTCCCCGGTTCGGGATATGCATGGGTAGGAAAACAACTCATGATTAGGTGATTCCTGTACATTATTAGGAATTCATTAAATTAAGATTATTAGAATTAATTCTGTTGATTTATGGAATTGATTATGGGCCTTGTGCCATATTTAAGAATAAAATGTTATGATAAATAATATGTTAAGTTGTGGTCCTTGAGGCACCAGAAAGACTACCTCAGATAGGAGTTGGAGCTGGATTAGAATTCCATAAGGGAATTCCACACAATGACAAGACGAGCATAGTTACTGCGCTCTAGCCCTGATATGATAGGGAATTTAGCCGGGTATGGGGTACTCTGAAACTGCTCAATTCAGGGTATTCGTAAAATGAACTCAGATAATTGTGTGATACACTTTACTGCTTTTATTCATTATATATACATATATATTATAAAAACATATTATCAGGATTATGAATCAGGATTAAGTCAGCATTAATACAGGAATAGAAACTGTTAGTTTCAGTCACCCGGTGTAGTCACCATTAGTTGGGTAGTAGGAGCTCACTGAGGCTTAGTAGTCTCAACCCACTCCATATTTTTTTTTCTTTTCAAATAGACAGATTTACCAGAGCGAGGACCAGGTGGGAACTGATGATCGTGGCTGAGCTTAGATTATCGGATGAGAAGAATTGTCTTCTTCTTTGTTTTTGTATTAATCTGTCTTGTTTCCATTAGTTTCTTTCCACTGTGAATCTTGTAAATGAGAATCTATTCTATAACTTAATGTACTCAGATTCAATTATGTATATTCCGACTAAATATTCTAGACAATTTAGTTGGGCTGTTATAATTGGTATCAGAGCAGGTCGATTCAGTATCGGACCTTGCCGTGAGTCATTAAAATTCAATCTCAAGAAGTGCGGACCCTTTGGAGTCTGGACTGTTTACGCTGAAATCATCGCGTGCTGAGCCTGATCAACTCGGTATCGTGTATGGTAGGCAATGTATTACAGTTGAGAACCGAAGTGGACCAAGGAAGTCAAGTAGCGAGAACGCAGTAGAAGCATGAATTCAGAAGAACGTATAAGTGAATTTCCTTAGAAATCAGATGTTGAATATGCAGCAATTGATGCCACAGGAGTAAGTAATATAACACCAACAAGTGGTGTGAAGAATTCGGAAATAGAACGTGGCTTAGTACCAGTAGTAATAGGTATGTCAGAAGATGTAAGGGTTTGGCGCGTTCAGTTATTGTAAACGGGCTGAAGTATTTAGTGGATTCTAGAAAGAGGAAACCCCAATATCTGAACAAGCGTTGACCGGTATGAAACTGAGACTGGTATAAAGGTAAGACGCTTGGATGTTAGCAGTGAGCGTGAACTATGTAATGAGGTAGACGTAGGAGTTGTGAAGACTGATAACAGCTAGACGAAGTGTGTAGTATCATCCGTCTCGTATGTGTCGTCTCAATCTTTCTGAACCTAGAATTGACCCCTTATTTTTATGAACTTTTATCAGAAACTTGTCAGACCAAGTAAGAATTATAAGTCAGTTAACCAAGCCCTTTCTAGATGTTCAAATTTCCGTTTATAGCCCAGGAAATTTATTTCAGTGTCGTTAAGACTAATTCGCCACCTCTATTAGGGAAACTAGATTAGACCACGTATATTCTAATATTGTCCACATGTCAGCCTAATATACTTCCATGTAGAAAATTAACACCAACTGTCATCACCGAAATAAATTCAGTATTCCAGTTCTTAACCAGCCATCCAGATAGGCCTATTAAGTGTCGTCATCCAATTACCCATAAACTAGTAACTCGGTGACATAGACCAATTAGCTAGCTCTGTAAAAAGAGTCGAATTAGACCACCTATATTTTAGCACTCTTATTTCCAGCCTCTTTTATTACCACTTAGGATGTTACCACTAGATGCCCAATGAAGTAGAGTAAGTCTATCAGTTTAGACCAGTACTCGCACCAAACCATTAGAAGCAAAGCCTTGACTAGATCAACCGTTAGAAATCACTTCAAACGCCATCGGCCGCCAAAGTCAATCCATTGAACATCATCATTGAGTTGTATAGAAACTAGTAACTTAGTTCGGCGTTAGCTTAGTTAGTCACTAAACAATTTCATGTACTCGAATTTTTCAATTATTAACCTACAGGTTAAGATATCCTTTGGGTGAAGTTGTCAACTTAATTCTACTAAGAACCAAACCTTCCTAATTTGAGGGAGAAGCGTCGGTAGTAACAAATTACGAAGTATAAGTTTGAACTCAGTAGAAGCCGGATTTCCAATTACCTATCCATTCGTGTGAACTTTCACCTAACCAGATTCATCAGATAGAACGATCCTTGATTAGTAATTGGTAAACTTTAGAGGACCGCAAATGAAAATATATTCATCACAACCTATTATGTCTTAGACAGATGATTCCTTCTAGTGTCTTAAATTCTACCACTTACATTTAGTGTAAGAATTCAATTAAGTTGCAGATCCTCCTAATTCCTTGATATGATTAAGTCAAACCAATTATCTATCCATTCAAATGAACACTAATTCAGTCTAATTCGTCGAATTAAGTGACGCTTCATTCGATATCAGTAAGTTTTAGAAAAAATCATAAATGGGCGTACTTTTCGGCTTGTCTAATTATGTCTTAGACAAATAATTTCTTTTGTGCTTCAATGCCTATCAACCATATTCAGTGTAAAGATTCGAATAAGATGCGAACATCCCTATTTTCCCCTTATCAGCTAGTCAAATGAACGTCTAGCGTATTATTCTCAAGATCCCTACCCAAAATGTCTTCAGTCTTTTGTTCATTGTTGATGACCAATCCAGATCAATCGAAATTTAATTACTCCAAAAAGGACATGAGTAGATTCAGTTTAACTTCTCACTCACTCGCCTCGTTTAGCTATTAATCAACATCATTAAGCCATCCTGAAACAAATGTCTTAGCTCAGTGTTAGTTTCAGTAAAACATTTAGATCTTTCCTGTGCTTGAAATCGAAACTGTTAGACCAATCGATTTAGTTAATTTTCCTTATAATATCTCATCAACTAGTTTCAGATAAGATATAAATCCTTTCGTATTCAAGACAATTAAGAGGTAGTAATAAGATCACATTAATTGTAAAGTCGTTTTAGTTTCATCCTCAGCAACCAAAATAGATCAGTATAAGTCTACGATTGTTAATCGAGGGCAATGAGTTGTTGCCTTTGGAAGTTATCAGGTAACCCAATGACAAGCTAACCAACATCAATCGACAATCTAGAGTAGGACAACTCCATTAGTATTACCACTAGTATCATATATCCAATAACGTTTGTGACTCAACTATCCAATCAGTGACCAAGCTACATTAGAAATCCTTCATTAAAACCTTATCTGCAAGCCAACTTGGTATTGTTAGTTTTTAACCTAAGCAACTCTGACAAATATCTTCAGCTCTGAAATTCCATTGTCAGCAAATTAGTACGAACTAGCATAAGCCGAACCATCGCGTTCGAGTTTAGAGTCATTTTCTTTTAAAAAACCACCAGATTTCCTAATTGACCCATTATTTAACATCATCGAGTAATCCATAGTCAACTGACTCAAATTTAGTTCCGTTATTAGAAATTCAAGACCTTATGTGACCTCCACATTTGTAACTAGACTCTCTCAATCAATTCATTATCAAGACCCTATCAGCTACTTTCCGCAAGATCCAATTCTCGTTTTAGAGGAATATTAGTGAAGAGGGATTGTAGAACCAAATAACCCTAAGAGTAATTAATTCTGTAGGAAACCAGGCCAGATACCTATCTAAGGAAATGAGTTGAGCAGTAGCGTTATTGCCGAGAGTATTGGATGAAGTGAGTTGAAGAAGGAAGTTGATTGTAGCAGAGGACGGTAAAACGAGAAGTTAAGTAGAACCCAACTTACGGATAACCTCGATGAGTGAAGTATGGATTGTGTTGGATCAATTAAGTCACCACAAGTGGAGTATGACGAGAAAGATAAAACACGGTGACGAACACAAAGAAAAGACTAAAGAACATGAAACAACTGGAAACAATAGGAGTAAGGTTCTGATGACGTAGTTATAAGGATGATAATAAGTAGTCGGGATAAGAGCGCGCAACAAGTATTGGTTGAGTATGTGGTCAGAAGATTGGCTTAGGCCAACAACTCTTTGAGAGAGAAAAGTTTTATTCCAAGGAATTAAATGTGGATGACTATCAGATGATTAACAAACCTATTACGAGTAAGTCGCGCATATATTCAAGCTTGAACCCATGGATGATCGACAAACAAACGATGCATGTAATATTCACTATTAAGTCCGAGGATTGTTAGTTCTGGATTGGAAGAGGTAACACAAAGGACTAATAAAAGATGAGTGAGTATCCTAGTGTAGTAATAATAGACTAAATGTTATTGGATCTAGAAGGAGTTGCAATAACTAATAAGGACATGGATGATTGTATATACGTTGATTAAGTAAGCTTTCGAATTTCGAGGACGAAATTCTTTTAAGGGGGGTAGATTGTAACATCCCACTTTAATTATTTCAAGTAATAATAATTAGAAGTGTAATGGAATTATTAAGTAAATCGAAGAACTATAATGAAAGGGACACAAATACATTTTGGTGTTAAGTGGGGCAAGGAGATATATGGTCCAATGACTTAAATACTTTTTATGAGTGAAAAAGAAGAGATGGAATACATTTTCAATTTCCTTCCCTATAACCGTGAACCACCTCCTTTCCATGACCAAAACTCATTTCTTCCTACTTCAACAAAATGAACTTGCATGTGTGTCATTCTTTTTCCACAAACCTCATATGAGCCACAAAGGTAAAGTTTCAACTCATCCCTTCCCTCACCCCCCACAAGGCTGTCGAACCACCTTCCTCCAACACCCAAAAATCCCTAACTCTTCTATTCTTGTACCATTGAAGATTGCATGAGTGGTTTTACTTTCCATTCACATCACTACAACCCAAAAGAAGTTGAACTTAAACTCTATTTGTTTCCTCTCAAACTCTTGGTGAGATTTCTCTCAAACCCCAATTCTCAATTGTGTTTAATCTCCCTTTATTCTCTGTTCTAGACTGCATGAAATTCCTTATGGAGTTGAGCTATGGGATATTGAAGAATTAAAGTAACAAGCAAAATTTCATTTCTCTTCTTGTCTCTCAACCGAATCCCTAGCCCAAAAAGGGGGAAGTTCTAACTTCATTCTAATCCTTTTAAGTTGATTGGTAAAGCATTATATATTACTTGGATTTAACTGGTTGTAGTTGGAAACATTGGATTTTGGAAGGAATTGAAGAAATAAGTAGTTTTTGGAAAGGTTGGAGGAAAGTATTAGAAACCCGTATTTGGGACTGACCTTCAATCGAATGGTAATATCTTTCTATCTGTAAGTTCGAATTAAATGATTCTTGTTGTTATGGAAAGCCAACAAAATTCCCTTCAATTTGAGTACCAACTTCGTAGGTTTTGACTTAATATTGAGGTCTGTAGGTGATATTGAAGTTAGGGTACTGTTGCTGCAATTGTGCAGAAATCTGGTTACGGGTTTAATGTGTTCAGCTGTAATTTCACCTTTCGCCGAGTCTCGGGGCTGTCAATGACTTAAGCCACTCTTGACCAATGGTAAGGACACTCAAACTCTATCCTTATCTCCAGAATTATTCCATTTCTATCGGATATTAGAAACTCCACTAATCTCACCTTTTGGTAAATTACATATGGTATGTTGGGGAAATGTATGTTCAAAAACACTTCAAGAAATTATTGGAAGAGTAAAGGCTGTTCTTGGAATGAAGGAAAGTTGGAGTTTTAGAGCTAACATCGTGAATATCAAGTTCTTCTTCATTAAGGTTGGTTCCTTTAGGTTTTAGCATACCTTGTTTAACTAGCCATTAAGTAGAGCCATTAGTGATTAAGTCTTAGATATATTTACTTGGAGTATTAGTGATCCCATTATACTCCTTGTGTTTATCATTAATGATTGATGAACATAGTCATACATAGATAAGCTTAACCCTTCCCTTGCTTACTATGTAAAATAGATTACTAGGTGTGTGATGACGCTTAATCCCAAAGCTCATTAATATGTTGAGATTATATTTAAGAGTAGCAAGTTATGTCAATGATGAATTGGGACTGTAGGTGTTGATTTTACAATTGGTTGGATCTGTTCACAAGTCATGTTTTCGAGCTTGACTTGAGAATGAATTCTTACTACTTTTATTACTAAACAACACTCGTTTTAAGTTCCAATTGACCATTAAATTATTTTATGCAATGTTGCAATTCTTACATGTAATCTTAGCTTGATCAAAACACCTTTATTAATTCAGTATTTAATATCGGGGATGATTAGATTAGTTAATAATGAGTTCCCCAATGATATAAGAACCATGAACCCTAGGTGGAATCATAGAATAACATAGTGTTATTTAAGTAAAGATTAAGTTCCCCGGTTCGGGATATGCATGGGTAGGAAAACAACTCATGATTAGGTGATTCCTGTACATTATTAGGAATTCATTAAATTAAGATTATTAGAATTAATTCTATTGATTTATGGAATTGATTATGGGCCTTGTGCCATATTTAAGAATAAAATGTTATGATAAATAATATGTTAAGTTGTGGTCCTTGAGGCACCAGAAAGACTACCTCAGATAGGAGTTGGAGCTGGATTAGAATTCCATAGGGGAATTCCACACAATGACAAGACGAGCATAGTTACCACGCTCTAGCCCTGATATGATAGGGAATTTAGCCGGGTATGGGATACTCTGAAACTGCTCAATTCAGATAATTGTGTGATACACTTTACTGCTTTTATTCATTATATATACATATATATTATAAAAACATATTATCAGGATTATGAATCAGGATTAAGTCAGCATTAATACAGGAATAGAAACTGTTAGTTTCAGTCACCCGGTGTAGTCACCATTAGTTGGGTAGTAGGAGCTCGCTGAGGCTTAGTAGTCTCAACCCACTCCATTTTTTTTTCTTTTCAGATAGACAGATTTACCAGAGCGAGGACCAGGTGGGAACTGATGATCGAGGCTGAGCTTAGATTATCGGATGAGAAGAATTGTCTTCTTCTTTGTTTTTGTATTAATCTGTCTTGTTTCCATTAGTTTCTTTCCACTGTGAATCTTGTAAATGAGAATCTATTCTATAACTTAATGAACTCAGATTCAATTATGTATATTCCGACTAAATATTCTAAACAATTTAGTTGGGCTGTTATAATATCGTTAACATATTCACACATGGTTGTTAGGGGAAACCTAGCGTTCACACTTGGTTGTTAGAGGAAAGTGTTCTTTTTTTTTTTTTTTTTTTTTTTTTTCATTTTAACAAAGTATAATAATATGGAGGACTAACATAACTCTTAGAATTTAATAGGGAATAAACTTAAAAAAATGTGGTTTACCAAAACAATAATTAAAAGAACGTGGTTTTTTTTTACACAAAAGAAGGTAATTTAATAAAGACCAAAAACACAATTAATTAAATTTTATTATAACATTAGGTAGTTATATAAAAAAAATTGGGCCCCTCCAATCAAGGGCCTAACTTAGGCGGTAGCACTTATTTTCCACCCTTCTAGGTCGGCACTGCCGGTTTGTCCTTTGTTTTGTGGCTTCCCTCTTGCTCAATTGTATCATTTAGAGGGTGTTTATATGTTATTCTTTTTCGGTGATTAATTTGATGTTTTTAACAGATAAACTTATAATAGATAAGCTTTAAGCAATAATAATATATAGTGTTAGCATGTTCACACATGGTTGTTAGGGGAAATTCAACGTTCACACTTGGTTGTTAGAGGAATAACTTTTTCTTCATTTTTACAAATTGTAATATTATGGAGGACTAAAGTTATTTTTAGAATTCTTATAAAAAAATTACTGCTAGAATTTAATAGGGACTAAACTTATTAAAACGTGGTTTACCAAAACAATAATTAAAAGAACATGATTTTTATTACACAAAGAAAATATTTTATAGAGACTAAAAATATATTTAGTTAAACTTTTTTGTAACATTAGGTAGGTATCAAAATAAAATAATATTGGCCCTTCTCCAATCAATGACCTTAGGCGATAGCACCGATTTTCCACCCTTCTAAGCCGGCAATGTTGGTTTGTTTTTTGTTTTGTAGTTTCCCTCTTGCTGAATTGTATCCTTTAGAGGGTGGCTCTGTTATCCTTTTTCGAGAAATAATTCTAAGTTATTAGCGGAAAAACTTATAAAAGATTAGCTTTAAACAATAATAATAGCATTAGCTTTAACATGATTGTTAGAGGAAATCTAGTGTTCAAACATGGTTGTTAGACGAAACTCTTATTCTTCATGGCTTAAATATTAATTAGTTAATTAATTATATGCTACATGTTTCTCTTATAATTGTTTGTAGCCAGTTGCCCTTAAATTAATGAAATGGATATCTATATAAATAGAGGTGCCATTCACAAATTGAAACAAAAACATTTCACCCATATATCCTTCCTTACCTAGAAATAAATAATCTTCCGATTAGAAAAAAAAAATGACAACACGCCTTGTAAGTGCTGCATTTCGTTCATCTCAGCGTAATCAATGTTATGTGTTTAATAGGGAAAAGTATGTGGTTTTGGATTATGGTAGGGGAACCGATAAGAAAAATAAACTTATTAGTGGTCCAGTTCGTATTGCTGATGGATTTTCAATGTTTGCAAATACCCTATTTGAAAATGGAATAGATGCTTCCTTTGACAATGATGCTAATGATACATTCTTCTTCAATGGAGATCAATGTGCCAGAGTAGACTTCGCTCCAGATACTGGAGATTCCAGATTACTTATGGGTCCTATTCCAATCAAAGCCATGTTTCCTTCTCTCGACGATACAACACCGTTTTCAAAAGTATTAAATGCTGCAATGAGGTCCAACGTTGGGAAAATTGTATTCTTATTCAGTGGAGCTCAGGTTGGCTCGTTCGACTATGAGTCCAGGCGTCTTGAGCAAACTAGAAGCATTGCCGATGCATTTCCTCAATTTGTTGGTACAGTCTTTGAATTCGGACTTGATGCAGCTTTTAATACTCACGATAGGAATGAAGTTTACATTTTCAAAGGAGAATACTATGCACATTTCAATCTTATAATTGGCGAGTTTATTGGTTTTATCAGAAAAATCCGTACAGATTGGTCTGCTCTTAGTCGCATAATATAATATGTCTCACATTCAAGCATGCATGCGGAAACTCGTTTTATATATTATTATTTAAATTTTTCACCTCAATGCAATGTCATGAGTATGCGTGTGCTAATAAGCGTGCTTGGCTAGATATCCTGCTAGTTTGCCACACACCTTGTGATTTTTTATATCTTGTTTTCTTAATGTTTTATTTTACAACATCAATGTAACATTTGTGGGTGTGGTTGTATGGTTCCTTTTCTTAATGTAATATATATTGTAATAAATATGTCACTTGATTTACTTTCTATAATTTGTTCTTGGTAAGATTTTTATTCTATGTAGGATTTTTTATTGACAAAAATTGAAAAGGTAATGAAGGTTACGGTTATTACACAGGAAAAAGAGGACAGTAAATTTTCCAAATTGCAACATAACAAATTATATGTACGCGTCTTCTAGATAATTTTTTCTCTGTCTAGCGTTTTCTAAGTGAATGTTTGTTAAATTTTTATTTTAAAAAATATATTTAGTTTAAAATTTGCAATTTGCTCTGTATAATTTCTCCATAGACAACGACAGTGACGCACTTTTCTTGATCATTATTTAATATATTTATTGAGAATGTTAAATATAACTTATTTATAGTTTGTGACTTAGTAATGTGTTGTTTAAAGAGACCAATTGAGCATCTTGTCCAAAAAAAAACAATGTCTAAATTAATTAATTAATAAGTTGATTTTTTTTTTTGACAAACAGAAATTAATAAGTTGATTTTGATCATACTTTATTGTGTGATCAACTTAAAAGTCTCGTAATAATCTCTTGGGGAAAATAACTTCGACAAATTAATTGGTGCACTATTAGTTGGATTATAATCATTTTATTGTGTGGAGGTCATGATGGTGTTGGTCATTTTGGCAAATGCTTTTCCTGTTTCACCATTTAAGGTTGGGATAAGATTTAGGGTCCGTTTGACCTAGCTTATTTTAGAGCTTATAACATATAATGTTTAAGAAATAAGCTATAATAGTTAGCATTCTTACAAGTAAGATCGGTCCTGAATTTTTAGAGGCCACATGCAAAATGTTAAAAGTGGAATATTAATAAATAAAGAATAAATACAAAAAAATAAACATCATCGATTTTAAATTGAAAATAACATAAAAAATAACTATCTTTGTAATTAACATAAAGAAGATTCATATTCTATCAATAACAACAAAATACCTTCTAACTATTTTAGACGAGTCATTCTTCCACCATTTTTTAAAGTAAATTCATCAATTAATTCTTCATATTGTACCTTGATGCAACTTATTCCTAACTAGCCTACCCAATACAACTTGAAGTTGATTTAGCTTTAATCCCAAATTCAATCGAAGTTAATTACTAGTTGTTAGACTTAGATTGATTGGGTAGGACAACTAGGAATAAGTTGTATTGCAGTTTAATTTAATCCCTTTCTTTTTCAGAATTTTTTGGTTGAATCTTGTTATTTTTTTTAAGGAAGAAGATGAAGATATCAAAATTTGGATTTGTTGAATTTTAATAAAAAAAAAAATCTTTAAAAAATAAAGTTTATGCATTTTTTTAATAAAAAAATAAGAAAAAAAGGTTTATATGTGCATATTATAAAAAAAAAAGGACTTCAATGGAAAAAAAAGATAAAGGATTAAAATGTTACAAATCAATAAGATAAGAGACTTAAATGTTATAAAAAAAATTAATAAAGGACTAAAGTGTTACAAAAAAATAAGATAAAGGACCTCTACTATAATTTATGGTTTACAATTGGTTTTTTTTATTGGATTGGTGTGGTTTTTTTATAAAATGGATTCAGTCATTAAAATTGGATTTGGTTTTGTTAGTGGTTTGGTTATGGTTAACTTGATTTTTTGCATACTCTTAGTTCGGAGTTGGTTTCCACTCAAGTCGCCGTTCTAAATCTGTATTTTTTTGTTGTGTTTTCGTTCTGTTTCAGCCATCACTGCCTCCCTTGATTTGGTGGTCGGTGGCTTTTTGTGGTCCTTCATGTGGTTGTACTATTTTTATGCATTGTTTGTTACTTGTTTTTGTTCTCTTCAGAGATTGGGGGGTTGCATTTGGTTTGTAAACTCGACAAGGTTTGGTTCTAAATTAACTTGAAAGAGTTTGGTTCTAAATTAACCCAAAAGGGCTGATTTTCTAACGTGTTCAGCTCATCCCTCAATTTGGGTTCGATTATGTCTTGTTCTTGGACTCGGTTTGTGTTGGAGCTCCTGTGCTTTTGTTTTCTCTGATCATTCTAGGTCTGTGGAGATCTGCAGGTCTTAGAGGGTCAGGTTTTCCTCCACAATTTTGCTTGAAAGAGCTTTTATGCATGTTGTTGTTCGGGGGGTTGTTGGCACGTGGGTCTGGTTGCGTGTTGGCGGTTGATTCATTCGCTATGTTTGAACCCTTGTTGATCTTGATTGATGCTCTCACTTTTCATCTTTTTTTTTTAACTTGGTTTCGCACCCGTACGCGGGTTCGCTTGGTTGTGCTTGTGTTGAGTGTTGATATTGTTAGATTGTTTAGGGCTGTGACCTGATATGTTTGATCACGATGTATTTTCATTTGAATTTTTGTCGGGTCAGGTTTAATGCCCCGGTCACTGTATCTTTTACTTTTATTTATTATATTTGTTCCTTCTGCCTAAAAAAGAAAAAGTAGCATGAATATAAACATTTAAGCTTTTAACAATCAAAATGAGATTAAGCTTAACTAATCAATTATATGCTACATTTTTCCCTCCTGGGACGGATCTATACTCTGGCACACTGTGGCTAAATTTACAGTGGAATTTTCATTTTCTTTTATATATATAAATCGAGATGATGCACTGCAGAAAAATTCAAAGATAATGCATTATGGATGTATGAGGACACTGTAGTTTATGGACGAAGGACATTTTTGAAGTCCATAAATACATATCCTTGTCATAAATGTCTCAAAAATGTCGTCAATCATAATTATTTATAGAGACGTGTATTTTCACAAGAGCGACTTTGAAAACAAATGCCTAATGCATTTAGTCAACGAAATTATATATGATCATTTCTTTTTGTAGTTATATTTTAGTTTAAAATTTTGTTATAAATATATTTAGTTTTAAATTTGCAATTTGCTCCACATATTGTTTCTGTAAAGTATAGCCAATGTATATTGACCCAGTACTCCTCTAGTCCTCTTGGTCATTATTTAATATATCTATTGATTTAGTTTTAAATTTATACATATTTGGTGACTTATTAATGTGTTGTTTAAACAGGCCAATCAAGCATCTTATCCACAAAAATAAATAGCAATTGAACGAGTTGATTTGACATATTATTGTGTGGTCAACTTAAAAGTGTTGTAATAATCTTAACATTTTTGAGAAAATAACTTCAACAAATCAACCGGTGGATTTTGTCATGTGACGTTACAAATAGTGTTAATTATGCGGAAGTGATGATGTTGATCATTTTGGCAGGTGCACTTTCCTTTTTTACTTTTTGATCAAATTGGGATAGGATTGATCGGTGGGACTTGTGTAAATGTAATGCTTTTCGCATATTGCTTTTGCATGTTTGTTGTGATGGTTAAATTGGCCCCGATTTGCAACTTTCTTCCTGATATTTTGGGTGCTCAAGGCAAAAGATAAGAAAAAAATTTATTCATTCAACATATTAGCATTAATATATTATAATCGTTTTGTATCAAACAATGAAAATAATAATAGTTTTACAATGAAAAAAAAATTACTCAAAATTCCATAAGAAATGTTTTTTTAAAGAATTTTTGAGATGCAAAATCGCTTATAATCACATCAACATCAATATTTTTTAACATATTATTTTCAATTGGCAAAGTTCTAAAACCGTCAACATCTCTTGTGATATTAATGATCTCAAGTAGGTTTTAATTAATCTTAATTTTTGAAAAACTGTTACGAATAGCGTCAATATGTTTTCAAGTTTTTGCGTATTATTGTTTTTTGGGATTAAATATGTTTTTATTCCTAAAAAATCAAAAGCTTTTAAATTGAGTCATTCAAAAATATCAAAATAGGAATTATTATTATTATTTTTTTTGGTGTACTTATTATTATTATTTCTATTACTACTACTACAAACATCAATATTATGGAGGACTAAATTGAAGTGCTTTTCACTTTTAGTCTTTATTTGCATTTTAAACTAATTGTTTTTTAGGGACTTAAAGTATCCAATTTTTTGTGTAAAAAAAAGTACCTATAATTTTTCTTAAAAACAAATCAAAACAGGAACTATTATTACGAACTGCAATATTAGACCATGTATAATGATGATTTTAATTGGGGTGTCGAATGAAACTTTCAACATAGGAAGATAGTTGACTACGTTCTGACAAGTGGATCAGTTTGTCGTCGAGCAATAATTCACACTCTAGGTGTCTAGAATGAGTTCGTATCCACAGGGATCGTGTCAAACCTTCGCCAGTGCTATTCTAGTTCGTGGTTTTTGCATTTGCTTTGGTTTTAGGAAAAATGTTTTAATTTTATAAAAAGAGCGATATGCGTTGCAAGAAAATAAATGTTTTGATTCAGAAACATAGAGGACAGGTATGGTGGTTGAACTTACTCCCTCCTTCATACTTGGCATAATCGGTGTATAACATAGTCATTCGTACTATTATCGGGCGTCGATTCTATCATCGTTTTAGTAGCACCTTATTGCAACCCTATGTAAGCAAAGTCCCCCCTACTTTTGCAACTAAGGTACCTGTGAGAGTCTAACCTCGCTTTGTCACATACCCTTATTACTAGATAGAGTTATTTAACATACATGCATTATGACCATCGACCATCCAATACCCCTAGATCTTAGTTACGGTTATTCAGTTCCAATTGTTATTACAACTAGTTCCTGATTCTTCCTCTAATTATTAAGTCATAACTAGTTCAAGATTGTTGTGCCGCTTCTTTAATCTAGTGTTATTTATTACTAGTTTCGGACAAATAATAGTGAGAACCCTAATATGCTACTATTAAAGTAAACCCTAATTATTTATTCTAAGACGTCGCCGTTTATCCGGCCAAGATTCCGACTAACAATATTAAAGCAAGAAAACAAATAACAAATAATAATTTATAAAGACGATTTATTATAACTTTGACTCAATTACATGACCCAAGTATTCATCGGGGAGTTCATCTTCTCCACCACAACCTAAGGAATTATTACAAAAGACTACATAATTAAATTACAAGAATCTAACTATAAAAAGCCTAAAGAATCATACTTTGATGAGTTAGTTTTCCCGTAAGGGGAGAAAACTATGCCCTTAGAGCTCCTCCGAACTTCTCTCCAAAAGGAATAGAAAGTTCTTCTATTTCTGAATGAATTATAATGAATTTTGGAGGCTCTATTTATACTTTTCGTAATGGGCCTCAGCAAGCCATCGTGGCATGCTAGGTCCATCGTGCCACGATGAGCAGATTCAGTTCAAAATTATAACTGATCTTGTGCGTTTGATCTGCGTGATCACCACACAAAGCCATCGTACTGCGTTGAGCTTCATCGTGGTACGATGCTAAGATTCTCTTCAAAAATATAATTGATTCTGTCTTGGTGAATAAGGAGCTTCCATCGTGTCACGTTGAGTGCCATCGTGACATGATGGGCTGCTTTTCTTCATTTTTGAGCTTTTTCTTATCTTTTGCGTTTCTTCACTTTGTCTTGAAGCTTTTTCTCGATGCTTCAGGTTTTTGTTGATATTTGGGCCTGTCTTGGTCATTTTAATACTAATAATACTACCTAAAATACTACAGAAATTCCTGTAATCACAACCCCAAACTTAAACTGTTGCTTGTCCTCAAGTAACATGCTGTCAGACAAGATCGTTAGCGAGTTAAGAAATAAATAAAGATGATAGGAATTTCACACCCTTACTTGTTTAGCAATGGTACCGGTGATTCTTGTTGAGGATTTTAGGGTGTTGGCTTCATTTGGTAAAATAAGCCTGATTCCATGATGTGGAGCATGATGTGTGGCACATCAGGTTTCACATCTGGACGCCCTAGCTGGACGCGCCTTTATTTATTTACACGCGATCTTTTGAAAAAGATTTGTTTTTCAAATTAAATCGTGCCAGCTTGCGCGCCAAGGAACAAGATAATCTTTCATGATTCTGTTTTATTTTATCGGCCGACTTTGATCAAAAAGATTTGAAACAAACAATTAAAAGATTATGATCAAATAAATCTCAAGGAGAATTAACAAAGGCCAGCTGTTAACATTGAAGATCCAAGCCCATGAAACTTGTTCTATATAAAGGAAGACTGAAGACACTTTGAAGTACGAAGCCAAGAGTTGAAGAAATCGAGTCTTAGCTCTTAGTCTGTTCATTGTTCTTTGTGAGCCTTCACTTGAATCATAATTTTGATACAAGTAAGGACTGAGTTTGATAAAGTTGTAATCTCTAGTGTTCTTTCTCCAAAGCTTTGAAGCAAGGAGTTAGAGTGTGCAACACTCAAAGCCTTTAGGTACGAGTGTATAGTTTTCTAGGAGTGTGTCTCCAAACTGAGTTTGTTATTAAATCCTTACTGGGTAAGGTTGAGGGGGAGTGAGCAGGGGTTCTCATATCTAGGAGTTCCTAGGTAGAATTAGCACGGGTAGTGATTTAGTGAGAAGTTGTAAACGGGGGAGTTTAGCTTTGAATTGATACTACTATAGTGGATTCATCCCTGGATTGGTATCCTCCAGATTAGGGCTTGTTTAAGCGCCGAACTGGGTTAACAAACTCTCTGTGTGTTATTGTTTCCTGCACTTTAAATTGTTTACTTGTTCATCAAGTTCAGCATGTTCACGATGTTGACACATTAGGCTACACATCATACGATTCCTAAAGTGTACACATCGTGCTACACATCTGACATTTGCCACCAGAATTTCAATTGGCATCAGAGCAGGCACCCTGCCTGTTTGAGGGTGAGCTCCAGGGAAGTTACTTTCTGGAAACATGGACAAGGATGGAACAACGGTCAACAAACCACCCCTCCTGGATGGAACTAATTATGACTACTGGAAGCCAAGGATGATTGCCTTCCTAAAGTCACTTGACAGCAGGACTTGGAAAGCTGTGCTCAAAGGCTGGGAGCATCCCAAAATTTTGGATGCTAATGGTGTTAACACTGGTGTACTCAAGCCAGAGGAAGATTGGTCAGCTGCAGAAGACACTGCATCACTTGGAAACTCCAAAGCTTTGAATGCTTTATTCAATGGAGTGGACAAGAACATGTTCAGATTGATCAAGCAGTGTACTGTTGCAAAGAATGCTTGGGAGATACTCAGAACCACTCATGAAGGTAATGCCAAGGTAAAAAGCTCAAGAATTCAACTTCTCAACACTAAGTTTGAAAACCTCAGAATGAAAGAAGAAGAATCAATTCATGACTTTCACATGAATTTGCTTGAGGTAGACAATTCCTTTGAGGTTCTAGGTGAGAAATTGTCTGAAGAAAAGCTTGTGAGAAAGATGCTTAGGTATCTACCCAAGAGATTTAACATGAAAATCACTGCTATTGAAGAAGCTCAAGACATCCCAAGTATGAAACTTGAAGAACTTGTGAGCTCTCTTCAAACTTTTGAGATGAACTTAGGTGAGCAAACTGAGAAGAAAGGAAAAGATATAGCCTTTGTATCTTGTGCTGGTGAAGAGGAAGAAGCTGATGAGTCAGATGATGATCTCTCAAATGACATAGCTATGCTAGGAAGACAATTCAACAAGCTTCAAAGAAGGGTGGATAGAAGACCAAGGAGGAATGTGAGGAACATCCAGACTGACATCAGTAAACTAGGTAACACTTCAACAAAAACCAAAACTGATGATAAGTCAACTCAGAACAAGGGTGCTCAATGTCATGAATGTGAAGGCTTTGGTCATATAAGAACTGAATGTGGCACATATCTGAAGAAGCAGAAGAAAGGCCTAACTGTATCATGGTCTGATGAAGACTCTGACACTGACTCAGAGAATGTTGCTGCTAATCATGTGAGTGCCATGACTATTGTGTGCAGTACTGATGTTGATTCTGATGATGAAGAACTCACCTTTAATGAACTAGCCTCAGTCTACAAAAAGCTATCTATCAAAAGTGAGGAACTGTGCAGAATCAATGAAGAACAGAAGGTGATTATCAGTCAACTAGAGACAGAGAAGGCTCAACTACAGAACCAAGTAGTTAGTCTTGAAAGTGAAGTCAAGTTACTGTCAACTAACTTGAATAATATGACCAAGTCTGTAAAGATGCTCAATCCTGGAACTAACATGCTTGATGAGATTTTGAAAGTGGGAAAGCATGCTGGTGACTCATCTGGTGTAGGATTTAAGAACAAACATTACAACAAGAATACAAATACTAAGTTTGTTCCTGCTCAGAAGAAACCTGACCCTGGCCGAATGTGGACACATCACACCCCACATCAGAGACCTACTGGCAAAGAGAAGTTTAATGCTTGGAGATGCCACTACTGTGGGAAGAATGGTCACATCAAGCCCTTCTGCTACAAACTCTATGGGTATCCCAAGAAAAGGCCTCAGGTACAAGCCAAATCAGCAAGGGTCACTCCTAAGAAGATGTGGAAGCCTAAAGTTTCTGAAACTGCTCATATTGCTCACACTTCTCTTAGAGCATCTTCTAGTGAAGATTGGTATTTTGATAGTGGTTGTTCTAGGCATATGACTGGTGTTGAGAAATTTCTCACTAATATCAAGCCTCATACAACAAGCTTTGTAACCTTTGGTGATGGAGCAAAAGGTGAAATCAAGGGCAGTGGTAAACTCAGCAGCAAAAGCTTACCTGACCTAGATGATGTGTTACTTGTTAAAGGCTTGAAGGCTAATCTTATCAGCATAAGCCAACTGTGTGATCAAGGTCTTAAAGTCAATTTCACAAAGAATGAATGTCTTATTACTTCTGACAAAGGAGAATTGTTGATGAGAGGATCTAGGTCAAGAGACAACTGCTATTTATGGATTCCTGATGAAACTGCTCACTCTACTACATGTCTTATTAGTCAGGAAGAAGAAGTTAAGCTTTGGCACCAAAGACTTGGTCATTTGAATCTAAAGGGAATGAAGAAGATTATGTCCAAGGAAGCTATTAGAGGACTACCAAAGCTTAAGATTGTTGAAGGCAGTATCTGTGGTGAATGTCAAGTTGGAAAGCAGGTTCAGGTGTCACACCCAATGTTGCAACATCAGGTGACATCCAGAGTTCTTGAACTGCTACATATGGACTTGATGGGACCAATGCAGGTAGAAAGTATTGGTGGCAAAAGATATGCCTTTGTGGTTGTAGATGATTTCTCAAGGTTCACTTGGGTTAGCTTCAATAGAGAGAAGTTTGACACTTTTGATGCATTCAAAGAACTATGCCTTAGACTACAAAGAGAGAAGGATAGTGGCATTGTTAGAATCAGAAGTGATCATGGGAAAGAGTTTGAAAATTCAAGATTCTCTGAGTTTTGTGCTGATGAAGGAATTGGGCATGAGTTCTCCTCACCAATCACACCCCAACAAAATGGTGTAGTTGAAAGGAAGAACAGAACCTTGCAAGAGGCTGCAAGAGTTATGCTACATGCCAAGAAGCTACCTTACTACTTTTAGGCAGAGGCCATGAGTACTGCATGCTATGTACACAATAGGGTGACTCTGAAAAAATGTACTTCAACCACACTGTATGAGATATTGAAAGGAAGAAAACCAACTGTCAAACACTTCCATGTCTTTGGTAGCAAATGCTATATCTTGGCTGATAGAGAGCAAAGGAGAAAGATGGATCCCAAGAGTGATGAAGGAATCTTTCTAGGCTATTCCCTAACCAGCAGAGCCTATAGAGTCTTCAACAACAGAACAAGAACTATGATGGAATCCATCAATGTTGTCATAGATGACTGTTCAGACAATGTGCCTGATGTTGGTCCTGATGTGGACACATCTCACCCCCTGCCTGAAGACTCTGAAGTCATAGAG
Source organism: Trifolium fragiferum (assembly GCA_954870985.1). Lineage (NCBI taxonomy): Eukaryota > Viridiplantae > Streptophyta > Magnoliopsida > Fabales > Fabaceae > Trifolium > Trifolium fragiferum. The sequence goes on along the minus strand of OX940790.1, from coordinate 40,240,295 downwards.
ATTCTTGAGAAGACTGATCAGCAAGAAGATGTGACTCCAGTGAACAAGGGTCCCTCTGTTAGAGTTCAAAAGAATCATCCAAAAGAACTCATAATAGGGAATCCTGAGTCAGGGGTTATGACAAGGTCAAGAGAGGTTGTATCCAATGCTTGTTTTGTGTCAAACGTAGAACCAAAGAATTTGAAATAAGCCTTGACAGATGAGTTTTGGATTGAAGCTATGCAAGAGGAGCTGAACCAGTTCAAGAGGAATGAAGTATGGGATTTAGTTCCTAGACCTGAAGGAATTAACATCATTGGTACTAAATGGGTTTATAGGAATAAATTTGATGAAAGTGCTGTTGTGACTAGAAACAAGGCTAGGCTTGTGGCTCAAGATTACTCTCAGATTGAAGGAGTAGACTTTGATGAAACATTTGCTCCTGTGGCACGTCTTGAATCCATAAGGTTACTTCTGGGAGTAGCATGTATCTTGAAGTTCAAGCTATTTCAGATGGATGTGAAGAGTGCTTTCCTCAATGGCTACTTGAATGAGGAAGTATATGTGGAGCAGCCCAAGGGATTTGTTGATCCAAATTATCCAGATCATGTCTACAGAATGAAGAAGGCATTATATGGATTAAAGCAAGCTCCTAGGGCATGGTATGAGAGGCTAACCAAATTTCTTGTGCAGCAAGGTTATAGAAAAGGAGAAACAGACAAAACCTTGTTTGTCAGAGAAGAAAAAGGCAAGTTCATGATTGCACAAATCTATGTAGATGACATTGTGTTTGGAGGAATGTCTGATCCAATGGTCAAGATGTTTGTGAATCAGATGCAGTCTGAATTTGAGATGAGCCTTGTAGGCGAACTTACCTACTTTCTTGGTCTGCAAGTCAAACATATGGAAGATACAATTTTCATCTCTCGAAGCAAGTATGCCAAGAACATTGTGAAGAAATATGGAATGGAGAATGCAAATCACAAGAGAACTCCTGCAGCAACCCATCTCAAACTTTCTAAAGATGAGCATGGTGTCAGTGTTGATCAAAGCCTATACAGAAGCATGATTGGCAGTCTACTTTATCTCACTGCAAGTAGACCTAACATTAGCTTTGCTGTTGGTGTGTGTGCAAGGTACCAAGCTGAGCCTAAGATGAGTCATCTGAATCAAGTCAAAAGGATTCTTAAGTATGTCAGTGGTACAAGTGATTATGGGATTCTCTACTCTCATGGTGAAGACACAAGATTGTTGGGTTATTGTGATGCTGGCTGGGCAGGTAGTGCAGATGATAGGAAGAGCACTCCTGGTGGATGTTTCTTTTTGGGAAGCAACCTTATCTCATGGTTCAGCAAGAAACAAAATTGTGTTTCTCTTTCTACAGCTGAGGCTGAATATATTGCAGCAGGAAGTAGTTGTTCTCAGCTACTTTGGATGAAGCAGATGTTGGGTGAGTACAATGTGCAGCAAGATGTGCTCACATTATACTGTGACAATCTAAGTGATATAAACATTTCCAAAAATCCTATCAAACATAGTAGGACAAAGCACATTGATATACGTCACCATTTTATTAGAGATCTTGTTGAAGACAACATTGTGACTCTAGAGCATGTTGCCACAGAGAATCAACTGGCAGATATATTCACAAAGGCTTTAGATGCAAATAGGTTTGAGGTGTTAAGGGGCAAACTTGGTATTTGCCTCTTTGAGGATCAGTAGCCATAATAGCTATTCCGGCGTGCAACAGTTACCTGTTTCATAGTTGCACGCAATCCAAAGGCAATCATAATATAAAATTCTCCAACGGCTATTTCGCGATTTACTCCAAGAAATCCGTTTATTCAAGATTCTATTACATTGCCTACCACATTGTTCACCACATTCGTTCTCAAACACTCAAACAACTTTAGAAATTTTCTTGATCTCTCTCAAACCCTTGATCATCTCTCTGCAATATTTCTTTGAAATCTTCTTACCAAATCATCATCATCATCATGTCTACTACAACTAAAACATCTCCTTCAACTAAAACCACCACTCCTCCATCATCACCAAAACCAAATTCCCCACATCCTGAAGATATTCAAAGTGACATGATCGTCAATGCCACTGCTGTTTCAATGATCAAACCATCTGGATCAAAGAAGAAGAAGTCTAAACGATCAAGAAGGGAATCAACCCCCATTGCTGCAGAGGAAGATGTTGTTCCTTCTCCTTCCACAGAAAAATCAAAGAAGAAGAAGAAGAAAAGCAAGAAGCCAAAGACTGGCTCACCCAAGAGGGTTCACACCATGGAAAGCCTGCACATTGATCCCCTTCCTGCTAAATCTGGTGATGCGAATGCTGAAGCATCTGTGGGTATAGGTTCTTCAAACCCTAACCCTGAGAAGGCTGCTGTGAAGATCTCTGAGGGTCAAAGACACCCCTTGACTCAGAAGATCATTGATTCTGTACTCCAGGCCCTGCAAGAGCCTGATGTTGTGGCAGATGTTGGCACATCATTGCCACAAGGTGAAGAAGAGTCTCCTGCTGCTGAAGAAGAGACTATTGTTGCTGAAGAACCTGCTGATATTCCTGATTCTCCAGAATAGGGATTTGTTGAAGAAGATCAACCTGTTGAGGTTGAGGAACCTGAAGATGATACCCAGTCTGATAAGGGTAAAGCTGTTGAAGGTTCAGACCATGAAGACTCCAATCCTTTTGACAAGGATGTTGATGGAGATACAATTGTTGTGGATGTAGAAGGCTACAATTCTGACATCCCTTTGAAGAAAATTGCTGAGGATAGCATTGCTAGAAGGACCAGAAGTGGAAAGGGTCCTGCTATTGTTGAAAGATCTCCTGCTGCTACCAAGGAGAAGAAGAAGCCTGTCAAGAGGCGAGTTCTGTATGGTCCCAAGAAGGGATATAGTAAAGCTGTGGTTCCACCTGCCAAGAAGACTCAGAAAAGAAAAGAGCCACCTACAAGTGACTCAGAGTACGATGGGGAGCATGATGTAGCTCACATCAGTGAGTCTGAAGAAGAATCTGCTGAGGAACGCAATGTGGAGCTTGATGTGGTCCACATTGAGTTTGCTGTGAAGAAGAGCTATGGGAAGAAGAAAATTCCTCAGGGAATACCTGATATCCCTGTTGACCTAATTTCCTTCCACAACCCTGCACATGCTGAAAAATGGAAGTACATTGCTCACAGAAGGTTAGCTCTGGAGAGGGAGCTAAGTGTTGAAGCCTTGCAGTGCAAGGAGGTTATGAGGTTGATCAAGCGTGCTGGCTTGATGAGAACTGTATCTGGGCTGACTGACTGCTATGAGAAAGTGGTCAAAGAATTTTTGGTAAACATTCCTGCTGGCTGTGATAATCCTTTGGACAAGGAGTATCAAACAGTCTTTGTGAGAGGCAAGGAAATTCACTTCTCTCCCACTGTGATCAACAAATTTCTGGGCAGAAGTGAGGAGCCCTATGCTGAGATGGAGGCCAATGACAACTACATAATCAACGCCATCACAGCTGGAAAGGTCAAGACTTGGCCTAAGAAGGGAAAGTTGCAAGCAAGCAAGCTCACTCCAATCTACAACATCCTGAATAGGATTGCTGCTGCTAACTAGGTGCCTACCACACACAACTGTGATGTGGCTACAGGTTTGGCTAGGTTCATCTACACTGTAGGTAACAAAATTAATTTTGATTTTGGTACTTATATTTTTTATCAGACTATCAAGCATGCCAAAACCCTAGCTGTCAAACTACCCATTGCTTTTCCTTCCCTGTTGTGTGGAATCATATTGAGCCAGAGACCTGATGTTCTGGGCAAGGATGATTTGTCTTGCAGAAGAGAGTCTGCTATTTCTTTTAGTCTCAAGCAGTCTGATGTAACTCCTGATGTGGGCACATTCAGCTCAACTAATGCAATGTCTAGGACAGACATGATTACTGCTTTAAAGGAGACTTGTAAGGCTCTGGATGAGAAGAAGGCCAAGCTGGAAGCAGTCATTGCTGGACTGGAGTTTGAGGATGAGCAAACAATGGCTGAGGATGAGGAATTGGAGGAGGAGGAGCCCAATGACTCTGAAGCTGAGGAAACTGATGGGAGCCAGGATATTTGAATTTCTGTAATTCATTAATATTTCCCTGTACTCAGTATTTCCTTTGTTTTGCTTGTATGTTGTGGGCTATGCCCTGGATTTCTGATGCACCTTTGTGTGCTTGTTCTTGTACCGCTGCACTAATAATGGTCTGAGTGCCTTTTTCTGTTCATGCACCATCATCTCTACATCTCATGCTATCTGCATTCTATGGTGTTTTACTTACTCTCTATGTGTTTGACTATATTTGTCAAAATTCTGGCTAAAAAGGGGGAGTAAAAATTAAGATGAACAATTTGAAGTCTTAAAAACTGCAGCAAATTATGATGTGTGGCACATCTGACTACACATCTGGTATACATGCTTATTTTTCTTCAAATGTTTTCTCAACAAATTTTTGAAGAATTAGTTTTCTAAAGCATGTTTTTCTGAAGACTTTATCTGTACGTTTTCAACTGGGTGATGCATTCTTAAGAAATCCAATTGAAGATGTTATCTAATTTCTACATGGTGATGCATTCTTAAGAAGCCTGTAGAAGTTGCTATTTTGTGTGATGTTTGACACATCTGTAAGTTTTAACTTGGTCATGCATTCTTAAGAAGCCAAGTTTAAAACTTCTCTATATCTCTCTAGGTCATGCATTCTGAAGAAGCATATAGGGAATATGAGATTTAGGGGGAGTACTTGGAAAGTGCTCTAGTTCAAGGGGAGTAAACTGCTACTGGGTTTGCTACCCTCCCTTATGTGTGCATGGAATCTCATGCTTGTATGTGTCTGAGAATTTATTTTTCTCAGTCTTTGGGAAGTTACTTTCCTATCTTGTGAGAGTTTAATTCTCTCTTCATTTGTGAGGCTCTGATCCGCTGCTGCATGCCTCTGATGTGCCTACACATCTCTCCAAGTTTTGTTGGGTGACTCAAAGATTATTTTAGCCCAAAATTTGCCAAAGGGGGAGATTGTTGAGGATTTTAGGGTGTTGGCTTCATTTGGTAAAATAAGCCTGATTCCATGATGTGGAGCATGATGTGTGGCACATCAGGTTTCACATCTGGACGCCCTAGCTGGACGCGCCTTTATTTATTTACACGCGATCTTTTGAAAAAGATTTGTTTTTCAAATTAAATCGTGCCAGCTTGCGCGCCAAGGAACAAGATAATCTTTCATGGTTCTGTTTTATTTTATCGGCCGACTTTGATCAAAAAGATTTGAAACAAACAATTAAAAGATTATGATCAAATAAATCTCAAGGAGAATTAACAAAGGCCAGCTGTTAACATTGAAGATCCAAGCCCATGAAACTTGTTCTATATAAAGGAAGACTGAAGACACTTTGAAGTACGAAGCCAAGAGTTGAAGAAATCGAGTCTTAGCTCTTAGTCTGTTCATTGTTCTTTGTGAGCCTTCACTTGAATCATAATTTTGATACAAGTAAGGACTGAGTTTGATAGAGTTGTAATCTCTAGTGTTCTTTCTCCAAAGCTTTGAAGCAAGGAGTTAGAGTGTGCAACACTCAAAGCCTTTAGGTACGAGTGTATAGTTTTCTAGGAGTGTGTCTCCAAACTGAGTTTGTTATTAAATCCTTACTGGGTAAGGTTGAGGGGGAGTGAGCAGAGGTTCTCATATCTAGGAGTTCCTAGGTAGAATTAGCACGGGTAGTGATTAAGTCAGAAGTTGTAAACGGGGGAGTTTAGCTTTGAATTGATACTACTATAGTGGATTCATCCCTGGATTGGTATCCTCCAGATTAGGGCTTGTTTAAGCGCCGAACTGGGTTAACAAACTCTCTGTGTGTTATTGTTTCCTGCACTTTAAATTGTTTACTTGTTCATCAAGTTCAGCATGTTCACGATGTTGACACATTATGCTACACATCGTACGATTCCTAAAGTGTACACATCGTACTACACATCTGACACTTGCCCCCAGAATTTCAATTCTTACCGTAGTGTGCAATGCCCAGTCTTGCTTGGTTCAGGAGACGTTGATAGTAGCGACTCGGACAAGTGTTTGCAAGAGTCCATGTTCAACGTTTTCTCTCTCACATTTTCACTCGTATTGAAAGGTGAAATTCTGTTCTCTGGCAGGACATATGTCGTACACAATGCTAGGACAATGTGTCTGCAGTCCAGATGTCTTAGACAACTGGTTAAACAACTGGTTATGAGGATCACACGTTATTGCAATACTGAAGTAAACAAAAGCAATAAACAACACCAGTAATTTGTTAACCCAGTTCAGCGCTAAACAGCCTTACTCTGGAGGATACCAATCCAGGAAGTGAACACTACTACTCCGAATTAATACTTAGTCTTACAACCACACCAAACACCTTTTGGCATGTATGCCTTTTCTCAATCCTAGTAATCTTTGAAGGTTGAAAAACACAAGAAGGGGGGGTTGAATTGTGTTAATATTTTCGCTAAGTATTAATATTATTTGCAGCGGATAAAAGCAAACACACACAATATAAGAGGATAGAGAGAAAGAGACACACAAGTTTTATAGTGGTTCCTCCCACTAACAGGAGTAGTCCAGTCCTCTTGTTCTTCACAAGAGATTTCACTATAGATTACAGATGCTCAAGCACTAAGCAAGAGACTTCCAATGCTCAAGCACAAAGCAAGAGACTTCCAATGCTCAAGCACAAAGCAAGAGACTTCTCACAAGTTTTAATGATAATAAAATTATGAGTGAGACACTTGATATACTATCAAAGGTGTTTACAAAATACAACACAATTACAAGAATTCCTAGAAATGTTTCACAAAATTTCTAAGTGTTTGAATAGCTTCAGAATTTTGACAGAGTGTATGCAAGTTCAGAAGCGTAAGTCTTGATTATAATTATTCACGAATCTTCTTCCTTTTATAGATGAGAAAATGAACGTTGAAGATTATAGCCGTTTGAAGAATTCTTGAGACGCTCCATTGTATTGATCAGAGTGCTAATAGCTGTTTTGATTAGCAGTGTTTAGGAGCTTTGACGTTTGCCACAAAATGAGAGATTCCTTTTGACTTTAGATATCTGAACCTCAGTTTAAGCCAAATAAGGAAATACTCGTTCTTGAAGCCTGACTTGAAAAGGACCTTTCCATGGTCAACCCTTTTTCTTCTTGATTCCTTCGCTGAGACCAAGACAGAGACACAGTCTTCAAGAAAGTTGTTCTAATGTAGCTTCAGAAATATTTATCTTCAAAATCTGATGAAGCTCAGAATTACTTGCTTCAAAATTTTGTGAGCTCAGATTGACACGCTCAGAAGTAATTCCTTCAGAATTCCAATGTGCTTATAAACATAAATTTTAACTTTTAATCCTGCACACTAGAGTAAATTATTAGTACTTCTAATTTAACTTTAAATACATTGTTATCATCAAAATCAAATTTAGGAGATACAAAACCAATTTTGTTCCAACAATCTCCCCCTTTTTGATGATGACAACTATATATATTTAAAATCAATTGTTGTTGTTTTTATTTAACATCTTGACTTCAGGTTCTGAGGTTTGCAAGCTCCCCCTGAGTCTGATAACCTTCAGAAGTTTATTAATGATAAATATAAAACAGTCTAAGAGTAATTCATAATGTCTAAGATTATTTCATATATTCAACATTCAGAATTAAAGGTTTGCAAGCTCTATTTCTTAGGTTGACAAATATAAGATATGGTTTGCAAGCTTATCTTATATTATATGAAAATATTTTAGACAAAACTTATTACTCCCCCTCATTAAAAGTTTAAAAGACTTTAATAGATATATACGAGAGAGAGTTCAGAAAATTTTAAATCTTGAAAGCTTCAGATTTTAATTTCACTGCCACACATGAATACACATGGATAAAGTATTTCTCCCCCTTTGTCATTATAAAAAATGGGCCAGTCAAAAGTGCAAGTTACAGGGCAGTAAATGCGCACAGCAAACAACCACCAGCAGTAAATGCATTCAACGGTAAAAGTTTTGAAAACGCTAGGTACGAGGTGAAAAACGCACTATAAAAGAAGCACTTCAGTTTGCAAAAACTATCACATTTTAAAACAACATTTGAAGCCATGGACAGATAAAATGAAGAGCAAGTTCAGAGAGAATGGGAGAAGCAAATTTTAGAAGAAGAGCTCAGAATCATGCAAGAGAGAAAAGAGCATTTGAACAAACGTCTGGAGGCGGCGCTGGAGATGGAAAGAAAAGCCAGCCAGTTGGTGGAAAGCCTCATGAAGTTTGGAAAGAAGGACCCAGAAGAAGCAAAAGATGCAGAAGCATCAAAATAGATTTTAGCAAATATGTAATGTATTTGAAAAAATTGTACTTCTGGTTTCTTAATGAATAAAAAGAGGTTTTAATGCTTATGAAAATAGTACATTTATGTTTAAGAAATAAATAGCTGTTGAAAAACAAAAGAAAGAAAACAAACAAGCATGATTAAAAATCAGATTAACAAACAATTATGCCAAAACAAAGCATATCCCAAAAAAAATTGTTCAGAAATAAGAAAAATAAACTAAGTGCCTAAATGAGTCCTATGGTTTAGGGGCAAGGAGGGTGATCAGGGTCTTCAGATCTGCTGCCATAGCATCCTACTTGGCTTCTAAGCGCTCAAACTTCTCATTTTGCTGAGCTGCAAGTCTGTCAATCTTTTCATCCAACTCAGCTTGCTTTTGCTTCTGAGCAGCAAGTTCCTTTTGAATCTCAGAGATTTCTGAAGCAGAAGCAGAAGAACCAACAATATCCTTACTAACAAATAAATCCCTAGGGTCCAAAGAGAACTTCAGATGGGTAGAAAGGGAGCTCTGCATAGACAGGGAAAAATGATTGCTGAGATATTCTTCCTGCCAATGACGAGCTTCCTTCTGAGAGAGCCTCAGATGTCCTTGCTTGATCTATTCCAACCAATCATTCAGAGCTTTCTGATAATCCAACATTTCATTCAGATCTCCATCCACCAAATGATAAATATCCTTCAGAATTTCTTCCCGAACTTCAGCCCAAGCATTAATATAAGCTTTAGGATTGATAAGAGAATATCGAATCCTATGTAATGCTTTTACCTTCCTGTAGATTTTATTACTAACATACTCAAACATGAAATTGGATACAGGAGGGGATGGAGGGGGAGGAATATTGTGATATGAGGATTCTGAGTCATAAGAATATTCAGAATTAGAGATCTCAATGACTTTTCTAGGAGGTCTAAAGGAAATGGGAGGGTCAGTATTGAGGGTCAAGATGAAACAAGGATATGTGTCAGAGTGAAGGATGTTTGGCACAAGGTCAGAATCTGTGCTAGGTGATGAGGGTTGAGCAGGGGAAACAGCAGCAGTGTTGGGATTCTTACTTAGTACATTTTGAGAGGGGGATTTTGGTGGTTCAGAAGTTTGGGCAATGATAGGTTCAGAAGTTTGAACAGGGTTAGAAATGATGGTAGCAGATGGTTGTTCAGAAGCATCTACAAGGGCAGATGTTGTGGTTTCAAGGATAGGTGATTTCTGAGGAGATTGATGGGAAAATACAAGATCACCTTGAAGATGTTGTTCAAGGTGTTGGAGATTTTCTGTGTCAGGATTAATGATGGGAGGTTGTTGATGTTGTTGTTGTTGTTGTTGAAGGGCAATGTGTAGTTGGTTGAGAGTTTCATTTCTCTGAGCTGCTACAGTGTCAAGACAAACTGAAGCCTGATCAACAGCATCATTTAGCTCAGAGATGGTTGGGGATTCTGTGAGAGTATAAAGGGCAGGAAAAATTTGTTCACTATTTGGAAACATCATATTAATGGGTTGGGAGTCATCAACAGATGGTGTTTCAATAGATGGGGCGGAGGTAGATGATGGTTGAGGTTGTTCAGAAGATGGTCCAGAAGTTTGAGTAATATTAGGAATACTATCAGAAGAAGGTTTAGGCATACCTGAGTTATCTTCCGAGGAAACCTTCTGAGCAGGTCTCTTCCTTTTGGTGAGACGTTGCAGAGGTATATCATCTTCAGTTTCTGAGTCATCATCTACTCTTGCTACAAATGGCTTAGCCCTTTGTACTTCCTTCAGAGTTGATCTTTCAGATTGACCAACTTGTATTTTCTCTGAACCCTTCAGAGTCTTTCCTTTCTTGGCCTTTTTCTTCTCTGGGCCTTCAGCAACATCAGCTTCCTTTTTCTTACTTGTACGCTTCCTCTTTTTGACATATTCATCTTCTGGTTCATATTGCAAGTCATCGAGAGTAAGATATACTCCTTCTTCTCTCCTAGCAGCAATATAGTTGGCAATGACATCCATTGGCTCATTCTTAAACACAGGAATCACATCATCCCTTAAAGATGTGAACTTTTTCTTTAAAGGTTGATTTGGATATAGCAGATTATCCTTAGAAATCTTGTGCACAGTACACAGATTCTCAGCAGTTAGAAAAGAACTTCTTGATTCTTTGATAGTCTCTGTAGCACCAAATTCTCTCAACTTATCAACCAACCTCCATTGAAAGAATAGTTTAGAAAGTAACCTGGGAAATGCAACCCAGTGCTTATCCTTTTCAGTGGTATTTCTGATGTAGGTACACAGAGAGTGAAATAAATAAGCAGGCAAAATTCATCTTAGTACCATTTACTAAGAAGAGGAGAATGTGCCTCTGATCCTAGGAGACTTGATCAGTTCCACCAACCCTTGGAATAATGGTGGCAATCAAAATTCTGTGCAGAAGCTTCACAATCATATGTAATCCAGCAGTCCTTCCCATCTTAGATGGATCCTCATACAACTTTTCCTTAATCTCAGACCTATACTTGGTGAGGGGTGGAGACTTGTCAGTGTCAACCTGAAAGAACCCTTCATTAGGAATCTGAAGCAGCTCAGAAATATGATTCCTAGTGATTGTTACAGGTACACCAAGAATGGTTGAACCAATCTCAATGCAGGTGAAAGGTTTTAAGCCAAGTTCCTCTCTTGACTTATCTTTGTTTGCCTCTGGGTTTTCAGCAATTTTGTCTTCCAGTTCCTTCATGGCTTTTTCCCTTGAAGACACTTCAGCGCCAAGCCAAAATTCCTTTACTAATGTAGGATAAATGACATCATTAAGCATCTCAAAATAGTTCATCAATCATTGTTGTTCAAAATATCCTTTCACATCCAGATTATTTACCCTAAATGATTCAAAATCAACAGGGTTTTCTTCTACCAATTGTAGTTGCTCAAGTTTTAGCGAAGAAGGTTCAGGATTTTTGGACACTAGTTCTTGTGATTCGACATCAATGAGTTTAGGAATTGTGCGAGCAGACGATGAAGAGGCCATGGTAAGGTTGATACTAAGAGAAAGAAAGAATTGTGATCGTTGGAGGTTTAGAGAAGAAGCAAAAGTGTGAGAAGTGAAAGTGAATAGTGTGAATAAGTGATTATAGTGTAATTTTCGAAAACATAACAAATATTGGGGGAAAACAAGATAGTGACGTAATGGGGGCGTAGCAGTTAATTTTAAGAAAATCATCATTAGCTTCCTCCATTACCCAGCAGTTACTAGACATGATGGGAAGTTACACAGATAAGGAGTGTTTTAGAAGCCAGCTGTCAGTTGGAGAAACTGAGCAGTCAACTAACACTAGAATAGGTATATGAGTCACAATAATCCATATTAAATAATAAATAATTCTGATTGCTTCAGATGAATGGATGCTTCAGAATCTAAGATATTAGCTTCTGAGCCTTCCAAACTTCTGAAGCCCTTCGGAGTTAATTATTCACTCAGAGTTGACAACATTCAGAACCATCACTCAGAAATAAAAACCATGTTCAGATTTTTCTTGATAAAATCAAAACGATCAATAGTAAGAGGTTTGGTAAAGATGTCAGCCCATTGATGCTCGGTATCAATGAATTGAATCTCAATTACTCCCTTCTGAACATAATCTCTAATAATAAAATGATGCTTAATCTCAATGTGTTTGGCTCTTGAATGTAAAATAGGATTCTTAGACAAACATATAGTGGCAGTATTATCACACAAAAGCGGTATACTACTTATCCTTATCTGATAATCTTCCAATTGATGTTTCATCCAGAGCAGTTGTGTACAACACTTAGCAGCTGAAATGTACTCTGCTTCAGCTGTAGATAGAGCAATAGTTGCTTGTCTCTTATTAGCCCATGATATAAGGTTTTCACCTAAGAATTGACAGTTTCCACTAGTGGACTTCCTTTCAATTTTATCACCAGCATAGTCAGCATCACAGAATCCAATTAGCTTATAATCTAAGGATTTCTTATAAAGTAATCCTAGATTTGTGGTTCCTTTCAGATATCTAAAGATCCTCTTAACAGCAGTTAGATGAGATTCTCTAGGATCTGATTGAAATCTAGCACACATGCATACACTGAACAAAATATCTGGTCTAGAAGCAGTGAGGTAAAGGAGAGAACCAATCACACCTCTGTATAGTTTCTGATCCACTTTGCCTTCAGATTCTTCCTTCAGAAGACTACTGGAGGGATGCATAGGTGTAGACATAGGCTTGCAGTCTTCCAGACCAAATTTCTTCAGCAAGTCCTTTGTGTATTTGGTTTGATGAACATACACTCCCTCTTTTCTTTGATTAATTTGAATTCCCAGAAAGAATGTTAGTTCACCCATCATACTCATTTCAAATTCATCCTGCATAAGCTTAGAAAAACTCTTGCATAGAGAGGCATTAGTTGAACCAAAAATAATATCATCCACATATATCTGAACAACTAAAATATCATCTTTTAAGGTTTTTTCTAAAAAGAGTATTATCAACATGTCCTTTTTGAAAGCCATTTTCTAGAAGAAAAATACTTAACCTTTCATACCAAGCCCTTGGAGCTTGCTTCAAACCATATAGAGATTTCTTCAATTTGACCACATAGTCAGGACACTTTACATCTTCAAAACCAGGATGTTGTTTAACATAGACTTCTTCAGAAATGACTCCATTCAGAAATGCACTCTTAACATCCATCTGAAATAGAGTAATATCATGATTTACTGCATATGATAGAAGAAGTTGAATTGCTTCAAGTCTTGCTACAGGTGCAAAGGTTTTAGTGAAATCTATGTCTTCTTGCTGGCTATAGCCTTGTGCAACCAATCTAGCTTTGTTTCTTACAACTTCTCCTTGTTCAATTGTTTTGTTTCTAAATACCCATTTTGTTCCAATAATGTTCTTATGTTTGGGCTTGGGTACCAGATCCCATACATCATTTCTTTCAAATTGATTGAGCTATTCTTGCATTGCAATGATCCATCCATCATCTGATAGAGCTTCTTCTATGTTTGTAGGTTCAATTAAAGAAATTAGACCAACTAGAGATTCATGTTCTTTGAATGCTGATCTGGTCTTTCTTGAACTATCTTTATTTCCAACAATTAATTCCTCTGGATGAGATGACTTGTATTTGAATGTTCTTTTAGGATGAGTTGTCATCTGAGTAGGTTCTTCTTCTGAATGATCTTCAGATTCAAGATCTTCAGATATCTTTCATTCTGAGTCTCAGAAGGATATACAACAATAGAGAGATCTTCACATTCAGATGCCTTTGGTGGGATTTGAAATTCTGCAAAGTTTTCAGCTTGCTCTGACATTTTATTGTCAGGCTCTTTATCATCAAATCTCACATGTATAGATTCTTTAACTGTGTGAGTTTCAGAATTATACAATCTGTATGCTTTTGAGCGTTCAGAATATCCTATGAAGATACCCTTATAAGCTTTAGCATCAAATTTCTTTCGATAGACTTTGTTGTCTAGAATATAACATGTACATCCAAACTGATGAAAATAAGAAATATTGGGTTTTCTTCCTTTGAACAGTTCATAAGCAGTTTTGTTCAAAATAGGTCTTATAAAGATTCTATTCTAAACATAGCATGCAGTGCTTACTGCTTCTGCCCACAAATACTTAGCTAGGTTAGACTCAAGCATCATGGTACGAGCCATTTCTTGCAAAGATCTATTCTTTCTTTCTACAACACCATTTTGCTGTGGTGTTCTAGGAGAAGAGAATTCATGGATTACTCAATGCTCTGAGCAGAAAGATTCGAAAGAAGCATTTTCGAACTCTCCTCCATGATCACTTCTAACCTTCAAAATCTTAAGATCCTTTTCACTTTGTATTTGTATGCAGAAGTCACTTAACACTTCAAATGCATCACTCTTAGAACGAAGGAATTTCACCCAAGTCCATCTACGGAAATCATCAACAATGACTAACCCATATTTCTTACCATTGATAGAGGCTGTAGAAACAGGACCAAACAGATCAATGTGAAGCAATTCTAAAGGTCTGGAAGTAGAGACAATGTTTTTAGACTTGAAAGAAGTCTTAGCAAATTTTCCTTTTTGACATGAGCCACAGAGTGTGTCTGTCTTAGTGATAATCAATGTCAGGCAGACCACTAACAAGCTTTTGTTTACTAAGCTTAGAGATTAACCTCCAGTTAGCATGACCAAGACGCTTGTGCCATAACCATTTCTCATCACTCAGAGACAAAAGACATATAATCTTTTGATCAACCAAATCAGAAAAGTTTACTTTATAAACATTGCCAACTCTCATTCCCTTGAATACTATGGATTTGTCAAAGTCTTTTGATATAGTACATGAATTCTTATCAAATGTAACAACACATCCATTGTCAAAAAATTGACTAATGCTCAATAGAATGTGTTTAAGTCCATTAACTAACCAAACATCTTTAATGGAAAGAGAAGAATTACCAACTATACCTATACCAATGATCTTCCCTTTTTGTTTTCCTCCAAATCCCACAGAACCTCCCTCTTTCACAGTTAGGGTTTGGAACATATACTTTTCTCCCGTCATATGTCGTGAGCAACACTGTCCAGGTACCAGGGCTGCTGCTGCTTTACCTTTCCTTGAATGAGCATCTGAAGCAAACAATATCTCAGATTTTGGTACCCACATTCTGATGGGTCCTTTTAAGTTAGTCTTCTGAATTACATTCCTCCTTTGTCTTTTATGAGTAACAGAAGATCTAGAATTAATTAAGCTATGACAGGAATGTTTAGGCTTAGTTTGATTCTTGGATTTAGATCTGGAATATATCACAGTTCCAAAGGTCAAGCAAGCACCTGAAGAATCTTTGCCTTGATTTCTCAGAGGTTCAGATGACTTCTGAGCTTTAGCTTGAGAACTCTTAGGCTCAGAAGTTTTGGGTTCAGAAGAACTTGGAACTTCTGAGTCTTTGAGTTGAGGTTCAGAACCTCATTCAGAATTAGACAACTTCAGATTTTGTGTTCCACTTTTAACAAAGGTTGAAAATAATTCAGGTGGTGTATCATCCTTACTATATGATTGCATAGGTTTATCCCAGTTCTTAAACCGAGAATAACCAATACCTTCACCATAGTTACGAGTCATATGATAAATCATGGAAGCCATTTTACTCCTATTGAAAGTGCAACGAATAAATTCATGGAGAGCATCTTCATGATCATCATCGAGTTTGTCTGCCAAGACATAGTTTGATTCAACATGACAAATACGAATGTTTAAAGATTCATTTTCTTCATAAAGAATCTTGGCATCCTCTTTCAATGATTCATAACCACTTTTCAGGATTTTATGTTGCCTTACCATCTGAGTATAATGTTTCACAGCAATTTTAAGATAATCAATTAATTCAGGTTGAGTCATATTAGAATATACCTCTTGTTCTTCATCTGAGTCATATTCAGAATCCTTATCAGAGTTGTTGTCTTCAGAAGCTTTTGCCATTAGAGCAAGATTTCCTTCTTCATCATCCACACCTTCAGAATCATCCTCAATTGTTTCCCAAGTAGCTAAGAGACTTTTCCTTACCTTTTCTTTGTATTTCTCTTTTCCAAAGTTCTTGTTCTTTCCTTTGTCCTTAGAAGACATTTCTGGACAATTAGCAATAAAATGTCCAGATTTTCTGCAGTTATAGCACTTGTTCAATTCTTCCTTTTTGTCTCTAGTGAAAGAACTTCTTGAGCCATTTCCCTTGCTTGGAAACTTCTTGTATTTCTTGCTCCATTTCTGGAATCTTCTGACCATCAGAGCCATTTCTTCATTCTCAGAATTTTCTTCCAGCATATCATCAGAAGTTTCTTCTTCAGGCTCAGTAGCTTTAGCCTTCATAGCTTTTGAAGAACTTTGAACAGAGCTTAGAGCTAAGGATTTCATTTTCTTGACAGGTTCATCTGCCATAAGTTCTAGTTCATGACTTCTGAGCGAGCTTATCAGATCTTCAAGAGAGACATCATCCAGATTCTTAGATTCTTGAAAAGCTGTGACCTTTGGTCTCCACTTAGGAGGCAGACTCCTCAGAATTTTCTTTACATGATCAGGTATAGTGTAGCTTTTCTTCAGAACTTCAAGACTTGAGACAAGGGTTTGAAACCTTGAATACATGGTTTCAATGTCTTCATCTACCTTCATTCTGAATAGCTCATATTGATGAACTAGCAGATTTGCCTTAGCCTCTTTAACTTGCTTGTTTCCTTCATAGGTAGAGCATAGAGAATCCCAGATATTTTTAGCTGTAGATTTGTTGGATATTTTCAAATATTCAGCATGAGTTATGACACCAACAAGCATATTCTTGACAGTATGATGCTTCTTATATTGTTTCTTTTTGTCAGCATCAAACAACTTTCTGTAAGTGTTTCTTACAACACCTTCTTCATCCATATGATCAAAGTGTACGCCATGCTCAACTAGATCCCATAACTCATCATCAGTACCAATGATGTAATTGTACATCTTGGTTTTCCAAAAGGGAAAAGAAAGGTTCTTTGTCTCTATGAGTATCATTTCTTTCATTTTTGTCATAGTTGTGAGGAGGGGGAACAGCAGAGAGATCTTGTCCAGATCCAGAAGCAGACATGTTTTTCAACCGAGTACCCTAGATCTTTACTGTTTCACTGTTAAGTGAAGAGCAACACAGACCGGTGCTCTGAGTCCAATTGAAGGTTGAAAAACACAATAGGGGGGGGGGGGGGGGGTTGAATTGTGTTAAGATTTTTGCTAAGTTTTAATACTATTTGCAGCGGATAAAAGCAAACACACACAATATAAGAGGATAGAGAGAAAGAGACACGCAAGTTTTATAGTGGTTCCTCCCACTAACAGGAGTAGTCCAGTCCTCTTGTTCTTCACAAGAGATTTCACTATAATCACTAAGATTACAGATGCTCAAGCATTAAGCAAGAGACTTCCAATGCTCAAGCACAAAGCAAGAGACTTCTCACAAGTTTTAATGATAATAAAATTAGGGTAAATAGGTTTTTACCCCCCTGTAATATAGGCAAGTTTTGTATTTTCCCCCTGTAATTTTTTTTTTTGTGATTTGCCCCTTGCAAAGAAATTTTCTTTGGTTTCCCCCCTTGGTTGCAAGGAATTTGCACTTTTTAAATCGGTTGAACAGATTAACCGATTTTAAAAATATCACTTTTTAAATCGGTTTGAACAAAATAACCGATTTAAAAAGTGCATCCAAGGGGCGAGTCCAAAAAATTCAACATTATAGGGGGCGAGTCACAAAAAAAAAATTTACAGGGGGAAAAACAAAACACGCCTATATTACAGGGGGGTATAAGCCTATTTACCCATAAAATTATGAGTGAGACACTTGATATACTATCAGAGGTGTTTACAAAATACAACACAATTACAAGACTTCCTAGAAATGTTTCACAAAATTTCTAAGTGTTTGAATAGCTTCAGAATTTTGACAGAGTGTATTCAAGTTCAGAAGCGTAAGTCTTGATTATAATTCTTCACGAATCTTCTTCCTTTTATAGATGAGAAAATGAACGTTGAAGATTATAGCCGTTTGAAGAATTCTTGAGATGCTCCATTGTATTGATCAGAGTGCTAATAGCTGTTCTGATTAGCAGTGTTTAGGAGCTTTGACCTTTGCCACAAAATGAGAGATTCCTTTTGGCTTTAGATATCTGAACCTCAGTTTAAGCCAAATAAGGAAATACTCGTTCTTGAAGCCTGATTTGAAAATGACCTTTCCATGGTCAGCCCTTTTTCTTCTTTATTCCTTCGCTGAGACCAAGACAGAGACACAGTCTTCAAGAAAGTTGTTCTGATGTAGCTTCAGAAATATTTAGCTTCAGAATCTGATGAAGCTCAGAGTTACTTGCTTCAGAATTTTGTGAGCTCAGATTGACACGCTCAGAAGTAATTCCTTTAGAATTCCAATGTGCTTATAAACATAAATTTTAAATTTTAATCCTGCACACTAGAGTAAATTATTAGTACTTCCAATTTAACTTTAAATACATTGTTATCATCAAAATCAAATTTAGGAGATACAAAACCAATTTTGTTCCAACAATCTTCTACTCAAGGGCTAACTCCCCCTGAATATGAGAATCTACCCAACTCCCTTTAATCACTAATCCCAAGTGACGAAACTTAAACTTTAACAGTTTAAAGACTTGTTGAACGACAACATTCAACGACACAAAGCTACAAAGTATCAAAGAACAATACTTTGAGCCACTTGATGTTTTGCACAGTGGGTACAAAACTTTGGACTCACAATCTTCAGTTATTGTGGGTTGAGTTTTAAGCTCTATGTTAAGTCCTTTATATAGGCGTGCAGGTCTTCAGATAATCTTCAATCTTTCAGATGCACTACAATAAGAATTAGTTTTAAAACAAACTTGTTTTAAAACAAACTCCACAAGATAAACAATTAATCTTTATCCACTAATTAAATTCGATTCCGATCGTATCTAACACATAGGATTAATAACAAACTTTATCATTAATCCTAATCTCAGCTTGTTACTAAAAGATTCGCGCTTTATTCAAATTAAAACAAACACGCATGCTTAATGGATAAGCATTATCTTTTAAGCTGAACTGGGTCAAGATGTCCTACCCACATGTCTTGGGACATCTTGTTCGAAATGTTGCCTAAACATGCTCTGAACCTAGTGACAAGATGTCTAGGACATCTTGTTCAACATGTTGCATCTGCACATCTTCAATATGCACAAGTGGTTTAGACTTAATTACTTCAGCATTGGTTCTTTAGTTAAGTCACTCTGACCAAGTTGTTTTAGCCTTATGATGCAGCCAATCTCAGAAGAACTACGATCTCCCCCTTTGGCAAATTATGGCTAAAACAACCACAAACCACGTTGTTGAATGTGCACTCTTCAATCTATAATCTTCAATCTTCAAATTCTTCAATCTTCAAATTGATCTCTATCAATCTTTATTCTGAAATCTTCAGGTCTTCAAGGTCTTTGATCTTCAGAATCTTGTGTGTCTTCAATTTTCAAGACTTCTTCAATCTTGAATGTGTGATGAACCTTTTCTAGTATGAGACAGTCTTAGTCTTGTCTTCATATGATTCATTACAATGAATTTTCTAAGTCTAGGGATGAGATACCTAGTGACTTAGTAAACCAAAGTCTTGAGTTGCAGCGGAAAGTACTTAATCAGAGTGATCAAGACTCACTAGACTTCTTAGAGGTTCAATTTTAGCATTTAATTATGCTTTGGACACACTTGTTTTAGCATAACTTTTTAGTTTTTAATTTTTTTTAAAGCTTGCTATTATTCATCCGTAAAGCAAGAGATTGATTCTACTTGCCAAAGAAGCTGTTTTTATCATCAATTATTTCCCCCCCTTTTTACCATAATTTGACAAAGGTAAGGAAAATATTCATTGATTTAAAGAAAAGCATACAAAAGTGCACTTCAAGTGCCGGATGTCAAAGTCTCCAATGTCTATGACATTTGGTAGACCACAAAACTTACAGAAGATGAACATAATTACAGGAAAAATACATAAGTACTTATTTTCCTATTACACAGTTACTGTTCTTCAATCTTGTTCTTCTTCTTGCTCAGCCTCAGCATGAACATCTCCTTCATTCTCAACAATTTTCTTCGTCAGTTGTTTGATCAAGTGATCCACACATGTTTTTCTGATCGTACTTGATTTGATAGTTTCCTCCAGCTCTTTAGACACTTGAATAAGCTCTGCCAGTACCTTGCTCTGTGAGCTTCTGTCTAATGGAGCAGAGGTCTCAGCTGCTTCTTTTTCCTTGAACACAATGTCGGGGACATGTGGTTCAGCAAACAACTTGCGGTTGAAGGATATTGGTGGAGGTCATTTACGCTCATATTCCTCAAGAAGCAGGATGTTTGGGTGTTGACTAAGAATTATCTCAGTAATCAAGCAAGGGAAGGCTATTGGCAGTTTTGTTGCGCTGGTTTCCACATGTTTCATGGTTTGTTCGAAGACATGTCCCAAAGTCTACCTTCTTCTCCTTTAATGTGAGATAAATGAGTTTGGCCAAGGTTAGAGTTATACATGAGTTGTGATTAGTTGGGGCCCAATTTGCTGTGCCAATCCTGTTGAGTATTGCATACTTGACAGTCAGCTTGGACGTTGGAAGTAGTCCCTTCTTGGGCCAATGTTCAGCTTGCCTTGAGGTAATTTCTTCAGCAATTTTGTCCGTTGATAGGATCTTCTTGCTCTCAGCTTCAGTACTCCTGCCCAGAAATTGGTTGATCACAGTTGGAGAGGAATTAATGTTCCTTTCTCTGAGATGTACCTTGTGATAGTCATCATTTCCCTCATCATTGCATTCTTTAGTGAGGTTGGTAATGAACTCTCTCACAAGCTTCTCGTAACACCTTCCAACACCCATCACCGCCTTCATGACTTTTGCTTCTTCAAGAAGGGTGATAATCTCTTTGTAGGAAAGTGCTTCAGAGCTCAATTCTCTCTCTGTAGCAATTCTCCTCTGCATCACTATCCTCCATCTTTGTTCATTGTCTTTAGTATGGAGGGGTGTTGAGGATGCAGCTTTCCTTTTCTTTGACATGATGGCTCAAACTAACTTGAGGACTCTGGCTTCCTCTTCCTCTTCTAAGACTTCTCTTCTAAGTAGGATTCGGGAATCTCCACCTTCTTTCCCATATTCCTCCTTAATCTATCAGCGATTAATTGAGTTCTTCTGGGAGCAATCTCTTCATTTTCTGTTTCTTCCTCAATCTATATGACTTCTAGAGATTGTGAGCCTTCTTCTTCATCTTCTGAGGCAAGTTTCTCTTGTGCATCCTTTTAATCTTCTTCCATTGGATGTTCTTCAGATGTGATGTCTCTTGATGTTAAGACATTTGTTGCGACATCCTTGATGTTGGGGTCGGATGTCATGACATCTTCTTCACCATTCTTCTCAATCTCTATTTGAGGCTCAAGATTTTGGTTTTGAGTAGCCTCTTTTGGAGATGATTCTTCAGGAATTTGATCTTCAGCATTCTTTGGTGACGTTTGACGTTCTAGAGTGAACGATTCCTTGGGTTCTTCACCTTGCATTGGATTGGTGAAAGGCCCGACCAATTTGCTGCTTCTCTTCTTTCCTATCGTAGTTCTTCTTCCTCTGGAAATAACCAATTTGTCAAGATCAACCTCTTGTTGATTGATGGTTGAGTCTGAAACCCTAGCTTGATCACTAGGTCCTTCGCCTTTGTTGATTGCTTGGTTGTTTGAACTCATTGTGATTTCTTGACTCATATTGTTCAGAGCTTCTTTGAAGAAGATTTCTTTTTAGAGGTTTTTTTGAAAGATGTCGTACCAGTGATGATCTAGGTGGCTTTTTATAGACGGAATTAAGTAGTATGTTACCTTGTTTATTGTGCAGAAGTAATGATGATTAATGTTATAATCTTTCTGCAGGCCACCTCGTCACTTAATGTTCTACACGCTTTTGAACGTGTGGAACTCTAGAGTTCCTTTCCCACGTTCAGGTTGAAGTGATTCAACTTCCTGACGAGTGTACAGATGTTGGGACATCTGGTGGAACATCTGGTCATTCTCTTCCTTGACTGTCAAGCAAGCTATTTTTGGACTATTGTTGGGAGGAGTCCACTTATAGCATTTGTCCTTTGCCTTGACACATTTCATCACTACCTTATGATTATTAGCAATAATGCACTCAGAGTTCTTGAAGTACACATCTAGTCCTTGTTCACGTAGTTGACTAATGCTTATCAAGTTTGTAGTGAGTCCTTCAACTAGTAGAACCTTATCAAGGTATGGTGAGCTGGGATCTCTTAGCTTGCCTATACCTTTGATTCTACCTTTAGCACCATCACCAAAAGTAACACATCCTTTAGAGTAAGGCCTTAATTCCTTAAGGTATTTCCTATCTCCAAGCATGTGTTTGGAGCATCCACTGTCAAATCAAGTTTGTAGTGAGTCCTTCAACTAGTAGAACCTTATCAAGGTATGGTGAGCTGGGATCTCTTAGCTTGCCTATACCTTTGATTCTACCTTTAGCACCATCACCAAAAGTAACACATCCTTTAGAGTAAGGCCTTAATTCCTTAAGGTATTTCCTATCTCCAAGCATGTGTTTGGAGCATCCACTGTCAAAGTATGAACCTTTAGTTTTGAATCTTCTTTTGGCCTCCATACTTTCTTGACTTGAGTCTCCTGGCACTTTACTTGTTGAGCAAGAATCTTCTTTTCATCCTTCCTTGATGATCTTGATCTTTGAGGATAGCCATGAATTTTGAAGCATTCTTTCATAACATGTCCAGACCTACCACAGTGATCACATCTATTGAAAGCTCTTCTATTTTGGGAGTATAGTTTTTTAAGATGTGGTCTTGGTATGTGCTTCTTATGCTGCTTGTGAAGCTGATCTATGTTCCCATTCTTTTTGTGTTGAACAGGATGTTGAGACATGTGGCTTGACATCTTCCTTTTTGTTTGGACAGACTGTTGAGACTTGTAGTCTATGATCCAGTCTTTGTGCTAAATAGGATGTTGATGAAGGTGTGAAAACACAAGAAGGGGGGTTGAATTGTGTTTTGGGTAGTTTTAAAAACTTCTTCTAAGTTTTGCAACTTATCAGAATCAGCAGCGGAATAGCTTTAAACACAAACAACTTCTGGCAATGGTGAAAGTAAAGCAGAGCAGAGAAAGAAGAGATGAACACACAAGATTTATACTGGTTCCTCTCACAAACCGAGAGTAGTCCAATCCCCTTGCACTTCCAAGGGATTTCACTATAATCACACAAGATTACAATTGCTCAAGCCAACTGCAAGAGACTTCCTTTGCTCAAGTAACACAATACAAGAGACTTCCAATGCTCAAGCTCACAAGCAAGAGACTTCTAACTCAAATAATAAATACAAAGTTTGAACAACTGATAAACAATATCAGAGTTCTTAGAACAAAATAATACAACTTTGAAAACAAGACTTATCTTAGAATTCTTAAAAAGAAAACTAAGGTTCAACAACTGACTAGTCAGAAGTTGAAAGCTATCTGTCTTGAATTTTGATATAAGCTCAAGTTGTATCTAAGTTAAAAATGCTCTTTGAAATTCAGCGGTATAACAACGCTTTTGTTCTTCGTAAGTGTGTTTTGTTTGTCTTCAAATTCTTCCTCCTTTTATAGTTGATGTTGGAGTGTCTTGAATTTGAGCGGACAAAGATGAAAACAGCTACGTAGTACTGTACTAATATTTTCATTTGAAATGTGCTTATTCAAATCAAGTAAAGATTAAAATCTGAGCCTTGATTTCGAATATTCGCCCATATCAGGAAAATAAAGATAGTACAATAGTACAAACGTCATTGTCATGAGGATAACGGTCATGTAAGAGATTTCTTCCGCCTCTTCAGATTTTGCCATATAGATGATAGTCGTTATAGAGAATAGAATGTTCTTCTGGCAAATCTTGTTGTTTCATCGTCATCAGAATCTTAAGATATGAGTTCTTCTTCTGATGAGTTCAACTTCTGGTGACCACAAATTCTTGTGTCATTCTCCAGAACTTGCTTTCCCAACTTCTGGGAGTGCTTCTTAGCATAGCAACCAGAACTTCAATTTCTAGTGTATATAAAATTTTAACTTATATACCTGCACACTAGAGTAAATTATCAGTACTCCCTATTGTATATTAATACTATTGTTATCATCAAAACTACTCAGGTTATATTAGAACCAACTTTGTTCCAACAATCTCCCCCGTTTTGATTGATGACAAACCAAGTATTAATTTACAATGGTTGTTATTTTAATCATAGAGTGCATCCTCCAGGTTTATGAGTTTTGCAAGTTCCCCCTGAATTCAGTAATGAATGATTAAAATAGTTTAAAAATTTTAACATTGAATCCAGAACTTCATTATACACTTGACTTTCAGAAGATAGGTTTGCAAGCATTCTTCCTTGGTCAGATCTACCTAAGAGAAAAGTGCAATCTTCTCTTACGTGTATCATGTATAGAAAGTTCTAATCTCAATAGAAAAATTTTCCTTTCAAAATCATAACTGATAATATTCAATAACTGAAACTAAATGAGTTCAAAATTTTAATTTTGGCTTCAGTTAGTGTTCTTAAATTAATTTACTCTTACTCCCCATTTTGTCATTAAACAAAAAGAATAAAAGAAAAAGAAAGAGTCAAAATAAATAAATAAAAAACACGTGACTAAAGAATTAGTCAAGTCAAAAATTCAAAGATGATAAAAACCACAAAGAATTTAATGCAAAAGCGAAAAACGAGGTAACTCCTAACCACCAGAGTTACTATAAAAACGCACCATACTCTTTGTCATTTCACTCAACACTTCCATGATATTTCTTCAACAAAATGAAAGAAAATATTGATGAGGATAGAAGAGTGATTGAAAGAAATGGGTTTAAGAAGTTTTCAAAGGAGAAACAGGGTAGAATCTCATCAACAAGAGATGCAACCACATGGAATATGATTTCTAAGAAACATATGAAGATGGTGAAGAGTTTGATCCAAAAATCAGATGCAAGTTTCTCAACTATCTTCTGTTCTTAAAAGAACAAAGATTTCTCCATATGCAGGAGGATGAGCAGGTCGAACAGAAGGCAGGCTCCAAGTTTCCAAAACAGGAAATTTGTAGCTTGAGAGGTTTAGATTCCAGGCTCCAAGGTTGAAGTTTGGATCAACACCCTCTTTTCAGCTCTCCCAATCCATCTTCTTGTAAAAATTTATTTTTAGGTTTTTATATGTATCTGGATTTTTCATATGCAAAAAAATTGTTCTTAGAACAAAGTTATTGTAAAGCAAAAATCTAGAAAAATGCAAAGTTATTGTAATGCAATTTTATATGAATAAAATAAATTTATTTGAATGCAATTATGTGTATGCAGCAGTTTATATATCTAGCTTCTGAACAATATAAATAAGAGCATAATAATTAACCACAATAATATTCAACATTCAAACAATTAAAATTGAAATAAGTTCAACAAAACATAAAAACGCATAGTAATAAAGACATAAAAACAATGTGCCAGAATCCTAGGGTTGAGATTGGTTAGAAGGGTTGAGCAGTTTCTCTTGTAGTTGTTTCAGAGGTTTTGCAGAGATTTGTGCCAATTTCTTGATAACAGCTTCTGAATCAACCTTGCCAATAAGACCTGTAGACTCAGTATCCACTTGAAGAATCTTTTCCATTTCCTTAGCATAAAGAGTGGATAGCTGATCTTCTGCTTCTGCCATAACCAACTTCATTTTCTCATCATATAGCCTCTGAGCTTCTTTCACTCTTGCCTCCTCAATCTTGGCTTCTGTAAACTTCCTCCTCAATCTAGTCCTTTTTGAATTGAGAACTATAGTCACTAAGCATTTGCTTGCACATCTCAGACAGAGCATTACACTCTTCATCAACTTGATCAAGTGCAACAGAAAAAGTAGGCAAATCTTGATGAAATCCCTTGATTTTATCGTTAATGCCCATCAGCACATGCTTAACATCTTCAGGAGTGATGGCCTTTAGAGGGGTTGGGGCAGAGGATGGTGATGGAATGTCTAGGACAACTGTGGGACGAATTGTGATTTGTTGATCTGATGGTGGTGTAATAACTTGCTCAAAGGATTTAAGAATGTTATTTTGGACATTTGTGAGTGGTGGTTGAGATTTCTGAGGAGAGGGGTTTTCTAAATCCAAGGCTATCTTCTGTAGATTTGCTTGAACATGGGCAGGAATACTGGATACAACAATATCAGAAGATGATTGATGTATAGCAGCTTCAACAAAAGTTTCTACTACAGGAGAACTAGGGTTATGATCAGAAAGGGTCTTTTCTGAATCAATAGACCTTGGTGAAACAGGTTGAATAGGCTCATGTACAGGAGATAGAATGGTTTCCACATGAGGGCTATTTTGAGGAATAGCTTCAGAAGTTGCAACCTCTACATTAACTTCTGAGGATACTTGCTCAAGATTCTCCACTGGGGCAGGAGTAGCAACACCTGTTTCTGAAATAAGTGACAACACATGTTCAGAAAATCTCCTCATTGACTCAGGGGATGGTACAAAGCTAACTACTGGTGTTTCAATTGAATCACTAGCTGCAACTTCTACTATACAGTTGGTCTTAGGTTCCAAATCAGAAAGGATTTTTGAAAAAGAGTTTTTGACAGGAACTGTATAGGGGATGTTTTTAGCATGCTTTGGATCATTAATGACATAATCAAGAATATCTTCAAGATTAATCTTTTTGTAAATACCTTGATTTGCCAATCTCATCACCAACTCATCCTTAGGAATAAGAGTGTCAAGATCCTCTTGATCTTCAACAGCCAGTTTCAATTGCCTTTTCTTCTTAATCACTGATTTCTTCTTCCTAGGTACTTCTGGGGCAACAGCAGCAGGACCAGAAGTACTAGGTGGCCTTCTTGAAACTTCACTTGCCTCTGCTTCTTGAACAGCAGGCTCTGGGTTCACAGGGGTTTCTTCAACAATCTTCTTTCCAACTTCTGATGTATCCTTCACACCAGAAGTACTACCAGACTTCTTAGGAGTGGATCCTTTTGCTTTCTCAAGTCTATCATCCAACTTCTGAGATCCTCCTTCCTCCAGAAGTTTCTTATGTATTCCAGCAACAACTCCAACTTCTTCCTTAGACACAGTAGTAAGAAAGAAATACTTATTATCTTCAAGCTTCTTTGGTTTGAAAGTGACTTGAGGGAAAGGACCAGGGTTCCTTACAACTCTCTTCACTGTAGCACCATCTATCACAGAGGGATTTGCATCAATAAAAGAACTGTATCCAGGGAAAACAGGCTTTAATGATTGCAATAAGTAACTTCTGTGAAACATAAAGGACAAAAATCTGCTATATTGCACATTTGTGATTCCTTTAGTTTTACTATCATTGACGGCTCTACACATGTGATCAAAAATAACCTTAGCAAAATTCATAGGAGCCTTTCTTCCTAAATAGTATAAGATGGTCTTATAGTATTGAGAAACTTGGTCAGATGAACCAGCTTTTGGTAAAATGGATTCACACAGAATTTTGTAGATCATTTTGTAATAATGTGACTTGATTCTTCAGTAGGATGAGGAGCAACTCCAGAAAAAGGTAGCCTTGCTGCTTTCCTAATGTGCTCTTGTCTGATTCTAATACAGACTCCACCAACCTCTGAACGAATCTCTTTACCCAGAAATTCCAAATCTTTCCTTTGATTGGCGTTTCCTCCATCATCTTGACACGCTTCACCATTCTCTATTTGAGATATACCTCTAGAAATCACTTCTGCCTTTATCCAGAAGCCCTTTACAATTTCTGGATGGACAGGTCCATTGAGAGTGTCCAAGAAAATAAGTAGCCCTTGCGCTTCAAACACTTCCTTGATCCCATCTACTCCATTTACTCTTATTCCTTCGAAATCCACCGATTTTTCGATAAGCAAGAATAAGTCAAAAATGGGAAAACCAACTTTATCTCTTGTAAGAACTCCAGGAGTAGAGGCTTTAATGTCAGCAATAGGAGGGACATTAAGAAATTGTTCTCCTTTACTGATGTTGTCGTTGTTTACCAGATGAAGACGACATGATTCTGAGTTTTAGGGTTAGGGTTTGCTAAATTGGGAGAAGAAAGAAATTTCTCTGAGTTTTAGAAGAAATGAAAGTGTAGGTAGTGAGTGTGTAAGTGTGTGAATGTGAACAGTTAGTGAGTTTAAAAGGAAATAAACGCGCAAAAACGTACTAACTGAAAGGACAGGGGTAAAAGAGTAACTTAACAATTCACAAATTGAATTAGAACACAATCATCACTAACCAACTTCTTTCTCTAATAACAAACAGACACATGTATTAGAAGCTTAATTAAATATCTAACACGTTAGCGACAGCAGTTGAAGACGTAACTCAACAGTTACTGCCACGTCACGTCCAAAACCATTCATGCAAACTTCTGATAGAAATACCAGAAGATGGTTTGTCCAAACTTCTGATGCATAAGTTCTGACTCCCCCTAACTTCTGATAGAGATACCAGAAGATGGTTTGTCTAAACTTCTGATACAAAGGTCCTGACTCCCCCTAACTTCTGATAAACTTCCAGAACTTCCATAAAATAATATTCTTCACCAGAGTTTCAGCTTATTCACAGATTTCCATCATATTAAGATTCTTTTTGATAAAATCAAATCTTTCAACAGCTAGGGGTTTTGTAAAGATATCAGCCCATTGATTTTCAGTATCAATAAACTTAAGATCAATAACACCCTTTTGTACATAGTCTCTTATAAAATGATGTTTAATCTCAATATGCTTAGCTCTTGAGTGTAGAATAGGATTTTTGGAGAGATGAATGGCAGCAGTGTTATCACAATATAAAGGAATACTGTGACTGCTTATTTGATAATCTTCCAATTGATACTTCATCCAAAGCAGTTGTGTACAACACTTAGCTGCTGAAATGTATTCTGCTTCTGCTGTTGACAAAGCTATGGTGGTTTGCCTTTTACTGGCCCAAGAAATCAAATTCTCACCAATGAATTGACAATTTCCACTAATGGATTTTCTTTCAAGTTTATCACCAGCATAGTCAGCATCACAGAATCCAATCAGTTTGTAGTCATTAGATTTCTGATACAGTAATCCAATGTTACAAGTAGCTTTCAGATATCTAAAGATTCTCTTTACAGCAGTAAAATGAGATTCTCTAGGATCTGACTGAAATCTTGCACACAAACATACACTGAATAAAATATCAGGTCTAGAAGTTGTTAGATAGAGAAGAGATCCAATCATTCCTCTATATAACTTTTGATCAACCTTACCTTCAGACTCACCTTTGCTAAGACTTGATGTAGGATGCATTGGAGTGTTCATGGGTTTGCAGTATTCCAAATTGTATTTCTTCAGAAGATCTTTGATATACATTGATTGATTAATGAAGTTTCCTTTCTTTGTTTGATTGATCTGAATTCCCAGAAAGTACTTCAATTCTCCCATCATGCTCATCTCAAATTCATCTTGCATCATCTTAGAAAAGTTCTTGCAAAGTGCAGCATTAGTTGATCCAAAAATGATGTCATCAACATAGATTTGAATGATCATAATGTCTTTCTTCAGAGTCTTTTTGAATAATGTATTGTCAACTTGACCTTTCACAAAACCATTGTCAACCAAGAAGTTACTTAGTCTCTCATACCACGCTCTGGGAGCTTGTTTGAGTCCATAAAGTGACTTCTTTAGTCTAAACACATGATCTAGATTTGAAATGTCTTCAAATCCTGGAGGTTGTTTGACATATACTTCTTCAGAAATTACTCCATTCTGAAATGCACTCTTAACATCCATTTGATAAAGTGTAATGTTGTTGTTGACAGCATAAGAAAGAAGTAATCTTATTGCTTCCAATCTTGCAACTGGAGCATAAGTCTATGTATAATCAATGCCTTCTTGTTGACTGTATCCTTGTGCAACAAGCCTAGCTTTGTTTCTTGTTACTTCTCCTTGTTCATTCAGCTTATTTCTGTATACCCATTTTGTTCCAATAATGTTCTTGTCTTTTGGTTTATGTACCAGATCCCATACATCATTCCTTTGAAATTGATTCAGTTCTTCTTCCATTGCAACTGTCCAAGCATCATCAGATAATGCTTCATCAGTGGTTTTAGGTTCAATCAAGGAAACTAGACCAAATAAGGATTCTTCATCCCTAAAACTTGATCTTGTCTTCCTAGGACTGTTCTTATTTCCAATGATAAGCTCTTCAGGATGTGATGACTTGTACTTGAAGGTATTTCTTGGAATAGTTGTTTCTTCTAGATCAGGATCTTCAGTTGGTGTTGTTTGATGATCATCAGATTCTGGAACTTGGTTGTTCTCTGGAGCTTCCAGAAGTTCAGGAGTGGAATCAGGTCCAGAACCTTCATCTTCTGAGTCTTGAGAATCTGAAATTTCTATAGCAGGCTCTGACTTTTCATGGTCAGGCACTTTGTCATCAAACCTTACATGCATAGATTCTTCAACTGATTGAGTTTCAGAATTATACACTCTGTATGACTTGAAGCGCTCAGAATATCCAATAAAGATACCCTTACTAGCTTTAGAGTCAAATTTCTTAAGATGAACTTTAGTATTCAGAATATAACATGTACAACCAAATTGGTGAAAATAAGAGATATTGGCTTTCCTTCCTCTAAAAAGTTCATATGTTGTTTTATTCAGAATAGGTTTAATATAGATTCTGTTCTGAATATAACAAGCAGTGCTTACTGCTTCTGCCCAGAAAAATTTTGCCAAAGAATGTTCATGCATCATGGTTCTAACCATCTCTTGCAAAGATTTGTTCTTTCTTTCTACAACTCCATTTTGCTGTGGAGTTCTAGGAGAAGAGAACTCATGGAAAATTCCATGTTCTTCACAGAAATTTTCAAAAGGTTCATTTTCAAATTCACCACCATGATCACTTCTAACTTTTAAAATCTTTAAATCTTTCTCATTTTGAATTTGGGCACAGAAGACACTAAACTCTTCATATGTGTCATTTTTAGATCTCAGAAATCTTACCCAAGTCCATCTACTATAATCATCAACAATGACTAGTCCATACTTCTTTCCATTGAGTGAAGCAGTGCTAACTGGTCCAAATAAATCAATGTGCAGAAGTTCTAAAGGTCTAGAAGTAGAAACAATGTTCTTAAGTTTAAATGAGCTTTTGACAAACTTCCCTTTTTGACAAGAGTCACAAAGAGAATCTGAGTGATAAGTCAATTTAGGAAGGCCTCTCACAAGATTGTCTTTGCTAAGCTTGGAAATTAATCTACAATTAGCATGACCCAATCTTTTATGCCAAACCCATTTCTCATCACTTAGAGTCAATAAACAAAGCACATTCTGATCTTCCAAATCAGATAAATTAACTTTATAAACATTGTCCTTTCTACAGCCTTTAAACAAAATGGATTTTTCAGAATTGTTAATTACAGTACATGAATTCTTATTAAACACAACATCATAATTACTGTCACATAATTGACTTATACTAAGTAGATTATGTTATAGTCCATCAACCAACCAAACATTAGAAATAGTAAGAGAAGAATTACCTACTTTACCTATACCAATGATTTTGCCTTTTTGGTTCCAACCAAATCCTACAGTTCCTCCCTCTCTCAGATTCAGGGTTTGGAACAAGTGCTTGTCTCCTGTCATGTGTCGTGAACATCCACTGTCCAGATACCATGAGCTTTACCTTTTTCTTGGGATGCATACCTGCAGTAAACATTATCTCAGACTTTGGTACCCATATTCTGATGGGTCCTCTAAAGTTAGTTCTTTTATCCATCTTCTGTCTCTTGTAACTTCCAGAGGATCCAAGGTGAGGTGAGCCTTGAAAAACGGGTTTAGGCTTAACCTTTCCTTTGGACCTTGATCCAAAATGTGTCAGCAAACCAGCTTTCAAATTTGTACAGCTTGATCTCATGCCCCGAATACTCTTAGGCTTGAAGATCTTCTGTACTCCTTTACTAGACTTGGATACTGAAGCAATGGGAGCAGAGGTTTTCAAAAACTCCACGCTTACTTGAGCATCTGACACTTTTGAATTTTCTGTACCATTACTAGGGACAAAATTAGAATAAAGATCAGAAGGTGTTTTGCTTATGCACACAGACTGATTTGAGTTTCCTTTGACAGTACTTCCCAAACCCTGTCTAGTGTATTTGCCAGCACCATAAATCATAGAGGCTAATTTATGCTTGTCAATATTGTGATGAACAAACTCTTGAAGAGCAATCTCATGCTTATCATAGGGTTTGTTACATGATCTGCAACCATTTTCAAGAACTTGAATAGTCTTTAAGGACTTCTTATAGTCTTCTTGAATATGATTAACTTTATCATTGAGCATGTCAAACTTTTGTTTAGAAAGTTCTAGCTTGTAACAGCCCGAATTTTTTTTATAAGGAAAATATTTAGAAAAACTCATTGCTTAAAAATGAGACTATTATTTTTTTTTTCTTCGAAGAATAATGACTAGTTACAAGTATAAATAATAATTACGTCATGTTCAAAATGTACTAATTAAATTACAAATTAATAAAACCCAGATTTTTATCCCCGCAGACGTACAAGCAACATATCAATTTCACACTTCTTTAGCACCTACAACAATAATCATATAAGGGTCAATTTCCTTATCCAAATTGAATCATGCCGAACGGAAGGTAAATGTTATAAAATAATAATAAAATACTCGGCCACAAAAAGTAATATAATAAAATCGATGTCAGAATTTCTTTTTAATAACAACTTATACAAATTAATAATGCATGAAATGCAACTAGACAATGATCCGGATATCGCCCCATTTGGCACTTGGATTTAACGCTCCAAGAAGCGTATTCGCCCCATTTGGCACCTAGAAAACAAATCGCCCCATTTGGCAGTTACCAATAAAATCGCCCCATTTGGCACATAGTAACAAGTTACTAATAAAATCGCCCCATTTGGCACATAGTAACAAATCGCCCCATTTGGCACCTATGACTCAACTATATGCCATGCTATGCTTTGTATAAACTCTTAATATACACAACTTTCAAATCGCCCCATTTGGCACCTATTATACACACTTTCATTTAAAATCATCACTATTCTCACCAATTCAATATCAAAATCAAATCTTGCTTCCAAACCTACAAAAATTAATCATGTTATCAAAAACAACAAAATACTCAAATTCACAATCAACCACTAACACACAACAATCACAAAACCAAATATACAATCAGCCGCACACAGACTTATAATATAATAAAATGACATAGAATTGTTATTAAAATAGTTCTTGTCATTCCTTTTATCACTACTACTTCTCAATGGTTAAATATTAAATTATTAATCTATAATATAAACCCTAAGTGCATGAGTGTATGGGGAAAAAACCCTTACCTCAAATGCTTTATTTCCAATAATTGTACTTTAAATTCGCAGCTGCAAGTTACACACGATATCTCCCACTCCAGAATTCTTTTCGACAATCAGACGATCGTGAACAGAGAATTACATGTCCTTAATTTGGGAGACTTAAAATATTTTCAATGAACTATAGATGATGGTGGTGTATTGTTAGAGACTTGGAAAATCAAGAGAATGGTGTGAGCGTCTCAATCTTGAAATTGGCGTGGAGCTTGCATGAAGGAGGAGGGCAGCTATGGTTTGACTTTAGAATGTCATTCATATCATATAAATGATAATAACTCTCAATTGTTTCTCTTAAATTTTATTAATTAATACCATAAAATCAAAAAAAAGACGTCAACTTTCTTTTCCATTTAATTGTCAACAATTCAATAAAATTATGGCCACTAATTAAGGGGAGAGACTAGGCGTGAGCTTAAAATAGAATCAAAATTACATGGATTTAGATCCTCTCCTATGATTTCTCTCCAATTTCCTCTCCAATTTCTTGTTTTGTGAGTGTGAAGAGAGAGAAATTAAAAATTAAAAATAAATAAATGATGATGAGAGAGAAAAAATGATGAGAGAGATAGACACATAAAAAAAATTGGAGAGGAAATTGGAGAGAAAAAAAAGGAGAGGATCCAAATTGATAGTATGGGATGCTACTATTCTCACATAATTAGTAATTAATATATATATATATATATATATATAAAATATAATCATAATCAATTAAAATAATTGAATTAAATCAATAATTAGAATAAATAAAATCATGGTTTCTAATTAATTGAAAATTGAGGGTCTTACAATACTAACTCCCTTAAAATAGTTTCGTCCTCGAAACTAGACATTTACAAAATTTTCAGGTAAAAATTATTCAACCTTTTTATATAAATTCTTTGTTTTGAATATTTTCGAAAAATGGCAAAATTAAATAAAATACTCCATCAAATAGACTACAAAATGTGAAAGCTTAGGAATGAAATAAAACATAAAATAAAATTTCACGCTTCCGCTGCGCACTTTGATAAAAATATCAACAACATAAATCCCAAAATAATTTGCAAAGTAAAAATAGTCAAAATACTTTAATAAAAGTTTCACACAATACAAAATAAAATCTTCTTCCAAAAAAATAGCACTTCACACTTTTAATTCACACCTCTCAACAAATCTAACATATGTCAAAAATATGTTCCCACAAACTATTTCTAATTCACACCTCTCAACAAAAATCTATATAATCTAAGACATGCCAAAAATATTTTTCCACAAACTATATTATCCCGAATATATCTTCTTATTAATCATTATTAAAAAAAACTATTTTTTTTTTTTTTAACAAACAAGAGACCATGAAAATTATTCAACAAGTAATTCACTCAAATTTTCTTTTCATAAAAGCCAAAAATACAAAAAAAATAAATAAATCAACAATACAATAATCAACACCTTAGATGCAAGCACAAAACACGCAATCATACCACTTTCATTATGATTTTATTTTTTTTTTCCACGAAACCATACTTTTTACATTTCCTACCAAATAATTCCATGAAAAATTAATTTTTGCAAAGGCAAAAATCATTTCAATGACTTCATAAAAATTATTTTCATCAAGAGGATTGACGCAAAATTTATTCAACAAGCACTTCGCTCAAAAAAAATAAATAGAGTTTTTTTTTTTTTAAGTAGTAAGCTACACAATTAATCCATAAAAAGTTCACAAACGAAAATATATTTGCGAACAATCACAACCTCATTTCTATAAACACAAACACGAACGTCATGTAATCACCTTCCAATAATCACAAGAAGAAACACCAACCATAACAACATCACACATTAATCAAGGCATACGTCACAAAATCGCTCCCACCCCAAAAATATTTGTCCGAGAATTATTGCTCTGATACCAATTGTAACAGCCCGAATTTTTTTTATAAGGAAAATATTTAGAAAAACTCATTGCTTAAAAATGAAACTATTATTTTTTTTTCTTCGAAGAATAATGACTAGTTACAAGTATAAATAATAATTACGTCATGTTCAAAATGTACTAATTAAATTACAAATTAATAAAACCCAGATTTTTATCCCCGCAGACGTACAAGCAACATATCAATTTCACACTTCTTCTTTAGCACCTACAACAATAATCATATAAGGGTCAATTTCCTTATCCAAATTGAATCATGCCGAACGGAAGGTAAATGTTATAAAATAATAATAAAATACTCGGCCACAAAAAGTAATATAATAAAATCGATGTCAGAATCTCTTTTTAATAACAACTTATACAAATTAATAATGCATGAAATGCAACTAGACAATGATCCGGATATCGCCCCATTTGGCACTTGGATTTAACGCTCCAAGAAGCATATTCGCCCCATTTGGCACCTAGAAAACAAATCGCCCCATTTGGCAGTTACCAATAAAATCGCCCCATTTGACACATAGTAACAAGTTACTAATAAAATCACCCCATTTGGCACATAGTAACAAATCGCCCCATTTGGCACCTATGACTCAACTATATGCCATGCTATGCTTTGTATACACTCTTAATATACACAACTTTCAAATCTCCCCATTTGGCACCTATCATACACACTTTCATTTAAAATCATCACTATTCTCACCAATTCAATATCAAAATCAAATCTTGCTTCCAAAACTACACAAATTAATCATGTTATCAAAAACAACAAAATACTCAAATTCACAATCAACCACTAACACACAACAATCACAAAACCAAATATACAATCAGCCGCACACAGACTTATAATATAATAAAATGACATAGAATTGTTATTAAAATAGTTCTTGTCATTCCTTTTATCACTACTACTTCTCAATGGTTAAATATTAAATTATTAATCTATAACATAAACCCTAAGTGCGTGAGTGTATGGGGAAAAAACCCTTACCTCAAATGCTTTATTTCCAATAATTGTACTCTAAATTCGCAGCTGCAAGTTACACACGATATCTCGCACTCCAGAATTCTTTTCGACAATCAGACGATCGTGAACAGAGAATTACATGTCCTTAATTTGGGAGACTTAAAATATTTTCAATGAACTATAGATGATGGTGGTGTATTGTTAGAGACTTGGAAAATCAAGAGAATGGTGTGAGCGTCTCAATCTTGAAATTGGCGTGGAGCTTGCATGAAGGAGGAGGGCAGTTATGGTTTGATTTTAGAATGTCATTCATATCATATAAATGATAATAACTCTCAATTGTTTCTCTTAATTTTTATTAATTAATACCATAAAATTAAAAAAAAAGACGTCAACTTGCTTAGAATAGAATCAAAACTACATAGTATGCTACTATTCTCACATAATTAGTAATTAATATATATATATATATATATATATATATATATATATATATATA
Organism: Trifolium fragiferum; assembly: GCA_954870985.1. Taxonomy (NCBI): domain Eukaryota; kingdom Viridiplantae; phylum Streptophyta; class Magnoliopsida; order Fabales; family Fabaceae; genus Trifolium; species Trifolium fragiferum. The sequence goes on along the minus strand of OX940790.1, from coordinate 40,203,601 downwards.
TATATATATATATATATATATATATATATAAATATAATATAATCATAATCAATTAAAATAATTGAATTAAATCAATAATTAGAATAAATAAAATCATGGTTTCTAATTAATTGAAAATTGAGGGTCTTACATAGCTCATTTGATTTTTCCATGTATTTCATCGCAGTATCTTTCAAAGCCTTAGAGAGTTGAGTATCAAACAGTTTAGAAATAACCTGTTCAATATCTTCTGAGTCTGACTCAACATCACTTTCAACATCTGACTCTACTGTGGCCATGAGTGCCAAGTTAGCTTCTGCATCTTCAGCTTCATCATCAGACAGCTTGTCAAGATCTTCCCATGTAGCTAGAAAACTTTTCTTAGCTTTGTTCTTGAAAGTGCTCTTTCTTCCTTTTCCTTTGGTGCTCAATTCAGGACAATCAGCAATGAAGTGTCCAGGCTTGTTGCAATTAAAGCAATTCTTAGAATCATCCTTCTTATCTATGTTTCCAGAACGTCTGTAACCAGAACCTTTAGATCCAGAACATCCTACCAGAATATCTTGGCTTTCTTTTTGTCCACTTCTGGAACTTCCTGGTCAGGAGTGCAAATACATCATCATCTGATCCTTCTTCTTGATCATCTGCAGAAGATTCTTCTGTCTCAGATTCAACAACCTTAGCCTTCAGAGCCTTAGAAGATCCAGAAGTAGCTGGCAGAGCCAAAGACTTCATTCTCTTCTGAGGTTCATCAGAAGCTAGCTCAATCGCATGACTCATGAGTGAACTAATTAAACCTTCCAGACTTAGGGTGTCTAAATCCTTTGCTTCCTGAATGGCAGTGACCTTAGGTCTCCATGTAAGACCCGTAATTCTACTGTACTATACGCAAGATATAAGCGTAATTAGTGGCTAAGAGTTTTAGGGTTCAGTTAAGTTTATTTCGTAGTTATCGTTGTAATAATCAGCGTCGTCACTGAGGTGGAGACTGCTTTTTCCCTTATGTGTTAATAAAACCTAGACTTTTGACCCGTAATCTGTATTTATCAATCTGAACACTGGTGTGCTTTCAGAATTTTGAATTTCGACTTTCTCCGTTTATTGGAAAAACGAGTAGAAAATGGTATCCGCTGCAGAAAAATTTACGGTTTCTATTTTCCGTCGAAATTTAACCACAAACTTTATATATCTGCACGAGTTAGAATCTGGAGTCAGAATATTTTTGGGAGTTAAGAACCAATATTACAGTCGGCGAATAAAGTTTAGCGATAATTTTTGGAAATGTTTTACGACAGACAATCACGTCGTAAGTTTTCTAATTTTCATGAGACGGACCGTCGACGAAGTACGACTCGTCTGCGAGCGCAAGAGAAACTCATGAGATATTTCATAAAGGCAATGATGACCTCTAAAGTGATCCCATGGTTTGGGTTTAACCAAATCACTTTACACTTTAATCCTATGGTTGTGAGTGAAACAAGAGTTTTCAAATAGGAATGTGGTGATTCATTAGATCAAAAAGAAAAGTTTGAAAATTTTCTCTTCCTCTTCTCTCTCACTCGGCCGACCCTTCTCTCTCTCACTCTCACACTTCAAAAAATTTCTCTTCCTCTCAAGAAACTTGCTTGGATTGTGCTAGGAATCATCAAAGAGTTGATCATCTTCTTTCTCTTGAGGTAACAAGACCTCTTCTCTACCCTTGTCCTTTGATTTCTTTTAAGTTCATAGAAATTCAAGGTTTTACTAGAAATTGTTCTTGAGAGAAAAATTCTAGAAACATGTTAGAATTGCTAGAAGATTGGAGTTTTGAGCTCATGAGTGTTAGTTAGACAACATTAACAAAGCTTGTAAGGATTCTCATGGTGTTTAGAAAATTTCTCAAAATTGTTGGTAAGGGTTTGAAGAAAAAAGTGTATAAATGATTTTAACTTGTTTTGTGTTGATTGTATTTGAATTTTGAAGTTAGATTAGAGCTTTGTGACAAAGTAGTATGGTGTTTATGAATTTTATTTTGAAAAATAAGAAAATTTATTTTTCGTGTTCTTGAGCGACTCGAAGAACGCGTTTTTGAAAATTTCGTGTCGAGTCTCGAAAATAGTCGAATGCACGATTGAACATCATTATGAATCAACAATGTCATGCTAGGGTTTAGAATGATAGAATGTGTGGAGTTGGCCGTTTTGCCCATTTGGGCGTGGCACACATAAAAAGTCTGAGGAATCGATTTTTCGAAAACTTCTTTGAGGCAAATAGTTCCCCATAGCCTTTGTTTTAATTGTTTGATTGGTTATGGGAGGTTTTGAAAACTAGAGGATCATTTTCTTTAAGAAAAGCCTTAAATGAGAGTTATCGAATTTTGCGATTCGACTCTATAATTTCTAAATCGCTTTGATAAGTTCTAGTTAGGTATTATGGGATATTACCATGTATTAAAAAGTGAAAAATTTCGCGCGAAAGCCCGACTACCAAGTCCAAGGCCGTGGCCTTCTCAAGGGTGGGGAAGAAAATCTCAAATTTTTTCTAAGTCCACATTTTATGCAAAAATCTTGTGTGTGTTGGACAACTTTAGTTTTGAAGAGAAATGAGTATAGGAAAGGTTGTTAGGAAGAAAAAAAAAAGTGTAACTTGTAACGCAAGAAAACTTCGATTTTTCATTCAAAATATTTTTGAAAAGTTTTAGTTGTATTTCAAATGGTGTTGTGGTGCGTGAAACAAGTCCTTGAAGTGGAAAATCCAAAATGGTTTTAGTTTATGATTTGAAGACAAAATGATTTTCGTGTTATAAAAATAGTACAATCAACTTCGTGAATTTTTAAACGCTATGAGAATAACCTGAAATCATTGAGGGATAGCTTTAGAGAGTACCCTAGAACCCTCTAGAGTTTTGAGAACAAGTTTCGTTTCGATAGAAAATACGAGGAATATTTTATTGATTGTACGCTACTTAATTTTAGGTAACGCGTATCGTAGAGTTGTGCGAGAAAAGTTTGTGGAAGCTTGCCAAGGTAAGGGCACCTTTATTTTTCCGTCATATATGTGTATGATATATGTGTATGATATATGTGTATGCTTGGTTCTGGATTGTGTGAATGCTTGGCATGATTATATTATGTATTCTTGTGATGAGAAGGTGTTTTGTATCACATGTGTGGTTTACATATGTTTGAAAATATATGTATGAATATGTGATTGGCGTGCATATGATTTTGAAAATATATGTACATATTATGATTTGTTTACATACGCTTGATAGGTATGTAATTGTTTGCATTAGCATATATGGGGAATCGTATGCTCATGCATTCATAGTTGTGGTTGCGTGGGTGGACCACAGGGTGCGGTTGCGGGAGTGGACCCACCCGAATCCTGCGGGATTTTATTGAGTCTAATAAGTGGTTGCGTGAGTGGACCACGAGGTGTGATTGCGTGAGTGGATCCACCTTAATCCTTCGGGATTTTATTATTTAGTAGGGGTTGGACCTACGACTCTCTGCGGAGAGGTTAAATTCCGGAATTCATGCATGTGAGAAAGACCCGGTTAGGGTGATCACAATCATTTAGAGTCTGCATTGATAGGCTTTGTGTGCATTTGAATTATAATGCCTGTTGAGGAGGAAATGCTAAATGTTTATTTGCTTTCCGTATTTGGTATGTGTATATTCGGTGTGTATTATATATATGTATATGTGTGGTGACCCTTGCCATAATACATGAACGGGTTACCCCCACCTAGACGATGGATTCCTGTCCGAGACCGTGGGTCGTGAAGACGACGGTGAGTTCGTGGGATTCCAGTGATCGAGGAGTGGTACATCTTAAGTTAGGCTGTTCGCCGGCGTGGTTTGTACACCGTGCTCTTTTTGGATTAGGCATAGGATCTGACTCTTTTGGATGACTGTATTCTGAATATTTACTCTTGTGGTTGTTAGACCCTTTGTCTTTAGGGTTGTAAATATTCAGGTGTTACACTTGCTTCTCTGAAGCACTAATGTTTAATTAGCCCTGTGGTATGATTAATGTCGGCTCATCATGAAAATTTATGCACGCTCTGTTTTGTTTAAAAAAAAAAAAAAAATAATGCCCATTTTTGAGCTATGAAAAACGGGGTGTCACACTCCACTTAGCAGGTAAGCTTCTGAGAATCTTCTTCACATGATTAGAAGTAGTATAACTTTTCTTAACAACTTGAAGACCAGCAACCAGAACTTTGAATCTAGAAAACATAGATTCAATGTTCTCATCTTCTTTCATTCTAAAAAGTTCATACTGTTGGATCAAAAGTGTTGCTTTTGCCTCTTGTACCTATTTGTTTCCATCATAAGATGAACACAAAGAATCATAGATACTCTTGGCAGTAGATTTATCTGTGATCTTAAGGTACTCTTCATGAGATATGCAGCTAATCAAAATATCCTTGACCTTGTGGTGCTTCTTGTATGCTTTCTTGTCCTTATCAGTGAAAGCTTGTCTTGCATCATAGTCTAATCTTTCTCTTTCATCCAAACCTTGAAATGTTACTCCTCTTTCAACTAAGTCCCAAAGTTCATCATCAATACCAACTAGATGACTGTAGATTCTATCTTTCCACCAAGAGAAGGTAGAACCATCTCCATTGAACTTAGGAGCTTTGCTGGTGTTGTTTTTATCATCAACATCATAGTTGAAGGGAATAGCAGTTCCTTCAGATTTTTTGCTATGTTCACCAAATCCAGACATAGTGTTTTGACACAACAAACAACTGTCTCACTGCAAAGTGATATAACAGAACCAAGGCTCTAGATGCCAATTGAAGGTGTGAAAACACAAGAAGGGGGGTTGAATTGTGTTTTGGGTAGTTTTAAAAACTTCTTTTAAGTTTTGCAACTTATCAGAATCAGCAGCGGAATAGCTTTAAACACAAACAACTTCTGGCAATGGTGAAAGTAAAGCAGAGCAGAGAAAGAAGAGATGAACACACAAGATTTATACTGGTTCCTCTCACAAACCGAGAGTAGTCCAGTCCCCTTGCACTTCCAAGGGATTTCACTATAATCACACAAGATTACAATTGCTCAAGCCAACTGCAAGAGACTTCCTTTGCTCAAGTAACACAATACAAGAGACTTCCAATGCTCAAGCTCACAAGCAAGAGACTTCTAACACAAATAATAAATACAAAGTTTGAACAACTGATAAACAATATCAGAGTTCTTAGAACAAAATAATACCACTTTGAAAACAAGACTTATCTTAGAATTCTTAAAAAGAAAACTAAGGTTCAACAACTGACTAGTCAGAAGTTGAAAGCTATCTGTCTTGAATTTTGATATAAGCTCATGTTGTATCTAAGTTAAAAATGCTCTTTGAAATTCAGCAGTATAACAGCGCTTTTGTTCTTCGTAAGTGTGTTTTGTTTGTCTTCAAATTCTTCCTCCTTTTATAGATGATGTTGGAGCGTCTTAAATTTGATCGGACAAAGATGAAAACAGCTACGTAGTACTGTACTAATATTTTCATTTGAAATGTGCTTATTCAAATCAAGTAAAGATTAAAATCTGAGCCTTGATTTCAAATATTCGCCCATATCAGGAAAATAAAGATAGTACAATAGTACAAACGTCATTGTCATGAGGATAACGATCTTGTAAGAGATTTCTTCCGCCTCTTCAGATTTTGCCATATAGATGATAGTCGTTATAGAGAATAGAATGTTCTTCTGGCAAATCTTGTTGTTTCATCGTCATCAGAATCTTGAGATATGAGTTCTGCTTCTGATGAGTTCAACTTCTGGTTGACTTTGACTTGGCAACTTCTGGTGACCACAACTTCTGGTGTCATTCTCCAGAACTTGCTTTCCCAACTTCTGGGAGTGCTTCTTAGCATAGCAACCAGAACTTCAATTTCTAATGTATATAAAATTTTAACTTATATACCTGTACACTAGAGTAAATTATCAGTACTCCCTATTGTATATTAATACTATTGTTATCATCAAAACTACTAAGGTTATATTAGAACTAACTTTGTTCCAACAGTTGAGACTTTTGGCTTGACATCTCCTTCTTGGTCTTATCATAGTACTAAGATGTGTGGTCTATGATCCTGTCTGTGTGTTGAACAGGATGTTGAGACATTTGGCTTGACATCTCTTTCTTGGTCTGAACACAATGCTGAGATGTGTGGTCTATGATCCTGTCTGTAACAGGATGTTGAGACATTTGGTGTGACATCTCTTTCTTGGTCTGAGCATAGTGCTGAGATATGTTGTCTATGACCCTGTCGTTGTGTTAAGCAGGATGTTGAGACATTTGGCTTGACATATGGTCCTTAGGTTTCTGTAGAGGAGGAGTTACCTTTTCTGGAGCAGATTCAGCTTTTCTGAAGGGATGATCGAATCCTAATCCAATCATGTCTTCAACTATTTTCTCAGTTTCAAGGAACTCATCTTCTGAGTCGGAATCATAGTCTAGACACCTCAAAGATTCAGTCATGCTTATGAGTTTAGACTTTAAGAAATTCCATTCTTTCCTCAGAGCTGCTCGTTCCTTATGCTCCCTGATAAGCCTCTCAATGATTTCATCTTGCTCTAATATTTTAGCAGTGTATCTTGAAGGGTAGAGAGGTTCTTCATTGTTATCACTGCCTTTAGTGTCTGTGAAGCTTTTGAAGCTATCATTGCTGCTTGTTTCAAATACCCCTGAGAATGCGTTGTTTATGTCTTCATCTTCACTTTCATCCTCAGAATCAGAGAGAATTGCAGCCAGTCCCTTTTTCTGTTTTCTAAAAAAGTTAGGACACTGTATTCTGATATGCCCAAAGCCTCCACATTCGTAGCACTGTACCTCTATTTGTTCTTCAGAGTTTGTTTCTTCTTTTGACATGCCTCTTGTCTTGTTGTTGGACATCTTGTCTGGGACATTTGTCCTCCACTTAGCTCGGACCCTGTTCACAGAGTTGTTGAACTTCTTGGTCAATAGAGCTACTGCTTCTGATAGACAATCTTCACTTTGGCTTTCCTCAGATTTGAATGCCAAATTCTTCACATTTTTTTCAGGTCTATCTTCAAAGGTCGTCTCAAAAGTTTGTAATGAGCCAATGAGTTCATTAACCTTCATCGTGCTCAAGTCCTATGATTCTTCAATAGCAGTTACCTTCATAGAAAATCTCTTAGGAAATGATCTAAGAATTTTTCTAACTAGTTTCTCCTTAGGTATCTTCTCTCCTAGAGCAAAGCATGAGTTTTTTATGTCTCGAACCCTAGTGTTGAATTCTGATATTGTTTTGAGGTAAGAAGTTGTAGCTTTGACATTCTAAGCTTGGAAGTTCCTTCATGAGCAGTTTGCAGAATCTCTTAGGCTTGCTTGGCTTCTGTACATGTGTTGATCAGTTTGAATATGTTTTCATCAACACCATTAAAGATAGCATTGAGTGCCTTAGAGTTGCTATTGGACTCAGTCTCCTCTTCTGGGGGTCCAATCTCCTTCACCTTTTAATATTGAAGAACCATCTTCTGCAGAGACTATTGGGTGATTCCAACCTGTAATAATTGCCCTACATGCTTTTTGATCCATGGACTTGATGAAGGCAATCATTCTTGCTTTCCAATAGTCATAGTTTGATTCATCCAGAACTGGTGGTCTGTTTATTGATCCTCCATTCCTGTCCATCTTGAACAAGATTTTGTCTCCCTGGACCTCACCCAGTAGGTTAGGGTGCCTGCTCTGATGCCAATTGAAATTTTGTTCTCTGGCAAGACAGATGTCGTACACAATGTCTAGGACAATGTGTCTGCAGTCCAGATGTCTTAGACAAATGGTTAGACAACTGGTTATGAGGATCACACGTTATTGCAATACTGAAGTAAACAAAAGCAATAAACAACACGAGTAATTTGTTAACCCAGTTCGGCGCTAAACAGCCCTATTCTGGAGGATACCAATCCAGGAAGTGAACACTACTACTCCGAATTAATACTTAGTCTTACAACCACACCAAACACCTTTTGGCATGTATGCCTTTTCTCAATCCTAGTAATCTTCTACTCAAGGGCTAACTCCCCCTGAATATGAGAACCTACCCAACTCCCTCTAATCACTAATCCCAAGTGACGAAACTTAAACTTTAACAGTTTAAAGACTTGTTGAACGACAACATTCAACGACACAAAGCTACAAAGTATCAAAGAACAATACTTAGAGTCACTTGATGTTTTGCACAGTGGGTACAAAACTTTCGACTCACAATCTTCAGTTATTGTGGGTTGAGTTTTAAGCTCTATGTTGAGTCCTTTATATAGGCGTGCAGGTCTTCAGATAATCTTCAATCTTTCAGATGCACTACAATAAGAATTAGTTTTAAAACAAACTTGTTTTAAAACAAACTCCACAAGATAAAGAATTAATCTTTATCCACTAATTAAATACGATTCCGATCGTATCTAACACATATGATTAATAACAAACTTTATCATTAATCCTAATCTCAGCTTGTTACTAAAAGATTCGCGCTTTATTCAAATTAAAACAAACACGCGTGCTTAATGGATAAGCATTATCTTTTAAGCTGAACTGGGTCAAGATGTCCTACCCACATGTCTTGGGAAATCTTGTTCGACATGTTGCCTAAACATGCTCTGAACCCAGTGACAAGATGTCTAGGACATCTTGTTCAACATGTTGCATCTGCACATCTTCAATATGCACAAGTGGTTTAGACTTAATTACTTCAGCATTGGTGCTTCAGTTAAGTCACTCTGACCAAGTTGTTTTAGCCTTATGATGCAGCCAATCTCAGAAGAACTACAAAAGGGATACTCTGAATCATCGCACAACCTGCCATTTTACCATAGGCTTGCAAAAATTCTAAGTAACCTGTCAAAATTTAATAAATATGCATTTTTGGAGGTCTTTAAGGGTTATAACGTGGCTAGGGTCAAGGTAGGACATTTTTGGGATAAGTAGGCTAAACTTGGAGTTAAGTACTACTTTCTTTCCTTTTTGTGTACGCAACCTTATTCCATAGGGTACCTTTTGATTTTTGGTATTTTCAGAGAATAGAACCGGAGAGACGTGTGTGGTTCTTTTTCTATCACTGTTTTTGTAGAGACTTTTTTTAGGGATTTTTTATGTTCTCCCGTCTCTTTTCTTTTCTTTTTATTATTATTTTTTTTTGTAGAGACTTTTTTTTAGGGATTTTTCCCGTCTCTTTTTTCTATTTTTTTTCATTTTTTTGTAGTGATAGTTCTCTGTATACCCACCCCAAACTTGAATTGTTGCTAGTTCCATGAGCAACCCCAAACTTTGATTGTTGCTATGATCAGAGAACTATTACCTAACTCCAAAAGAGGGTAATTCATTGTTTTTCTGGTCTATAGGCTTGTATCGTGGTTTGTCACCGAAAGAAAAGAGATATATTTTTTTACGGCTCAAATTTGGCTAGCAAAGGATATAATTAATATAAAGGGTGCCTTGAAAAAGGCTCAGAGTTATAACAAAAAATTGCCTCAATGCATAATTTAATAAATCAACCAGTTACAAAGAATTGGAGCAAGTTCAGAAAAATAAACAAGTGTGCGGTACTCTCATAGATCGAAAGAAATTGGTAATACCTTTGGAAATATTTGGCTCAAATTCTCACTTGGCTTAGGTATCTGAAGGTGTGAACACTTATCTGCAGACACCGCTTCATCACTCGTCTCATTGTCTCCGGAACTTCCGCTTTTCGGAGCATTCACCTTTGGTGTTATATAGAGATGCAGCTCCTGAGATATGCTTGAGTTTTAGTTGCATCATGATAGGATTTTTGTAACAAACTTTGTAAGATAAAGTTTAAATTAAATCCTTCAAGAGTTAGTAATAATAAGATTTGTTTTAAATCTTCCAAACAAATCTCAACTAACTCTACTCATAAATATGATTTGTTTTTAACCATATAATTAGATTTGATCTTATCTAATTATTCCAAACAAATCTCAACTAACTCAACTAGAAGATATAAGTTGTTTTTAAATCTTCAAGAGTTAGTTATGATCTCAAATCATATCTATCACATAGGAATAATAACAAACTTTGTTGTCAATCCTAATCACAGCTGGTACTTGAAGATTCGCGCCTTTATGCATATTTGAATGATACGCGCGCTAATGGATAAGCATTATCTTCAAAGCTGTAACTGGGTCAAGATGTCATACCCGCATGTCTTAGGACATCTTGTTCGACATGTTGCTTCAACATGCTCTGAACCCAGTGACAAGATGTCTAGGACATCTTGTTCAACATATTGCATCTGCACATCTTCAATATGCACAAGTGGTTTAGACTCAATTGCTTTAGCATTGGTGCTTTAGCTAAGTCATTCTGACCAAGTTGTTTTAGCCTTATGATGCAGTCAATCTCAGAAGAACTACAATCTCCCCCTTTGGCAAATTATGGCTAAAACAACCACAAACCACTTTGTTGAATGTGCACTCTTCAGTCTTCAATCTTCAAATTGATCTTTGTTGATGCAATGTTCAATTCTAAAATCTTCAAGTCTTCAATGTCTTTGATCTTCAGAATCTTGTGTGTCTTCAAATTCAAGACTTCTTTAATCTTGAATGTGTGATGAACCTTTTCTAGTATGAGACAGTCTTAGTCTTGTCTTCATATGATCCATTACAATGAATTTTCTAAGTCCAGGGATGAGATACCTAGTGACTTAGTGAACCAAAGTATTGAGTTGTAGCGGAAAGTACTTAATCAGAGTGATCAAGACTCACTAGACTTCTTAGAGGTTCAATTTTAGCATATTAATTATGCTTTGGACACACTTGTTTTAGCATAGCTTTTTAGTTTTTAATTTTTTTAAAACTTGCTATTTTCATCCGTAAAGCAAGAGAATGATTCTACTTGCCAAAGAGCTGTTCTTTATCATCAATTATTACTCCCCCTTTTTACCATAATTTGTCAAAGGTTAAAGGAAAGATATTCATTGATTGAAAAGAAAACGATACAGCTTACAAAAGTGCACACTTGGTGCCGGATGTCAAAGTCTCCAATGTCTAGGACATTTGGTAGACTACATAGGTAAAATTGGTCATGCCATGTTCTTCTTCAAGTTTCTGGGTTAGTTTCTTCAATCCCAGTTTCTTCTTGCAAACCATAGCCTTGTATTAGCGGAAGCATTCAATCAGAGAGATCAAGGCTTCAGTGGTTTTCCCCTTTTCTCCTTGATCATCCTTTGGATTAGATTATCCACATTGATTTTTCTTATTGTGCTTGACCTGATTGTTTCTTCCAATCACGAATTGATCATTCTCGCTCATTGTAGCTTCTTGATTCATGATTGCAGGAACTCTTCTTCCTCCCACCCATTTCTTTCCAAAGGTCGTGATGTCTTGGACATCTGGTTCGACATCTTCTTCTGACTCACTAGTAGCAATCAATTGCTTCTTCTCGAGTTTCCCTTTCAGTTGGAGGAACCATGTTGATTGGTACATCATTGATAGCGATTCCTTGTTGATCAATTTCTGTATCAGAAACCCTGGGCATTTGGAGAGATGCCTCTTCAGCATGTGCCTTTGAATCATCAAGATTTTTGTTCTTTGATGATTGTTGAGACATTGTTGCAAAAAAATTTCGGAAGGAATGAATCTTTGATTTTGGAGAGGGTGTTTGACAAGATGTTGAGACGTTTGGTAGTGTCACATATGAGGTATTTGTAGCCTTTTATAGATTGTTTGAGTACATAAGGCTAGCTCTTTTTACGTGCAGATGATTAATGTCACTTTAATCTGGACGTTACCTCTATAGTGCCTATTACACGCTATTGAGCATGTGAATACTGAGAGGCACTCTAACACTTCCAACCATAATTGCTTCCACTTCATGTCCGTTGTACAGATGTTGTAACATCTTGTGGGACATCTTGATACTTTTTTCTTCGGCTGACAAGAAAGCTATTTTTGGACTGTTGTTCTGAGGAGTCCATTGATAACACTTGTCTTTTGACTTTGTCCCTTTCATCACCACTTCTTAATCTTTGAGAATGGTGCATTCTGAGTTGTTGAAATGCCCATTCAAACCTTTTTCACATAATTGGTTTATGCTAATCAAGTTTGTAGTCAGACCTTCCACTAGTAGAACATCATCTAGGCATGAGGAGCTTGAACCAACTAATTTTCTTATGCCTTTGGTTCTACCTTTAACACCATCGCCGAATGTAACACAACCTTCTGAATAAGATCTTAATTCTTTAAGATTTCTCTTATCTTCAGTCATGTGATTAGAGAATCCACTGTCAAAAGTACCAATCTCCATGTGAGGATATTCTGAGAGGAGTATGAGCCATTTGTTTTGAATTTATTTTTCGCTTCCATACTTTCTTAGTTTGAACATCCTTGTTTTTCACGCTTTGAGTTTGGATCGTCTTCTTGTTCTGCCTTGGTGATTTAGGCCTTTGAGGATCGCCATGAAGTTTGAAGCATTCTTTCATAACATGCCCAGACCTACCACAATGATCACATCTATTGAAAGCTCTTCTATTTTTGGGAGAATAACTTCTTAAGATGTGTTCTAGGTATGTGTTTTTTCTGCTGCTTATGAAGCTGACCTATATTCCTATTCTTCCTTTGTTGAACAGGATGTTGAGGCATGTGGCTTGACATCTGCTTCTTTGTTTTAATAGATTGTTGAGACTTGTAGTCTATGATCCTATCTTCATGTTGAACAGGATGTTGATACATGTGGCTTGACATCTGCTTCTTCAGTTGAGCTGGGAGCTGAGGCTTGTGACCAAAATTCTTCTGCTTATGCTGAGCCAGATGTTTGGACATGTGGTTTGTCATCTGTTTCTTCTGTTGTGCAGAACGCCGAGGCATAGTTGCTGACTTCCTGTGTTTGTGTTTAATAGGATGTTGAGACATGTGGTTTGACATCTGGTACTGAGACTTCTACATAGGAGGAATCATCTTCTCAGGGGCAGATTTAACTTCCTTCTTGGAACAATGGTCAAACCCTAATCCACCCATGTCTCTGGTCATCTTCCTAACTTCAAGGAGTTCATCTAATATGTCAGATCCCTTGTTTAACATTCTCACTGTTTTTGTTATGTTTGTGAGTTTTGATTTTAACAAGGTGACTTCTTCTTCTAGATGAGTAACAGTAGAGATTAATTGCTCTTGAATGAGGCCTTTGATTAATCTCTTCTGTTCTTCCACCAATGGACATGATTCTTCCCATTTTGTGGTCATCATCAAAGCTATCAATTTCAGATTTCCCAATGAGAGCTCTTATCATATTAGTTGTTTCTCCTTCACTCTCATCATCAGAATTTGTCCAAGAGATTGACAATTCCCTTTTCTGTTTCGTTAAGAATGTAGGGCATTCAGTTTTAATGTGGCCAAAGCCTTCACACTCAAAACACCTTATGTTTCTTTCAAGATAAGATTTGTCTTCTTCTTTACCTCTTCTGATGTTGGACATCTTGTCTGGGACATCTCTGACATTGCCTTGTGCATTGTTGTTGAACATCTTGTCTAATACATTTGTTCCCCACTGTCTTTTCAACTTGTTTAAGGTTTTGTTGAACTTTTTGTCAATGAGGGTTATTGCTTCTGATAAATTCTCTTCTCCAAGATTTCTCCTTTGAGAATTGTTGTTGGACAACTTGTTTGAGACGTTTCTCCTCAAATTTCTGTCCAATTTCTTCAACTCTTTCTTTAACTTTCTAAGAAGAGCTATACCATTTGATAACCTTTCTTCTTTTTCTAGTTTATCATTGATGGCCATCTCAAAGGTTTGTAATGAACCAATAAGTTCATCAACTTTCATCGTGCTCAAGTCTTGCGATTCCTCGATAGCAGTTACCTTTATGTCGAATCTTTTAGGTAATGATCTGAGGATTTTTCTTGCTATCTTCTCTTCAGATATCTTCTCACCTAGGGCAAATGATGAATTGACTATATCACGGAGTCTAGTGTTGAATTCCAATATAGTTTCATCATCATCCATCCTTAGGTTTTCAAACTTTGTTGTGAGAAGTTGTAGCTTTGACATACGAACCTTAGAAGTTCCTTCATGAGCAGTTTGGAGAATTTCCCAAGCTTGCTTTGCTTCAGTACATGTGTTGATTAATTTGAACATATTTTGATCAACACCATTGAATATAGCGTTTAATGCTTTTGAATTAGCACTAGCTATTGTTTCTTCTTCTGCACTCCAATCTGCTACTCCTTTTAGGCTTGTAGAGCCATCTTCTGCTGTGACCATTGGATGATTCCACCCTGTAACAATTGTCCTCCATGCTCTCTGATCCATGGATTTGATGAAGGCATCCATTCTTGCTTTCCAATAGTCGTAATTAGATCGATCCAGAATTGGTGGTCTATTTATTGATCCTCCAATCTTACCCATCTTGAACAAAATTAGTCTCCCTGGAGCTCACCCAGCAGGTTAGGGTGCCTGCTCTGATGCCAATTGAAATTCTGTTCTCTGGCAGGACAGATGTCTTACACGATGTCTGGGACAACTGTGTATTTGACCAGATGTCTCAAACAACTGGTTCGACAATTGGTCGATAGGATCAATATATAACTTTGCAGAATCGTAAAGGAATGCAGTAAACGACACAAGTGTTTGTTAACCCAGTTCGATGTAAAAGCACCTACTCTGGGGGATACCAATCCAGGAAAGAAAATTCACTAACAATAGTTCTTAGTTTCCCAATCTTATTTGAATAACACCTTTATTCAAAGCCTACTACTAAAACTATCCGATGACTTTCTACCTAAGAGGCTACTCCCCCAAGATATGAGAACCCACTCACCTTCCTCTAATCAAGATCCTTCTTCTTTGTCGTTTGACAATATTGTTGAATACAAATTCAACAATTATACCTTACTCCAAACCTTAGCACCTAAGACTTAAAGAAAGAACAAACATGTGCAAATACACAAGTAATCAAGGTTGGAAAACAACTCCAATCCTTAACAAGGTTGAATGCAAATTCAACCAACTCAAACCAACCACTATGTGTTAATTAACATAGGGTGGTGCAAAGAATAACTCGAGCTAAACCCTAAGTTTATATGTGATCTTTAATCCTTGCTCTCGTACTTGAAAACGTAGTCTTGAGTCTTCTTATATAGAGATGCAGCTCCTGAGATATGCTTGAGTTTTAGTTGCATCATGATAGGATTTTTGTAACAAACTTTATAAGATAAAGTTTAAATTAAATCCTTTAAGAGTTAGTTATAACAAGATTTGTTTTAGATCTTCCAAACAAATCTCAACTAACTCTACTCATAGATATGATTTGTTTTTAACCATATAATTAGATTTGATCTTATCTAATTATTCCAAACAAATCTCAACTAACTCAACTAGAAGATATAAGTTGTTTTTAAATCTTCAAGAGTAAGTTATGATCTCAAATCATATCTATCACATAGGATTAATAACAAACTTTGTTGTCAATCCTAATCACAGCTAGTACTTGAAGATTCGCGCCTTTATGCATATTTGAAAGATACGCGCGCTAATGGATAAGCATTATCTTCAAAGTTGTAACTGGGTCAAGATGTCCTACCCAAATGTCTTAGGACATATTGTTCGACATGTTGCTTCAACATGCTCTGAACCCAGTGACAAGATGTCTAGGACATCTTGTTCAACATGTTGCATTTGCACATCTTCAATATGCACAAGTGGTTTAGACTCAATTGCTTTAGCATTGGTGCTTTAGCTAAGTCATTCTGACCAAGTTGTTTTAGCCTTATGATGCAGCCAATCTCAGAAGAATTACAAAGAGCATTAATCAACGAACAATGACCCAATGAGAAAGACTGCTGATTCTCGTTTGCGATCCTACGAATGTCTTCGCAAATCAACTTGCCAAAGTTTATCGCCTCCTCCGCCATGATTGCTTGAACTATGACTGCTCTTTTTAGTGGGACCTCGGTGTGGTTAGAATTTGTCTCAATGTTTTCCACCACAAAGTGAGACCATGCTTTTGGTAACGACTTCATCTCCTTTTGCATAAATTTGCTTGGTAATTTCCCCTCTGAATGCCGATACCACTGTGCACACTCCCTACAAAGATCATTCAAAATCCGAGTGGTCCTTTGATCGGCATCCATTGCCTCAGCTTCACGGTATCTTCTCTCCACCGCACACTCGTCCGAGTTTGGCCCCGCGAATGCTCTAATCCCCAAAAACCTGTTGATTGATTCCGCACTGTAGGACACTGCCTTGCCTCTGAGATGTACCACATCTGTCTGCCCATATCCTGGTCGCCTCATAGCATTAGCCAAAAATTCCAAGGCGAGGCTTTTGTTGGAAGGGGTGATGATTTCATTCAATTTGAGCAACCCCGTCCGTCGAAGCGCCTGACGCATCTCCGGCCATGCTTGGTCCTCAACAAGGAATGCTCGGCCTGGCACAAACCGTTTCAAAATTAGTGCTTGGTGCCATTCTTGATGTTCCGGTGTAATGAATTGGCGGTATCGGGGTACGGGTGGTGGAATTTGATTCTCGTCGGTTTGAGGGTGGTTAGAAGATTGTCCCCGTGTAAGTTTTCGTTTTGGGGCCATGATGCGTGGGTGATAGAGTAGGTTCGGATTTGGGATAGGGTTGGGGAAAAGATTGGGTTTTGGTGGGTTTTAGGTGTTGGTTATGGTGAAATTTTATGAGGTTTGATGTTTATGAAGGTTGGTTGATGTTGTGAGTGAAGATGATGTTAAATTTGTGGAGAGGAAGGGATTGTTGATGTTTGAATTTCGGATTTGAATGATGATGGTGAAAAAGGTTAGGTTTTGGTGGGTTTTATGTGAAGGTGTGGATTAAAGATGGAGGATGTGATGTTGATTGGGATGAAAAAGGGTTGTTGTGGTGTTTGATTTTTGTTTGGATGTGTTTAGAATTGGTAGAGATGAAGGGGAGTGAAAGAATTTTCGTGTGTGAAGGAGTTAGGGTCGGCTATGGGTGAAGTAGGGGTTTAGGAAGGATCAGTTTTTCAGATCGCAGGTCTTTTTAAATAAATCGTACCTGTGCATCGCGCAAACCACTCTACGCATCGCGCAGCCTCGACTTCTGTACTTCAACGGACGGATTTTTGAATGTAACGGTTAAAATTTTGAAACCACGCATCGCGTAGTAATTGCTACGCATCGCGTGGGAGCCCGAAGCTTTTCCAACTTTTCTTGCCTTGGCTGCGCATCGCGTAATATCAGCTGCGCATCTCGCAGCCACGTGTTCCTGTTCATTACCACACTTTTTTTTTATGGGTTGCCTCCCATTAAGTGCTTCTTTAACGTCACTAGCTTGACTTCTGTTGACCTTAAAGGTCAGTCAGCACCAGTGAGACCCTCTCAGTAGGAATCTCTCCTCCTTTGTATGGTTTGATCCTTTGTCCATTTACCTTGAACGTCTGGGACGAACCTGGATCTTGTAACTCTACAGCTCCATGAGGTGACACTTCTTTAATCACAAAAGGACCAGACCACTTCGACTTGAGTTTACCGGGAAATAACTTCAATCTTGAATTGAATAACAATACTTGTTGTCCCGGATAAAATTCTTTTTTGATCAAACCCTTGTCATGGTACTTCTTGGTTCTGGCCTTAAAGATCACTGCATTCTCATTTGCCTGCAACCTCCATTCTTCCAATTCATTCAGCTTCAACAGCCGCTTTTCACCTGCTAAACCCGCATCAAAATTTAAAATTTTTACAGCCCAATATGCTTTGTGCTCAAGTTCAACCGGTAAATGGCACGCCTTGCCATAAACTAGTTGATAAGGTGAGAAACCCAAATGTGTCTTGAATGCGGTCCTATAAGCCTAAAGAGTATCATCGAGCTTCATAGACCTGTCTTTCCTTGATGTAGATACCGTCTTCTCTAGAATATGATTCAACTGACGGTTAGACACTTCCACTTGACCGCTTGTCTGAGGGTGGTATGGAGTAGCAACCTTATGCTTGACGTTGTATTTGGCCAGAAGATTCTCTAAATACTTGTTGTTAAAGTGCTTACCACCGTCACTTATGAGAACCCTTGGCACACCAAACCTGGTAAAAATATTTTTCTTTAAGAACTTTACCACAGTATGGGCATCATTAGCTTGACAAGCAATAGCTTCAACCCATTTTGTTACATAGTCCACACACACTAAAATATGGAGGTTAGACTTAGAGGATGGGAAAGGTCCCATGAAGTCTATCCCCCAACAATCAAACGGTTCCACTTCGAGCATATTATTTAGCGGCATCTCATCCCCCTTTGATACATTGCCGGTCCTCTGGCAATTGTCACAACTCTTGACGAACTCAACACAATCCTTAAACAATGTCGGCCAAAAGAAGCCGCTTTGGAGTACCTTAGCCGCTGTTCTAGGCCCACCATATGATGAACTATGACAATGCCACATTATTTTCTGAGCTTCCTCCTCATCCACACATCTTCTAATTAAACCATCTTGGCCGACCTTGAACAAATATGGGTCATCCCAAAAGTAAAAGTGTGCATCTCTATATAAAAATTTCTTTTGTTGGTAAGAGTAATCCTCCGGAACTTTATTATCTACCTTAAAGTTAGCCATGTCGGCAAACCAAGGTCTTTGAGAAACCATAAGCAATTTTTCATCCGGGAATTCCTCACTGATGCACTTTTCCTTTTTGGTCACCATTGGATTGTCCAACCTTGACAAATGGTCGGCCACCACATTCTCAACACCTTTCTTGTCCTTTATTTCCAAGTCAAACTCCTGCAAGGGTAGTACCCACCTCAAGAGTCTAGGTTTTGAGTCGCCTTTTGTGAGGAGGTACTTTAGTGCTGAATGATCTGTAAAAACAACCACTTTGGAACCAATTAGATAAGAGCGAAATTTTTCCAAGGAAAACACTACGACGAGCAATTCTTTTTCAGTTGTGGTGTAATTCACTTGGTTATCATTTAAAACCTTGCTCGCATAGTAGATGGCATGGAAAAACTTCGCATTTCGTTGGCCAAGCACCGCTCCAACCGCATAATCACTTGCATCACACATCAATTCAAAAGGGAGATCCCAATTTAGTGCAACAATTATGGGCGCGGTGACCAACTTTTCTTTAATAACAATAAAGGCATTCAAACAATCATTATCAAATTTAAACTCATTCTCTTTAACAAGGAGGTTACTTAAGGGTTTTGCTATTTTAGAAAAATCTTTGATGAAACGCCGATAGAAACCGGCATGTCCCAAAAAACTTCTCACTCCCTTCCCATTCACGGGAGGAGGTAATTCCTTAATAACCTCTATCTTTGTTTGATCAACCTCAATGCCCTTTGAAGAGATTTTGTGTCCAAGCACAATTCCTTCTTTTACCATAAAATGACATTTTTCCCAATTCAAAACTAGATTGGTACTTATGCATCTCTTCAACACGACATTTAAGTTGGTCAAGCAATGATCAAAAGATTTTCCAAAAACAGAGAAGTCATCCATAAATACCTCGATTGTGTCCTCCATCATATCGGCAAAAATAGACAACATGCACCGCTGGAAAGTAGCTGGTGCATTGCATAGCCCGAAGGGCATCCTTCGATAAGCAAATACCCCAAAAGGGCATGTGAAAGCCGTCTTCTCTTGATCCGCCGGTTCCACATCAATCTGATTATACCCGGAATATCCATCCAAAAAGCAATAGTAGGTTTGCCCCGCAAGCCTTTCTAACATCTGATCCATGAATGGAAGGGGAAAATGATCCTTCCTTGTTGCCGAATTCAGCCTTCGGTAATCAATACACATTCTCCAACCAGTGACGGTGCGAGTAGGGATCAACTCATTTTTTCATTCCTCACAACCGTCATGCCACCCTTCTTAGGGACCACATGCACAGGACTCACCCAAGCACTATCAGAGATGGGATAGATCATCCCGGCTTCAAGGAGTTTAAGAACCTCTTTCTTTACAACTGCCTTCATAGTAGGGTTAAGTCTCCTTTGAGGTTGGACCACGGGTTTGTACTCATCTTCCATATGGATCTTGTGCATGCAAAATCCAGGACTAATTCCTTTCAAGTCTGATATACTCCAACCCATGGCTTCTTTGTTAGCTTGTAAAACTCTTACTAATCTTTCCTCCTCTAAAAAACTCAACGCACTACTAATGATTGCCGGATGTGAAGAGTTACCTCCCAAGAAAATATATTTTAGATGAGAGGGAAGTTCTTTCAATTCAGGAACAAAAGTCTTGGCTTCTTCTTTAGTACTTCCCTTGTTCTTTTGGACCGACACCTCTTCTATTACCGGTGGTGTTTCTTCTGTTTGACAAGCTTCAAGTTGACGGAGGCAAATTTCGATCTCTTTGTCCCACTCCTCCTCTAGATCATCTATGGAATTAACAATCACTCGTTCCAAAGGAGGAAGTGGTGTCTCTTCAACTAGCACATCTTTCACAACTTCTTCGATTACATCAACACTGAAACATTGAGGCTCATCATTTTGTTGTTGCATAGCCTCAAATACTTTGAACATAACTTCCTCTCCATGTGTCCTTAGCATCAGTTTTCCCATCTCTACATCAATCAGAGCTCTTCCGATTGCCAAGAATGGACGACCCAACAACAAGGGTTCCACCTCGGCGTCATCTTCCATATCCAGAATTACAAAATCAGCTGGAAAAACAAATTCTGCCACTCTTACCAGAACATCATGAAGTATGCCATAAGGATGTACAATGGATCTGTCAGCCAACGAGAGTTGCATCTTTGTAGGCTTTGCCACTGCACCAGGTATCCTCTTCATCATTGACAAGGGCATCAGATTAATGCTAGCCCCTAAGTCACATAGAGCTCTACCAACTGTGATATTACCTATGGAACAAGGTATGGTGAAACTTCCAGGATCTTTTTTCTTTTGGGGAAGCTTCTTTTGAATTATAGCACTACACTCTTCAGTCATGTCAACTGTGTCGTCATCAAGAGGTTTCCGCTTCTTTATCAGGAGCTCCTTCATAAATTTGGCATAAACCGGCATTTGCTCTAACGCCTCGGCAAAAGGTATGTTCACCTGGAGATTGTGAAGCATCTTCATGAACTTTTTAAAGTTTTGGTGATCTTTAGCTTTTACCTTCTTCTTCCGTTGTGGGTATGGTAACCTCGCATGTGATGATTTTTCTTCACTCTCTTCCACACCCTTACATTTTTCCAATTTTTTTCTCCCTCTTAATTTCAACTACATCCTCATAGTCACTCTCACTTGGTTCTACAAGTTCCCACTCTTTTTCAACTTCTCCCTCACTCACAATTTTCTCAACATCGCCCTCACTCTGTTTCTCACACTGTTTCTTTTCAACTTCTCCCTCACTCTCATTCTTTTTCTTAGGCACTACTTCAGGTGAAGGAACGACCCTATTTCTCAAAGTGATAACTTTGCAGTTTTCATTCCTAGGATTATCCTTCGCGGAGCCTTCGAAACCATTATTTTGGGAAGCTGCAAATTGTCTAGATAACTGACCAATCTGTGTCTCTAGATTCTTGATGGAAGCTTCATGATTTTTATTAGCAATTTCTTGATTAGCTTTCATTATGTCTTGATTAGCTTTCATCTGATCTTCACTAATCTTTACAGCTTCAAAACTCCCTTGAGTGAATTTGATGAATTGAGAGAGTGTGTCTTCTAGAGGAGTGGAACTTTTCTGATTGTTAGAAGGAGGCGGAGCTTATTGTTGGGATTGAGTAGCATTCTGGTTCTTGTTTCCACCCCAACCGAAGTTTGGATGGTCTCTCCACCCTGGGTTGTAGGTGTTAGAGTTTGGATTGTAGTTAGAGTTGCTTCTTTTAAAGTTTGCAAGATAATTGGCTTCCTCCGATCCAGCTGGGAAGCACTCTCCATTAGCATGACCCTGACCACCAAAATCACAAGTTTCTCCTTGAACCTCCTTTGCCAGCACCTGTGGATTAGGAGGAGTAGTAAAAACCTTTAGAAGGGACTCCATTGTATTGTTCATCTTGGTTTGTTGAGCCAAGATAGCATTCCCTGTATCGAATTCCAGCATTCTGGGTTTCTTCTTTGCTCCCCGGTCGTTTTGAACTCGGTATTCATTCTGTGCCATGGATTCTATCAACTCCCTTGCTTCACCTTCATCCTTATTTTTCAATGATCCACCGGCTGACGCATCCAACAACATCCTAGTCTGAGGCCTTAAGCTTTGTGTAAAGTACTGCATCTGTTGATGACTATCAAGACCATGCTTCAGACATTTCTTCAGACACAGCTTAAACATTTCCCATGCATCATGTAACGACTCTGCATCCCCTTGCTCAAAACCTGTAATTTCTGCTCTTCTCTCGAGAAATTTATGAATTGGAAAATATTTCTCTAAGAATTTAACCTCAAGTTCTGCCCAAGTGACGATGGTGCGTGGTGGTAGAGTGTCGATCCAGTCACGTGCTCTCCCTGCCAAAGATAGTTTGAACAACCTTAACCGCTTGTCTGACTCAGATATGCCAGTCGGATCGGTGTAGCTGCATGCTTCGAAGAAATGTGCCAGATGAATATTCAGACACTGTGTCTCTGACTCGGTGAATTGATTCTCCGTAAGAGCATTTAGGACAGTGTTTTTGATGTCAAAGGACACTGGATTTACTGGCTGAAAATCCAGATTAGGATTCTCAGTGTTGTTTCTTTGCCCGTAGTCTCCTAAGGTCCTTCTAGGAGGTGGTGGAGGTGGTAGATTATTCTCTTCCATGGTACTGGTTTCGTCGTCCGAAGTGAGTGGACTCGAAACTTCTCCTTCGTCTTCCTTTTGTGTGATATTGGCTAACCGAGCAGCTTCTCGGGCTAACCTTGCAGTTTTCCTGTTCTTCTTTGCGATTTTCTCGATTTCAGGATCGTATTGCAATTCTTCCTGTGCTTTACCTCGCATGCACACAAACAAGAAACACCTTTAGTAGCAACTGCACTACACAAAAATAAAACGAATTCAGAATTGATTTTTGAATTTTTCTTTTTAATCAAAGTAAATACGAAAATTAAAAACAAGAAATATAAATTACGCTACGTATGTTCCGTTTGCCTTGTTGATTCACTCAACAATCCCCGGCAACGGCACCATTTTATTGAAGTACAAAAGTAAGTTTAGTTTTTATATCGTTTCCTCAGGGATTGTTCCGAATCAGACACGAACAATTAAGATCATACGCGTGTAAATTAACATAAATTAAAAGGGGGGTTTATCTTGGAATTTGGTTGCTTAACAAAAAGATAAAATATTGGTGATTTCAAGTTTATAAAAAGGTTGATTAGATTCTTCGAATCCCTTCCTCTTCCAAATCTAGAATGAACATGGGCTTATCTCCCAATTTCTCTCTTGTCGGCACGATGAATTAACAAAATCGTTCAAACCAGGGTTAGGGACTAAGAACGCTTTCCCACAATAATAAAACCCTAATGTCTTAGGTGAAGTTATAATCGCAAGAAGTTTATCGAACGTTAATTCTATTATTGTTGAGACCTTTTAGGGTGTTGGCTTCATTTGGTAAAATAAGCCTGATTCCATGATGTGGAGCATGATGTGTGGCACATCAGGGTTCACATCTGGACGCCCTACTGGACGCGCTTTCATTTATTTAAACGCGATCTTTTGAAAAAGATTTGTTTTTCAAATTAAATCGTGCCAGCTTTCGCGCCAAGGAACAAGATAATCTTTCATGGTTCTGTTTTATTTTATTGGCCGACTTTGATCAAAAAGATTTGAAACAAACAATTAAAAGATTATGATCAAATAAATCTCAAGGAGAATTAACAAAGGCCAGCTGTCAACATTGAAGATCCAAGCCCATGAAACTTGTTCTATATAAAGGAAGACTGAAGACATAATGAAGCACGAAGCCAAGAGTTGAAGATATCGAGTCTTAGGTCTTAGTCTGTTCTTTGTTCTTTGTGAGCCTTCACTTGGATCATAGTTTTGATGCAAGTAAGGACTGAGTTTATAGAGTTGTAATCTCTAGTTGTCTTTCTCCAAAGCTTTGAAGCAAGGAGTTAGATTGTGCAACACTCTAAGCCTTTAGGTACGAGTGCTTCGCTTGTCTAGGAGTGTGTCTCCAACTGAGTTTGTTATTAAATCCTTACTGGGTAAGGTTGAGGGGGAGTGAGCAGAGGTTCTCATATCTAGGAGTTCCTAGGTAGAATTAGCACGGGTAGTGATTAAGTGAGAAGTTGTAAACGGGGGAGTTTAGCTTTGAATTGATACTACCATAGTGGATTCATCCCTGGATTGGTATCCTCCAGAATAGGGCTTGTTATAAGTGCCGAACTGGGTTAACAAACTCACGTGTTCTTTTGTTTTCTGCACTTTATATTGTTTACTTGTTCATCAAGTTCAGTTGTCCACGATGTTGACACATTAGGCTACACATCGTACGATTCCTAAAGTGTACACATCGTGCTACACATCTGACACTTGCCACCAGAATTTCAATTGGCATCAGAGCAGGCACCCTGCCTGTTTGAGGGTGAGCTCCAGGGAAGTTACTTTCTGGAAACATGGACAAGGATGGAACAACGGTCAACAAACCACCCCTCCTGGATGGAACCAACTATGACTACTGGAAGCCAAGGATGATTGCCTTCCTAAAGTCACTTGACAGCAGAACTTGGAAAGCTGTGCTCAAAGGCTGGGAGCATCCCAAAATCTTGGATGCTAATGGTGTTGACACTGGTGTACTCAAGCCAGAGGAAGATTGGTCAGCTGCAGAAGACACTGCATCACTTGGAAACTCCAAAGCTTTGAATGCTTTATTCAATGGAGTGGACAAAAATATGTTCAGATTGATCAAGCAGTGTACTGTTGCAAAGAATGCTTGGGAGGTACTCAGAACCACTCATGAAGGCAATGCCAAGGTAAAAAGCTCAAGAATCCAACTTCTCAACACTAAGTTTGAAAACCTCAGAATGAAAGAAGAAGAATCAATTCATGAATTTCACATGAATTTGCTTGAGGTAGACAATTCCTTTGAGGCTCTAGGTGAAAAATTGTCTGAAGAAAAGCTGGTGAGAAAGATGCTTAGGTCCTTACCTAAGAGATTTAACATGAAAATCACAGCCATTGAAGAAGCTCAAGATATCCCAAGTATGAAACTTGAAGAACTTGTGAGCTCTCTTCAAACTTTTGAGATGAACTTAGGTGAGCAAACTGAGAAGAAAGGAAAAGGCATAGCTTTTGTATCTTGTGCTGGTGAAGAGGAAGAAGCTGTTGAATCAGATGATGACCTCTCAAATGACTTAGCCATGTTGGGAAGACAATTCAACAAGCTTCAAAGGAGGGTGGACAGAAGACCAAGGAGGAATGTGAGGAACATCCAGACTGACATCAGTAAACTAGGTAACACTTCAACAAAAACCAAAACTGATGATAAGTCAACTCAGAACAAGGGTGTTCAATGTCATGAATGTGAAGGCTTTGGTCATATAAGATCAGAATGTGGCACATATCTGAAGAAGCAGAAGAAAGGCCTAACTGTTTCATGGTCTGATGAAGACTCTGACACTGACTCAGAGAATGTTGCTGCTAATCATGTTAGTGCCATAACTAGGGTGGATAATACTGATGTTGAATCTGATGATGAAGAACTTACCTTTGATGAACTAGCCTCAGTCCATAAAAAGCTATTTATCAAGAGTGAGGAACTGTACAAGGTCAATGAAGAGCAGAAGGAAATCATCAGTCAACTGGAGACAGAGAAGGGTCAACTACAGAGTCAAGTTGCTAGTCTTGAAAGTGAAGTCAAGTTACTATCAACCAACTTGAAAAATATGACCAAGTCTGTAAAGATGCTCAACCCTGGAACCAACATGCTTGATGAAATTTTGAAAGTAGGAAAGTATGCTGGTGACTCATCTGGTGTAGGATTTAAGAACAAACATCACAGCAAGAAGACAAATACTAAGTTTGTTCCTGCTCAGAAGAAACCTGACCCTAGCAGAATGTGGACACATCACACTCCACATCAGAGACCTGCTGGCAAAGAGAAGTTTAATGCTTGGAGATGCCACTACTGTGGGAAGAATGGTCACATCAAGCCCTTCTGTTACAAACTCTATGGGTATCCCAAGAAAAAGCCTCAGGTGCAAGCCAAAACAGCAAGGGTCACTCCTAAGAAGATGTGGAAGCCTAAAGTTTCTGAAACTGCACATATTGCTCACACTTCTCTTAGAGCATCTTCTAGTAATGATTGGTATTTTGATAGTGGCTGTTCTAGGCATATGACTGGTGTTGAGAAATTTCTCACTAATATCAAGCCTCATACAACAAGCTTTGTAACCTTTGGAGATGGAGCAAAAGGTGAAATCAAGGGCAGTGGTAAACTCTGCAGCAAAAGCTTACCTGACCTAGATGATGTGCTACTTGTCAAAGGTTTGAAGGCTAATCTTATCAGCATAAGCCAACTATGTGATCAAGGTCTTAAGGTCAACTTCACAAAGAATGAGTGTCTTATCACTTCTAACAAAGGAGAATTGTTGATGAGAGGATCTAGGTCAAGGGACAACTGCTATCTATGGATTCCTGATGAAACAGCTCACTCCACTACATGTTTGATAAGTCAGGAAGAAGAAGTAAAGCTTTGGCACCAAAGACTTGGCCATTTGAATCTGAAGGGAATGAAGAAGATTGTGTCCAAGGAAGCTATTAGAGGTCTACCAAAGCTTAAGATTGTTGAAGGCAACATATGTGGTGAATGTCAAGTTGGAAAGCAGGTTCAGATGTCACACCCAATGGTACAACATCAGGTGACATCCAGAGTTCTTGAACTGCTACATATGGACTTGATGGGACCAATGCAGGTAGAGAGTGTTGGTGGCAAAAGATATGCTTTTGTGGTTGTAGATGATTTCTCAAGGTTCACTTGGGTTAGCTTCATCAGAGAGAAGTCTGACACTTTTGATGCATTCAAAGAATTATGCCTTAGACTACAAAGAGAGAAGGATAGTGGCATTGTTAGAATCAGAAGTGATCATGGGAAAGAGTTTGAAAATTCAAGATTCTCTGAGTTTTGTGCTGATGAAGGAATTGGGCATGAGTTCTCCTCACCAATCACACCCCAACAAAATGGTGTAGTTGAGAGGAAGAACAGAACCTTGCAAGAGGCTGCAAGAGTTATGCTACATGCCAAGAAGCTACCTTACTACTTTTGGGCAGAGGCCATGAGTACTGCATGCTATATACACAACAGGGTAACTCTGAGAAAAGGTACCTCAATCACACTGTATGAGATATGGAAAGGAAGAAAACCAACTGTCAAACACTTCCATGTCTTTGGTAGCAAGTGCTATATCTTAGCTGACAGAGAGCAAAGGAGGAAGATGGATCCCAAGAGTGATGAAGGAATCTTTCTAGGCTATTCCATAACCAGCAGAGCCTATAGAGTCTTCAACAACAGAACAAGAACTATGATGGAATCCATCAATGTTGTCATAGATGACTGTTCAGATAATGAACCTGATGTTGATCCTGATGTGGACACATCTCACCCCCTGCCTGAAGACTCTGAAGTTATAGAGATTCCTGAGAAGACTGATCAGCAAGAAGATGTGACTCCAGTGAACAAGGGTCCCTCTGTTAGAGTTCAAAAGAATCATCCAAAAGAACTCATAATAGGGAATCCTGAGTCAGGGGTTATGACAAGGTCAAGAGAGGTTGTATCCAATGCTTGTTTTGTGTCAAAGGTAGAACCAAAGAATGTGAAAGAAGCCTTGACAGATGAGTTTTGGATTGAAGCTATGCAAGAGGAGCTGAACCAGTTCAAGAGGAATGAAGTGTGGGATTTAGTTCCTAGACCTGAAGGAGTCAACATCATTGGTACTAAATGGGTTTATAGGAATAAATCTGATGAAAGTGGTGTTGTGACTAGAAACAAGGCTAGGCTTGTGGCTCAAGGTTACTCTCAGATTGAAGGAGTAGACTTTGATGAAACATTTGCTCCTGTGGCACGTCTTGAGTCCATAAGGTTACTTCTGGGAGTAGCATGTATCTTGAAATTCAAGCTATTCCAGATGGATGTGAAGAGTGCTTTCCTCAATGGCTACTTGAATGAGGAAGTTTATGTGGAGCAGCCCAAGGGATTTGTTGATCCAAATTATCCAGATCATGTCTACAGATTGAAGAAGGCATTATATGGATTAAAGCAAGCTCCTAGGGCATGGTGTGAGAGGCTAACCAAATTTCTTGTGCAGCAAGGTTATAGAAAAGGAGAAACAGACAAAACCTTGTTTGTCAGAGAAGAAAAGGGCAAGTTCATGATTGCACAAATCTATGTAGATGACATTGTGTTTGGAGGAATGTCTGATCCAATGGTCAAGATGTTTGTGAATCAGATGCAGTCTGAATTTGAGATGAGCCTTGTAGGTGAACTTACCTACTTTCTTGGTCTGCAAGTCAAACAGATGGAAGATACAATTTTCATCTCTCAAAGCAAGTATGCCAAGAACATTGTGAAGAAATTTGGAATGGAGAATGCAAATCACAAAAGAACTCCTGCAGCAACCCATCTCAAACTTTCTAAAGATGAGCATGGTGTCAGTGTTGATCAAAGTCTATACAGAAGCATGATTGGCAGTCTACTTTATCTCACTGCAAGTAGACCTGATATTAGCTTTGCTGTTGGTGTGTGTGCAAGGTACCAAGCTGAGCCCAAGATGAGTCATCTGAATCAAGTCAAAAGGATTCTTAAGTATGTCAGTGGTACAAGTGATTATGGAATTCTCTACTCTCATGGTGAAGACACAAGATTGTTGGGTTATTGTGATGCTGACTGGGCAGGTAGTGCTGATGACAGGAAAAGCACTTCTGGTGGATGTTTCTTTTTGGGAAGCAACCTTATATCATGGTTCAGCAAGAAACAAAATTGTGTTTCTCTTTCTACAGCTGAGGCTGAGTATATTGCAGCAGGAAGTAGTTGTTCTCAGCTACTTTGGATGAAGCAGATGTTGGGTGAGTACAATGTGCAGCAAGATGTGCTCACATTATACTGTGACAATCTAAGTGCTATAAATATTTCCAAAAATCCTATCCAACATAGTAGGACAAAGCACATTGATATACGTCACCATTTTATTAGAGATCTTGTTGAAGACAACATTGTGACTCTAGAGCATGTTGCCACAGAGAATCAACTGGCAGATATATTCACAAAAGCTTTAGATGCAAATAGGTTTGAGGTGTTAAGGGGCAAACTAGGTATTTGCCTCTTTGAGGATCAATAGCCATAATTGCTATTTAGACGTGCAACGGTTACCTGTTTTTTCCCTCCATCCATAGTTGCACGCAATCCAAAGGCAATATTTCCAACGGCTATTTCGCGTTCAAAACTCCAAGAAATCCGTTTACTCAAGATTTTTCTTATTGCCTACCACATTGATCACCACATTCGTTTCTCAACCACTCAAACGACCAAAAATTTTCTTGATCTCTCTCAAACCCTTTGTTCATCTTTCAGAAATTTTCTTTGAAATCTTCATACAAAATCATCATCATCATCATGTCTACTGCAACCAAAACATCTCCTTCCACAAAAACAAACACTCCTCCATCATCACCAAAACCTATTTCCCCACATCAAAAAGATATTCAAGGTGACATGATCGTCGATGCCACTCCTGTCTCAATGATCAAGCCATCTGGATCAAAGAAGAAGAAGTCTAAACGGTCAAGAAGGGAATCAACCCCCATTGCCGCAGAGGAAGATGTTGTTCCTTCTCCTTACACAGAAAAATCCAAAAAGAAGAAGAAGAAAAGCAAGAAGCCAAAGATTGGCTCACCAAAGAGGGTTCACACCATGGAAAGTCTGCATGTTGAACCTCTTCCTGCAAAATCTGGTGATGCAAATGCTGAAGCATCTATGGGTGTAGGTTCTTCAAACCCTAACCCTGAGAAGGCTGCTGTGAAGATTTCTGAGGGTCAAAGGCACCCCTTGACTCAGAAGATCATTGATTCTGTGCTCCAGGCCCTGCAAGAACCTAATGTTGCGGCAGATGTTGGCACATCATTGCCACAAGGTGAAGAAGAGTCTCCTGCTGAAGAAGAGACTGCTGCTGTTGAAAGACCTGCTGTCATTCCTGATTCTCCTGATCAGGTATTTGTTGAAGAAGATCAACCTGCTGAGGTTGAGGAACCTGAAGATAATATCCAGTCTGACAAAGATGTTGTGGATGTAGAAGGCTACAATTCTGACATCCCCTTGAAGAAGCTTACTGAGGAGAGTATTGCAAGAAGGACTAGAAGTGGTAAAGGTCCTGCTGTTGTTGAGATTTCTCCTGCTGCTACTAAGGAGAAGAAGAAGCCTGTTAAGAGGCAAGTCATGTATGGTCCCAAGAAGGGATTTAGTAAAGCTGTGGTTCCACCTGCAAAGAAGAAGACTCAGAAAAGAAAAGAGCCACCTACAAGTGACTCAGAGTACGATGTGGAGCAGGATGTAGCTCACATCAGTGAGTCTGAGGAAGAATCTGCTGAGGAACGCAATATGGAGCTTGATGTGATTCACATTGAGTCTGCTGTGAAGAAGAGCTATGGGAAGAAGAAAATTCCTCAGGGAATTCCTGACATCCCAGTTGATTTGATTTCCTTCCACAACCCTGCACATGCTGGAAAATGGAAGTACATTGCTCATAGAAGGTTAGCTCTGGAGAGGGAGCTCAGTGCTGAAGCCTTGCAGTGCAAGGAAGTTATGAGGTTGATCAAGCGTGCTGGCTTGATGAAGACTGTTACTGGACTGGGTGACTGCTATGAGAAGGTAGTCAAAGAATTTTTGGTAAACATCCCTGCTGGTTGTGACAATCCTTTGGACAAGGAATACCAAACTGTTTTTGTGAGAGGTAAAGAAATTCACTTCTCTCCCACTGTTATCAACAAGTATCTGGGCAGAAGTGAGGAGCCCTTTGCTGAGATGGAGGCAAATGACAACTACATAATCAAGGCCATCACAGCTGGAAAGGTCAAGACTTGGCCTAAGAAGGGAAAATTGCAAGCAAGCAAGCTCACTCCAATCTACAACATCCTGAACAGGATTGCTGCTGCTAACTGGGTGCCTACCACACACAACTGTGATGTGGCTACAGGTTTGGCTAGGTTCATCTATACTGTGGGTAACAAAGTTAACTTCGATTTTGGTACTTATATTTTTGATCAGACTATCAAACATGCCAAAACCCTAGCTGTCAAACTACCCATTGCCTTTCCTTCCCTACTGTGTGGAATCATATTGAGCCAGAGACCTGATGTTCTGGGCAAGGATGATTTGTCTTGCAGAAGAGAGTCTGCTATTTCTTTTAGTCTCAAGCAGTCTGATGTGACTCCTGATGTGGGCACATCCAGCTCAAACAATGCTATGTCTAGGACAGACATGATTGCTGCTTTAAAGGAGACTTGCAAGGCTCTGGATGAGAAGAAGGCCAAGCTGGAGGCAGTCATTGCTGGACTGGAGCTTGAGGATGAGCAAACAATGGCTGAGGATGAGGAATTGGAGGAGGAGGAGCCCAATGACTCTGAAGCTGAGGAAACTGATGGGAGCCAGGATATTTGAATTATTGTAATTCATTAATATTTCCCTGTACTCAGTATTTCCTTGTTTTTGCTGGTATTTTGTGGGCTATGCCCTGGATTTCTGATGCACCTTTGCGTGCCTGTTCTGTACCTGCTGCACTATTAATATCATCTCTACATCTCATGCTATCTGCATTCTATGGTGTGTTACTTACTCTCAGTATGTTTGTCATAATTTTTGGCTAAAAAGGGGGAGTAAAAATTAAAATAAAAAAAAACTTTGAAGTCTTAACTGCAGCAAATTGTGATGTGTTGGGACAATGTGATAATTTTGGGAGAAATTA
This sequence comes from Trifolium fragiferum, assembly GCA_954870985.1. Taxonomy (NCBI): domain Eukaryota; kingdom Viridiplantae; phylum Streptophyta; class Magnoliopsida; order Fabales; family Fabaceae; genus Trifolium; species Trifolium fragiferum. The sequence continues at coordinate 40,171,808 of OX940790.1, read as the reverse complement.
GAGAGAATAGAACGAGAGAATTGAGACGAGAATTAAGAAAAAGAGTTAAATTCTATTCATCCACATGGGGCAACTTCTGAACTTCTGAACTTCTGAACTTATGAACTTCTGAACTTCTGAACTTCTGAACTTCTGAACTTCTGAACTTCTGAACTTCTGAACTTCTGAACTTCTGAACTTCTGAACTTCTGAACTTCTGAACTTCTGAACTTCTGAACTTCTGAACTTCTGAACTTCTGAAACTTTCTCAACTTCTGAAGCACTACAACTTCTGAAGCTCTTCTCAACTTCTGAAGCACTACAACTTCTGAAGCTCTGCTCAGCTTCTGAAGCTTCTCCAACTTCTGAAGTTCTGATGTGTGGCACATCTGACTACACATCTGGTATACATGCTTATTTTTCTTCAAATATTTTCTCAACAACTTTTTGAAGAATTAGTTTTCTAAAGCATGTTTTTCTGAAGACTTATTCTGTACGTTTTCAACTGGGTGATGCATTCTTAAGAAGTCCAATTGAAGATGTTAATTTGTGTAATGGTTGATCCATTTGTATGATTTCTACATGGTGATGCATTCTTAAGAAGCCTGTAGAAGTTGCTATTTTGTGTGATGTTTGACACATCTGTGAGTTTTAACTTGGTCATGCATTCTTAAGAAGCCAAGTTTAAAACTTCTCTATATCTCTCTAGGCCATGCATTCTGAAGAAGCCTATAGGGAATATGAGATTTAGGGGGAGTACATGGAAAGTGCTCTAGTTCAAAGGGGAGTAGACTATTACTGGGTTTGCTACCCTCCCTTATGTGTGCATGGAATCTCATGCTTGTATGTGTCTGAGAATTTATTTTTCTCAGTCCTTGGGAATTTATTTTCCTATCTTGTGAGAGTTTAATTCTCTCTTCGTTTGTGAGGCTCTGATCCGCTGCTGTATGCCTCTGATGTGTCTATACATCTCTCCAAGTTTAGTTGGGTGACTCAAAGATTATTTTAGCCCAAAATTTGCCAAAGGGGGAGATTGTTGAGACCTTTTAGGGTGTTGGCTTCATTTGGTAAAATAAGCCTGATTCCATGATGTGGAGCATGATGTGTGGCACATCAGGGTTCACATCTGGACGCCCTACTGGACGCGCTTTCATTTATTTAAACGCGATCTTTTGAAAAAGATTTGTTTTTCAAATTAAATCGTGCCAGCTTTCGCGCCAAGGAACAAGATAATCTTTCATGGTTCTGTTTTATTTTATTGGCCGACTTTGATCAAAAAGATTTGAAACAAACAATTAAAAGATTATGATCAAATAAATCTCAAGGAGAATTAACAAAGGCCAGCTGTCAACATTGAAGATCCAAGCCCATGAAACTTGTTCTATATAAAGGAAGACTGAAGACATAATGAAGCACGAAGCCAAGAGTTGAAGATATCGAGTCTTAGGTCTTAGTCTGTTCTTTGTTCTTTGTGAGCCTTCACTTGGATCATAGTTTTGATGCAAGTAAGGACTGAGTTTATAGAGTTGTAATCTCTAGTTGTCTTTCTCCAAAGCTTTGAAGCAAGGAGTTAGATTGTGCAACACTCTAAGCCTTTAGGTACGAGTGCTTCGCTTGTCTAGGAGTGTGTCTCCAACTGAGTTTGTTATTAAATCCTTACTGGGTAAGGTTGAGGGGGAGTGAGCAGAGGTTCTCATATCTAGGAGTTCCTAGGTAGAATTAGCACGGGTAGTGATTAAGTGAGAAGTTGTAAACGGGGGAGTTTAGCTTTGAATTGATACTACCATAGTGGATTCATCCCTGGATTGGTATCCTCCAGAATAGGGCTTGTTATAAGTGCCGAACTGGGTTAACAAACTCACGTGTTCTTTTGTTTTCTGCACTTTATATTGTTTACTTGTTCATCAAGTTCAGTTGTCCACGATGTTGACACATTAGGCTACACATCGTACGATTCCTAAAGTGTACACATCGTGCTACACATCTGACACTTGCCACCAGAATTTCAATTATCACAATCAATAATCCGATATGTCTAAAGTGATTATTAACCGAACAATTATCTCAGTTCCAGTTCAATAGTTAGGGTTAGTAATCAATTGATTCCCAGAATCAGTTCGATAGTGTTCAAGTAACGAAAAGCATTAACACACAGAGATAACTGAATAACGACAAGATTAAAATTGAAATAATAAGCCTCTAGTAAGTTCACATGACCTAGATTGATCCGAGGAAGATCATCTATGAATCTAATTAATAAAAGACTTAGCTACTCATATTTAGAATATTCATAGCAAAGAAGTTTGAGAAAGAATACATAAAATTCGATGAACAAAAGTGTTGAATCTCCGTTGAGGATGAGTCTCCAGCCCTAGCACACGTCAAAAACGAGTTCTCTGGTATTTTTGCACTCAAAATCGACCCCTAGGTCAGTCTTGAGACCCGCTATTTATAAAAAACGCGAGAAAATAAAATCCTGTGACGTGGCTGCGCGATGCGCAGCATTACCCTGCGCGATGCGCAGCATTACTCTGCGCGATGCGTACGATGCCGAGGCTTCACTTGGCTTTTTCAACGATGCTGCGCGATGCGCAGGATGTTGATTTTTGAAATTTTGCTTTTTCCTTATCTTTTCTTCAGTCGGTTAGCTTTCAAACACCTGTTTTCTTCAATTTGCATCCAAGTCTTCAACTTCCTGTAACTTGCCTTTAAACTCCATATATGTGACTCAATTATACTATGATTTAAAATCGACACTAAATGACTCTAAAACGCTATATATGACCTGGTGTTATCATTTACCATCTTCCATATTTGATTTTCGCAATTTCGGCAAGACCTTGTCAACTTCACCACTCCCTCGACTATCCTTGTTGGCGGCTTATTTTTCAGGTTAGTTTCATAGAGTGCGGTGTCTTCACCCCAAACTTGCATGTTGTTATCTAGGTGACTTCGTGGCTAGTTCTCCCGGTTGCAAGCGTTTATTCCTGATGGTTTTTACTACTCATGTCATCTTCTCAAACGGTTCCCTTGGTCCCGAAACCATGTTCTGTTACAGCCCCTTTCACTTACTTCCTGGAATTTCTGTGATTGTTTTTTCGAAAGCCTCTTAGTCTAATGATCCTCCTGACCATTGACTGTTCTTTTGCAGCCTTCTCTTTTACAATTTGTTCTTTCTCCCCTCCTTATCCTTGGGAGATCTGTTGAGAATGTCGTCTTTAATCAGCTGTTTCCAGCTTCTCCTGCCCTGTGGTACCTGTCTACATGCACTCAACAAATACCTTAGTAACAAGGGAAAATATATTTTTGGGTTTGTTTCATGCGTTTTTGTCACCGTGAGATTTCCCAGGTAAGTGAGGTGGATCACTAGGATCGCTTAAATACCTTGACTTTGTCTTAGCCAGAATTTCACAGATCAAAATTTACAATCATTAACAAAAAATTTATTTTTAAATTTTTTTGTATTTTTAATTTTATTTTTTTTTGACAAACTAGAATAATTCTAACAAAGTTTTGTGAACACAATCCCCGGCAACGGCGCCAAAAACTTCACTACGTTCTGGCAAGTGGACCAGTTTGTCGTCGAGCAATAATTCACAATCTAGGTGTCTAGAATGAGTTCATATCCACAGAGATCGTGTCAAACCTTCGCTAGCGCTATTCTAGTTCGTGGTTTTTGCATTCGCTTTGGTTTTAGGAAAAGTGTTTTAATTTTATAAAAAGAGCGATATGCGTTGCAAGAAAATAAATGTTTTGATTCAGAAACATAGAGGACAGGTATGGTGGTTGAACTTACTCCCTCCCTTATAATTGGCATAATCGGTGTATAACATAGTCATTCGTACTATTATCGGGCGTCGATTCCATCCTCGTTTTAGTAGCACCTTACTGCTACCATATGTAAGCAAAGTCCCCTACTTTTGCAACTAAGGTACCTACGAGAGGCTAACCTCGCTTTGTCACATACCCTTATTACTAGATAGAGTTATTTAACATACATGCATTATGACCATCGATCATCCAATACCCCTAGATCTGAGTTACGGTTATTCAGTTCCAATTGTTATTACAACTAGTTCCTGATTCTTCCTCTAATTATTAAGTCATAACTAGTTCAAGATTGTTGTGCCGCTTCTTTAATCTAGTGTTATTTATTACTAGTTCCAGACAAATAATAGTGAGAACCCTAATATGCTACTATTAAAGTAAACTCTAATTATTTATTCTAAGACGTCGCCGTTTATTCGGCCAAGATTCCGACTAACGATATTAAAGCAAGAAAACAAATAACAAATAATAATTTATAAAGACAATTTATTATAACTTTGACTCAATTACATGACCCAAGTATTTATCGGGGAGTTCATCTTCTCCACCAGAACCTAAGGAATTATTACAAAAGACTACATAATTAAATTACAAGAATCTAACTATAAAAAGCCTAAAGAATCATACCTTGCTGAGTTAGTTTTCCCGTAAGGGGAGAAAACTATGCCCTTAGAGCTCCTCCGAACTTCTCTCCAAAAGGAATAGAAAGTTCTTCTATTTCTGAATGAATTATAATGAATTTTGGAGGCTTTATTTATACTTTTCGTAATGGGCCTCAGCAAGCCATTGTGGCACGCTAGGTCCATCGTGCCATCGTGCCACGATGAGCAGATTCAGTTAAAAATTATAACTAATCTTGTGCGTTTGATCTGTGTGATCACCACGCAAAGTCATCGTACTGCGTTGAGCTTCATCGTGGTACGATGCTAAGATTCTCTTCAAAAATATAATTGATTCTGTCTTGGTGAGCAAGGAGCTTCCATCGTGTCACGTTGAGTGCCATCGTGACACGATGGGCTGCTTTTCTTCATTTTTTGGCTTTTTCTTGTCTTTTGCGTTTCTTCACCTTGTCTTGAAGCTTTTTCTCGATTCTTGAGGTTTTTGTTGATATTTGGGTATGTCTTGGTCATTTTAATACTAATAATACTACCTAAAATACTACAGAAATTACTGTCATCAATAGTGCAATGGAAGTGTTGAAAGTGAGTTGGAGGAAAGAGATGATGAATACTTTTAACCTATGAAGCCCCGATACTTCAAAAATGGCAAAGTATCGTGTTTGATACGTGTCCGATACCGATACTCGTCTGATACTCGTATCGGAGAGTATCTGACAATTAAAATTATTTTTTTAAAAATATAATTACCGATACGTGTCCGATACTTCTCCAATACACGTATCAGAGAAGTATCAGGGAAATAATTTTTTTTATGATAGAAATTGAGGAGATGAGATTGATACAATTTGTGTTTCCTCTTAAATAGTGAATGTTAGAGTATGATGTTCTTTATGGATTGACAACCATGTATTTTTTGGATGGTACCAATGATGTTTTGTTTTTTGGATAGTAATAATTATTCTTTTTGGATAATACTTAAATAACTTGAGATGTGTAATTGTCATTTGTTTGCACAGTTTGAGTGATTTGAATGTTAATTTATTATCTTTCTCGATTTTTGTTATGTTTATATATTGTGTATTTGTATATTTAATTTTAAATTTATTTTTAAACAACATATCACGACCGTATCGTATTGAGAATTTAAAAAAAAAAAAAAATTGTATCGCCGTATCAGTATCGTGTCACATATCCGGGCTTCATAGCTTTTAACATATTGAATCTCTATAAAGAAGGACACATGGCTGTCTCTTATTGGCTTCTCCAATTTTTAGGATATTATTACTTTGAACTCAATTATTTCATTGCAAATTAATTTTTTATTTTTTATTTGTCATTTTTTTTACCAAAATTCATGATTTTTTTCTCTATAAATAGAGATTTGGTTCATTTGATTTGGAAAAAAAAAAAAACTAATTTTTTCACTATCTTAATCTTATTAGGCTTAAATGCACTTTTAGTCCCCCTATTTTCATATTTATGAAGTTTCTGTCCCCCTATTTTTAAAACCAAGTTTTTGGTCCTTCTATTTTAAATATCAATGAATTTTTTTAGTCCCCCACCCATTTTGATGATGTGTCACCCTCATTAAAGATGTGGCACTGACATGGCATTAGTGATTTTTAAAATATGTTTTCCATGTCATTTGATTAATTTTCATCTCATTTATTCACTTTTTTAATGTGTTGAGAAATAATATCAATTAAAATGAACATAAAATAAAAATAAAACAATGTAACAAAAAAACACCTCCCAAATTCATCATCACCAACACCCACATCCTTATGTCCTAGTCCGCCCTTTCCATATCTATCGTTGCCAGCAGATGCTCATCATCATACTCATCATCTACCAACCCTTCACTTGCATTTTTATTATGTCATTTCAACCATCTCATTTTAACTATTATCTTTCTTCTTCTTTTTGTTCTTTCTAATGAGTTGAAAATGGAATTATTCTTTGTTGTAAAGGAACAAGAAATGGATCTAACTTGTCAGATCTGGTATCTCCCACTTCTCCGTTGTCAGCACCATGAACCATCACCCTCGCTCATTTTGGCGATCCCTAGCTTTCTGATAACTCCATTTCAGTCTTCTCTAACCTTCGAACAAATATCCATCACTGATTCAAATCCAAATTCATTTTCTATGCTTCTTGGTAAACCGTACACCCACACAAGTCTCATAACAAAAAAAAAGTATTTTATTGATAAATGAACAAATCATTTAATTTTCTGTGTTTCGGCCAGTTTTTTTGGGGCTTGTTGGTCTCTTAACCTCTGTTCAGTGGTAGTGTGTTCTTGTTGGTTATTATTTTCATGCTCTTTTTAGTGGTTAAATTTAGATCTCTTATGTTATGTTTCTTTCTTGCAAGTTCTGTAATTTCAGTTTCCTCTGGTGTATATTTTATACTCAATTGATGGGAAGGAGGTTAATGATGGTTGTGGATGATGCTGATTATTTAAGTTCATGCTTTTGTGTATGATGTAGTTTTTGTTCTTATTTGATTTTAAATTTGGGAAATAGTGTTTCAGTTTGAAGAGTGTTGATGATGAACAATAAATTTTTTAAATTAAACTTTAGTATTTCAATATATATTTAATAAGTTAATATAATAAATTATCTACCAAAAAAACAAATTTAATATAATAATTTAATTGTAATGATAATAATAAGGAAAATATTTTTTCCAAATCTTTAATGCCATGTCAGCGCCATGTCATTAATAAAGGTGACATATCATCCAAATTGGTGGGGGACTAAAAAATTTCATTGAATTTCAAAATTAGGGGACCAAAAAGTTGGTTTTAGAAATATGGGGACCAAAACTTCATAAATATGAAAATAAGGGGATCAAAAGTGCATTTAAGCCATCTTATTATTATCTTTCTATTCATGTTTATTTTGAAGTTTTAGTCTTTTTTTAGTGAAATGGATCTCAATAATCATTTCAACAACACCCAAAATTCTTCTAATTAACCCAAAATTCTTCTTTTGTTATAATTGTAATCGATAATTGTAATTTTATGTAATCATAAAAATATAAATATAAATTTAAAGGAAAATGCTAAACAGTGCCCTGGGGCATAGGTTAAACATATTAAAATCGAAATTTTATCTCGAAATGTATGCATTCAATACCTCAAAAACATAAAAAGTTTTTTTAATATTAATTTTATTTTTTGGCATGCTTAACAAGTGCCCCGGGGTCACTGTTTAGCATGACCCAAATTTAAATTAGAATATAAAATAAAAAATGGTCGGGAGAGTGTTGAATCAAAATTCATTGGAGAGAGTAAAAGTTTAATGATTGTTGAATTATTAAGTGGAAGAGAGAGAATATAGTGTGGAGTGTAAAAAGTGAATAAAATGTGTGTTGAATGTTTATATCATTGTACATAGTCTTATGTGGACTAAAATTACTTTTAGAATTTAATATGAACTAAACTTATAGAAGAACCCAGTTTACTAAAACAATAATTAAAAGAATGTGATTTTATAAAAATCAAAAACGTGAATTTAATATTAGGTAGGTAAATAAAAAAAATTGGACCCCTCCAATAAAGGGCCTTAGGCGGGGCAACTATTACTCTCCCCCCGAGCCGACATTGTCGGTTTGTTCTTCGTTTATGGTTTCCCTCTTGCTCAATCGTATCCTTTAGACGGTGCCTCTGTTATCCTTTTTCAATGAATAATTTAAAGTTTTGAGCAGATAAACATATAACACATAAGCTTTAAGCAATAAAAATAGCGTTAACATATTCACACATGGTTGTTAGAGGAAATTCTTTTTCTTCATTTTTACTGTTAAGATATGATACGATTATCTCATTATTATAATTTATATTGTAATTATGTTAGGATTAATTAGCCTTTATGTGTAATTATTTTATTTGTTTTTTTGTCTTCAATCCTATATTATAAATAGGAATTTTTACTTGTACTTGAATCACACAATGAATATACAATATTTTTCTATGTCTTCCTGAGTTTCTACATTTACAAACTATAATATTATGGAGGACTAAAATTGCTTTTAGAATTCTTGTAAAAAACATTACTATTATAATTCAATAGGGAATAAACTTAAAAAAATGCATACCAAAACAATAATTAAAAGAATGTGATTTTTTTTTACTCAAAATAAGGTGATTTTATAAAGACCAAAAACATATTTCATGAATTTTTTTTATAACATTAGGTAGGTATATAAAAAAAATTGGGCCCCTCTAATCAAGGGCCTTAAGGTTGTAGCACCTATTTCCCACCCTTCTGGGCTGGCACTGTCAGTTTGTCCTTTGTTTTTTGGTTTCCCTCTTGCTCAATTGTATTCTTTAGAGGGTGTCTTTCTGTTATCCTTTTTCGATGATTAATTTGAAGCTTTTAGCAGATAAACTAATAACAAATAAGCTTTAAGCAATAATAATAGCGTTAGCATATTCACACATGGTCGTTAGAGAAATCACTTTTTCTTCATTTTTACAAATTGTAATATATATATATATATATATATATATAATATATATATATATATATTATGGAGGACTAAAGTTACTTTTAAAATTCTTATAAAAAAATTACTGCTAGAATTTAATAGGGACTAAACTCATTAAAACGTGATTTACCAAAACAATAATTTAAAGAACGTGTTTTTTTACACAAAAGAACGCGATTTTATAAAGACCAAAAACATTAGTTTAACTTTTTGTAACATTAGGTAGGTATATAAAAATAAAATAAAATTGGGCCCCTCCAATCAAGGGCCTTAGGAGGTAGCACCGATTTCCCACCCTTCAAAGTCGGTATTGTTGATTTCTTTTTTGTTTTGTAATTTCCCTCTTGCTCAATTGTATTCTTTAGTGGGTGGCTCTGTTATCCTTTTTTGATGAATAATTTGAATTATAGCATTAGCATATATTCATACATGGTTGTTAGGAGAAATCCATCATTGTAACACCCCGTTTTTTAAAGCCTAAAAAGGGGCATTAATTTTATTTTTTTTTATAAACAAAACAACACAGAGTGCGCAGAAATTTTATGAAACGAGTCGGCATCAAATATACAAAAGAACTCATAATAAAAATAGTGCTTTTAAGAAGCAAAGTATACTCTTGAATATTTACAGTCCAAAAGTCTAAGTACTCAAAAGTACAAACATCCAAAAGAGTTAGAATTCTATGCTTAACCAAAAGAGCATGGTGTACAAACCACGCCGGCGAACAACCTAACTTAAGATGTACCACTCCTCGATCACTGGAATCCCACGAACTCACCGTCGTCCTCACGACCCACGGTCTCGGACAGGAATTCATCGTCTAGGTGGGGGTAACCCGTTCATGTTTCAAAGTAAGGGTCACCACAAGTAACACATAATACAAATAACAGATATGGGAAAAAGCGAGTAAACACTTAGCAAATTCACATCACGTGCATAATATAATTAAATGCACACACCACCTATCAATGCAGACTCTAAAATGATCGTGACACCAATCACTGGCTGCCACATGCATGAATTCCGAAATCGTAGGTCCATCCCCTACTAACAATATCAATAAAATCTCGTAGCTCTCCCGATCACTACAAAGGATTAGAGTGGACTCTCCCGATCACCACACCCCTACCATAAGTATCAATAAAATCCCATAGCTCTCCCGATCACTACGAAGGATTAGAGTGGGCTCTCCCGATCACCACACCCCTACCATAAGTATCAATAAAATCCCGTAGCTCTCCCGATCACTACGTATCGAACTCAATAAAAATCTCGTAGCTCCGATCACTGTGAATAAAAAGTGGGCTCTCCCGATCACCACACCGTACACGCAACTGCCAAATGCATGAGCATATGCTTCCCCATATATGCTAATGCAATAAATACATACCTCTCTAGCATATGTAAACCAAACACAACAACATACATACATTTCTCATCATATGCATTTCAACCACCTGTTCATACATATATTCTCCTAATCATATGTAAACAGCGTACGTCTTAATAACAACTTCTCATCACGAGAATACATAATACATACATACCAAACACAACACATCACATCACAGAAAATAACCAAGCATGTTATTAACCGATGAAAAGACAGAAATAAAGTGATGCCCTTACCTCGGCAAGCTTCCACTAACTTTTCTCGCACAACTCTACGATACGCGCTACCTAAAATATAAGCAGCGTAACATCAATAAAATACTCTCACCGTATTCTATCGAACCGAAACCAAAACCCAAAAATCTAGACGGGTCTAAGGTACTTTCTAACACTCTCGGATAGTGATTACGAGTTCTCCCCATAGTGATTAAATATTCACGAAGTTAAATGCACTATTTTTCGCTACGCGAAAATATTTTCGTTTCAAAACAATTTATGAAACACTTTGATTCCTAACTCCAAGGCAATCAATTACACATAATAAAACCATTTGAAAACAACCCATGAGCTCTTCAAAAAATTTCACAAAAATAAAAGTTTACTTGCATCACAAGTTACAAGTTTCATTTTCCAATAAAATGGCCATAACTCATTCAATCTTTATCCGATCGAGACGAGCCATACGCCGAAATCTTCGTCACGAAAAGACGGATCAAATGGTTAAGATTCTAGGTCACAAAAACAATTTTAGAATGACCAAAATGCCCTTGTAAATTTCGGCCAGAATTGGAATTATTTTAAAACCATTGTTTTTCAAAATCAAACATAGTTTAAAACACATAAACCATCACTAGTTTTCCTCAATGATCAAGTACACACACTAAATCATTTTGAATCCAATAATACCATTTTTCTTCAAAACTTCTCAAATCTTTTCTTTTCACATAAATCTCCAAAACATTCTTTACAAAGACCATGATCATTCATCACACTAAATGATCATTTTCTTATCATTTTAGAACTTGAAAAATTTGAAACCTCATGGCCATACACCAATGCATGCCACGGCCATTTTCATCAAAACACACTAGCACTCAAAATTTTCCGTTTTCAAAAGCATAGCATTATCCATTTAGTTTCCAAAATCATTGTTTTGAACAAACAAAACATTTCCAAACACAATCCACAATCCATAAGAGTTTTCACAAATTTCTCAAGAACACCAAAATATAATTTTTCTTGTTTCTCAAAACAAAACTATTTATCACACATCCATTTGTCTTAAAAGCATGTAAACAACATTCATTACTCAAACACTAACCAAAAATTCATGTTCTTGATCAATATAAAATTTTCATCAAAACCCTATCATGAAATTCTCATATATGATCATAAACTCGTGGAAATCAACACAATTAAGCTTAATCACACTAGTTAATCACTCATGAACAACTTCTAAGCAACCCTAACCAAGCATACAACTTTTCTAGCAAAACCCTCTCAAGAACATAATCTAAAATCTCATTAAACTTCATTAGTTTAGTCAACTAAGAGGAAGGAATAGGTTGGTTACCTTAAGAGATGATTCCTTGTAATTTTTCCTTTGATCCAACAAACAAGAATCCAAGCTTTGTAGAAGCAATTAAAAATTTGAATGAAGAAGGTGGTGAAGAAGGGGGTTTTGCCGTGGGAGAGGAATGAGGGAGTATATATCACATTTTGATTTTTGATTCTATCGGACATAACATCCTAACTAAGGTGATCTTGATTAATAATAGCCTTTTGATCAAATAGTGTAAAGGCAACTTGTTAAACCCTAGCCATTGGATCAAATGTGGTAATGATTACCTTTTAGAAAAATATCTAGATATTTTGCTTTACACTACTCAGCTCTCGCGCTCGCTCGCAGGCGAGTCGTACTTCGCTAACGGTCTAACTTGCGAAAAATAGAGAATCTACGAAGTAAAAGTTCGTCGTAAACCATTTCTAAAAATTATCGCTAAACTTGATTCTCCGACTGAAATTTTAATCCTAAGCTCTCAAAAAATATTCTGAAACCAGATTCTAACTCGTGCCGATATATAAAGTCTCTAATTAAAATTCGACGGAAAACAGAGACCGTAAATTTTCCAATAGCGGGTACAATTTTCTACTCGTTTTTCTAAAAAGCGGAGAAAGTCAAATTTTGAAATTCTGAAGACACAGGAACGTTCTCATAGATAAATAAAGACTAAGGAACAAAAGTCTGTGCATTTCCAGCACACGAGCACAAGACAAGCTCCAACTCAGCAAAAATGTTGTTATTACGACGATACTCACAAAAATACTAAACAAAAACCCTAAAGTGCTGAGCCGTTACTTATTTCTCCCACACAAAAGGTACTGTGGGATTATGGGTCTTACAATCATTCACACATAGTTGTTAGAGGAAACTATGTTACGTGTTCAATAGGGAAAAGTATGTGGTTTTGGATTATGGTAGGGGAACCGATAAGAAAAATAAACTTATTATTGGTCCAGTTCGTATTGCTGATGGATTTTCAATGTTTGCAAATACCCTATTTGAAAATGGAATAGATGCTTCCTTTGACAATGATGCAGATGATACACTCTTCTTCAATGGAGATCAATGTGCCAGAGTAGACTTCGCTCCAGATACTGGAGATTCCATTGCTTATGGGTCCTATTCCAATCAAAGCCATGTTTCCTTCTCTCGACAATACAACACCGTTTTCAAAAGTATTAAATGCTGCAATGAGGTCCAACGTTGGGAAAATTGTATTCTTATTCAGTGGAGCTCAGGTTGGCTCGTTCGACTATGAGTTCAGGCGTCTTGAGCAAACTAGAAGCATTGCCGATGCATTTCCTCAATTTGTTGGTACAGTCTTTGAATCCGAACTTGATGCAACTTTTAATACTCATGATAGGAATGAAGTTTACATTTTCAAAGGAGAATACTATGCACATTTCAATCTTATAACTGGCAATTTTATTGGTTTTATTAGGAAAATCCATACTGATTGGCCTGCACTTAGTCGCATAATATAATATATCCTCAAGTATATATGTGGAAAATCGTTTTATATATTTTTATTTAAATTTTTCACCTCAATGTAATGTCATGAGTATGTGAGTGCTAATAACTGTGCTTGGCTATATCTTGCTAGTTTGCCGCACACCTTATGATTTGTTATATCATGTTTTCTTAATGTTTTATTTTGCAATATCAATGTAAGATGTGTGTGATTGTTTGGTTCCTTTTCTTAATGAAATATTTTTTTTTGAAGAAGCTAAAATGGAATATATATATATATATATATATATATATATATATATATATATATATATATATATATATATATATATAAATTGAGAGGGCAACTCAGCACAAGATGTGCAGAGAATGGCTACAAAACGTATACACAAGGATCCAGAACATCTACTCAAAAAAATACAACAATTGGCCGATTTCCAAGCACATCAATGGGTTCAACCACCAACAATGAAAGTTTGAAACTAAAGTAGAATCAGTCGTCTTCAACCACCTATAGGAGAACATCTTCACTTTGTCTAAAAGCTGATGCACTGAGTGAGTCGCATGTCGGAAGACTCTGAGATTTCGTTCATTCCACACGACCCAAATGCTAGCAAGCCAAATGAGCTGCAGGAACGACCGACGAGCACGTGAACCTCTCGCTGAATAAGTGAACTGAACAAAATGATATGGGAGGTCATGAGTATCCACCGCTGAGAAGCCGATCAAAGATCGAACTAAAGCCCATAGAGAACCAAAAGTGCTGCAAGAGAGGAATAAGTGTCGGGCAGATTCGACGCCACCGCACCCTGACACACAGAAGTGAAGATCTGGAGTGATAATGCCACGAGCAACCAAATTTGTCTTCGTTGGCAACCGGTCACGCAGAAGACGCCACGCACAAATAGACACCTTCAAAGGAACCTGTCTGTGCCAAATAAGGTCTTCGGCTTCCCCCACAGTACATGTATCCTGAGAAGTCAGGAGTTGGTATGTATCTCGAACCGTATAACCTGTAACAAGTTCTGGCTGCCACACCCACCTATCTTAATGAAATATTGTAATAAATATATATCATTTGATTTACTTTCTATTTGTTCTTGGTAAGATTTTGGACCCATTTGTTTTGACTTTTTTTAAAAATGAATTTTATAGTGTTACATAATTTTGTGTCGTAAAAAATATTTATAAAGAATTTTTTATAAATGTTTCAAATGAAAATTTGATTTAAATAATTATTCTTAAAATGTTATATTGGATATTTCATCATTTTATTGTAACGAAAATTTGTAATATTTTAAAAAATGGTTTTACAAAATTTATTTTAAAAAATACAAAGAAAAAATTAATTTTTTTAAAGTTGAAACAAATAGACCCTTTATTCTTAATAAGATTTTTTCTTTATTGACAAAAATTGAAAAGATAATGAAGCTAAAAGTTATTATACAAGAAAAGAGAAGAAAATTTTCCAGATTGGAACATTTTTTCATTTCCCATTGAAAAGTTAATGTTTACAAGTGAAAAATATGTCTATTGTAAAAAATGTCACCACTAGTGGATCATGGGTGATATCACTATTCCTTGCGGAGAAGATGTTTTCTAGCTTGAATTGAATATGTGCTAACTCTCTGAAGATATCATAATCTGACATAGAGATATAGGACCAATTTTTGTGGTTTAGTTTCTTCCTTTCATCTTTTGTTGATATCATACTTGGTTGTAAAAAAGTTTATCTCAATGAGAAATTTGTTAAAATTATTATCTCTATTTTTCTTCACAAATACGGATCGGAAAATTGAAGCATCTATTTGCTAAATGTTCAGTTAAAATCTCAAGAAGAAATAGTGCAAGTTTCAGTTTTCAATTTATAAGCAGATAACTACCTACATACAATATATACTTTACCATCTCCTAATTTTTTATTTATTTTAAATTTAACGTTGGTTTGAAACCGATCAACCTCTATCTATGATGCACGGGTACTCAGGGACGTAGGCAGGTATAAGACTATGTAGGCACATGCTGCACAAATATTTTGGCAATTTTTTTTTAGTATATATGTTCTTATAAATATGTGCTCAAATTTTGACCAAAACATATACAAAGTTGCTAGGATGAGAGGCATTGGTAGAGAGTGGGGGCAGATTCATCATACAGTACTACAACAAACTAATTACATCCCATCGCATATATATTAAAATAAGAAAAATTCTAACTAATGTTTTTAGAGTAATATTTAAAAGAAATTAAAACTTAAAAATTGTGAAATTTGTGTAATTCATATTTTTTAAATATAAATAATATTGTTTTCAATGTAAAATATTTTTTTATTTTTTTGACTAGTGTCTTGAAAAAACTAGTTAACATGTCTTTTATAATAAATTAAAGGCTTAATTCATATTTTGGTCCCTTATGTTTATTTTAGCTTTTAATTTGGTCCCTTATGTTTTAAAATACTCACGTTAGTCCCTTATGTTTTGAACGTTACTATTAAATGGTCCCTTCCGTCAAAAAAATTTAAACGTCGTTAATTTTGGCCACGTGTTAGACGGAAACGGGCTTAATTCATACTTTGGTCCCTTATGTTTATTTTAGCTCTCAATTTGGTCCCTTATGTTTTAGAACACTCACGTTAGTCCCTTATGTTTTGAACGTTACTATTAAATGGTCCCTTCCATCAAAACGTCGTTAATTTTGGTCACATGTTAGACGGAATTGACATTTTTTACGCAGTCACCCTGCCATATCATTAAATTGGATTTTTAAAAAAAATAAAAAACTAAATGAAACCCAGAATCCGTCTGGCCCGGCGACCACCGCGCCAAATTCTGGGTTTCGTTTATGTATGAACATAGTTGAGAGTGAAACAAAGACCGGTGAGAAGTAGAGAGAGATTTTTTAGTTTCAAATGAAATTCTCTTTCACTGAAAACCTTTTGTACTTCTCCCTAATTTTCATTCACCCCAATTCTTATTAAGTTAATTTCGTTTTTTATTTATTTTTTTTAAATCCAATTAATGATATGGCAGGGTGACTGTGTAAAAAATATCCATTCCGTCTAAAACGTGGCCAAAATTAACGATGTTTAATTTTTTTTTACGGAAGGGACCATTTAATAGTAACGTTCAAAACATAAGGGACTAACGTGAGTGTTTTAAAACATAAGGGACCAAATTGAGAGCTAAAATAAACATAAGGGACCAAAGTATGAATTAAGTCTGTTTCCGTCTAACACGTGGCCAAAATTAACGACGTTTAAATTTTTTTTGACGGAAAGGACCATTTAATAGTAACGTTCAAAACATAAGGGACTAACGTGAGTGTTTTAAAACATAAGGGACCCAATTGAGAGCTAAAATAAACATAAGGGACCAAAGTATGAATTAAGCCTAAATTAAAAGAATTTCTATACTCATGAGGATAGTTCAGTTGACAGGGACATTACATTTAATATGTAGAGACTGAAATTTAAACCCTAATAGTTCTATTTATTTCTCTTATAAGTTAAAACTCTAGTCACTAAGCTAGTTAACCAAAAAAAATTAAAAGAATTTATTATTAAAACAAACAACAATTAACAAATTCACTCGCTTGCAAAGTAGCAAAAACAAGAAACCCACTCCTACACTAAATATTATCAATAATGAGAAAAAAGGGAACCCACTCCTACACTAAATATTATCAATAATGAGTTGTAACATCGCATGGAAAATCAATGGTTAAATGATCATATAGTTACTTATGAGAAAATCATTCAATATTTTTGTTCTGGACTGGACCTAAGACCCAATCCGTTGAGCACACCTGTGAGCATTGGGTCATCGAGCACAAGCCCAACAAAATTATATATGTAGTGCCCCACCGATGAAAATTTCTGGCTCCGTCACTGCGGGTACTCCATTTAAGGAAGAGTACTGGGTACATATCCGTACTTTAATTTATAACCATACACATTTATTAGTTTTTCAAAAAATGCCGTACCTCGGGTACCGGTACCATACCCGCACCTAAGCAACAAAGACCTATATATAATTCAAGAAATCTGTGATGTTCCATCCTTTTATGATTTACTCAAGATCCAATTTTATCCTTCCATGTTCCATCCTTTTATGATTTACTCAATTATATCAAGTTCCACTATTTGAATTTCTATTATTTTGCCTCAAATTATGACAAAACTCTTGTTGCTTGTGAGTTTTGTTTTCAATTTTTAACATAATTAATATAATTGGGATGATCCATATATATATATATATATATATATATATATATATGGAAAATTCTAACATGGACCACTTCTTCAAGTGGTCCATGGTGGACCATTCATGAAAAACCCTATAACGAATATGAATTTTACAAAATCCACCGTTGGATTGAAAGTTTATATCATATAGATCATCTATAGAAAATTTTAGAAAAATTGAAAATCATTTGATATGTTATTGAGATCCATCAAGATTCACGGTTTATTAAATACTGTAAATCTTGATAAATCCCAATAAAATATCAAATGATTTTCAATTTTTAAAATTTTTTTTATGGATGCTCTATATGATATAAACTTTCAATCTACCAATAAATTTTGTAAAATTTGTATTCGGTAGATCACTTGTCCACGATGGACCACTTGTGAAGGTGGTCCACCGTAGCATTAGCTATATATATATATATATAGATCTTCAAGCTTTTTTATTCACCCCGAATTTTCACACTCAATTATGAGTTTTTCCCTCTGTTTTTGACAAAAATGGCATGGGTTATTTAATCCTCTATTTTGGTAAATCAATTTGTCATTTGTATGCTACGATGATATGATATTAATCCATAGGTTTTTGCTTCTTGTTTCTCCTGACTCTCATACGCGCCTCCGACCTTCCAATACTACCCCTCTCACAACGCAAATGTGAGTGTGTAAATAATAATAAAAAAATAATAATAAAATAAAATTGCACACTAGTGCAAATCTTATAAAATCTAATGTTTTTGTATCTATCGCCCTTCCTTTATTCCTATTTTTGAATAGGTAATATTTTTTTACTACACAAAATTATATAACACTATAACATCTATTTTTTAAAAAAGTCAAAACAAGCTGCCCCAAAATCTTACCAAAAACAGATCAAAAGTAAATCAAGTGATATATATTTATTACATTACAATATTTCATTAAGAAAAGGAACCAAACAACCACACCTCTTACATTGATGTTGTAAAATAAAACATTAAGAAAACATGATATAACAAATCACAAGGTGTGCGGCAGTCTAGCAAGATCTAGCCAAGCACACTTATTAGCACACACATACTCATGACATTACATTGATCGAGGTGAAAAATTTAAATAAAAATATATAAATCGATTTTCAACATGTATGCATGACGATATATTATATTATGCGACTAAGTGCAGACCAATCAGTACGGATTTTTCTGATAAAACCAATAAATTCGCCGGTTATAAGATTGAAATGTGCATAGTATTCTCCTTTGAAAATGTAAACTTCATTCCTATCGTGAGTATTAAAAGCTGCATCAAGTCCGGATTCAAAGACTGTACCAACAAATTGAGGAAACGCATCGGCAATGCTTCTAGTTTGCTCAAGACGCCTGGACTCATAGTCGAACGAGCCAACCTGAGCTCCACTGAATAGGAATACAATTTTCCCAACGTTGGACCTCATTGCAGCATTTAATACTTTTGAAAACGGTGTTGTATCGTCGAGAGAAGGAAACATGGCTTTGATTGGAATAGGACCCATAAGTAATCTGGAATCTCCAGTATCTGGAGCGAAGTCTACTCTAGCACATTGATCTCCATTGAAGAAGAATGTATCATTTGCATCATTGTCAAAGGAAGCATCTATTCCATTTTCAAATAGGGTATTTGCAAACATTGAAAATCCATCAGCAATACGAACTGGACCACTAATAAGTTTATTTTTCTTATCAGTTCCCCTACCATAATCCAAAACCACATATTTTTCCCTATTAAACACGTAACATTGATTACGTTGAGATGAACGAAATGCAGCACTTACAAGGCGAGTTGTCATTTTTTTTAATTGGAGGATTATTTATTTCAAGGTAAGGAAGGATATGGATGAAATATTTTTGTTTCAATTTGTGAATGGTGACTCTCTTTATATAGATGTGGCATTTCATTAATTAAAGGGTAAGTGGCTATAATCAATTTAAGGGAAACATGTTGCATATAATTTATTAATTAAGTAAGCTTATAATCTCATATTGATCGTTTATATTGCCTAAACTAATGTTTAGCCATGCTACTTTGTACAAACGAAAAATGAAAAAAGAAGAATTTCCTCTAACAACCATGTGTGAACGTTAGGTTTCCCTAACAACCATGTATGAATGCTAATGCTATTATCATTATTTAAAATCTTATCTGTTATAAGTTTAAGGGCTAAAAACTTTAAGGAAAGGGGCACTAGTTAGGGAAACAAATATAGTAAAGTTTTCTTGGAACTTGTGTAGTCAACTTTTAAAAAATTGAAATTGTGTTGTTTTCTATGTAGAATTTTCTTTTTTTGGTATCCTTAACTAGTGCCCCGAAAACACTAGTTAGCATAATCCAAACTTTAAATCAATTCTCGAAAAAGGATAACAAAGACACCCTCTAAAGTATGATTGAGCATGAGGGATGCCGCAAAACAAAGGACAAACTGGGAGTGTCGGTCCAGAGGGGTGGGTAATAGGTGCTACCCCCTAAGGCCTTTGATTGGTGGGGTCTAATTCATTTTAGATAACTAGATCTTTTATCTCTTTGTAAAATAGACGAGTTTTGCGTTACACCCTTGTATTTTTTTTTTTTTAAGAATATCTCCGCAATGTTTAATTTTTTTTTAGTGTATTTACCCCCCCACCCATGTTGGGAAAAAAATTCGAAAGGGGACTAAAATATACTATAATTTTATTTTTTTTAAACATTGTAGGGGTATTCCTACAAAAAAAAATTGTAAGGGGTAACGCAAAACTCGCCTATGTTGCAGGTGAATAAAGACTTATTTACCCATTATTTTTTTATATGCATAGCTTCCTAATAATATAAAAAAGGTAAATTGAATTTTACACCTCTAAAGTAGGAGAGTTTTGTTTTACTACCTTGTAATGTTGACGAATTGTTTTTCTAGTTCATTTTACCCCTATGTTAAAAAAAATAAAATTCGGTAGGGGGTAAAATGAACTGCGAAATAAATTTGTCAACTTACGGGGAGATAATCTATAAATTTTAATAGTAAACTTAGTCCTCCATTGCCGTTTTAAATAGTAGTTCATGTTTTGATTTTTCTTTAAGTAAAACTGGATACTTTTCACTCTAAAGTAAAATAGTCAGTTTAAAATGCAAATAGGAACTAAGAGAAAAAGTCATTATTTTAATCCTCTATAATATTAAAGTTTGTAATAATAATAATAATAATAATAATTCCTATTTTAATATTGTTGAAAGACTAAATTCTTAAACGCTTGTGATTTTGTCGGGAGTAAAAATATATTTAATCTCAAAAAATAATAATATGCACGAAACTTGGAAACATTGTTGGCGATTATGCATCTCAAAAATTCATGAAGAAAACTATTATTATATGTAATTTTTTTTATAAGTTAAGAGCATTTAGGCATCAAAGATTGAATAGATATTCCAACTAAGTTGGCACACCTAAACGCTCCCATCCTATACTTATATCTCATAATAATATAAATAAATAAATAAAGTACATGGGGGGCTGACCTTACCCCAAAAGTAAACAAAATAAATGGTCCTGAATAATCATCCATACAAAGAGAATTCATAAATAATTCGAGCTTCTGGTTTACCAAAACCCCCTCCTGTTTCATAGGAACTTGTGAGATGTGTCACCACTAGAACAAGTGTTATATGACTGCCCAACACTCCGAGCCAAATGTTTCATCTTTTTCTTTTCACTTTTAGGAATAACAATGGTGAAAAACATATTATTATATGTACTTTGTTTGAGGTAAAAAGATTATAATATACTAACGTCCTGGCGTGCCTTTTTATTTTGTTATCGTTTCGTGCCCATTATCGTAAATAGTAGTTTATTTTAAATTGGGTACATTATATATATATATATAGATGCGGTTATCCAGTTCCAATAAAAATATGTTTGTTAATTTTTTTTTATAAAAAATATGTTTGTTAATTAATTGATAACTACTAAATATTTTTGGCCCCCTTAGTTTCAAACGAGCGATTTTAACCCTCTTCACAATTGTTCATTTTAACCCCTCAACTAGTTCAAATATATATATATATATATATTTTGTGTGTGGATAAGATGCTCAATTAGTCTCTTTAAACAACACATTAATAAGCCATCAAATATAAATAAGTTAAATTTAAAATGATAAATAGATATATTAAATAATGACCAAGAGAAGTGGATCATTATTATACATTGGCTAGTGATCTTTACCTGATCAGAAGGGTGGTGACCGGCAACAATTTTCAGCAAGCCCCTTGTTGAAGTGGAAGGGGGGTGTGTACCTGTATACACTCCGACGCTCAAGTCAGTGAAAGTGTTATAGCTTGGTTTTCAGATGGTAAGAAAAACGTATCTGACTCCTTCAGAATGAGGAGTATTTATCCCCCAGCGCTGGGCTAAGGCCCTTAATGGGCAGTTAATGCCATCATTCCGTTTGGGCCATGATGAGTAGTAAATGCTCATCATTCCGGTAGTCGGCCGTTACAGAATGCAGGATTTTGTAACGTTGGCTGGCGGGGAGGGTGCCCTTCTGGAGGGCAGAGCCTTTAGTCTTTGAGGAGGTATGGACTTATGAAGTCCAGTCCAGAACAGAAGCCCCCCAAGTCGTTATGCTCATTCACGAGCATAGCGACTTTAACTTTAGCTATAAGCTTTTGTTTGCGCATACGAACAACGAGGATCATGGATCCTTCGCTTTCAACGAGCATGGTTATACACGAGGATCATGGGATCGTTCGTTCGTATCGAGGAGCTCGTGATGAATTCTTCCGCGAGGATCATGAAATTTTTGCATCTGTTTAGCATATGGAAACGTTAATTGTTTCTTTGTCCTCGTGGGAACTATCGTCGATTTGCATCGAGGAGGAAAGCATTAGTCGTTTCTTCACCCTCGCGGCTTCGAGGATCATTTTGATTTGTTGGCTTTTCTTTTTCTTGAAGATCCTGCTATTTATTGCGAGGATTTTAACTTTCTCTCATCCGTTGAGATCCTCTCGATGATTGCGCCATTAATCACGATGATATTTTCGTGATTTTCTCGGACTCTGCGAGATTTTAGCGCTCAGTGGATGTGATCTGAAAGGACAAGCCGCTTCGTCTCTAAGTGCCACGTGTAAAGGCGACTCTAAATGTTTAAGTGCCTAGGATCGTAGCTTCTGTTTACGAGGATATTTTTGAACCGTTGGATTTTCGCACCTTTTCGCTTTTATGATGATCCAATCCGAAGCGTTGGATCGTTTAGATCGTGGCCCTTAGATCAAAGCAACATATCAGATTTGGGTGACGTTCCTTCGATTCGTATAGGTGCGTCTGTACGCGATTTCCCTATATATAGAGAAAAGGAGGGATTTTTGAAGTTTCACTTCATTTATCTCACTCCAAGCCCTGCGTTTTCAAAAGCTTTCTCTCTTTATCTTCCTTTGTTTACTTCTGGAGATCAAAGCCCTTTGCCGTCACTAAGACTCGTCTTTTTCAACTTCACATCACTAATCAAGTAAGTTTTTTTTTACTTTGTCCTGCTTTTATTGTGCTTGATTGTTAGTTTTATTTCTAAGACTTTTGAGCCTTCTTAGCGCGGTGGTTAGGGGTTTGTAAGTGGTGGCTAGCACCCTCTACCCCCAAAAAATGGTAGTTTTAGTGTGAAAGACTAAAACTTTTATAGTTTTCCATCCTCCGGCATGGTGGTTGTTGGCGTTGAACGCCTTTACAACTTGCGATTTTTGTTATTTTGGCTCTGTAGCTTCAATATCGTAGCGACCATTCATATGATTTTATCTCGAGCACTCATAGGAAGTAATGAATGCTCAATAGATTTTAGCTTAGTTGTTTGATATGTCAAGTGTCCAAAGGATCCTCGTTATCCGTATTTCGCAACCATTTGGCTCTTACCTTCGTTGTGCGAGCAACATTAAGGATTACTGCTGAGCACATGTCCACGCCCTTTCACTTGAACGGCGGTGGAAGGGTGGATTTGATATTTCAAAGATGTCGAATTCACTTTTTCTCTTCCTCGTCTTTCAGGTTTAAATGGCAGAAGAGCCTTCGTCGTCGAATGCTAACTTCAACGAGGAAGGAGATCCCGTGCTCTTGGAAAACCTAGATGAGCATGAGGTGCCGGAATCCTCGGAACACATAGATGAGCGACCTCCGATTACGGCTGATACAGATCCCCAAGACTGGGTCGCGGACGAACCTCGGTTGACGCGCTCGCGGTTTTCTGAGCAACTAGATGGCGTAGAGATCCCAGGACTCTTTAAAGTTATTGAAGATCCCCCTAATGACAACTGGGAGATTATCATCCCCGCGAAGCATCATCGCGTTTTCCAAGATTTTGGATTCGCGAATTTTTCTATGTACCAGATCGCGTTTCATCATCTTGGGTACAGATTGCCCTTTACTGATTTTGAAGTGGCCGCATTCCACCATTTGATGGTCGCTCCTTCACAACTGCACCCGAATTCTTTGGCTTTCTTGAGAGCCTTTGAAATAGTCTGCGGTTACTTAGAGATCGTTCCGACTCTTCCTCTTTTCTTCTATGTATTCGGGCTTCAGCGCTCGAAACCCAAAGGAGATCCACACAGGCTTGGTTGGGTGTCGTTCAAGCAAACTCGGCGTTTATTCTATATGTTCGAGGAGTCTTTACGGCCTTTCAAAGATGAATTCTTCATTGTTCGTCCCAAGAACTGTCAGGGCTGGGCAGACGTTATAGTTCCTGGTCTTGATAGAGATGCAGATGGGAATGTCCTACTTGGAGGTTAACCGCCGATGAGTGGAATGATTTTTTGAAGCTGCAGAATTTCATCAAGAGTTTCAAGGGGAAGGTAGTGACAGACAAGGAAGGTGTCCCCTGTCTTGACGATGAGGGGAATCCTTTAACGGTTCCTCGTTACATCAACGTCAAGAAAGTCCTTGCTTGCGCGACCCGCGCTTAGGCTGAGGAAGCCCTTAGTATGCTCGTTTACACGATTTTGTTTTTCACTTATATGATTTACTTGTCGTTATTTATTTTTTCTTGCTTGTACTAATGGTCGTATGTTCCTTTTCTTCGCAGGCAACATGGTGAGTGCCCAGGAAAAACTTCGTCGTGCCGCCAAGGCCAAGAATGCCCACAAGGGTGATGAGAACACCAACGCTGTCCTTCCTCCACCAGCCGCAGAAAAGCGTCCTTCCGAGTCGACCAGCACTGATCCTCGTTCGTCCAAAGTGCAGAGGGCTACTACAGGCGGGGGAGGAGGTTCCGTTAACCGCAGCCCCCATTTCTTGCCCGATCTTGGGGTTCCCGCTGGTGGCTTTGTTTTGCCGCCAGTTTTTGCTCTTGGAAGATTGCTCGACCAAAACACGGAGGTCGTGATAGACGAGGCTGATCAATCCGTTATCCATGATATGGGACCTTTGGCTCTGAAGGCAGAGTTGGCTACTGCAACAGTTGTTGCGTTCAAGCTCATCGAGATCGCCAATTTTTTAAATGGACGTGAGTGTCATTACTTAAGCGATAGGGACAAGCAGAAGAAGCGTGCAGATGATCTGTGCATGAAGTTGGGTGAGAGAGAGGCCGCTTATGAAGATTACAAGAATAAATATGCCCTGCAGCAGGAGATGGCGAGGACGTTGGTGACTAAAGAGCAGGAGTTGGAAGATCTGACGAAGAGGTTCCAAGAGCTGGAGATCAAGAGCACGCAACAAGAGGCTCACATCAAGGAGTTGGAGAAGCAAGTACAAACTGCTCCTTCCTTGTGTAGCGAGGAAGAAGATGTTGTTGACCCCGTGGGCGTTTATCGCCATTCAAGTCGTTCCGACCTGATCAAGAAAATCGCTGAGTATGAAGACTCCATGGTCGAGGTTGGGCATAGCAGTTTCGTCAATGCTGTTGCTTAACTCAAGGTTCTGAATCCGGCGATTGAGCTTATGGAAACCGGCCTCGATGAGCTCAAAGAGGTCATCGATGGAGTCATCGCCTCTACTCCTCCTGCTTCTGAAGATGTTTAACTTGCTGGCGTTATGCTCGCCTTTTGGCAATTGGGTGTCTGTTTGCCCTTTTTTGTTGAATCATTCTGTTGGGCAGTCCTCGTGGTAGGACCAAACTGCCCATGTCGCAACTCCTCGACCAAGTCAAGTTCTTCTCTTAGCAACTCGTTGTTTATTTCCTCATCTGGAGGGTTTTCCGTTCATCGAGTTGACTCCCTTATTTCCACGGGGATAAGAGCTTCAGTTTCGTAAGTTAATTGAAATGGCGTTTCCCCCGTGGTTGAGTGTGGTGTGGTTCTGTAGGACCATAACACGATGTATAGTTCCTCGACCCACTTACCCTTTGCCTCGCCTAGCCTTCGCTTTAGGCCTCGCAAAATTACTCTATTGGCCGCTTCTGCTTGGCCGTTTGTTTGGGGATGCTCGACGGATGTGAAGTGTTGGGTTACTTTTAGGTTGATGAGAAACTCTTGAAACCTTTTATCTGTAAATTGCGTCCCATTGTCTGTTACGACAGTATGCAGAATTTCAAACCTTGCGAGGATGTTTCTTTTGAAGAAGCGAAGAATGTTGTGGCCTTGTGGGATGTGATCTGGGCGAGGGGTTCAGCTTCTATCCATTTCGTGAAGTAATCCACCTCGACGATTAAATACCTGTTTTGCCCAGGTGCTCGTGGGAATGGTCCTAAGAGATCTAATCCCCACCATGCAAACGGCCACGAGGATGATAGAGACTTTAGTTCACTAGGTGGAGCTAAGTGCATATCCCCGTGTCTTTAGCACTTGTCACATTTATTGACGTGCTCCTTGGCGTCTGTTTGCATAGTTGGCCAATAATACCCTGCTCGCAGCGCCTTTCGTGCGAGTGAGCCTCCACCAATCTGTTGCCTATTGATTCCTTCGTGTATCTCCTGTAGGATGGATTCTACCTTCTCTTCTTCGACGCATTTTAGCAATGGGGTTGAAAATCCTCTTCTGAAAAGATGGCCGTCTATCAAAACATACGAGCACGCTCTTCTTTTAACTTTGACTGCTTCTTTAGGGTCGTCGGGGACCATTCCTGAGGCGAGAAATTCTCTCACAGGATTTATCCAACTGTTGGCACTGATTATGCATATGAGATTCACTTCAAGAGTTTTCTCAATGCTCGGTCTTTGCAACGTCTCTTGGATGAGTGATTGATTCCTCCCTTTCTTCTTTTTGGTGCTCGCAAGTTTTGAGAGGACGTCTGCCCTTGAGTTATGCTCACGAGGAATGTGTTGCACGGTTGACTCTTTGAATTTAGCCAACTTTTCTTGTATAAGGATTAAGTCTTCCGCTAGACGTTCGTCTTTAGCTTGATACTCCCCGTTTACTTGGGATGCGACTAGTTGAGAATCTGTGAAGATTTTGATTTCCTCAGCGTTCATGTCCTCGGCTAATCGCAATCCTGCTAGGAAGGCTTCGTACTCGGCTTGATTGTTGGTTGTTTGGAAAGAAAGTTCCAATGACACCTCAATGAGGACTCCCTCATCGTTTTCCAGGATTGTCCCCGCTCCACTTCCTTTGGAGTTGGAGGATCCGTCGACGTATATGGTCCATTTATTTTTGCTCAATTTCGCTGGTAAAGTCATTTCAGCGACGAAGTCTGCTAGCACTTGAGCTTTCAGAGCTTTTCTGCTTTCGTAGGTTATGTCGAACTCAGATAACTCTAACGACCATTTCAGCATTCTCCCGGCCATATCAAGCCTTGCGAGTAGCTGTTTGATTGGTTGGTCGGTTTGTACTGCGATTGAGTGTGCTAAAAAGTAATGTCTCAATTTCCTCGCAGCGACGACTACTGCCAACGCCGTTTTTTCGATCTGTAAGTATCAAAGTTCTGGTCCTTGCAAAGCTTTGCTGATGAAGTACACTGGCTTCTGTCCTTGCTCGGTTTCTCGAATTAATACTGCGCTTATGGCTTCATGAGCCACGGCCAGATATAGGAATAAAGTTTCGCCCATGATTGGGCGTGTCAAGACCGGAGGTTCGGATAATGCTCGTTTCAAATGTTGAAGAGCGTTTTCACATTCTTCCGTCCACTCAAAAGCGGATTCTTTTCTAGGTAATTTGAAAAGAGGCAGCGCGTGTTGAGCGGATATTCCGTTGAGGGATTGTATTGACTTCTTCGAATTTGGAGTAGGGAATTCGAAGAAGGCCTTGAATTTTTCAGGGTTAGCTTCAATTCCTCGTTCCGTTAAATAGAATCCGAGGAATTTGCCCGCTTTTACCCCAAAGGTGCATTTTTCCGGATTAAATCTCATGTTGTACTGTTTTGCTCTCTCGAACACTTTTCTTAAGTGGGATACATGATCGATTTCCTGTTCGGATTTAACGATCATGTCGTCCATATATACTTCGAGCATATCTCCTATTTCATTTCTGAATACTTTGTTCATCATTCTTTGATAAGTGGCACCGGCGTTTTTTAACCCGAAAGGCATTACGTTACACTATGCCAAAAAAGGCTTTAGATAGCGCTTTTTTTGGCCTTAGACAGCGTTTTATAAGCGCTATCTATTCTGGCGCTGTTAAAAGTATAGACAGTGCTTAATAATCAAATAAAAGCGCTATCTAATGTTATCTTTAGATAGCGCTCTCTACCCATAAGCGCTGTCTTATGTTAGGCTTATATAGCGTTTTCTACTTTAAGCGCTGTCATATGTTAAGCTTAGATAGCATTTTCTGTTGTAAGCGCTGTCAAATGTTAAGCTTAGATAGCATTTTCTGCTGTAAGCGCTATATTATGTTATATTTAGACAATGTTTTAGATAGTGCTTTTTATGCAAACACTATCTAATGGTAGTTTGTGACATCACTTTTTCTATCGAAGCGCTTTTAAAAGGTAAACTTACTACATCGTTCTATTTAATAAACACTGTTATAAATGATGTTATTTTTACAGATTTATTCTTGATGCACTTGATGGTACTGTCAATAAATTTACTTATCAAAATATTCCAAAAAATGCATATATTATTTGATCAAATTTATTAAAACAATCCAATTACATAAAACTTTGTCAAAAACCCAATATATATATATATATATATGACTAGATATAACTTATCAATATCTATAATAACAATTTACAAGAAGCAATAAAGTATATATAGCCATGTTCCAAATGTTGATTCTCTAAATAGAAGCTCCAAAGAGATTAATCATCCAAGCATCTATATTCATTGGGAGTTCACATTGGCCTCAAAGAACTTTGAAGCGAAGAGTCCTTCAAGACGAGACAAGAGAAAGTGTGCCTTGTCCAACACAGGAAGTGATTCAAGAATATCATGAACACGTCACCATGTGATTAAACCACATTCATCAAATATCCTTTAGCCCATACACTCCCGCTGTGAAAATGGAAATGCAGCATCATAAACAAAATACTCTTTGTGTACATTCAAAAGACCAAATTGATAACTTACTACTATTTTTCAGAAAACCAGATTTTACTAAAAGAAATAAAAAGCCAGAGGAGGATAAAATTAGTTATCATAAACCACATACTCTTGTGTGTGCAATGGAAATGGACAGAAAGCTTCTCTATCTAGAACAAATGCCATTACATCCGCAAGCACAAGGATCAGTGGACAACATTTCCTGAATATGACATAATGAACATTGAACCATATATCATATTCATGGAAACAACAACAAACTCTCAACAAAAAAAAAAATCCAACTCATTACCTGGTGTGCCAACTCCAATTGTGTCAGCAAAAGAAATTTCAAAGCATCCAATATCATATAATTCTTTAGCAACATATGCCTCTTACAAAGGAAGAATTGGTCTGTCCACCGGGCATTCAACAATACATGATACATACCTGTAACATTTGAAAACAAATAAACTAATTGGAATGCACAAGATATAATAAAGAGATTTGAGTCTATAAAATTTACATTATCAAACAATGGAAATTTCATGCATCCAAGGATTAGACCATGTGATGAATCAATTATCGAAAAAGTTTAAGTTGTTAGAAAAAAGACATAAGAACATACTAATAAACATTTAAGTGGATAGTATAATATGAACGAATCTAAAGAACAATTTTAAAGAAAATAAGAGACACACCCTACACGAATTGAGAGTTCTTTAGCAGCACGGGTAACACTTCAAAACGAATACAGTTAATGTTTGATTTTGAGAATGATTTAGAAGTAAGACGTTGATGCAAAACAACTACTTTTTAGCATCAGCTGCTATAGCAACTTCAAAATCCAATAGAAGTAACTATTCATTCTGAAAGTATTTATGTTTATGGTTAATACACACACACACATAACCGATCAAAGTTCTAAATATAAATATTTATGTTTATGGTTAATCTATATATGTGTACCTTTTAAATTAGCAATTAGAACCGGCAATTTGATGCTTCACAAGGGATAAACTTCTTGCATTACTTCCTTTGCATCAGCCAACTGTAAGAAAGAAATGACACTTGTGTCAAAATATCATCTATAAAAGTCTATGAAAGAATTGGATTTTATTCAATAGAAATCTTTCAAAATTTGATAGAAGCCCTTCCAAAACCTTGGATAAGTTCACAAGAAAACATAAACAGAAGACCGAAAGACGAGATTGAGAAGTAAAAAAAGGCAACAATCCACAAACAGGAGTGAAAATGCAAGTGGCAGGCATTAACTGCTCATACAATACATTTTGGTAACCCAACCTAGTTCATTCTTGCAAATAGCATAACAAAACCTAATATTATGAAATTAAACTAAGACCCTCATTGGTAGCAAGTCAGTAACTAAAGAAACTCATCAACCAAAGATTTAACTAAATTCCAAAGTTATATATACATCACATTCTACAAATGTGATTGCAGATGTAATTTTATGGGTTTTTAAGTACTTTCAATATATACATCATAACTGTACACATTTTCCTTATTTAAATACAAATTTTAGCAATTTCATGAATAAAAACAATGACAAAACCTTGTTGAAATCATGTTGTGAATCTAATCTAATTTGAAAATAGCAGTACAAAAAAGCAGATCCAAATCAGTTGGATGGAAGATATCATCTCGGGGATAAGAAACCGTTTGTTTGTAAAGTCAAATTCCTGCAGAACAGAAAGCAAGAAAAAGTTAATATGATTGACACAAATGAATGTGAACTTAAAATAAAATATCCAACAAAAGAAATACGAAGTTTCTTGAGGTAATTGATTAAGGCTTTACCACATCGATTCTCCTAAATACATATTTAAGAGTAAAGTTTTGGAAGACAGTGGAAGAGTGTGTGAAAGAGAAACCAAAATCAACAGTGAGATTGCATCATCAATGGAGTATTGGATTGAAGGGTGATAGAATAGGGGTTCAGTGAGGAGGATAAACAGAGGATTGGGAAGAGTTTACGTGGAGGATTGAGGTGGGACCAAATTTCACGATGGATGTTGGGTTGATTATGTTGGAACAAAATTATGATTTTGTATCTCCTTAATTGATTTTGATGATAACAATGTATTTAAGGTTAAATTGGAATACTAATAATTTAATTCAGTGTGCAGGATTAAAAGTTAAAATTTGCGTACTAAAGAACCTTAGAATTTCTGAAGGAATTACTTCTAAGCTCACCAGATCTGAAGCAAGTAATTCTGAGCCTATGAAACTCTGAAGTTATTATCTGAACCTTAGAATTTCTGAAGGAATTACTTCTGAGCTCACCAGATCTGAAGCAAGTAATTCTGAGCCTGTGAAACTCTGAAGTTATTATCTGAACCTTAGAATTTCTGAAGGAATTACTTCTGAGCTCACCAGATCTGAAACAAGTAATTCTGAGCCTATCAAAATCTGAAGAACATCTGAGCTCACCAGATCTGAAACAAGTATTTCTGAGCCTATCAAAATCTGAAGAACATCTGAGCTCACCAGATCTGAAACAAGTAATTCTGAGTCTATCAAAATCTGAAGAACATCTGAGCTCACCAGATCTGAAACAAGTAATTCTGAGCCTATCAAAATCTGAAGGCTCGTCAGATATAAGTGTTAAGCTACATTTGAGAGTACAATTTTATTGAAGACTGTGCCTGACTAAGTCCAAACGCAGAAACCAAGAATGAAAAGGTTTGACCATGGAAAGGTCCTTTTCAAGTCAGGCTTCAGAAACGATTATTTCCTTATTTGGCTTTCACCAAGGTTCAAATATCAAAAGCCAAAAGGAATCTCTCATTTTGTAGTAAACGTTAAGCTCCTAAGCTACTGCAAATCAAAACAGCTAATAAGCTCACTGATCTATACAAAGGAGCGTCTCAATTCTTCAAACGGCTATAATCTTCAACGTTCATTTTATCATCTATAAAAGGAAGAAGATTTGTGAAGAAATGTAATCAAGACTTAAGCTTCTGAACGTGCTGAAACTCTGTCAAATTCTGAAGCTATCAAACACTTAGAAACTTTGTGATAATTTTCTAAGTTAGTCTTGTAACTGCGTTGTATTTTGTAAACACCTCTGATTGTATATCAAGTGTTAATCTCTTATCTTTATTAACATTAAAACCAGTTTGAAGTCTCTTGCTTTGTGCTTGAGCATTGGAAGTCTCTTGCTTTGTGCTTGAGCATTGGAAGTCTCTTGCTTTGTGCTTGAGCATTGGAAGTCTCTTGCTTTGTGCTTGAGCATTGGAAGTCTCTTGCTTTGTGCTTGAGCAGTTAGAAGTCTCTTGCTTTGTGCTTGAGCAGTTTGAAGTCTCTTGCTTAGTGCTTGAGCATTTGTAATCTGAGTGATTATAGTGAAATCTCTTGTGAAGGACAAGAGGACTGGACTACTCCTGTTAGTGGGAGGAACCAGTATAAAAATTCTGAGCATCTCTCTCTAACCCTATCCTCATATATTGTGTGTGTTATACCTTATCCGCTGCAATTTGTTTTAACTTAGAAAAAGTCTCACACAATTCAACCCCCCCCCCCTTCTTGTGTGTTTTTCAACCTTCAATTGGCATCAGAGCTCCGGTCTGTTGCTCTTCACTTAACAGTGAAACAGTAAAAGATCTAGGGGTACTTAGTTGAAAAACATGTCTGGTGTTAACTCTCCTTCTGCTTCCTCTGGACCTGATCACTCTGCTGTTCCACCTCCTCACAACTATGATAGGGAAAGGAACAGTGATAATCACAGAGACAAACCACCTTACTTCAACAGTGATCCTACTACTTTTCCTTTCTGGAAAACCAAGATGTATAGTTACATCATTGGGACCGATGATGAGTTATGGGATATCATTGAAGATGGTATACATTTTGAACACATGGATGATGAAGGTGTTGTAAGAAATACCTACAGAAAGTTCTTTGATGCTGAAAAGAAGAAACAGTATAAGAAGCATCATACTGTTAAGAATATGCTTATTGGTGCAATATCTCATGCTGAGTATTTAAAAATATCCAACAAGTCATGTGCCAAAACTATCTGGGACTCTCTATGTTCCACCTATGAAGGAAATAAGCAAGTCAAAGAAGCTAAGGCAAACTTATTAGTTCATCAATATGAGCTGTTCAGAATGAAGGAAGATTAAGATATTGAAACCATGTATTCAAGGTTTCAAACCCTTGTCTCTGGTCTTCAAGTTCTGAAGAAAAGCTACACTGCATCTGATCACGTGAAGAAAATTCTGAGGAGCTTACCTTCCAAATGGAGACCAAAAGTTACAGCTTTTCAGGAATCCAAGGATTTGGACAATGTGACTCTTGAAGATTTAATAAGCTCACTCAGAAGTCATGAGCTAGAACTTATGTCAGATGAACCTGTCAAGAAGATGAAGTCCTTGGCTCTAAGCTCTGTTCAGACTTCCTCAAAAGCTGCAAAGATCAAAGTGTCTGAACAAGAGGAAGAAACTTCTGATGATATGATGGATGAAAATTCTGAGAATGAAGAAATGGCACTAATGGTTAGAAGGTTTCAGAAATGGAACAAGAAATACAAAAGGTTTCCAAACAAAGGAAACAACTCAAGAAGTTCCTTTTCAAAGGACAAAAAGGAAGAACTGAACAACTGCTATAACTGCAAGAAATCTGGACACTTCATTGCGGACTGTCCAGAAATGTCATCCAAGGACAAAGGAAAGAATAAGAGCTTTGGGAAAGAAAAGTACAAAGAAAAGGTAAGGAAGAGTTTGTTAGCCACTTGGGAGACCATTGAGAATGACTCTGAAGGAGAAGATGATGAAGAAGGCAATCTGGCTTTAATGGCAAGAACTTCTGAAGGTAACAACTCTGATAGAGATTCTGAAGATGACTCAGATGATGAAAATGAGGTATACTCTAACATGACTAAATCTGAATTAATTGATTCTCTTAAGATTGCCGTGAAACATTACTCTCGTATAGTAAGTCAACACAAAATTCTGAAGAATGTTCATGAATCATTGAAAAAGGATGCCAAGATTCTTTATGATGAAAATGAATCGTTAAACATTCGTATTTGTCATGTTGAATCTAACTATGTCTTGGCAGACAAGCTCAATGATGATCATGAAGATGCTCTTCACGAATTTATTCGTTGTACCTTCAATAGGAGTAAAATGGCTTCCATGATTTATCATATGACTCGTAACTATGGTGAAGGCATTGGTTATTCTCGGTTTAAGAACTGGGATAAACCTCTGAAATCATATAGTGAGGATGATACTCCACCTGAATTATTCTCTACCTTTGTTAAAAGTGGTACACTTGATCTGAAGGCATCCAACTCTGAAGGAGGTTCTGAACCTGAACCCAAAGACTCAGAAGTTCCAAGTTCTTCTGAACCTAAAATTTCTGAGTCCAAAAGTTCTCAAGTTAAGGCTCAGAAGTCATCTGAACCTCTGAGAAATCAAGGTAAAGTTACTTCAGATCCTTGCTTGACCTTTGGAACTGTGATATACTCCAGATCAAAATCCAAGAATCAAATTAAGCCTAAACATTCTTGTCAAAGCTTAATTAATTCTAGATCTTGTGTTGATCATAGAAAACAAAGAAGGAATACTATTCAGAAGACTAACTCTAAAGGACCCATCAGAATATGGGTACCAAAATCTGAAATAATGTTTGCTTCAGATGCTCATGCAAGTAAAGGTAAAACAGCAGCCCTGGTACCTGGACAGTGGTTGCTCACGACATATGACGGGAGAAAAGCATATGTTCCAAACCCTAACTCTGAAAGAGGGAGGCTCTGTGGGATTTGGAGGAAAACAAAAAGGGGAGATCATTGGTACAGGTACAGTTGGTAATTCTTCTCTTTCCATTAAAGATGTTTGGTTAGTTGATGGACTTAAACACAATCTATTAAGCATTAGTCAATTTTGTGACAATGGGTGTGTTGTTACATTTAATAAGGAATCATGTACTGTATCAAAAGACTCTGACAAATCTGTAGTATTCAAGGGAATGAGAGTTGGCAATGTTTATAAAGTAAACTTTTCTGATTTGGTTGACCAAAAGATTATATGTCTTTTGTCTCTGAGTGATGAGAAATGGCTATGGCACAAGCATCTTGGTCATGCTAACTGGAGGTTGATCTCTAAGCTTAGCAAACAAAAGCTTGTTAGTGGTTTGCCTGACATTGATTATCACTCAGATGCACTTTGTGGCTCATGTCAAAAAGGAAAATTTGCTAAGACTTCATTCAAGTCTAAAAACATTGTCTCTACTTCCAGACCCTTAGAATTGCTTCACATTGATCTGTTTGGTCCTGTTTCGACAGCCTCTATCAATGGTAAAAAATATGGATTGGTCATGGTTGATGATTTCAGTAGATGGACTTGGGTGAAATTCCTACGTTCTAAGAGTGAAGCACTTGTGGTGTTCAGTGACTTCTGCACACAAATACAAAGTGAAAAGGATCTTCGGATTCTGAAGGTTAGAAGCGACCATGGGGGAGAGTTCGAAAATGACTCTTTCGAATCTTTCTGCTCAGAGCATGGAGTAATCCATGAATTCTCTTCTCCTAGAACACCACAGCAGAATGGTGTTGTAGAAAGAAAGAATAGATCTTTGCAAGAAATGGCTCGTACCATGATGCTTGAGTCTAACCTAGCTAAGTTCTTGTGGGCAGAAGCCGTGAGTACTGCTTGCTATGTTCAGAATAGAATCTACATCAGACCTATTCTGAACAAAACTGCTTATGAACTGTTCAAAGGAAGAAAACCAAATATTTCTTATTTTCATCAGTTTGGATGTACTTGTTATATTCTAGACAACAAGGTCTATCGAAAGAAATTTGATGCTAGAGCTTATAAGGGTATCTTTATAGGCTACTCTGAACGCTCAAAAGCATACAGATTGTATAATTCTGAAACTCACACAGTTGAAGAATCTATACATGTTAGATTTGATGATAAAGAGCCTGACGATAAAATGTCAGAGCAAGCTGAGACTTTTGCAGAATTTCAAGTTTCCTCAAATTCTGAGTGTGAAGATCTCTCCATTGCTGTATATCCATCTGAGACTCAAAATGAAGATATCTCTGAAGGCCTTGAAACTGAAGACCCTTCAGAAACTGAACCCTCTCAGACACCTGCTCCACCTAAGAGTAAATTCAAGTATAGATCATCTCATCCTGAAGAGCTAATTGTTGGTAACAAGGATAGCCCAAGAAAGACCAGATCTGCTTTCAAAGAGGATGAATCCCTAGTTGGGTTAATTTCATTAATTGAACCCACAAACATAGAAGAAGCACTCTCAGATGATGGGTGGATTGTTGCAATGCAAGAACTCAATCAATTTGAAAGAAATGATGTTTGGGATCTGGTACCAAAACCCAAACACAAGAACATTATTGGAACAAAATGGGTATTCAGAAACAAGTCAAATGAAAAGGGAGAAGTTGTCAGAAATAAAGCTAGACTGGTTGCACAAGGTTATAGTCAGCAAGAAGGCATAGATTTCACTGAAACCTTTGCACCAGTAGCAAGACTTGAGGCAATTAGACTTCTCTTGTCCTATGCAGTTAATCATGACGTCACTCTATTTCAAATGGATGTTAAGAGTGCATTTCTGAATGGAGTAATTTATGAAGAAGTCTATGTTAAACAACCTCCTGGCTTTGAAGATATAAAGTGTCCTGATCATGTTTACAAATTGAAGAAATCTCTGTATGGTTTGAAACAAGCTCCAAGAGCTTGGTATGAAAGGTTAAGTATATTTCTTCTAGAAAATGGTTTTGAAAAAGGACATGTTGATAACACTCTCTTTAGAAAAACCTTAAAAACTGATATTTTGATTGTTCAGATTTATGTTGATGATATTATCTTTGGTTCAACTAATGCTTCTCTTTGCAAGAATTTCTCTAAGCTTATGCAGGATGAATTTGAAATGAGTATGATGGGAGAACTAACATTCTTCTTGGGAATTCAAATCAATCAAAGAAAAGAAGGAGTATATGTGCATCAAACCAAATACACAAAGGATTTACTGAAGAAATTTGGTCTTGAAGATTGTAAACCAATGTCAACTCCTATGCATCCCTCTAGCTGTCTTCTGAAGGAAGAATCTGAAGGCAAAGTAGATCAGAAATTATACAGAGGTATGATTGGTTCCCTCCTTTATCTCACTGCATCTAGACCAGATATCTTGTTCAGTGTATGCTTGTGTGCTAGATTTCAATCAGATCCTAGAGAGTCTCATCTAACTGCTGTTAAGAGAATCTTTAGATATCTGAAAGGAACCACTAATCTTGGATTACTTTATAAGAAATCCTTAGATTATCAGCTTATTGGATTCTGTGATGCTGACTATGCTGGTGATAAAATTGAAAGGAAGTCCACTAGTGGAAACTGTCAATTTCTAGGTGAAAACCTTATATCATGGGCTAGTAAGAGACAAGCAACTATTGCTCTATCTACAGCAGAAGCAGAGTACATCTCAGCTGCTAAGTGTTGCACGCAATTGCTCTGGATGAAACATCAGTTGGAGGACTATCAGATAAGGATAAGTAGTATACCACTTCTCTGTGATAATACTGCTGCTATCTGTTTGTCTAAGAATCCTATTTTGCATTCAAGAGCTAAACACATTGAGATCAAACATCACTTCATTAGAGACTATGTTCAGAAGGGAGTAATTAAGATTCAATTCATTGATACTGAGCATCAATGGGCTGATATCTTTACCAAACCTCTTGCTATTGATCGTTTCGATTTTATCAAGAAAAATCTGAACATGGTTTTTATTTCTGAATGATATCTCTGAATGCTGTTAACTCTGAATGAATAAACTGGTTCTGAAGGGCCTCAGAAGTTTGGACGGCTCAGAAACTATTATATAGGTTCTGAAGCACTCTCTCATCTGAAGCAATCAGAATTATTTATTATTAAATATGATTTCTTGTGACTCAGATACCTACTCTAAGTGTTAGTTGACCACTCAGTTTCTCTAACTGACAGCTGGCTTCTGAAAACACTACTTATCTGTGTAACTTCCCATCATGTCTAGTAACCGCTGGGTAATGAAGGAGAGCTAATGATGATTTTATTAAAAGTAACTGCCAAGCCCCCATTACGTCACTATCTTGTTTCCCCAATATTTTGAAACTTCCACTATAATCACTTAACTACACACTAGTCACTATCACTTCTCACGTTTTCAATATTTTGAAACTTCCACTATAACCATTTCTGACACTCCTAAATCCCCTCAGAAATCTCCTATTAAAGATTCTGAGTCTACCCCAATACCAATGGACGTAGACCAATCTGAACCCTCAAATGTTCAAAATTCTGAAGTCCCTGCTGAATCCCAAACTGAACCCCTTCAGACTTCATCTCCTAAGCCAACCACTTCTGAACCAAACCCCTCATCCATTCAAACCACTCCACCTTTTCCTGGAACTGATTCAGATCTTGAAGAAACTCGTCTTCATTCTGAAACTCGTCTTCATTCTGTAACTTGTGCTTTGACTGACCCGTTTTTGATAATGACAAAGGGGGAGAAAATATTATTTCATTTCCTATGGCAGTGAAATTATTTCTGAAGCTCTAAAGATCACATTTTCTGAACTCTACTCTTGTTAAGTTATATTAAAGTCTTTTAAACTTTTAATGAGGGGGAGTAATAAATTTTGTCCAACATAAATTCATATAATATAAGATACGCTTGCAAACCATATCTTATATTTGTCAATCTGAAGAAATAGAGCTTGCAAACCTCTAATTCTGAAGGTAGAATATATGAAATTATATTTGACATTAAATATTACTCTTAGACTGTTTTATATTTATCATTGATAAACTTTTGAAGCTTATCAGACTCAGGGGGAGCTTGCAAACCTCAGAACCTGAAGTCAAGATGTTAAATAAAAACAACAACAATTGATTTTAAATACATATAGTTGTCATCATCAAAAAGGGAGAGATTGTTGGAACAAAATTATGATTTTGTATCTCCTTAATTGATTTTGATGATAACAATGTATTTAAGGTTAAATTGGAATACTAATAATTTAATTCAGTGTGCAGGATTAAAAGTTAAAATTTGCGTACTAAAGAACCTTAGAATTTCTGAAGGAATTACTTCTAAGCTCACCAGATCTGAAGCAAGTAATTCTGAGCCTATGAAACTCTGAAGTTATTATCTGAACCTTAGAATTTCTGAAGGAATTACTTCTGAGCTCACCAGATCTGAAGCAAGTAATTCTGAGCCTGTGAAACTCTGAAGTTATTATCTGAACCTTAGAATTTCTAAAGGAATTACTTCTGAGCTCACCAGATCTGAAACAAGTAATTCTGAGCCTATCAAAATCTGAAGAACATCTGAGCTCACCAGATCTGAAACAAGTATTTCTGAGCCTATCAAAATCTGAAGAACATCTGAGCTCAATCAAAATCTGAAGAACATCTGAGCTCACCAGATCTGAAACAAGTAATTCTGAGCCTATCAAAATCTGAAGGCTCGTCAGATATAAGTGTTAAGCTACATTTGAGAGTACAATTTTATTGAAGACTGTGCCTGACTAAGTCCAAACGCAGAAACCAAGAATGAAAAGGTTTGACCATGGAAAGGTCCTTTTCAAGTCAGGCTTCAGAAACGATTATTTCCTTATTTGGCTTTCACCAAGGTTCAAATATCAAAAGCCAAAAGGAATCTCTCATTTTGTAGTAAACGTTAAGCTTCTAAGCTACTGTAAATCAGAACAGCTAATAAGCTCACTGATCTATACAAAGGAGCGTCTCAATTCTTCAAACGGCTATAATCTTCAACGTTCATTTTATCATCTATAAAAGGAAGAAGATTTGTGAAGAAATGTAATCAAGACTTAAGCTTCTGAACGTGCTGAAACTCTGTCAAATTCTGAAGCTATCAAACACTTAGAAACTTTGTGATAATTTTCTAAGTTAGTCTTGTAACTGCGTTGTATTTTGTAAACACCTCTGATTGTATATCAAGTGTTAATCTCTTATCTTTATTAACATTAAAACCAGTTTGAAGTCTCTTGCTTTGTGCTTGAGCATTGGAAGTCTCTTGCTTTGTGCTTGAGCATTGGAAGTCTCTTGCTTTGTGCTTGAGCATTGGAAGTCTCTTGCTTTGTGCTTGAGCATTGGAAGTCTCTTGCTTTGTGCTTGAGCATTGGAAGTCTCTTGCTTTGTGCTTGAGCATTGGAAGTCTCTTGCTTTGTGCTTGAGCAGTTAGAAGTCTCTTGCTTTGTGCTTGAGCAGTTTGAAGTCTCTTGCTTAGTGCTTGAGCATTTGTAATCTGAGTGATTATAGTGAAATCTCTTGTGAAGGACAAGAGGACTGGACTACTCCTGTTAGTGGGAGGAACCAGTATAAAAATTCTGAGCATCTCTCTAACCCTATCCTCATATATTGTGTGTTATACCTTATCCGCTGCAATTTGTTTTAACTTAGAAAAAGTCTCACACAATTCAACCCCCCTTCTTGTGTGTTTTTCAACCTTCAGATTAAGTAGCCGTGATCTATGTGACGATAGACTGCGGCGGAGGTTAGATATTGTTCGGTGGTGGTCTTTAGGGGATTTGAGTGGAGCTATTTTTTTGGAGGTGAGAGGTTTGTATAGGCAGTTTGGCAGAATGGAAGAAATCGTTGTTGTTGTGCGTGTTTGCAGAAGAGGTGATAATTAACTACTAAACAACTAGCCCAAACAAATAGCAACAAAACAAATAAATAGGGGAACCACAAAAAACTAAACAACAAGAAAAAAAGTTTAATCACAACAACTTGTCACAATGCAATAAAACCACATCACCAAGAACAAAACCTACAACATGAACAAAACCTGGGCACAATGACAACTCCACACAAAGACAACTTCCACAACCTGAGCACCAAAATAGGAACAGAACCCGCAGCAGGACTTCAATAAAACAAATGCAGCAGGAAAAAGAACTCTACAGTAGCAACATAATCCAATCCTAAACACCATATCAAAATTGAAAATCAATTAGCCCTATTATTTAAAACCCTATTATTTATCTATAGATAATAAATACGAAGAATGAAAAAGAGACTTACATGCTAGAGATCGATCCTTTTCTTGCGAGTAGCCATTCAAGAAGAAAACGAGACCTATTCAAGAAGAAGAAAATGTAACAGTAGTTTGAGTTCTTCCAAGCGATGATAAAGATTGAACCCTAATGATGAGAGGGCGAACCTTTTCTTGCGAAGTGAATGACAGAGACGATGGAAATTCAAGCGAAAGAGATTCAATTTTCGGTCAAGAGTTTTAAGATGATGACGAAGGGTTCCAATTGCCGCTGTGATCGCTGTGATTCGAGAGAGTTTTTCTAGGTGAAGTGTTTGAAAAGGATGACGGTGAAGATGAATTAGATTGGGTGTTTCTGTGGTGTGATTGAAGTTGAATTTTGGGAAAGGAAATTGTTTTTGTAATGATAGGAGAGAAAGATTTTTGTTCAATCGAGGAAAATTAATCTTGTTTCTTTTTTTGTTTTGTTAACGAGAGATTATATATATATCTTTAATCTTAAATTTTAATATTTATTTTTTTAATTTTTAATGTATTTTTTGTTCAAAATTTTTTTTTTAATCTATTTTTCTTAAAAAAAATTGTATATAAATAGCGTTTTTATAAATTCAAAAGCGTTTTCTAATGCTATATCTTAGACAGCATTTTTTATCTATTCGGAACCGATGTCTAATGATAGACCTTAAACAACGCTTTCTTATAAAGTGCTGTCTAAAGTGAAACATAAATTTTTTGAAAATTTTTAGTTTTTTTTGTAAACCTTATAAAAGCCCTTTGACAAAAAAGAGCTATAAAATGGTAGTACTTTAGACAGCGCTTTTTGCAATAAGCGCTATCTAAGGGTTCCGTGTTTCTTTTAACAGCACTTTTATAAATAAGTGATGTCTAAAGTGCGCTGTCTATTCTACTTTTTGTAGTAGTGGTTATAGTAATAATTGCCCGATTCAGTCATGAATGCTGTTTTCTTTTTATCGATTTCAGCCATTTTAATTTGATTATATCCTGAATAAGCGTCCATAAACGATAG
The DNA here is from genome assembly GCA_954870985.1 of Trifolium fragiferum. Classification (NCBI taxonomy): domain Eukaryota; kingdom Viridiplantae; phylum Streptophyta; class Magnoliopsida; order Fabales; family Fabaceae; genus Trifolium; species Trifolium fragiferum. Next base: position 40,129,780 of record OX940790.1, on the reverse strand, counting down.
TAGTTTAAACCCTGAGGAATTATCTACGAGTTTAACTATGTTAGGTAAATGATAAGAATCTTTAGGGCAAGCCCTATTGAGATCGGTGTAGTCAACGCACATTCTCCACTTTCCATTAGATTTTTTAACCAATACAACATTTGACAGCCATGTAGTGTATTTGGCTTCAGAAATAAAATTTGCCTCTAAGAGGTATTTTACAGCTTTTTCAGCAGCCTCCGTTTTTTCGAGAGACTGCTTACTACGTCGCTGAACTACAGCTTTAGCCCTAGGATCTATTGTTAACTGATGACAAGCGACATCAGGGTCGATTCCGGGCATCTCTGCAGCATTCCAAGCGAACAGTTCTGCGTATTCCTTCAAGCAAGCTTCTAATTGCCTCTTCACCAGCACGGGCATATCAGCTCCAACCTTGATTCCTTGAGAATAATCATCATTCAGGGGGATGATTTCGAACTCGCCATCGGGAATAGGTCGATGCACCTTTTTCGCGATGGGGTCCTCTTCGTATTTCAGCTCCTTCTCGTTGATGCGTGCATCCAGGTCCACGATGTCATTTGCTTACAGGGCGTTCACAACGGGCATCTTGTGATCATTCTTCTTCTTCGGAGTAAGAAGGGAACTCATATTCTTCGCAGCAGCTTCAAAACATTTCATTGCTGCAGCGATATCCCCGTTCAGCGTAGCGATTTTGCCATCCACGGTGTAATATTTCATCTTCAGGTGGATGGTCGAGGATACGGCGAATAGGTTCGCCAAAGCAGGCCTTCCCATAATACAGTTGTATAGAGATGGGCAATCCACGACCAAGAATTGGACGTTGATGGATTTGGTCGCCTCTCCTTCTCCGAAGGTCACGATTAAGTCCATATACCCCCATGGCTTCGTGGTCGCTCCGTTAAACCCTTGTAAGTCAGCACCAACATACGGGGCGAGGTTCTTTTCTGTCAATTGCGGAGTCTTGAACAAACCTGCGTACATCACATCACTAAAATTCCTTGATCCACTAAAATTCTTCTTACGTCAAAGTTGACCATCCTGGCCCTTATTAACAGCGGGATTTGGTGATTGGGGGAGCCTCCGGAGATCTCCTCTTTACAAAAGCCTAGGGGAATAGATCCCTCCTTTGCTTCTGTTGCGAGGACAGGTTCCAACGAGCACACATTTTCCAACTCTTCAAACATTCTCTTCAGCGACCCTATTGTAGAGGTTCCAAATCCTCCTCTTGAGATTACCAGCGATCCCATGTGAGCAGCCAGGTTTTCGAGCAGATCTTCACCTTCCTTATGCTCGGGAAGAATGAAATCCTCGGGTCTTGAGATGGAGTAGGCAATTTGCATGTTGCTGTTGCCACCCCCTGATGGTTGTTGCGCCTCTCTGGACGGTTGACCAATTTCAGGCTCTTTTTCACGCCCACGCTCCTCTTTTCTAAATTTCTGGAGAAGTCCTTTTTGCAACATGATCTCGGTTGCGTCCTTCAGGTGAATGCAATCCTCAGTCACGTGCCCGTAGCTCTTATAGTATCGGCAGTACTTGGACTGGTCCAATCCTGGCTTCACAGCCAGTTGCTTTGGGGCGCGGACTCCGTTTTTCTTGAAGTCGGCCATGGACACTTCAGCCAGAATTCGCTCGCGAGGAGCGTTCAGAGGGGTGTAATCCATAAACTTGCTTCAGGGACGACCTCATCCTTTCTTTTCCTCTTTCGTTTCCTCCTCGAGAGGGTCCAATTTCTTCTTGACGCTTTGGCTTCCTTGCGTCAGCAACAACTTGCTTTTCCTCGTAAGCTATGTATTTTTGTGCTTTTTCGAGGAAAGCGTCCAAAGTTCTCACTTCTTCTATTCCAATTGCCTTGGCGAAATCACTGGACGGGCGCAGTCCTCATTCCAGCAAATATAACTTCATCCTGTCATCGGTCCTTACCTCGATGGCAGCCTTGTTGAATCTGTCAATGTACTCTCTTAGGGATTCGTCGTCTTTCTGCACGATCGCTTCGAGAGTAGCTTCAGTCTTTGGGTGATTTCTGGAAGCAGTGAAGTGTGCAGTAAAGAGTATGCACAGCTCACCCCATGAATCAATGGACCCTGGTGGTAAATTCTTGTACCATGCCATCGCTCCTTTCCTCAGCGTGGTGGAGAACAGCTTGCACTTGATTGATCCCCGAACTCCTCTATAGTCGAGGACATCCTCAATATTTTCTATGTGGTCATCAAGATCGGTGGTTCCATCGTAGGTGTCAATCGCTGGTGGTTTTTCCAACCCCACGGGCAATGGTACCCTCATGATTCTGTCAGAAAGAGGCCCCACGTGCCTTTCCTCGTCACTTCGTGGAGAACGATGACGATGGCGAGTAGGTGAGTGATAGTTGCGCCCAGATGAACGTGCTGGGGATCTCCTCGCTCTAGCAACTCTCCTAGCAGGGCTTATACGGCTTCGAGTCTCGTATGCCCGTGGTGATCTTGACCTAGTCCTCGAGTCCCGTCGAGAGGACTCTCGTCACCTATAACTGCTCGGGGCCGCTCTTGTGATGCGCGACTCTTCGACAGCTTCGATACGACGATTCTGCTCCCTGATAGCTTGTCCCTGATTGTTGACGGCGGTCAGCAGTGCGGTCTTGATGTTTTCCAGGGTAGCTCCTAGGGGGGAATAGGTACGACCAGGGAGTTGGTTTCGTTCGTAGGCTGGTAGGTGGGGTCTGTTTCCATTTGCGATACGACCATCCCGTTGGTGCCATTGTTGTCAGCGTGATAGCTGTGGAGGTGATTGGCTGAATGCTCTGATTCACTGTTACCGGCCATTCTTATCTTTTGGTGTTTTTTTTTGTAGTTTTGGATAGTTTTGTTCTTAGAAAGAAGGGGAAAACTTAGATCCCCACAGTCGGCGCCACTGATCTTTACCTGATCAGAAGGGTGGTGACCGGCAGCAGTTTTCAGCAAGCCCCTTGTTGAAGTGGAAGGGGGGTGTGTACTTGTATACACTCCGACGCTCAAGTCAGTGAAAGTGTTATAGCTTGGTTTTCAGATGGTAAGAAAAACGTACCTGACTCCTTCAGAATGAGGAGTATTTATCCCTCAACGCTGGGCTAAGGCCCTTAATGGGCAGTTAATGCCCATTAAGTGGTTGCCGGAACTTTGGCCGTTTGGGCCATGATGAATAGTAAATGCTTATCATTACGGTGGTCAGCCGTTACAGAATGCAGGATTCTGTAACGTTGGCCGGCGGGGAGGGTGCCCTTCTGGAGGGCAGAGGCTTTGGTCTTTGAGGAGGTATGGACTTATGAAGTCCAGTCCAGAACAGCTAGCTATACAGAAACTATGCGGAGCAAATTGCAAATTTAAAACTAAATAGATTTTATTCAAAATTTTAAACTAAATTATAACTACAAAAAGAAATGACGATATATATAATTATGTTGACTAAATGGTTTTTTTTTGTTAAATAGTCCATTGGTTAGAAATTCCACCTTTAAAGTGGATAGGGGGATGACCGGAGTTCGAACCCCAACTCCCTATCTACATTGTCCTACCAATTGAGCTAAGCTCATAGGACGTTAACTAAGTGCTTTAGGCATATTGAATTCAAATCGGTGGTCCTTTGCAAAACTGTCCTCGTCCATAAATACACATACTCATTTATGGGTGATCATATAGTAGTATCTTTGTTTTTAACATTGCTCTTGTGAAAATACATGTCGCTATAAAAAATTATGGACTGGATATTTTTGAACATTTGTGAACGGAGACATGTATTTATGGATTTCAAAAATATCATTCGTCCATAAACTACAGTGTCCTCGGTCATTATACGATGATTTTTTATTTTTGCAGTTCCTCATTCGGTTTATATATAAAAAGAATGAAAATTCTATTGTGAATTTAAGCACAGTGTGTGAGAGTATAGATCCGTCTCAGGTTGGTGGCATATCATTAATTAAAGAGTAAGTGGCTATAAACAATTATAAGGAAAAAATGTAGCATATAATTAATTAAGCTTAATCTCATATTGATTGTTAAAAGCTGAAAGGTGTCAAAATAAATGAAGAAAAAGAGTTTCGTCAATCATGTGTAAATGCAGAATTTCCCCTAACAACCATGTGTGAATACAAATTACTAAAGCTATTATTATAGTTTAATATTAAAATACTTTTATAAATGAAAAATAAAAATTGTAATAAGTATAATAAAATATAGATATTAATTTTAAATATGTATATATTTAATATAAGTATATGTATAAAAATAAAAAAAATAGTTTAGAAATATGAGATTTTTCACTTATTTATATCGTAGTTTTGTTTATATTTTAATATAATAGATTTCTTATAATATTTTTTAAGTTTAAAGGGATACATCATATTACATTTTAATAGTATAATTGTGTAATATATTAGTTTTTTTATCTGAGTTGCAATTGTAGAGTCACGTGTCATTTTTTTTTTTTGAGGTATCCCTTATTTAAAAATTACGTGATCTCGTTTTTTAAAAATTATGAATTAAATAGCGTAACTACTTTTTTTTCTATGCAATATATTTAAGGTACTAAATAACTTATTTACTTCTCTCCCGTTCTTTTAAAGTCTCTTCTCACATATTCACTTGGTGAAATTTTATCCAGACTTTATTAGTCCCGATTTATTTAGTCTATTGTTCTGCATACTTTTTTTTTGCTTTGTCCTTTTTTTGGGGTTTGTTTTTCTTTTTCTTGGTGAGGTTTATATCCCTTCAAATTTATTGTCAATTTTTGTCTCTCTTATTTAATAATATTTGCTTGAATATTTAATTTATTTTGTTATAATATAAACTTGAATATTTTTTGTTGCCAATATATAAGTTTGAATGATGATTTCATATATTTGAATTTATGTTTAATTATCTGGCTCACGAAGAGATAATTTATTATTTTAGAAGAATTTCACATGTCTTTTTATTTGCTTTAAAAAATATTATATTATTCTAATAAATATTTTATTGAGCCATAACTTTGGAATATATGTATTTATTTTATTTAAATATAGACACATTATTATTTAAATCAAATTAATAATTTTGAAATTTTTAGTAAAATTCAAAGCACATATACAATCATTATCTTTAAACAATAAGATTATTTAAATCATCTTATTGAAGTGTTTGCATGTATTGTGACTTTCCTGTTTATTATGGTATAACACACTTAACTGCAATTTAAGGAATTAAATTTAAGGAAAATTTGCACGGACTTGATTACAACACACTTAAAAAAATTATAAATAATTTAAGAGGTATAGTCATGGATCATAGATGTTGGTTTTGCTTTTTTCATCTTTTGATCACTTTCCTTGAAATTGCATACCAAGTAGCATTGTTGTTTAATCTCTTCTTTGTAATTAATTTAAGAGTCCTTATATTTAACGAAAATGCATTTTTGTGTTAATATATTGACTTCTATTTGATTTTCTTCTCAAATATTTTTTACTTGGAGAAATTTTATCTCAACTTTTTTTTGTCTGGATTCTTTAGTTTGTTGTTCAGTTTACCTCTTTTTTATATGCTACCACCGATAAAATCCCCCGTACTTATCCTATAATCTTCCCCGTACGGATAATCACATGTCACTTTGTTTTTATCTTTTATGTATCTCTTTTTTTTTTCAATAAAAATTGGAGGCATACAAACTTATATTTGCTGACAATATTGCTTACGATAAATATTGAAATAAGCTTTGTTATGGAATATGTTGAAAAGTTTGTTTTTGTTTTTCTTGATGTGGTTTGTGTCCCTTCGAATTATTATTTTTTGAAAGTTGTCTCTTCAAATTTATTGTTAGTTTTTGACACTGTTATTTAATAATATTTACTTGAATATTTAATTTTTTTAAAAGTGATATTTAATTTTTTTTTGATATTATATAAACTTGATTTTTTTTTTCCGATGTATAAGTTTGGATGATGATTTCATATATTTGAATTTAGGTTTAGTTGTTTCAAATAAACATTCTTTACCTGATCAGTAAAGAAAGTTTATTATTTTAGAATAACTTAACATGTCAAAAATATCATCTTATTCTTACAAATATCTCACTATTTTTTTGAGCAACATTCTTTTAACACTTTAGAATATGCACTTATTTTTATCTAAATAGTTACATTATTATTTAAATCAAATTAATAATTTTGGAATTTTCAGTGAATTTTATTTGCATGTAAATATGTTTAAATATATGTAAATATGTTTTAATATCTACAGTTTCAACAATTTCTAAAATTTATTTTGATGTATGAGCATCAACAACTTCTACAATTGATGATTTTGTCTTTTCATCCTTTCATCTTATTCTTGGAAAATTATACACTACATGATATAACTATTTACTCTATTTCCTCCATACAATTTAAGGTCTCTCGTATTTATACAGCAACGACTCTTCTTCTAATAATAAATTGATTTTTTTAGAAATTTCTTCTTAAATTCTCACTTGTTAGAATTATATCCCATATTTTATTGATCAAAATGTTTTTAGCGCCTATTTTTTCAAATATACATAATGTTCTAATGGGAAAAAATTTTAATACACTTACTTTCTTTTTTCCCCATGTTCTGGTAATTGTAGCTGCAAAAGTGAATTCTAATACTAATTTGGGAGTCTTGCACTCAAAATGATATCACATATTTTTTAGTATAAGTATCACACATGTTTTCTTGTATAACAATAAGTAATGACAAATGATTGTCATAAAAGAAAGTAATGACCTTTTAATACACGACTCTTAAGATTATTTTAATGCTAATTGAAGTTAGAAAAGTGAATGATAATTATATTTTTATAGGAAAAAATATTAATACTAATTAGGAGAGTTACAAATATTAATAGGGTTTTTAAATGTGAGAATATGATTAGTTAGAACATAGAGAGACCCGGGGCTTTGCCCCTCTTTTGTACCAAAAAAAAAAAAACATAGAGAGGTCGAATTTTATTTGTTTTAGAACTATATCAATTTTTTCCTTTAACTCATTTTGAATATCCTTCACTTGATGGATCAGAATTTCCAAGTCACTAATCAAATAGATCAAATCTCGACTTGCCTCATCCATTTTACGATCCATAATTGATAGATTTCTTTATAGATTTGTTTAATATTTTTCCAAGCTAAATCGACTTGAATGTCCACAACTTCATTAGGATTCAAGTGCTGTAAAACTCCAGAAAAACAAAAAACAAGTATTTTAAACTTGTTATGCTTTGTCAAAAAAAAAAAACTTGTTATGCTCGATTTTGTCCATAAACCTTCTCTTATAAACAAAGATAAACATCATGAGCTGGTTTATCTTAATCATATATTACCATTAGTGTAGATTGAATATAAGTAAATTTTATCTTTTGTTGCACCGTATGAGCATCTAATTATTCACCAAATCATTGAAATTTCTTCGTAAAAAAAATTGTAAATTAAGGCAAGAAAAAGAATAACACTTTATATTAAACCAACAAAAGAAGGCTAATGGTAAAAAAGAAAGAAACAAAATAAAGTAAAATAGATAGAAAATGACCTTAAAGTTGGTACCCACATATTAAAACTCTCAACGACAACGTTTCATGTTGACAATAGATGCATGCTCAGTACCTTCCAAAAAAGCAATAGAATGAGATCATTATAGAGTATAAAAAATATTATATTGCAGATTAAAATTTAAAGCAAATTATCTTTTCAACCTCCCAAGAACCAAACATAAATATAAAAAAGGAGATAAATATTTTTTTAAGGAGATAAATATATAAAAAAAGCAAATTATCGTGTTAAGTTGTATGAAAAAGAATAACACTTTGCATTAAACAACAGAAGAATGTTAATTGCAAAAAGAAGAAATTAAATTATTAAAGTAGAATAATTAAAAAAAATTAATCTAAAAAAGGCGGCTCACATAAAAAAAAAAAATTTCACATTATATTTAACATTAACATGAATCTCTAAAAACAACTATCTATTCAAAAAATAGTAATGTAAAAATGACATTAAAGTTGGTACCACATATTAAAGCTTTCAACGGTAATGTTTCATTTTGAGAATATATGCATGATCAATACCTTCAAAAGAAATAATAGAATGAGATCATCATAGCCTATAAAAATATGATATTGCAAATTTAAATTTTAAATAAATTTTCTTTTCAATCTCATATTTAACACGAATCTCTAAAAAAACTATCTATTAAAAAAATAATACTGTAAAAATTACCTCAAAGTTGGTACCACATTAAAGCTCTCAACGGCAATGCTTCATGTTGACAATAGATGCATGATCAATACCTTCAAAAGAAACAATAGAATGAGATCATCATATAGTCTATAAAAATATGATATTGCAAATTAAAATTTTCAACCTCTCAAGAACAAAACATAAATATATAAAAGGAGAGAAATAATTTTTTCTATCGCCTTGTAGAATGTTGTGAATTCGACCGACTCACACCAATAAACTTTTATGTGTGGAGCAAATAGAACCAAGTAACCAAAATATGTTGATAGAGTTGATGATGATATAATTCAAGAACAAACAAAGAACGATAAAGAACACACTATGATTTGTTTACCCAGTTCGGTGTTAATGAACCTAATCTGGGGGAGGGAGCAGCCCTTCCGTTCTACTGTGATCAATGAGAAACTTACACAAGAAATCTCAAATAAGGTTACAAGAATTATTCCTAATTCTACCTTAATCCCGAATCTCTTCCCGTGACCAAGAGACTCAATTGACCTAGCTACCCAAGGTGAATCAAGAACAATTTGCCCAAACCCCTATGATTATACCAAGAACAATTTCTCTAAAACTCTAGCCTTGATTGACGGCAAAAACCCTAAAATTCCCTTAAAAAACTCAGAAAACGCACAACATATATATATATGCCTCGCATGCCTGCGCATTGCGCAAAGCAGACTGCGCAGTGCGCAACAGGCAGAATCATCAGCCCCCTTCCACACTCCAGTGCTGCGCATTGCGCAGCTTTTCTGTGCATTGCGCTGGAGACAGATTCTGATCATGTTTTATGAACTCCGTTTACAAGGCAATTCCAACAATTCTCCATCTTGCCTTTAAAACGATGGTGATCCAATCAACCACCGTGCTACTCCCTCCATCTTGAACTATTATTCAAGATCACCGGTCAAGTCCAAGTTCCATTTGAACCTTGACCTCTTCCACTTGTTTCCAACAACTCTTCCTAGAATCACAAGTTGTACCTCTACCTCTTCATTCCTCAGAATGCCTTCCGCCCTCATGAAGGTCTTGTCTTCAACTTCCATAGGAATTTTAGGTAGCCCCACAAGACTCACTGCAACCTCTTCAGCCCCAACAGTGATCAAACCCGTCCTCCTGAAGATACGCTTGTATCCAACTATCATCGGCCTTTTGGATAGTCCTACAAGCTCTACCACACCCTCTTCGAACCCCAGAATGCCTTCCGTACTCTCGAAGCTTTGCTTGTTCCCAACCAACCCTGGAATTTTAGGTGGTTGTCCATGCTCCAACGTTGAACTCTCCTTGTGCTCCACTACCTCAAGTAGCCCTACAAGTTCCCAAGTTCTATTGTCGGTGTTCCCAATTGCTTCCCTGAAGTTCTTCAATAGGTCTTGCACTTCTTCAGCCTCAATTGGAACATACCCCACAAGGTCTTCACAGTCATACCCAAAAGGTGCAACACTACTGCTCTCCTCCCTATCTCCTGCTAGATAGCCAAAAGCTAATGTTGGCTCACCTCCTCTAGTCCCACTATCGGAAGACTCCACCTCAACTTGAAACTCCACTAAAATCTCAAACCAAGTACTCACACTATGAACTCCACCTTGCAATTTGCAAAACCATCTGACTTGATCAGAAACAACCCCAAAATCCCATAACTCAATCACGTCATGAGAGCCACCAGAGTTTAGAGTCTCACTCTCCTCCGGTTCCCAACTCGACACCACAAGTGCCTCAGCCTTCTCATAACTCTCCTATTCGGAGGAACCTTCCCCAACATGCACGGGACCATTCTTATCCTTCAATTCCGGACAATCCCTCTAGAAGTAACCTTTCTTTCCACAATAGAAACAATTCCACCTGTCTCCAGACTTCGCCGACTTACCCCTACCTCCACCCTTTCCTCTTGAAACGTTTAAGGCATCCGCACCGTTTTCAACCTTCAAGTTTTGAAACTTAGTAAATTCTTTGGTCCTTAAGGCCGCTTGAACTTTTTCCAACGTGACAGGGCTTTCTTTGCCATAGAGCATAGTATCCTTGAAACCTTCATATGAGGTAAAACACACAATAGGTGTAGGGCTTTGTCTCCGTCTTCTAGGATCACATCAATATTCGCCAAATCATCCAAGATTTTGTTGAATTCCGTCAGTTGCTCCGTTATGGGTTTCGTCTCTAACCTTTGGAAAAAGTAAAGACGTTGCTTAATGAACTGCGTATGTGCCAACGACTTGGTCATGTATAGTGAATCAAGTTTGGCCCACATAGCCGCAACCGTCGTTTCCTTCGCTACTTCTCTCAACACCCGATCTCCAAGACACAAAATGATCGCACTCAAGGCTTTCTCATTCAACTCGGTCTTCTCCTCGGCAAAGAGATTAGCCGGCATCAATGCTTCTCCCTTTAGCGCCTCAACACACTTGTTCTAAATCAACACAGCCCTCATCTTCACCTTCCACAACCCGTAATCGTTATTCACGGTGAACTTCTCAATATCAAACTTCGAACCCATGGTACTTGATTATCGATTTGATCCTTGCCCCTCGGTGGGCGCCAATTGTTGTGAATTCGACCGACTCACACCAATAAAATTTGATGTATGGAGCAAATAGAACCAAGTAACCAAAATATGTTGATAGAGTTGATGATGCTATAATTCAAGAACAAACAAAGAACGATAAAGAACACACTATGATTTGTTTATCCAGTTTGGTGTTAATGAACCTAATCCGGAGGAGGAAGCAGCCCTTCCGTTCTACCGTGATTAATGAGAAACTTACACAAGAAATCCCAAATAGGGTTACAAGAATTAATCTTAATTCTACCCTAATTCCGAATCTCTTCCCGTGACCAATTGACCTAGCTACCAAAGGTGAATCAAGAACAATTTGCCTAAACCCCTAGGATTATACCAAGAACAATTTCTCTAAAACCCTAGCCTTAATTGACGGCAAAAACCCTAAAATTATCTGAAAAAACTCAAAAAATGCACAACATATATATAGGCCTCGCGTGTCTGCGCATTGCGCAAGGCAGACTGCGCATTGCGCAACAGGCAAAATCATCAGCCCCCTTCCACACTCCAGTGTTGCGCATTGCGCAGGAGGCAAATTCTGACCATGTTTTCTGAACTCCGTTTTCAAGGGAATTCCAACATAGAATTTTTCTCTGACGACGATTGAGATGCAAATGCATAATCAACTAAAAACAAACTTGCCAACAATAAGAGTTTCAATTGAAGACACAAACGCGTTCTATAAATATATATAATCTTTAAATTTTTATCAATAACATATATCAATAAATTAGGGAAGCTCAACAATTGCATAACCTTGACTCTAACTTGCTTGACTCTAAAAATAATGAGGAGTAAGAAAGACAAACAAAAATAACAATACAATTATCACTCAAAAGTTGCTTGGAGAAATATTGTATAAGTAACAAAAAGAAAAACTAAGAAAAACTGCAAACATTACATCATCTACCTTTTTATTCTTCTAACTCAGACATAATTGAAACAGCCAAATCAATCAAGCCTAAAATATGAACACATGTGTGATTCATTCTGCCAAAGACACACTCTTTTCATTTTCCTTTATAATGATTTGATCACCTTTTGATTTCTATTAATTATAGCATCCATCATTTGCAATAAAAGAAAAACAATTACCATTTATTTTATTTACTTTACTAATTTGCCACTTTGGTGCATTACATTTCATGACCTTGTGTGTTCTTTTTAATTGTTTGCATAAGTTGTCATGGCTTACATGTAATATTAGTGATTACATTTACTTATTTAATATTCCTTAAGTTTAATATAATATATTATTAATATTATTAAATTAATTTAGCGGAACACAATAATAAGAAATGTTAAGAGAGTGTGGCAAAGTTTTTTTAATTTTTAATAGAAAATGAAGAATTGATGCTCATTTAGATATGCCAGATAGGCAAAAAGAAGGCCTAGGAGCAACTCAACCTTCCTATTATAAGATAAGAGATAATAATAATAATAATAATAAAGATAAAGATTGCTTAAAGCTTATATGTTATATATATATATATGTGTTGGATATGCCTTGAAATCTCAAGATTGGAATCAGAATATTGAAGATTTTGTGGAAAAATATGTTTTTGAAGAATATCTGACTTGGATTATGTTTTGTTTTTAAATTGGATATATTTAAAAACAATAAGAGATTTGGTTTTATTTTAAAAGATTGTCTTTTGAAATAATTAGGCATATATTTTTCTATAAATAGAGATTGCGTTATTCATAGAAAATTTGAGAGAGAGAGAGAGAGAGCAAAGAGTGAGACAAGATGTAGGGAGTTGGGGTTTGCCACCACAAAAGGCTAGGGTTTTGAATCCTGGCCACGGGAAGAGATTCGGGTTTTGGGTAAAATTAGGATTTGCTAATTCCTTGTACCCAATTGGGAATTTCGTGTAAAGTGACTTATTTGATTCTAGTATAACGGAGAGCTGTTTTATCCTCCAAATTAGGTTAGTTAACACCGAACTGGGTAAACAAATTGGTATCGTATTCTTTATCTTCCGCTGTTATTGCTTTGAATTATTGCATCATCATTTCTATCATCCTTATTGTTTTGATTGCTTATTACGCTTACCCCACACATCAGTTTATTATGTGTGTGAGCTAATGTCCGATTCACAACAATATGTTTATCTACTATATAACATTATACTAATTAATCAATGAAAAAAGATAAAAAAGACACCCTCTAAGGGTCTGTTTGGTTCGACCGGGGGGAGGGGAGGGATTTTAATGAAGGGGAGGGGAAGGGAGGGAAGGGGAGGGGAGATATTGTAATTAAATATATGTTTGGTTCAAAAGAGAGGAGGGAAGGGGAGGTGAGGAATTTTATAACTAATTTACAGTTTTATCCTTATATTTTTACAATAATTTTATAATAATATATATGACGGAAAAATGTTGTATTCTTTTTTTTTTTTTTGTTCTGGTAAGGAGTAAAATGTTGTATATATATATTATATATAAAAAACATAATGCATGTAACTAAATAAAACCACTGTATTATAAAAAAAAACCAACGTAATTACCAATAAATAAAAAACCAACCTAATAAAAAAATAAAAAAAAAATACTCATACAACGAATAAAAGAAATTAGAAAAAAAGAACAAGATTAGTATATACAGTATTATGACGTTACATGTAGTATTAGGTTTTTTTTATGGTAGCAAAAAAATAAAAAGGAGTAGCAATTGATTATAATTAAGTGAAATGGTAAGGATAATTTTGGTATTTTAAAATAAATGTAAGGATAATTATGTCAACATAATTAAAATTGTAACAATCTATATTCTCCCACCTCACCTCCCCTCCAAATCCCCCCAATTTGGGGGGAAGCAAAAATGGTCTTATATTACCTCCCCTCCCCTTCCCTCCTTAAAAATTGAACCAAACACAATTCACTAATAATATTCCCTCACTTCCCCTCCCCTCCCCTCCAAAAACTACCAACCAAACGGACCCTAAAGGATACTTGTGCGAGAGGGAAGCCGAAAAACCTAAGACAATGCCTAATATAAAATTGTCAAAAAAAAAAAAAAAATACTGCCTATTACACTAAATAAATAAGTAATTATTTGGTAATAAATTATCCTAACATTTTACAGTAGCACACTAGTCACCAGGCAAATTCTTGACAATTAATTGGGTTCAATTCCTGACCGGAGAATATTTTTTCAGTCTTAATTAATATTTTTTTTATACAACTCATCTTTTTTAAATTAATTGAAATTTATAGTATCATAAATTAGATAAAAAAATAAAATAAAATATAGAATAAAATAATATAAAATAATGAGTCCCATTGAATCCACAAAATTTGGTGGAATTTGTGTGAATTTAAGTGCGTGACCAGTAAAACTAGCACCGCCTATTATATATTCGTAAAAATAAAATAAAAATACACTGCCTATCACACTATATTGTATATTAAATCCAAATTTTCCACCGCCACGATGTAAGACTCACGGTGGTGGTGCGATGAGTTCTCACCTCCGCACCACCGTCTCCTTCTTTCCTTCCCGCGATTTCCTCAATCCATGTTTGCTTCCCTATGCTCGTTGCTTTTCGTCTTCCCGGCAATTTCCGTTTGCTGGGTGTTTGTTTTCCTCCTTGTCGAAGCTGTGGATGTTTACTGTTTTGGGTGTTTGTTATGAAAGCAGGTGGCGCTACTGGAGGTAGTAGGTGGTGTGATGGTGGTCGGATCTATGCTGGAAGTGTTGTGGTGTTCCGGCGGTGCTTTAGGGGTGGTGTTTTGTATTGGAGGTATTTGGTGTTCTAGCTGCTTTATGTAGTGGTGGCGCTCATGGTGGCACCGAGTTCCGGCGATGGTTGTTTAGGTTTGGTTCTCTATTTTTGGTGTGTTGCTAATTGCGGCTGTTCTTGGTGTTGCGTTTGCCGTGGTTTTGGCGGCCATCCCTTACCCGGCGATGGTTCTAGTGGTGGTGTATTCTTGGTGCTTGGTGTCTGTTTCGACATTGCGGTGGTGCCGGCGGTTTGGATTTTGGTGCCTTTGGCGGTGGTGTTGTGCAGGTGATGGGGCTGTATTACAATCAGGTGATGGGGCATTGCGGTGGGGCCAGCGGTTTGGATTTCACTTTTGCGCAGTTTATCTTCCCTCTCCATTTCAAGAAAACCACCGTGGAGTCTCAACTTCTCTCTAAAACATTTCTTCACCGTGATTTTAGCCCTTTACGTCGTAGCTTTTGAGTTTTGTTTTTGGAGTTTGGTTGCCATTGTTCTATGAGTTTGGGTTTGGTGCTCTGACATTCTTGTTTTTGCACTGTTGTTGGATGGTGGTTCTCTTTTGAGCGGTCATGGGTTTGATATCCGATTGAGTTTTGGCTTGTGGTGCTCAGTGGTCTCCACTGTGTCAGTTGCTTTAGTTGTGTTTCCTGATTAGCATTGGTGTGTTGGTGTTGGCGTAAGGTGCAGTGCTTGTTGTTTGGCTTAGGGGCTGCCGTTTGGATTGTTATTGTCGAGATGGAGTTTGTGTTGAATGGACGAGGTTGATGGTATTTGGTGTAAGGGCCCCGTTATGGGTGTCGGTGGATGTAGATGTTGTTTTAGTTTTTTTTCTTATGATATACTTGTTTGTGTTCGTATTACGCATTATTCTCGTTTTGCGCGCAGTTGCGATATTAATAAAATTTAGCCGTTTAAAAAAAAACCACTATACTGTACATATTAATGTAATAATTGGCGGCATATTACCACAACATCCACAGTAGCACATCAGGCAAATTCTTGAGTATGAATTTCGGGTTGATTTCCCCGTTTTAGAATATATTTGCAGTCTTAATTTAATTTTTTTTTATATAACTCTTCTTTTTCAAATTAGTAAAATTGTTATACCATTATTTTGCTAGAAGACCACATATACTTTGGGCAATAAGTCAACTTTGTAGAACCTATATATGAAATACTTGCTATATTTGCTGTTTTCTTTATGATAGTGAATGTTTGTTGTATATATTGAGTTTTCGGATTTTTGCCAACGATACCTAAATAACTGCAAGTTTGTGTAATATAGTAGGAATACACAACATACATATTTTTTTTCTTTCGCACCGGTTTCCGATCCATCAAAGATAGACGACTAATCCGGCTTATGCGTAAAGGCATGCATACTGACCAAGCGTTGTTTCTCCTAGAAATCGAACTCAGTATTCCCCGAATACATTCTTGGAAGAAACTCTTTACCACTTGAGCCCAAATAACTTGATTGACAACATACATATTTGTCATTGATAGTGATTTGATTAAAATACATATCAATGATGCTAAAATAAATGCAAGTCTGTACAGTAGGATTCTAATTAATATACTACATTAATTTCAAAATAGTAGGAAAGTAGTTTTCAATCATATTATCTACTCTTACCTCCATCTAGATAAATATAATTACGGTCTGCAAATTTTAACTCATATCAAATCTTATATCTTGTATTTTAAAAAATTAGAAATGAGCATAATTAATTAATTTTTTTCTACTTTTATGTTTTGTATGACACGTATATGAGAAATTGTTACTTTTATGTTTTGTTAATTGCATATTTTACCAATCGTTAGTTGATATAGTGTTGATTGACACTGCACTTGGTAGGGAGGGCCAAATTTTATGGTGTTCAAATTTTAACTCAATACCTCTCTCCAAAGCTTTTTCGCAGCGCCGCAACGACTTTAGCCCTTTACGCCGCTGCTTTTATGTTGTTAGTTTTGGATTTGGTTGTTCTTAGAGGGGGTGGTTGTTTCTGGTTTGAGCAGGTTTGGGTTGATATTCAAATGCGAGTGGTTGCTTCTTGATTTCGGGAGTACCGTTTTGGTTCAAATGCGAGTGGCTGTTTTGAATTCGTCTTGTGCTCAGTTACGTTATTAATAAAATTTAACCGTTTCAAAAAAAGAAACAAAAAAACTCATGTCAAATCTTCTATATTGTATTTTAAAAATTTATGATCAATTTAACCTAAAAGTTTATTTTTATTTTTTTTTACTTTAATGTTTTGTAGGACACTATAAAAAAATTGATATATTAAAATGAGAAATATCACCCAACAATTCAAAAATTAAGTTACCATTTATAAATGTTATAATTATAATTAACATAGAGCGGACAATAATTTTGCAATGACGAATAACTTTATAACAGGACTAATTTGATATTATACAATATATTCGTTCCACAATAAAAAAAATTAAGGTGTTGCCACAACCCGTGTACACACGAGTATTATACTAGTATATATGATATTATGATACACGGTACTCGATTTGAGGGATAGTAAAAATTTCGAATTTGGATCCTCTTCAATTTTCTCTCACTAATCCCTCGAGCCTTGTGGGACCTAAATGGGTGGCAAACTCTCCCTAAGAGTTTTAACACTGCTGCATGCCCAAGCCAGGGATCGAACCCAGAACCTTGGTTAAGCTAGAAGAGATCCGCGTCATCTCATCTAAGTGCTCTTGGGTACTCTATTGTTATTCTAAAAAGATATAAATTATATAAAACATAAAAATATTTGTAAAAGAGAAACTGAGGGATTAGAAAACTAATCACACCAATCATTTTTTTATAATATAACACTAATCAATCTAAAATGGTACCGAAAGAAATATAATTATGCTTATATGTAGTGTACCGTAGTTTCGTAAAACTTTTAGCGTGCTAACATCTCTGGCTAATGTAGTATTTCCTTCATCTCAATTTGTTTAAGCTATTTGATCAAAACATGCATATTAAGAAAATTGTATAAATAAATGAGAGATATTATTAATTTTACCAAATTATCCTTGTATACTCCTTATACATTTTTTAAATGCAATAATGATTACTCTAAAAAGTAAATTTTGTAGGGGTAGAAGTGAAAATACAAGTAAAAAAATTGTAAATAAATGACTCAAGTGTTTTGGGACAATTTTTTTCGCAAATGATTCAAACAAATTGGGACGGAGGGAGTAATAAATCTAAGCTTAAATATTATTTTCAGTCTCTGTATGTTTCCGTTTTTTTGTTTTAATCACCGTAAGTTTTTTTGTTTTAAAATAGTCACTCAATGTGTTAAAATTTTATTTTTAGTCGCTCCCGTTAACTTCCGTTTAAAAAACGCTTATATGGCAAATGGAGACACGTGACATATATGTGTTGGCAAATGAAGTTGATTCACACTTAATAAAAGACCAAAACCAAAAAACTGATTTGCATAAAGTTCAATTCCTAAATTCTCAATTTCTTATTCTTTCTCTTCTCACATTCTTCATCTTCTCAAATTCGTTGTCCAATGTAGGAACTTATCGACGATCTAGGGATATATTTCCTCCACTTCGATAGAGCAGGGTATGGTGAGAGTGATCCATATCCATTGCGTTCAGTGAAGAGTGAAGCATATGATATTCAAGAACTAGCAGATAACTTACAGATTGGAGAAATATTCTATATCATTGGAATGTCAATGGGAGCTTACCCTGTTTGGAGCTGCCTAAAATACATTCCTCATAGGCATGTTAATTGCTTATTTCTAGCTTCACTTTGCTTTGCTTTTGATGGTTAATTGGTTTTTGTACTAGCAAATTTGCGGTTAATGAATTTAACACCATATTCATTAATCATTTACCGAATGTATTTAGTCGCCTATTTAAACTGCGTTATTCACAACTTAGATTGTTGTCGTAAAAGTTGTCCAATTTTATCATTCAAATAACATAGCTTATAGCTATCAATTATAACATATAAAATAGTTTGGCAGATTATCGGGAGCAGCCTTGGTAGTTCCATTTGTAAGTTATTGGTGGCCTTCTTTTCCTGATACTAAATGTTGCTTTAACATTCAGGAATCAGGAGAAAATAACTCAGCAAGGTGAATATGAATCGTTACATCGATACATAATGGCGGGTTTCGGAAAGTGGGAATTTGGACCAACTGAATTAAAAAATCCATTTCCTAACAATGATGGTTCAGTCCATATTTGGCAAGGTTTTAAAGATAGGATCATTCCCTATACGTTGAACCGCTACATCTCGCAGAAACTTCCATGGATTCATTATCATGAGGTTCCTGATGGAGGTCATCTGTTTATCTTTAAGAATAATCATTGTGTCCATAACTAGAGCACTTATATACCCTCATAAAGATGAAGAATGTCAGGAGAGAAAGAATAAGAAATTGGGAATTTAAGGATTGAATTTTGGCAAATTCTATGGTACATTCACCAAAATGAATGTTTCAAAAAAGTCATAATCTAGTGTGGCAAAGGCACAAAATTTTCTATGTGCAAATCTCAAATCTAATGGCTAGAAACCAATCAGCCCATTAGCACAAAATTAGTAGCAAAAATCTGGTAGCTAATCCGTAGCAATTAAGTTTAGTGCAATGAATAATATGACAGTAAAAATATACGGGAATGAATTCCTAAGAAGTCCGTGTGGAAGATTAATTTATCCAAAAATCAGCTTTAAACCAAACATAGCTGATCTTGCTCTATATAAAGTCCAAATTAGATGGTTTAAGAGACTACACTATTGGTTTAGAAACTCAGGAGACCTCTATCTAGCTAAAGAATATAAGAAACTAGCTGAAACTCTTCAAAAAAGACTTCAGAATATTGCAAGATGACTGAAGAGAGTCTAACAAGTAAATTACAGAAAGTTTTAGATAACTTCTCTGATCTACAAGATAGGATAGAAAAACAAACATCCTATTTAGAAACTTTACAGTATGAAGAAGAAAGATATAAACCATATGAAACATGGAAATTTCATAATGGAATAAACTTTGTTTGTTATGAAGAAGATGAAACTCATAAATTTCCTCACCTTTTTCATACAGCAAATCCACAGCTAAATAATATATCTTGTATGATAGCATACATGATAAAACTCTTAGAAGACAAAAACCTTCAATTTTCTCACGAGGGGGAAGAGAAAGGAAAGGAATTAGAAATAGAAAATATTCCTAAGATTCTAGAAAACCTCGAAGAAACTTCTGTTTCTACACAATTAAAAATTAAACCACCATCTAAATTCTTTTAGGAATGGACGATACAGAAGAAGCCCTTAATAGGCAATTAGAAAATTTGGAAAAACTCATGGTCTCTTTAGATATATCAGGAAAAAGTCAAGTAGTTGACGAAGAACCAAAAGAGAAAAACCAAATCATTTACGATTTTAGCTCTGAAGAAGAAGTAGAGGAAGAAAATGAAAATCCTTACTTCGTAAAATTCGAACCAGCAGAAACATCTGGTACGAAAAGAACTGCAGAATTCGAAAGAGAATTTACCAAACAAAAATTCCAAAAGGTACCCCATTATTATGTACCTACACAAAACCCATTTCAAGGGCAAGGAATTTTAGACATAGACTGTAGTTTTGATACAGCCAAGGATCTAAGAGATTGGTACAATACAAATAGTGTATTAGTCCAGTTAAATGAAGACCTTAAAAATTTAGGACCAATTGAAATTTTCAATTTCCTACAATATAAAACTAGAGGAAATGCTTACAAATACATTTCAACCTTACCACCAGAAGTTATGGGAACAATACCCCTAACAGGAGCTTTAGTAGTAGACTGGATTCATATGTTACTCGTAACAGAATTTAAAGGATGGAAGGACTCCATTCAATCTAAGATAGCATTTTCCGACCAAAATCTTTGGAAAATAACTAACTTAAAAATCTGCAATATGTGCTATATAGATAATTTCATTTGTGAATTTCAGAACTATTATTACAACATAGATAATAGTACTAGAATTTCCAGAAACTTGATAGAACTATTCTATGACAAGTTACCAGAAAGAGTATCGGCTCAAGTTAAAACATTCTTTACTTCAGCATTAGCAGAAGGAAAAGTAGATGATACCCTAGGAGGAAGAATAACCACCCTAAAAATTTGGCTCCAAGAAATGTGTAGTCAAAAAATAGCTAAAAGAGAAGCTCAAGTATCCCTTTGTTGTAATAAACTACAAGACAAAGTAGGAAATTACGGTTGCAACTCTAGGAAGAAACCTAGAAAAACAAGGTTACAAAAGCCCTATAAGAAAAAGAAATTTAAGAAGGTTCCTTTTAGAAAATTCAAAAAGGGAAACAAAAAATTCTTTAGGAAAAAACAACCTTACCCTAGGAAAAAGATATGCCCACAAGGTAAAAAATCATGTACATGTTGGTTATGTCATGAAGAAGGCCACTATGCAAATGAGTGCCCTAAAAAGGAAAATTCTAAGAAAAATGTCCTACATGCAATATATGCAATGGGATATGAACCTATAGAATCAGATATAGAATCTAATGAAGACATTTATGAATACTGTACAGAGACAGATTCAGATGTCGAAGAAGATACTTGGTAAAGGAAATCCAAGTGCTACATTTATCAAAATAGTGCTAAAAAATAGAAACCTTTTAGCCTATATAGACACAGGTGCAACTCTTTGTTTTGGGAAAAAATCCATCTCTAGAAATTGGGAAAGATTAACCAAGCCAAAAGAAATAATAGTTGCAGATAAATCAAAACATCAGATATGGTTTAACCTTAGAGATGTGTCTATAGAAATTGAAGGATATAAATTTTTTATTCCAACAATCTACCTCCATGATTCAGGATTAGATCTAATCATAGGAAATAACTTTTTAAAGTTATATGAACCCTTTACTCAAAGAAAGGATACTATATCACTTCAATGGAAGGATTTGGGAAATCCAAAAAATAGAAAAATAGTAACCACCAAAATAGTTACTAGAAATGAAATCTTAAACCTTATTAAGGGAAACCTTAGGGAATTAAGAACTATATGGGAAGGAAGAAGTTTCCATATTAGTATAGAAAAAAGATTAGACGAAGTCTGTTCAGATAACCCTCTAGACAGCCTTAAAAACACTAATCATGAACTCATAGTCATTAAGTTAAAAAATCCTAATGACGAGATAAATGTTCCAAATAGAATTCCATATTCTATTAGAGATGTTGAAGAATTTCAACAAGAATGTAAAGATTTACTTGATAAAGACCTTATTAGACCTTCATCAAGTCCACACTCTGCACCAGCTTTTTATGTCGAAAACCATAACGAAATAAAAAGAGGAAAGAGAAGAATGGTAATTAATTATAAGAGACTTAATTTGGCAACAGTCGGAGATTCTTATAAATTACCTAGAAAAGATTTTATTTTAGAAAAAATAAAAGGATGTAATTGGTTTTCTTCCTTGGATGCAAAGTCTGGTTATTATCAACTAAGACTAGCAGAAGAAACAAAACCATTAACAGCTTTTTCATGTCCACCTCAAAAACATTATGAATGGAATGTTTTGCCTTTTGGACTAAAACAAGCACCGTCAATATATCAAAGATTTATGGACAAATCTCTCGCAGGTTTGGATCATATATGTTTGGCATATATAGATGATATACTCATTTTTACAAAAGGAGATGAAAAGCAACATCTTCGAGATTTAGAAAGTGTTCTTTTAAGAATTAAAGAAAAGGGTATTATAATTTCGAAAAAGAAATCAAAGATTTTACAAAAAGAAATAGAATACCTTGGTTTAATTTTAAAAGAAAATGGGGAACTAAGTCTAGCACCTCATACCCAAGAAAAAATACAAGCTTTTCCAAATGAGCTTTCTGACAGAAAACAAATCCAAAGATTTCTTGGATGTTTAAATTATATTGCTAATGAAGGATTTTTAAAAGATTTAGCAAAAGAAAGAAAGCATTTGCAAAAGAAAATTTCAGAAAAAATTCCATGGTCTTGGACTAAAGTTGATTCTGATAATGTTAAAACTATTAAAGAAAAAATAAAAATTTTACCCGAACTCTACAATCCAACAATAAAAGATTTTTTAATTGTAGAAACGGACGCATCACAAACAACCTGGGCAGGTTGTATGAGAGCCTTACCTAATGGTAAAGCAAAACTTTCTCTGAATGAGAAAGGATATAGAATTGAAGAATCAGAACTTCAATCAAAACAATCTGAAACTTCGAAAGAAGAAACAGATACCAAAAAAGGCATTGATTACAGTGCTTCTAAAATCCTGATAAAGGATACTGAAAATTTACAGTTATGTAAATATGTTTCTGGTACATTTACAGATACAGAATCTAGATACCATATTCAGGAACTAGAAACTCTGGCATGTGTAAAAATATTAGAAAAATGGAAGATTGACTTATTACCATCAAGATTCCTTCTTCGCACAGACTCTAAATATCTTACAGGATTTTGGAAATATAAAATTAAAGCTGACCATAAACAAGGCAGATTAATAAGATGGCAGATGAAATTACAACAATTCGAGCCATATGTTCAATATATAAAATCTGAGCAAAACAGTTTTGCAGATACATTGACAAGAGAATGGAGCAAGCCATAAAGCTACTTCAGAACAACATCAAGCAAAAGGACGAGCAACTTGTCGCCCTAGAAATCAAAAGAGCAAAAATCTCTGCCGAGAGGGGGGAGATGATTACAACACTCAAGGGTTTACAAAAAATGACAACAGAAGACCCAAATGAAATTCTAAAGAACGAAGAAAATTGGGACTTACTAGGACAACCTTCTGGAAAATATGACTACTATGTAAAATATACAACCCCAGAAAGTTCAAAAATCCCTATCGAAACAATAGTACCCAGTGGTTGGGATATAGAACGAAAAGCAGAATCTTCAGAAACAACCTCAGATAGCAAGAAGTCTTGGGCTGACCAGGTCGAGGAAGAAGATGAAGCCAGAAAAAATGGTTTATCAACAACCATTCAAACAAGCGATCCCGTAGACAATGAAATGGGAAGGTTTGAAGCTTATGTCATTTTTGATGGACCAATGAAAGGGATCTATAGAAAATGGGCAATAGCAAAACAGCACATCTTAGGCAAGAATGTGCGTCACAAAGGATACAAAACCATGAAGGAAGCTGAGCAGGCACTTTACGGAGCCTACAAGGAAGTTACAACAGCAAAAAACCTTCAGAAATCCCCAACGATGGAGTCAAAAAGGAAGCTGTCGATTGACAAAATTCGCCAGCTCGAAAATCAAAAGAATTTCCAGGTAACCGACCCAACTTACATGGAATTCAGTCTTAGATGGAAATGGTTAAACCATTATGTGGAAGAATTCACCACTGAATGCTTCTACCCGGCTAACAAATTCAGCTGTCCCAAAACAGTTACATTACCAGGAATAGATAGTACTACATGTCTATCTTTCTTTCAAAATGGTTTAATCCACACCATATATTTGGAAGAACAACCAAAGAAAACTTTTGGAGAACTCAAGTTTCTTCCAAGGAATCTACAAAATTTGGCAGAAAAATTCAATAATTTATATGCCAAAGGAAAAGAAATCTTCCTAGAGGTCGATTCAACATATCCTTGGTATGATGAAAATACCTTGGAGCTGGTCACAAAACCAATATACTTAATCAAGATTGGGATATCCAACAAAGAATATCCGGTCATGAATAAAGAAAGCACAGAATGGCATCCAGCTATGTACGTCAATCAAATGAAGAACTTTCGTCGGAAAATTTCAAGATTGTCATCCCAGACAAACTACAGAACAATCTACGAAGACTCATCAATGATCGTGTATAGTGATTCCAGAAAACCAGCAAAAGAAAAAGATATCAAGGCAATCAAAGAACTTGAAGAAAGAATTGACCAACTGAAGGATGATTATGAAAAATTACCAAGGGTAATTCAAGAAGAATGCTGTAGATATTTTTTACAGTATTACAAAAATCATAACTGTAAAAACTGTCAAAAAACGTCGGCACAAGAAGACAAGGAGAACAGCACGAATCAACTGGCCACAATGTAGGACAAAATTGTGCAGTGGTACCTTATCACATCTGAGTCAGATGGGGACCACTTAGTGCGCATCACTTTTTCTGAGTGCATGTCACTATTGTGTGAGTGCGTGTCACTTTTCTGAGTGCATGTACAATGTCATGGAAAGGGACGTTTACCTAATGTGAGCCCTTCTCCACTATAAATAAGAGCTCTAAGCTCAGTTGTAAAATACAGTTGAAAGAAATACGAAACTATTAACTAGTTTTTGAAGAATTATTTTCTTCTGTCCTTAGAATTATTTCTAAGAAGTAGCTCTTGAGGTAATACTCTGGAGGAGCTAGATCCTTGAGGTAATACTCTGGAGGGATCAACCATATAACACAATATAATCAAACAGATTATATCCCAAAACAACACAGACATCTTCGGATCGAAAGGTTCAACAAAACCAAAAACAAAGAAAATCATATCAGGTATGATTCTTATCACAACACTTGTTTATTATGTTATGCTGTTTACATAACAGATGGAAAATTCGAATTTTAGAACTCAAAGATTATTTTCAAATTTTTTTGAAATTGAGTACACAGAACCTAGTTCTGATCACACATACTTAGAATTAGTCTTAATGGAAGACTATGATAAAAAGGTAACCTATTTACTGAAAAGAATCTCTGAACCAAATTTGGTTAAGATAATTTTAGATAAAATCAAATTTAATCATTACCAAGAAAAGATTTTTCTCGAAAAAATTCAAGAAACTATCGAAGGAGACTTCGAAGAACATGAATTAAAATGTTTAGTTCGTGAGTTAAACAATTTTACTAAAAATTCCAAATACATAGAATGTTTTCAAGGACAATTCTATGAAGACTTTGCAAGCGTGCATTATAGACTAAAAAACTCTCGAATTTATAGTCTAATAAAAACTTTAAATATTCTGCCCGATAATATTAGTGAAAATTCAGAAGAATTTTGAAAATTATGTCTGAAATCTCACTTTTTGAAGAAACATCTAGTTATTTTGCTGATGTTATACAAGATCACAAAATAGAAGAAGCAGACTTATCTCTAACTGCTGAAGAAAACTTTAAAAGAAAGTCTATAAAATTCAAAGAACGTCTTTTGAGAAAAAATATCTTGAAATTTGGAATAATGATAGGAGAAGAAGCAATTCCAATTGATTCTACTTCTGGAAATATTTTTATATCTACTATAGATAGAACACAAATTCAAAAAAGAATTTCAAGTCTTTCTGAAAAAGAAAGAAATAAAATTGGTTATATTCACATATCAACCATTCAAGTTTTAATCAAAAGTACTTTCATGAAAGGTATTGATACACCGTTAAATATAATTCTAAGAGACTCTAGAATTACAAATGATAGACAATCTATAATTGCACAAGGTAGATGCAATTTAAAATATGGAAAAATAAAGTTTGATATAAACTTACAAATAGGATTATCCCTAAAGGATAAGGATCTGGACAGATCCATAATCTTTAATTACAAATTAGAAGATTCAAAATTTATGAAAAAAGGAAATCATCCTTTTACAATATGCTATAGAATTAATTATGCCTTAAGTAATTCACATCATAGCATAGAATTTACAGGAAAAGATATAATTCATATTGATGAATTATTCACCCCTATAGTGACATTAGAGTCACCTATATTTAAAACTTTGGCAAGAAAGAGTTGTTCATTAATAGAAGATGACAAAAATCTGTTTGAAGAAACAAACGAAAAACCATTAATCAGAAGCCAAAGCCTTAGGGTAACACCCCCAAAAAGAGATTTTGAAATCTCAGAACTAAAAGAATTAAATAAGCTACAAAGCTCAGTAGCAGAGTTGTCCTTACAACTCGAAAAATTAGATAAAAGAATCTAATTAAACTTCCGCAACCTGTTACAATTGTTATCTACGATAACAATGAACTTAGCTGAAGAAAGAAAAAATCTAAAAGTCTATAGAAAAAGAATTCAAAAATTAGATTTTGAATATAGATGTTTAAAAAACCTGCTATATATGGATAGACTACATGTTAATCCAATAATAAAAGCAAGGCTTATAGAAAGAAAAGATCTATTGTCTAATTACAGACTTTTAGTACAATATACGAAGAATGAACTCCGTCGTTTATCTTACAGCTAACCAGCCAAAAACGCGCGAAACTCTCCGCCCAAAACTCTGGTATCAGAGCAAAATCTCGATCTTAGGATAGAGAAAACTCACACCCTTAGATTTCTGAAGATACACAGAAACACAATTATGGAACTGCACCATATAATTATGATTTGGTGGGACCAAATAAAGACTGTACTCCTATTGGTCTATTCAAACAACTTTTTCAATACTATCAAAATATTGACTACACCTTAGAAGCTCCCTTGAATTTTATGCACATCAATTTTTTTGGTTTTGGTCCTTCACTTAAGTGTGAATCAACTTCATTTGCAAATACATTTAAGCTATGTGTCTCTGTTTGCCACATAAGCATTTTTAAACGGAAGTGGACGGGAAGGACCAAAACAGAAAATTTTAACATATTGAGGGACTATTTTAAAACAAAAAAATTTACAGGGACTAAAAATAAAAAAAAAAAAGAAACATATAGGGATTGAAATGATATTTTAGCCATAAATCTATAATGTGAAAACATCGCTATATTAATATTTCAATGGGGTCAGGGGGAATTCTAATTTACCCTTTCATAATTTTAGGATATTTATCCTTCAATTAATGAGAATAAGCTATTTGTATGTGATCTCCATAAGTTTGTTAGAATTAATTATAATGACAACATACAAATTTACTTATGTGGCTTATTCTAATTAGTTGAAAGATAAATGCCCTCAAATTATAAAAGAAATAGTCGCCAAATCCATGCCTGACCGGTATCCTAGACAACATTTATGATAACACTAAGAATTGGAAACAATGTATCTCTTCTAAAATCATAAGTTTTGTTTGAGATTAACATTGAAGAAAAACTTTCAAGTGTTATTTCCATTCACATCTAGTGACATGACTACATGAGGTTCTCTATAAACAGAGAGATTTTATAAATGTGACACACGTAAATCTTGTTTTCATGAGTAAAAATCCGACCTAAAATAATCCTAATCATTTGTTATTTTCTCCAGCTAGTACAAGAGCCAGACTAATGGAAATAACTTTATTTTTTAAAGATTTAGGCTTTGTTTGGTAAGACCAAAAAATCAACTTATAGCTTATAAGTTAAAAAATCTGTTTGGTAACAGTTTTTTCATCATGAGCTTATCATTTATTTTACTAGTTTATAGCTTATTTTTCATAAGCTATTTCAAGTAGCTTATGAGCTTATAGCTTTTTAGTTTTTCTTCCATTTTTACCCTTGTCATTTTAACTAAAATTCACTTTTATCCATTATAATTTATTTTAATTAAAAATAAATATATTTAAGTGCAAAGAATTTAAATCACAAATCTGAACAATGCTATTGTTGAATTTACGTTGAATTTAAATATATTTTGATGTTTGATTTTAAAGAGTTAGGCATGAACAATTCAACATATATAAAAATAAATCATTCAACGTAATTCAACAAATTATTATTTTAACTAATGTTTTTTCTTTTTGTCAATTTATTTTAACTAATGTCCATATTAGTTTAACTAATGTTCATGTCTTATATTATTTTAACTAGTGCAGGTTTTATTAGTGTAACAATTCAACGTAATATGAACATTTGTTTATTAGTTACGTTAATTTTTTTTATAGGACAATTGAATTGTTTTTATATAATTGTGTTAAATATATTTTATCTTGTTTAATTTTAAATATTAATTTGTTATAAATTTTATTTTATTTTGAACAAACTTGTTATAAATTTTATTATAAATTAAGAATGTCATTTTATGTCATTTTACACTTATCAGCTAGTTGAACCGCTAATTTTATCAAACACTTCAACTAGCTTATCAGCCATCAGCTATTTTTGCCAAACAGAGCCTTAAATGATCTTTTGGTCTTTGTATGTTCATGAATTTTTGGTTTTAATCCCTGTATCTTTTTTTGTTGCAAATAAGTCCATGTATTTTCGCGAATTTTTTCTTTTAGTCCTTAAAGTCAAAATCCGCAGGAAAATCCGAAGGAAAATCTGCACGAAAAATAAAAAATTTTCTGCATATTTTAACTTTATGGACTAAAACCAAAAATTCGCGAATATACAAGGATTTATTTGCAACAAAAAAAAAATACATGGACTAAAACAAAAAATTCACGAACACAAAGGGTCAAAAATGATATTTAAGCCTTTTTAAAATTATTATTGATCGATATATTTAATATAAATTTGCAATTGATGTCAAAGTTTCAAAAATATCCTGAAGGAGATTCGGTAATTTAACCATTAGCATTCGGTTTTATAGACTATAGTAAAAACAAATCGAACCAAAAGCTTAGTCTCATACACACACTTTATAATTTATGTTTTATTTTATAAGCACTTAAGAGCATCTCCAATAAGGGTATCATAGAGAGTATCATAGATTAATGATCCGTACAGCTTATTTCTTTTTATCATTGGAGTTTCATGACATGACATAGATGGTATCAAAATTGATGATACCGGTACCTTATTTAAGGTATCGTATCATCAATTTAATGTTACCTTTTTTTGTATAATCGAATTAAATAGAATTAATAACTTATTAATAATGTATGATACCTAGAGTGGTATCACCATTGGAGCAAAACACGTATGAGTTGCATAAATACTATATGACATTGTAGGGACTACTTTGTAGTGATTTTGAGATGCTCTAAGAATTTATGTGTAGGGTTAAATAGTGGTTACCCCCTGCAAAGTAGGTCGGTTTTGGAATACCCCCTGTAATATTTTTTTTTAAAATCCCCCTTGCATACTAAAGATTCTTTGGAATACCCCATTGGAGTAACAGCTGGGCAGAGAATCTCCACGTTTCACCTACGTGGCACCTTAACGTGGATTTTTATTAATTTTTAATTTTTTTTTCCACATGGCATTAAAAATTTAAAAAAAAATGAAAACCAATTTTTTTTTTTATTTCTTTCTTTTTCTTTATTTGAATATACATTAATTTAAATATAACAAAAAAAAATAAAAAGATAAGAGAAGGATTAGAATAGTAAAAGCAACAATGTTGTTTTTCCTCATCCAACTCAGGGTCTCTCTCTTTCTCAATGTTCTCTCAAATTTCAAAAAAACAACAATGAATATTGTTGCTGTCCCCAGAAACCGGCGACAACTCCGGTGGTGGTGCGGCGGCCGGCACGGCGGCGCCACCACCGGAGTTCGAAAATGTTAAGAATAATGAGGATTAGTTAGAGGTTTATTAGTTAGTTAGGATTTCCAAGTTAGTTAATAATTTGTTATAGTTGGTTAATCCACACATTGCTCTATATAAAAGCTAATATTGTACCAAAATTATTCATTCTTTTATCAATCAAAATGATTTCCTATGAGCTTTTACCTCATGAGTATTCCTATGCTCTCTACCTCTCTTATGAATATGATCTTCCTCCCTTTGATTCCATGATTCTTAACATGGTATCAGAGCGATACCCAAAGGATGAAGATGAAGATTGTGCTTCCGCTTACGATTCTGAAAATTGTGAAGAAGATGAGTCTACTGTTGCTGAAATTCCTAGCAATTTCCCTCAAGATCCAGAATCTTCAACTTCACAAAATTCGATCCTTTTTGGCAGCTTCGCAAGTCCAATCGTTCCGGTTTCTATTCCTTCGATTACACCAGTTTTTGATGGATTCTCCATCAAGATTGGGGAGATTGATTGTTTTCTTGGTGATTCTTGCTGCAACGATGTCGATTTCACGATCACCACTTCGGAAGAACACAAGCAATCGAAGAATTTCGAAACTGAATTTGTACTTTCTGAAGTCGTTTTGAAACTGCAGAATCAATCTAGTGTTCAAGCATTTTCTTCTCCGATCAAGGTCAAGCGTCAACACGACGGCAACGTATGGTTCTCGCAAGATCAAGATCCGCACGGCAAGAAAGGTGAGCTACTCTCTGATTTGCTACTGCCTTTGTCGGAGAGCATCCCTTTCTTCTCTCACCATCGTGATCTATGCATCATAGTTTTTGATCCCGGCGGAGCAAATTTGTTTCGATCCTCTCTGTTTCCGTCGAATGTGTTTGCAACGACGTTTTGCCTCCATTTCTTGGCGATGATGTTATCACTCAGCTATCATTCTCTTAAATCATCGCATTTTGTCTTTGATCCTGGTGGCAATCAATTACTCTCTGTTTTGATGAACTACTGATTTGATGCGCTCAGAAGGTGTTTGTATTAAGTCCTTTGAAGCCAAGTTCACTATTGCGATGTGGTGGAATATGGATGATGATTTCTTGAAGTTTGGACGACCTGCAGTGGTTAAGTTGGATTTTGCATTGTTATTTAAACTCATTTGGTGAATTTACCCATTTTGAGTTTGAGGGGGACAATTACAGCATAGCTCATCAAAACATGATATTCATAATCTCATAAATCTTCAGAACCTGCTAACCCTTCTGAATTCCAAACTCTGATAAATCTTCAGAATGGTATGAATTTCATGGTCATCTTCGATTTGGTTTAAGTTTTGATTTTTGTTCACCGTTGATCTTGTTGTATGGAGAATTTTGGATAGAGTTTTCACAATATTCTTGCTAGTATAGTTAATTCATGGTGAGATTGTTGTCCTTGAGAATGGAATCAAGATTCAATTGATATTGAGAGAGTATGGGAAAAGATGACAAAGAATTGTAGCTTCCAAAAATCCAGATGCAGTGCTATATTTTGTATCAATTTTATGTGGTGAAATCAAATTTGTTTTACCCACATGATGAAATTGGAAAAGTGGTTGTTCTTGTTATCACTTATCACAACAGTGGAAATTCCATTTCAGCTATGATTACCTTATGAGGATTATTGATCTTGTAATAGCTGATTTCGTAGTCCTCTGTTAGTTGTTTGTCAATTCAAGCCTTGAGTTGGTATTATATCTTTTAGCAGTTTATATTGTGGTTGAAAGTCGTTAGTGGATTATGGTGGTGTCGAGCTTGCTGCGTGGCATTTTGTGTCCATCACTGAGATGAAATTTTTGGCATCAGAAGATGAAAATTTAGACTCATAAGCTGATAATCCAGAATCTGTAAATTCTTCAGAACTTGATAATCATTCGGAACCTGATAACCAGCACCTGATAACCTTCAGAACATGATATTTAGAACCTCTGATAACCATTCAGAATCTGATAATTGAAGATTGGTTTGTTCCTGGATTTGATGCTATAGTGGATCTTACTAAAGGTTGGAAATCTACAATGTTGGTTTTGGAAGAATTTTTCTCATCAATGTCCATTGAAACTTAGCTGGAAGTTGTTCCATTTCCTTCACAACTTGGTTCAAATTCAGAAAAGGTGTTTCACTTTTATGTCTATTGTTGTTAGAGCAATTTAGAGTTTTTGGTTTTCTGTGTGATGAAGATTTAAGGACTATTCTTCAATCTGTTATTGAGCTTAAAGGTTTCATGGATCATACTTCTATGTATGCAAGATTCACAGGCTGCTCTTGTTCCTTTCGTGAAGATTATGATGAAGTAGTAGTTGTGTTGTTCTATTGCTGTCCTTGTGTGTTTAACTAGTGTGCACTTACTGCTGCCATGATAAGAAATTGGAGATATGTGCTTTAGGTACCTGAATGGTTTCCACCTATGAGTAGAGCTTGCTTGAAGATTATGGGTTACAAGAATGTATTACAAGTCCAAATATTCAATGTTTGTTTCTTTGTTTGGTTTTAGCTTTGTATCCAAACTCAAATTGGTAAATTTCCCAATGTTGAGTTTGAGGGAGGCTGTTAAGAATAATGAGGATTAGTTAGAGGTTTATTAGTTAGTTAGGATTTCCAAGTTAGTTAATAATTTGTTAGAGTTGGTTAATCCACACATTGCTCTATATAAAAGCTAATATTGTACCAAAATTATTCATTCTTTTATCAATCAAAATGATTTCCTATGAGCTTTTACCTCATGAGGATTCCTATGCTCTCTACCTCTCTTATGAATATGATCTTCCTCCCTTTGATTCCATGATTCTTAACAGAAAACTCCTTTTTTTTCAAAAAAAATTAGTTTTTCCGAAATCCTTTTTTCATATAGTTTTCGGATCCAAACTTAGTTTTTCAAAATTCTTTTGGAAAAGCTATAGATCTATGATTTAAATTATCCGGGAAAAATGAAAAATTTCTACCTTTCCTTGCTTTTCGATTTTGTTTCGATGGATTGTGGGTTTGAGGATTGTTGAATCGATTCTTGTTTTGTGATTGGAGATGGATTTTCAAGAGTTTTGAAAGTTTGTTTTTCGTATGGTTGTTTTTTGAATTTTTGGTGGTATGGTTTGGAGTTTTGATATTCCTGTGTTGTTGGATTTTTCCGTTTGTGTGGGTTGATGATTTCAGAGGCTGTTGGGTTGATTTTTCCGTTTGTGTGGGTTGATTGGAAAAGCTATAGTTTTGATGATTTGTTTTTGGTATGTTCCTGTGTTGTTGAACTTTCTGCAGATTTTGGGTGAAGTTTGAAGCCTTTGGGCATTGAAGGAACAATTCCTTATTTGTTTTGACTATGTTTATGTTTTGATTCAAAGCACAAAAAAAGGATTTTTTGTGACAGCAACAAAAAACAAATATATTGTGAAAAGCCATTGGTGTTGTTGTTGATGAGAAAACAAAAAAGGATGTAGTCATATATGTTCCAGTAGCAATTTATTCTCTTTTTGGTTCATGAAAATTTGTTGATTTAATTTCTTTAATTGCTTTGAGTATTGTTGTTGTTATTGTAATGATGATTAGAGATTTTTATGATTTGGGCATGTGTGGAGAAGATGTATAGAAACAATGTTAAGGAGGGTAGATTAGATGCAGGGGAGTGGAATGGTTTGATTATTTTTTGTTTATATTCATTTGTTTATTTTTCTTTTGTTTTAATTATAAATTACTTAATAACAATTAATAATAAGCTAAATAAAAAATAATAATAATAAGTTTATAAAACGTTAAATTTAATTATTTTTTTAAAAAAATATCAATTAATATTATGTGGAATTGCCATGTGGCAAAATTTAATTATAAAATATTAAAATAATATATTTATATTCACATGTGCATGCCACGTATGCGAGTCCGTCCAATCATCAGCCATAGTGTTACTCCAAGGGATTATTCCAAAGAATCTTTAGTATGCAGGGGATCTTAAAAAAAATATATTACATGTGATATTCCAAAACTGATTTACTTTGCAGGGGGTAACAACTATTTAACCCTTATGTGTATTTGTTCAAGATATTTGCAGCCCCAAGATCTAACATTAATTAGGTGGTTTAATCACACCTATCAATAAATCGAATCTTATTATATCCTTTGTAATTGTATACATATTCCCTTGTCTAAAGGGAAGTTCCTGAATCCACACCCAAATTGTTAGGCACGCACACACATAATTTACTATTTATATGTCTAGTCTTCAAATCACAACCTACCTCTTAACAATACATTGAATTTTAACTTCAGAAACCATGATTTTATTGTCTATAGTCTTTAACTAATTTGATTTTGTTGCCTCCAAAATTTATCTCACTATATATACACATTTAACATCCCAAAAATCCTTCATCATAAAGTATTCATCACACTATCCATCAACTAGACCTTTCTTCAAAAACTTGTTGAAAAATTGTCTAAAAAAATAATGGCTATTCGTTTACCATTGATCAAGAAAGCTAAGAAGCATATCCTTTGCCGCACACTTTCAAGCTGCAAAAAAGTGTTGGCTAATAATAATATACCAAAAGGGTATTTGGCAGTATATGTTGGAGAAGAAGAAAAGAAGAGATTTGTGGTTCCAATATCATATTTGCATGAACCTGTTTTTCAACAATTTCTTTGTAAAGCTGAAGAAGAATTTGGATTTAATCATCCAATGGGTGGTCTCACTATTCCTTGCAGAGAAGATATCTTTGTTAGTGTTACTTCTCAATTGGAAACTTAATCACAAATAGACTATGAAATTTTCCATCAAGACATGATTTTAGAACTCTAGAAGCCATGCATTCTGGTTTGAAGCATGTAGAAATTTATAACATCGGCAATGTTTTATATGAAATCATATATCCGGTGTCACAAAATTTTACATAATGATATTTAGAATTACTCAAGAGAATTTAATCTAGAAGTATTGACAAGAGATATATAAGTTGTAAAACATTTTGTATATTATTATGAGATGAGTAAAAACAAGGGATTTGACTACTTTTGTTGCAACTTGTAGTTTTTATTACTTTCATTTGATCAATTGATAAAAACAACACCATGTCATACTAGCCCATGTCTCCCACTATATGATCCCTTGGACCTTACTAGACCATATCATAGAGTCCCTTCTAAAGTTACTAATTGTGTAATTGGTTTGTAAAGGCCTTAAAATCTAAGAATATGGAATCATAGGCAAACCATAATTCAATGGTACGAATGAAGGATTTTTTTATTAGAATTAGCTTGTTTAAGTGATCAACTATAAACCTCGTTTAAGAATATGTTTTTTCTTATAGTAAGCAACATTGTTTATATTTCAGTCGCGAACATTTTAGGCGTGTGATAGGCGCAAAGTGTCAAACCAGGCCTTAGACGTAGCATTGGCGCAAGCCTTGGCAAGTAGAAAGGCACAACATAGGCGAGCAACTGAATTTGTGGATTGTAAGCTATATAAGCTTGACCCATTGTGTGAATAAACAACTTAATTTTCCCTAAGAATCACACTTTCTCTAGTTTTCACATATTTATATTGATTTCACTCACTTTTCTTCACCCTCAAGAAACGATTTGTCCCAACATTGAAATCATTGTCATTAGACAAAAATAATACATACTCTAAATTTGTAAATCTAATAGTCATTTCTTTTCCCAACTTTACAATTTGATAAGATGCCTTGTTCACAAAACTGTCTCTAGTCTACTAAACTATGTCAATCTCTTTCCATGTGAAATTTATAGCCCATTCATGCAAGAAGTTATGCGGTGGAAAACATTTTCAGTGCAAGGAATGGTGAGGCCACCCGTGGGATGATCATATCATATCCAAACTCTTCCTCAACTTTACTCAATATGTCTTGAAATGATGGCTGGTTCAAGTATGTTACAGGGATCACATACCATTTATGTTTCTCTAAACCATAAACTGCAACATACCCCTTTGGCACTTGTAGATATATTGATGTTTCTTGTCTTGCAGTTAAGGATGCCCTTAGAATAGCGTGTAAACGGAAACCCATTTTATGCTTAACTGAGGGAAGAACAAACTCAACAGAGCAAATGACTCAAATTTATTTGAAGGCAACTGTGAATATATTTATAGCTTTTGAGGTTTTGGAAATGAAATTACAAGCTATAATTTTGTTTGAAAGGACTAATGGGTACAAAGCATAAGATGAAATATCATGTGGTGTTGTCTTTAGCTTGTACCCCACCCCCACCCTTTCAAGTGCAACATCATATTTGTATTGTTCATGTATTATTAAGTAGTACTTCACAATTTTATAAACATGCCTTAGACATGTTTTCTTCATTATGATGATA
Organism: Trifolium fragiferum; assembly: GCA_954870985.1. Classification (NCBI taxonomy): domain Eukaryota; kingdom Viridiplantae; phylum Streptophyta; class Magnoliopsida; order Fabales; family Fabaceae; genus Trifolium; species Trifolium fragiferum. Next base: position 40,093,580 of record OX940790.1, on the reverse strand, counting down.
GTGTTGATTTCCAGCTGGTAAACTATACAAGGCAATGGATAAGTATAGTTCATCATAGATCATATTTGTGGTTATCCTTTCAAGGTGTGGGACTTGGATTATCTATATACTACAAAATAATTGATCTTTCATATGCTCTTGTCTGAACATGACTCATATCACATGGCCCTCCTTCAGCTATCATTATAGTTGCCGACGGTTTGTTAAGTATCCTTTGATTCATCTATATATATTCATTGCTGCAAGCATTTAGGACCAACACAAATCATTCACATCCCAAGGCATTTAGAAGTTTAGAAACTTGAGCCTTCCAAATTCCAATTACCTTCTTTTCAAGACTTACATACAACAATGGGTTTTCGTTTACCAAGTATTATCAGAAGGGCATCATCCTCAAAAGGCGTGGACATGCCAAAGGGATATCTAGCAGTATATGTAGGAGAGAAAATGAAGCGGTTTGTGATTCCCGTATCATACTTGAGCCAAACCTCATTTCAAGAATTGTTGAGCCAAACCGAGGAGCAATACGGATATGACCATCCAATGGGTGGTCTCACAATTCCTTGCAGAGAAGACGTTTTCTTAGATATTACTTCTCAATTGAATTAATTATTTGGTAGCTAGCCCTCTGAGGATATCACAAGACTGACATAGATATATGACCAATTTTTGTAGTAGTTTCTTACTTTCAAAAGAATTTCTCTTTTGTTGTTATCATACTTGGATGTAAAAAGTTCATCTCAATGAGAAATTTATCAACACTATAATCATACTTTGAAGCATCTATTTGCTAAATGTTCAGTTTAGAATCTCTGCTGTTGCAAAAAATGGAAATTTAAAAGGAACTATCATGATTTAATGATCATAAATGAGTATATATGCCATGGTTTTTCATTTTTATTTCAAAGAACTTAATCATTGGGTAAGAAAGTAGATGAAAAAATTATTTAGAAGTGTAAATTGTTATTTAGCTTGTGAGTTAAGAAAAACTTCTATAAGTTTAAAAGTTTTTACTTTTTACCAAAACACTAAAGTTAGACTAAGTGAGGGAGCTTCTGAAAATAATTGAAGTGTAGAGATGATTCCTACTCAGGGGGTAGTCATGTTCAACTTTTTCTTTTTAGACAATTTAAGTAATAGATTATCTTATTTTAGCTTCCATAAAGAACTAATTAACAATGACTTCATTTATGTGGATTTGTTACATAGATGTCTCCTAATGTCAGATGTCAAGATACAATGAATAAGATCTAAATGCCAGTTTATATATATAAATCTTCAGCCAAAAATTGTATATATAAATGCATTGAAGTTAAGAAAAATGTATTTAGAGAATTCTATAAAAGTAAAAAAAATGGTTTTCGAAACAGGCTGAAAGTTTTGTTTGATTTTATTTTTCAAAGTAGAGTTGAGTTATTCTTCATATCTGTGCATAAAACTCAAATTCCTTTAAAATCTGTTACTTATGCTAGATTCTTTTCATTGGTTCTGAAAAATAATTTTAGGAATATATTCATGACGATTCTTTTTCCCTTCGGGATTCAGCTTGCTATTTTTTCGAAATTCATAAAGTAAGTGAACTCGCTCGCTGTTAAACAAGAAAAAGATATGAAAGTGTTTTGTTTTCTTTGTATTCCGATGAATATTTTTCTCTATTTCCCATGAAAGGGGATAATCTTTACAAGTTAAAAAGATTCCTATTGTACAAAATTTCTCTACTAATCTATGTTAGTATGCTACAATGTCAGATTCATAACTAATTCAAGCGAGAAGTTATGTGTTGAAACAAATCTTCTGTGCAAGGAATGGTGAGGCCACCCATGGGATGATCGTATCCAAACTCTTCCTCAGCTTGACTCAATAAGTCTTGAAACGATGGTTGGTTCAAGTATGATATTGGGATCACAAACCACTTCTGTTTCTCTCCAACATACACTGCAACATATCCCTTTCTAACTTCTGCAGATTTTGATGCTGTTTGGATGGAAGTTAATGATGCCCGACGAATAACATTTAAACAGAAACCCATTTTTGGTGATTTATTGATGGAGAAGAAAAGACTCAACAGAGCCAAGATGTCAAAAACTTTAGAAGGATGTAACTAACACTTGAGGATGCCAATGACTTGTGCTGTGTTCGAATCAAATTTGTAAGTATATTTATAGTTATTGAGGTTCTATGGAAACCCAAGTACAAGCTAAATTATTGTTTGAAAGAGTTAAAGAGTAAGATGATATAGCATGTGGTTATGTCTTAAGATTGTACCCTACCATTTCAAGGGCAACCTCATATTTGTTTATGCATTAACTAGTACTTCATAATTGTGTAGACATGCTTTAGACATGTTTTCTTCATTATGATAGTGTTGATGTCCATCTGGTACCTACCTAAATGAACTGTATGGTAATGAGATTATGGACACTAGCCTTTGTTTTAGGGGATACATTATCTACCATGAAATTAATCTAAAATTGACACTTGAACAAGTCCTCCAAAACAACACCATGTGATCTTCATTATCTTAGTGTTTATGTCTATCTGGTAAGTGACATTAAGGAAATGGATAACAATAGATAAACATAAACCATTCTAAATGCTTGTGGTTAAAGTTTCAAGTGGATTAATTATAGGCTGGCCTCTGCTAAAGAAGGTGGGACATGCATTATCAACTACAACATCTGATGTTGTTACCTGAGAAAGTCCTCTAGAGACAACACCATGTGGTCTTTCATCTGCTCATGTCTTAACATGACACAATTCTAATGTCTCTCCTTCAGTGATCACTATAATTTCTGACTGTTTTTTATATATCCTTTCATCTATATATATTCATGCCTGCAAAGATTTATGACCAACATAAACCATTCACATACCAAGGCATTCGAATATTAGAAACTCGAGTCTTCTATATACAAATCTTTCATTTTTAGACTAATTTAATCTCTTTTTTTCAACAAATACAAACAAGAATGGGTTTTCGTTTACCTAGTATCATCAAATCAAGGGCATCATCTTCAAAGGGTGTGGACGTGCCAAAGGGCTATTTAGCCGTATATGTTGGAGATGAAATGAAACGGTTTGTAATCCCTATATCATACTTGAACCAACAATCATTTCAAGAGTTGTTGAACCAAGCTGAAGAAGTATTTGAATATGATCATCCAATGGGCGGTCTCACTATTCCATGCAGAGAAGATGCATTCTTAGATATCACTTCTCGCTTGATTAGGTGCTAATTCCTTTGGTAGAAGGAGCTGACATAGATTATTTAATTTCAGGGAATTTGTACAAAAGACACTTTTTTCTTTCCAGTATAGTCTTCTTCCATTTGAGGGAGATAATTATGGACAAAGATTATAACTTGTTTAGGGCTATATGCCAATGTTTTAAGAATATTTGTTATAAGCTAATTTTCCAAAATATAATACAAAGTGACAGATTTGCTTTCATATGGTCTTCAAAGTCATTTTCCTTTCCATTCCTTCACTGCAATATATATTAAAGTAATAAAAAATTGGAAGATCTTTATATACGGATCATTACAATAACATCAATAAAGTATAAAATTGAAAAGTCAAACACGAACAAGAATTACAGATAATTCGAGGCAAAATAATAGAAAACAATTGTTGTGTCTTGTATGGGGAGGTTGTACAACTTTCTGTCGATGAGGGGTGAAGTTATTTGATTGAAGTGGTGGTTTATGATCTCTTCTAGTTAAATGACGATTGTTGATTAATACGGTTACTGCCAGAATTTTGTGAGTTCATTTGCTGCATGATTGACCTGCTGTTTCCTGTTGTAAGAAGCTGGCTTTGATTAACTATTTGGAATAAACAATTCTCCTGTTTGAGTTTGGTCAAATTGGACGGCATTTTCTATCCGATCTGACCCCGTGGTCGACTGGCATACAATTGTGTGCATCTTCTCTGTCTGGTTGTATTCAGATAGCTTTGATGTGCTTTGGAGTTGTTTTGGGGTGGAGGTAGGATGCTCAAACTGAACCTGCAAAATTATGCAGGTGGTAGTGTTATGCTATGCATTAAAGATAGGCGGCCGAATTTGTCAGTCTTTTGGGTTTAAATCTCTTCGATTTTTGTTTTATTTGTTTTTCAGTCTTTTGGATGTTAGCTTGTATTGTATTCCTTGGCAAAATTAATATATATTATGATTCAATAAACCATAAATTTTGTTATCTAATAACTATGTTCTTCTCTGCAGAATTTTTTTACACAATACATACTTCATTTTGGATCATTAAATAATGATTGTTAATTTTAACTTTCCCTTCTTTTTGTAGATATATAGCAAAAATCAATGCTTCATCTATTTTCTAATTTGAATATTTAGTAAAAAAGGCTTCGATTTTCCGATTGATATTTAAGTGGAAATATAGTGAAAAACAGTAATATAATTGTAATCAATTTCTCATTGGGATGAACTTCTTTACAACCAAGTATAATAACAACAAAAGAAATCTTTTGAAGGTGAGAAACTGAACTACTACAAAATTGGTCATATGTCTATCTATGTGTTAGAAGGTAATTCAATTCAAGCTAGAAGTGATTTCCAAGAAAACATCTTCTCGGCAAGGAATAGTTATACCGCCCATTGGATGGTCATATCCGAATTGTTCCTCAGATTGGCTCAGTAAGTCTTGGAATGAGATTTGGTTCAAGTATGATACGGGAATCAAAAACCTCTTCATTTTCTCTCCTACATACACAGCTAGATATCCCTTTGGGACACCTTTTGAAGATGATGCCTTTGATTTGATGATACTAGGTAAACGAAAACCCATTGTTGTATGTGTTCAATAGAAGATATTGATCTAAAAAATAATGACTTGTATATAGAAGACTCAAGTTTGTGAACTTCAAATGCGTTGAGATGTGAATGATTTGTGTTGATCCTAAATGCCTGAAGCCATGAATATATATAGATGAAAGGATATGTAACAAAAAGCCATGATTTGTTACATCTTCAAAAGGTGTGGACGTGCCAAAGGGATTTCTTGCCGTACATGTTGGAGACTCTTAGAAGTGGGAGTTGGACCTAACTCAACACTACAAAACCGGCTTGTAAGATGAGGATTGTCTCTTACTTATAAACCTTTGTCCAGGCCAACTCACATCCGATGTTGGAGTTCTTAACAGAGACGAAATGAAACGGTTTGTAATCCCAATATCGTACTTGAATCAACCATCATTTCAAGGGTTGTTGAACAAAACTGAGGAACAATTCAAATATGATCATCCAATGGGTGGTCTCACTATTCAATGTAGAGAAGGAGTTTACCTAGAGATTATTTAAACTTATTTGCCAAAATATAATACCAAGTGACAGATTTTCTTTCTTATGGTCTTTAAAGTCATTTTCCTTTGCATTGTATAACTGCTGTACAAACTTAACTTCTAATAAACTGAAATATATGTTACCAAAAATAAGGGGACAAAATCACTTTTAGTTGATGAGGAGGTGAAGGCGATTATTGTTAATACAATACTTGTTGTTAGAGGCTGGCTTTGATTAATTATTTGGAGTAAAATTCATGTACCTTTGCTTGTGTGTGTAAAGAATTGTCTTGCTTGAGTTTGGCCAAATTGGAAGGTGTTTTCTGGATCTTGAGGTTGGATGCTCAACTTGAACCTGCAAAATTATGCAGGATCTTGGTTAAGTATAGCATTGGTCATTAAGTGGGGATCTTGAGATAGTTTTGTGTTTTTTTCTTTTTTTTGTTTTTTTTAGCTGAAAAGTAGTTTTGGGTTTAACTCTCTTTGATTTGATATCTGTCTTTTTTTCTTTTTCTTTTGTTTTTGTCTATCTTATGGATTTTAGCTCTAGTATGTATTGTTTCACAATCATGCACTTCTTGTGCTTGGTCATTTTTAATATAAGCTTTTTTTCCTCTTCCAAAAAAAAAAAGACAATTTAATAAACCATAACTTCTGTGATCTAAGTTCTTACCCAATAATTATTTTCTTCTCTGCAGATTGGTTTTTCTGCAATATAGTTAATAAACCATAACTTATGATCATTAAATCATTATAGTTACTTTTCACTTTTTTGCAGAAAGGGGAATTGATGCTTCATATATTTTCTAAACTGAACATTTACCAAATAGAGGCTTAGATTTTCGGATTGATAATTAAGTGTATATATAAAGAAAAACAGTAATAATAAAAATAATAAATTTCTCATTGAGATGAACTTGTAACCAAGTATAATAACAACAGAAGAGATTTCTCGTTAAAAGTTAAAAACTAAACTACTACAAAAATTGGTCATATGTCAGTCTTATCTAAGACGGTTAGCAGTTATCTAATTGAAGCTAGAAATGATTTCTACAAAAACATCTTCACTGCAAGGAATAGTTATACCGCCCATTGGATGGTCATATCCGAATTGTTCCTCAGCTTGGCTCAGCAATTCTTGAAATGAGGTTTGGTTTAAGCATGATACGGGGATAACAAACCGCTTCATTTTCTCTCCAACATACACTGCTAAGTATCCCTTTGGAACATCTGCACCTTTTGAAGACGATGTCTTTGATTTAATGATACTAGGTAAACGAAAACCCATTGTTGTATATGAGTTGAAGAAAAGAGATTGATCTAAGAAAAGAAAGACTTGTAAGTTGTATATAGAAGACTTAAGTTTTTGAACTTCAAATGCGTTGAGATGTGAATGATTTGTGTTGATCCTAAATGCCTGCAGCTATGAATATATATAGATGAATGGATATGTAAGAATCAGTAGGCAAGTTGAAGGAGGGGATCATGAGATTGATGTTAGGCGTGTAAGCTATGAGAAACAAGTCCATGTGAAGGATCACATGGTGTTGTTTTGGAGGACTTGCTCAAGTTTCAACATCAAATTAATTTCATGGTAGATAATGTATCCCCTTGAACAAAGGCTAATGTCTATCATCCATTACCACACAGTTCGATAGGTAGATACAAGATGGACATCAACATTATCATAATGAAGAAAACATGTCTGAAGCATGTTTACACAATTATCAAGTGCTAGTTAATGCATAAACAAATATGAGGTTGCCCTTGAAATGGTAGGGTACAATCTTAAGACATAACCACATGCTATATCATCATACTCGTTTAACTCTTTTAAACAATAATTTAGCTTGTACTTGGGTTTCCATAGAACCTCAATAACTATAAATATACTTACAAGTTGGATTCAAACACAAAACAAAACATTGGCATCCTCGATTGTTAGTTACTTCTTTCTAAAGCTTTTGATATCTTTGCTCTGTTGAATCTTTTCTTCTCCCTCAAACAATCACCAAAAATGGGTTTCGGCTTAAATGTTATTCGACGGGCCAACCAAACAGCATCAAAATCTGCAGAAGTGAGAAAGGGATATGTTGCAGTGTATGTTGGAGAAAAACAGAAGCAGTTTGTGATTCCAATATCATACTTGAACCAACCATCATTTCAAGACTTATTGAGTCAAGCTGAGGAAGAGTTCGGATACGATCATCCCATGGGTGGCCTCACTATTCCTTGCACCGAAGATGTGTTTCAACACATAACTTCTCGCTTGAATGAGCTATGAATCTGACACTAGCATACTGACATAGACTAGTAGAGAAATTTTGTACAATAGGAATCTTTTTTACTTGTAAAGATTATCCCCTTTTCACGGGAAATAGAGAAAATTATATATATGAATACAAATAAAACAACATTTTAATATCTTTTTCTTGTTCAATGACAGTGAACTCACTTAGTTTATCAATTTAATTACCAGTCACTACAAAATTAGTATTACTAATCCTTGGGGAGAAGTCATCTTTGTTACTGTCACTTTTCAATTTAAAATTTTAACACCACTACAAATAAGCAAATGCAAATGGACTATGCAATTTTCTATCAAAATATGATTTTGAAGCCATTTCAACAAAAGGACTATGCAGGGTCAAAGATATATAACTAGAACTCTAGAAACCATTCTGCTTTGAATCATGTAGAAATTAACATAGGCTATGCTTTATATGGAAATAATTTCATGTTGATGAGTTTATCATATCTAGGAATGACAATGGGTAGGGTACTATAGTCCCCATCCCCATACCCGCAGTTTGAAAAAATACCCGTACCCATCCCCATATCCGCGTGGATGACAATCTTTGTCCCCGTACCCAAGCTCTATGGGTACCTAAGTACCCGTACCCGTTACCCCCATTTTTACTAAAAATAAATTGATCAATTATAAAATATCATATCATTTTAATAGAATTTAAAAAAATTCAATGATTTTAATGTTGGTTAATGAAAATTATAAACAAAATTATTAGTAAAATCATGCTAAAGTTCATTACTCTATTAACATATTTACATTATGTTATAAATAAATAATTTTTTATTAAAAATGTATAATAATATAATAATGTTGTATTTTTTTAAGGCTTAAATATCATTTCAGTCCCTGTATGTTTCCAATTTTTTGGTTTTAGTCCCTGTAAGTTTTTTTGTTCTAAATTAGTCCTTCAATGTGTTTATTTTTTTGGTTTTAGTCTCTGCCGTCCAATTCCGTTAAAAAAACGCTTAGATGGCAAACGGAGGGACTAAAACCAAAAAACGAAAAAAAATATCTTTGTTCCTTTTTTGGCTCTTGGTTTTGCTTTCTATGTGTTCTTTGCTCCTTTTGTTGGGAAGAAGATTTATCAGTATATTGTTGTAGGATTCTACACACCTTTGGTATGGTAACTCAATTTTTCATCTTTATCTTGTTTTTAATACTCATTTTGTTGATTTTAAAATGGGTCTGTGGAAGTGTGAATTGCGAAGGCTTGTAAATACTTATGTTATTATATTTCTCTATGAATGCACTTATTGCCAACCTTTTATGGATGTTGCTTGATTGAATCCCGATGTTACCAAGCTTTTTATGAATGCTGCTATTGTTGGCATTGTTGGGTGCGTGGGTTTATAGGAGTTCCTATATGATAAGAAGCTCATAGGTAATGTTTATAGATGTTTTCTGGTTGATTTACAGTCAAGGCCACGAGGAGGAAGGAGAAGAAGAGGAGTGCGAAAGATTTGATGTAGTGGAAACAAATACAGTTCAAACAAACACATGTAACTCACATTGATTCAAACAAACACATGCATGCATGTCTTCCATTACCTCTGTCCTACTACATAATCATGATTTCTAAAGTAAGGTCGTGATCACAGATGTAGCAGAGAAGGAAGAGAAGACAAAAGAAAACATCTGAATCAGTAGAGAAATTAAACTATCAAGGAGTCATATTTCATACCAGAAAATTACATCCATCTGGACCATAATTCAAGCTGTTTAGAAACCAAACAAACAAAAGAAGAATTCAGGCTGTTTTTGTAGGATTTAGCTCCTACTTATTTTTGTCTCTAAGAACATGTGTTTAGCAGTAACACTTTTGCTATAAGCAATATATTCAATTACATTGGAAATCTTGGGCAATATAGCCAAAGTGTTTCTCTAAAACAGTTTTAGATGTGCTGGCAAAACCATTGGAAATCTGCTTCATCTCTTCGAATTTAATCATTCCCTGTCTTAGCTCGTCCTCTAGTTTCTCGACAGTTTGAAACAATTCACTTGAATGAGATGTGTTTGGTATACTCGCTAATTCAAACTTCTCTTTCTTCAGTTGCTGCTATATATTTTGTATATATTCCACATGTTCCCTAAACTTTTAAATTTTTTTCGCTTTTTGGTTTTAGTCCCTCCGTTTGCCACCTAACCGTTTTTTTTAACGGAATTGGACGGCAGGGACTAAAACGAAAAAAATTAACACATTGAAGGACTAATTTAGAACAAAAAAACTTACAGGGACTAAAACCAAAAAATTGGGAACATACAGGGACTGAAGTGATATTTAAGCCTTTTTTTAAATATAATTACATATAATTATTATTATTATATAATAATATAATTAAAAAAAATAAATATATACTATATGGGTATATGGGGTGGGTACTAAAGTACCCGTACCCGCACCCATACCCGCTTAATTTTGTGGGTAATTACCCATGCTCATATCCAAAATGCGAGTTTTTACCCTACCCGTCGTGGGTACTTTTTATAGGTACAAATTAACGAGAAATGAGAAAAAGCCTTTTGTATATTTTGAAATGAGAAAAAGAACAAATTAACGTTAGACAGATTATAGTGAAAATTAACCCTACAAGAGACTCGGCATACTTTGTACATTATGAATTGAGACAAGGTTGGTTAACATTATTGATGACTCTACGTTATTACATGAAGCTAATTTTGAGACATACTTTAGTGTTAGTTAACCTGTTTTAGTTTATTTTTGCACAAATAAGAGGAAGTTGCAACAAGCTCAAGTATGTGGAATCATAAAGCAAGGAAAGAAATTGGAAGGTTCAGGTCTGCTACCTGCGCATGGCGCAGGCACGAAAAGTTGCAAAGGCCACATTCTGATACCTACGTTCGGCGCAGGTATGCGGAGCAGACCTATTTATTCTGTAATTTTGTCAAAAGAAGGGTTACGAAATTTGATGGCGAAAGAGCAGATTGTGCAGACGAGTTCAGAGCTTTCCAAGTGCGGATTTCATTGTGGAAACACATCCAATCCATTCTTGTAATGAATTCTTTCTACTTAATTGTTGTAATTTCTATTTCAACTATGTCTAGCTAAATTTCTATGATTGGATCCTAGGGGATTCTAGTTGTTTTTATCTTGAACCATGTAGTTTCATTTGACTTATTATTGAATTACGAAGTTAGTTATAGTCAATTATCCTTTATGCTTAATGGTTTACATTCTTTGGCCAATTGTGTGATGAATCAAATTGTTTGTTTACTAAGACATTTGTGGCAATCAATTAACCTAGGGATAATCGTTCAGTTAACTCTCGCTTTAGAAGTATAGGTTTGTTAATTGAGAATTCAGAAATTAAAGGGCAAAAACCTCAATTGATTATAGGTCATCCTAAGACATTAGGGATCGATAATCAATTGAGAGAATTATGTACCAAAACATTGGACATAATTACTATTTTTAATCGAATCGTGGAATTAAAATCGTAATTTGTTGATAGGCATGAACTACCGAGATAAAAGCAACTAGATGAACCAAAAAGATCCAATCACTTTTCTTCGTTGAATCTTAAAACTTTATTTACTTTTGAGTTTATGTTAAGAAACCTGACTCAAGAAATTCCCCCCCGTTTTATGTTTACTTTAATTTACATGCGTATGATCTTAATTGTTCGTGTCTGATTCAGAACAATCCCTGAGAAAACGATATAAAAACATACATACTTTTGTATTTCAACAAAATGGCGCCGTTGTCGGGGATTGTTGAGTCAATCAACAAGGCAAACGGAACATACATAGCGTAACTTTTATTTCTTGTTTTTAATTTTTGTATTTACTTTCTTAAAAAGAAAAATCCAAAAAAATAAATTCTGAATTCGTTTTATTCTTGTGTAGTGCAGTTGCCACTAAAGGTATTTCTTGTTTGTGTGCATGCGAGGTAAAGCTCCGGACGAATTGCAATACGACCCCGAGATAGAGAAAACTGCAAAGAAGAACAGGAAAGCTGCAAGGCTAGCCCGAGAAGCTACTCGGTTGGCCATTATCCCACAAGAGGGCGAAGTTTCGAGTCCAATCACTTCGAACGACGAAACCAGTACCATGGTAGATAACAATCCACCACCTCCTAGAAGGACCTTAGGAGACTACGGGCAAAAAAACAACACTTAGAATCTTAATCTGGGTTTTCAGCCAGCAACCAATTATAACAGCCCAACTAAATTGTCTAGAATATTTAGTCGGAATATACATAATTGAATCTGAGTACATTAAATTACAGAATAAGTTATGTTTATTACATAACGGACTAGTACAATATAGCAGAAGAAGCTTAAAGAAACTAAAACAGACAAAATAAAACAAGGAAGAAGACGATAATCCTCTAATAAGATAATCCAAGCTCAGCCTCGATCATCAATTCCCACTCGGTCCTTGCTTATATCAACCTGTCTATCTGAAAAAAAAAAAAAATAAAAAAAAAATGGAGTGGAATGAGACTACTAAGCCTCGGTGAGCTCCTACTACCGAACTACTGGTGACTACACCGGGGCAACTGGAACTAATAGTTTCTATTCCTTGTCATGACCCACTCTAAAGTCATGACCGGCGCGCAGGCTGACCGTCGCTAAAGAAAATAAATAAGCCTGGCAAGCCTAATGTAAAAATTTCACATATAATCACATATCTAGAATTTACAAAAAAAATTGGCAGAGTTTCCTTTGTTTTCTTAATATTCCAAATTTTTCATTTGTCCCTGTAGTTCCATTTACAGCCAAAATGTTATCATACACTAGTACATCCCTTATATATTATGCTTCACATATTCAAACGGATAGGACTGCATCCATAACGCTTTCAAGTACTTAGTACTATATACATCTAGATACTACCAAACGAGTTTTAAACAGAAGATAGCTGCATCATACTGAAGTCACAAAATAATGGCCGCTAGAAGCCTACCAAAATGAGAGTGCTAGCTGGTCTCTATGGTTATCCAAAACGATCTACTCGGCAACTTACAAATTTGAAAAATATGAAAGGAAATAGGGGTGAGTCACATAGACTCAGTGAGAGCATAAATTACCAAGTGAACCGGAAGGAGAAACAATAACCGCACGAATTTTGTTAAAAGAAAACTAAATTACTTTGCATAAAATCAACTTTATAACAACATGTAAGTTCTTTCATAAAACTCTAAACAATTTAAAAATCACTTTAATTTTGCTTTTATATAGACTCAAATTATTGTTTTCTTTCACGAACATAAACCACATTATCTCTTCGTTGTGGCAAACGGATACCGCATTATCTCTTCGTTGCGGCGAACGGATAACTACCACATTATCTCTTCGTTGTGGCGAACGGACACCGCATTATCTCTTCTTTGCGGCGAACGGACAACTACCACATTATCTCTTCGTTGTGGCGAACGGATACCGCATTATCTCTTCGTTGCGGCGAACGGTAACTTCGTATTCAAAATAAAACTTCTAAATATAATTTTAAAACAATTTTCATAACTAAAATAGATTCACAAACTTTAAATTTTGAATGAAATTGATTGCTCTTAAAAAAAATTTGTTTCTCCCATAAAATTAAAAACATAAAACTTGTCACAAGGTAAGTTATCTACTCACAACTATGAAGAGGCACCTCCATTCCTAGCAACACCTTCCGAAACGGTCACCTTAACAACATGTAAGTTCTTTCATAAAACTCTAAACAATTTAAAAATCAATTTAATTTTGCTTTTATATAGACTCAAATTATTGTTTTCTTTCACGAACATAAACCACATTATCTCTTCGTTGTGGCAAACGGATACCGCATTATCTCTTCGTTGCGGCGAACGGATAACTACCACATTATCTCTGAAGGTTGAAAAACACACAAGAAGGGGGGGGGGGTTGAATTGTGTGAGACTTTTTCTAAGTTAAAACAAATTGCAGCGGATAAGGTATAACACACACAATATATGAGTATAGGGTTAGAGAGAGATGCTCAGAATTTTTATACTGGTTCCTCCCACTAACAGGAGTAGTCCAGTCCTCTTGTCCTTCACAAGAGATTTCACTATAATCACTCAGATTACAAATGCTCAAGCACTAAGCAAGAGACTTCAAATTGCTCAAGCACCAAGCAAGAGACTTCCAATGCTCAAGCACAAAGCAAGAGACTTCCAATGCTCAAGCACAAAGCAAGAGACTTCCAATGCTCAAGCACAAAGCAAGAGACTTCCAATGCTCAAGCACAAAGCAAGAGACTTCTAACTGCTCTTAATGTTAATAAAGATAAGAGATTAACACTTGATATACAATCAGAGGTGTTTACAAAATACAACTCAGTTACAAGACTAACTTAGAAAATTATCACAAAGTTTCTAAGTGTTTGATAGCTTCAGAATTTGACAGAGTTTCAGCACGTTCAGAAGCTTAAGTCTTGATTACATTTCTTCACAAATCTTCTTCCTTTTATAGATGATAAAATGAACGTTGAAGATTATAGCCGTTTGAAGAATTTGAGACGCTCCTTTGTATAGATCAGTGAGCTTATTAGCTGTTCTGATTTGCAGTAGCTTAGGAGCTTAACGTTTACTACAAAATGAGAGATTCCTTTTGGCTTTTGATATTTGAACCTTGGTGAAAGCCAAATAAGGAAATAATCGTTTCTGAAGCCTGACTTGAAAAGGACCTTTCCATGGTCAAACCTTTTCATTCTTGGTTTCTGCGTTTGGACTTAGTCAGGCACAGTCTTCAATAAAATTGTACTCTCAAATGTAGCTTAACACTTATATCTGACGAGCCTTCAGATTTTGATAGGCTCAGAATTACTTGTTTCAGATCTGGTGAGCTCAGATGTTCTTCAGATTTTGATAGGCTCAGAATTACTTGTTTCAGATCTGGTGAGCTCAGATGTTCTTCAGATTTTGATAGGCTCAGATTTACTTGTTTCAGATCTGGTGAGCTCAGATGTTCTTCAGATTTTGATAGGCTCAGATTTACTTGTTTCAGATCTGGTGAGCTCAGAAGTAATTCCTTCAGAAATTCTAAGGTTCAGATAATAACTTCAGAGTTTCACAGGCTCAGAATTACTTGCTTCAGATCTGGTGAGCTCAGAAGTAATTCCTTCAGAAATTCTAAGGTTCAGATAAAAACTTCAGAGTTTCACTTGCTTCAGATCTGGTGAGCTCAGAAGTAATTCCTTCAGAAATTCTAAGGTTCTTTAGTACGCAAATTTTAACTTTTAATCCTGCACACTGAATTAAATTATTAGTATTCCAATTTAACCTTAAATACATTGTTATCATCAAAATCAATTAAGGAGATACAAAATCATAATTTTGTTCCAACAATCTCCCCCTTTTTGATGATGACAACTATATGTATTTAAAATCAATTGTTGTTGTTTTTATTTAACATCTTGACTTCAGGTTCTGAGGTTTGCAAGCTCCCCCTGAGTCTGATAAGCTTCAAAAGTTTATCAATGATAAATATAAAACAGTCTAAGAGTAATATTTAATGTCAAATATAATTTCATATATTCTACCTTCAGAATTAGAGGTTTGCAAGCTCTATTTCTTCAGACTGACAAATATAAGATATGGTTTGCAAGCGTATCTTATATTATATGAATTTATGTTGGACAAAATTTATTACTCCCCCTCATTAAAAGTTTAAAAGACTTTAATATAACTTAACAAGAGTAGAGTTCAGAAAATGTGATCTTTAGAGCTTCAGAAATAATTTCACTGCCATAGGAAATGAAATAATATTTTCTCCCCCTTTGTCATTATCAAAAACGGGTCAGTCAAAGCACAAGTTACAGGGTAGTAAATGCACACAGCAAACAACCACCAGCAGTAAATGCATTCAACGGTAAAAGGGAATTGTTAAGTACCATGGTGAAACAGGGAATTGTTTCAGAATGAAGACGAGTTTCTTCAAGATCTGAATCAGTTCCAGGAAAAGGTGGAGTGGTTTGAATGGATGAGGGGTTTGGTTCAGAAGTGGTTGGCTTAGGAGATGAAGTCTGAAGGGATTCAGTTTGGGATTCAGCAGGGACTTCAGAATTTTGAACATTTGAGGGTTCAGATTGGTCTACGTCCATTGCTATTGGGGTAGACTCAGAATCTTTAATAGGAGATTTCTGAGGGGATTTAGGAGTGTCAGAAATGGTTATAGTGGAAGTTTCAAAATATTGAAAACGTGAGAAGTGATAGTGACTAGTGTGTAGTTAAGTGATTATAGTGGAAGTTTCAAAATATTGGGGAAACAAGATAGTGACGTAATGGGGGCTTGGCAGTTACTTTTAATAAAATCATCATTAGCTCTCCTTCATTACCCCGCGTTTACTAGACATGATGGGAAGTTACACAGATAAGTAGTGTTTTCAGAAGCCAGCTGTCAGTTAGAGAAACTGAGTGGTCAACTAACACTTAGAGTAGGTATCTGAGTCACAAGAAATCATATTTAATAATAAATAATTCTGATTGCTTCAGATGAGAGAGTGCTTCAGAACCTATATAATAGTTTCTGAGCCGTCCAAACTTCTGAGGCCCTTCAGAACCAGTTTATTCATTCAGAGTTAACAGCATTCAGAGATATCATTCAGAAATAAAAACCATGTTCAGATTTTTCTTGATAAAATCGAAACGATCAATAGCAAGAGGTTTGGTAAAGATATCAGCCCATTGATGCTCAGTATCAATGAATTGAATCTTAATTACTCCCTTCTGAACATAGTCTCTAATGAAGTGATGTTTGATCTCAATGTGTTTAGCTCTTGAATGCAAAATAGGATTCTTAGACAAACAAATAGCAGCAGTATTATCACAGAGAAGTGGTATACTACTTATCCTTATCTGATAGTCCTCCAACTGATGTTTCATCCAGAGCAATTGCGTGCAACACTTAGCAGCTGAGATGTACTCTGCTTCTGCTGTAGATAGAGCAATAGTTGCTTGTCTCTTACTAGCCCATGATATAAGGTTTTCACCTAGAAATTGACAGTTTCCACTAGTGGACTTCCTTTCAATTTTATCACCAGCATAGTCAGCATCACAGAATCCAATAAGCTGATAATCTAAGGATTTCTTATAAAGTAATCCAAGATTAGTGGTTCCTTTCAGATATCTAAAGATTCTCTTAACAGCAGTTAGATGAGACTCTCTAGGATCTGATTGAAATCTAGCACACAAGCATACACTGAACAAGATATCTGGTCTAGATGCAGTGAGATAAAGGAGGGAACCAATCATACCTCTGTATAATTTCTGATCTACTTTGCCTTCAGATTCTTCCTTCAGAAGACAGCTAGAGGGATGCATAGGAGTTGACATTGGTTTACAATCTTCAAGACCAAATTTCTTCAGTAAATCCTTTGTGTATTTGGTTTGATGCACATATACTCCTTCTTTTCTTTGATTGATTTGAATTCCCAAGAAGAATGTTAGTTCTCCCATCATACTCATTTCAAATTCATCCTGCATAAGCTTAGAGAAATTCTTGCAAAGAGAAGCATTAGTTGAACCAAAGATAATATCATCAACATAAATCTGAACAATCAAAATATCAGTTTTTAAGGTTTTTCTAAAGAGAGTGTTATCAACATGTCCTTTTTCAAAACCATTTTCTAGAAGAAATATACTTAACCTTTCATACCAAGCTCTTGGAGCTTGTTTCAAACCATACAGAGATTTCTTCAATTTGTAAACATGATCAGGACACTTTATATCTTCAAAGCCAGGAGGTTGTTTAACATAGACTTCTTCATAAATTACTCCATTCAGAAATGCACTCTTAACATCCATTTGAAATAGAGTGATGTCATGATTAACTGCATAGGACAAGAGAAGTCTAATTGCCTCAAGTCTTGCTACTGGTGCAAAGGTTTCAGTGAAATCTATGCCTTCTTGCTGACTATAACCTTGTGCAACCAGTCTAGCTTTATTTCTGACAACTTCTCCCTTTTCATTTGACTTGTTTCTGAATACCCATTTTGTTCCAATAATGTTCTTGTGTTTGGGTTTTGGTACCAGATCCCAAACATCATTTCTTTCAAATTGATTGAGTTCTTCTTGCATTGCAACAATCCACCCATCATCTGAGAGTGCTTCTTCTATGTTTGTGGGTTCAATTAATGAAATTAACCCAACTAGGGATTCATCCTCTTTGAAAGCAGATCTGGTCTTTCTTGGGCTATCCTTGTTACCAACAATTAGCTCTTCAGGATGAGATGATCTATACTTGAATTTACTCTTAGGTGGAGCAGGTGTCTGAGAGGGTTCAGTTTCTGAAGGGTCTTCAGAGATATCTTCATTTTGAGTCTCAGATGGATATACAGCAATGGAGAGATCTTCACACTCAGAATTTGAGGAAACTTGAAATTCTGCAAAAGTCTCAGCTTGCTCTGACATTTTATCGTCAGGCTCTTTATCATCAAATCTAACATGTATAGATTCTTCAACTGTGTGAGTTTCAGAATTATACAATCTGTATGCTTTTGAGCGTTCAGAGTAGCCTATAAAGATACCCTTATAAGCTCTAGCATCAAATTTCTTTCGATAGACCTTGTTGTCTAGAATATAACAAGTACATCCAAACTGATGAAAATAAGAAATATTTGGTTTTCTTCCTTTGAACAGTTCATAAGCAGTTTTGTTCAGAATAGGTCTGATGTAGATTCTATTCTGAACATAGCAAGCAGTACTCACGGCTTCTGCCCACAAGAACTTAGCTAGGTTAGACTCAAGCATCATGGTACGAGCCATTTCTTGCAAAGATCTATTCTTTCTTTCTACAACACCATTCTGCTGTGGTGTTCTAGGAGAAGAGAATTCATGGATTACTCCATGCTCTGAGCAGAAAGATTCGAAAGAGTCATTTTCGAACTCTCCCCCATGGTCGCTTCTAACCTTCAGAATCCGAAGATCCTTTTCACTTTGTATTTGTGTGCAGAAGTCACTGAACACCACAAGTGCTTCACTCTTAGAACGTAGGAATTTCACCCAAGTCCATCTACTGAAATCATCAACCATGACCAATCCATATTTTTTACCATTGATAGAGGCTGTCGAAACAGGACCAAACAGATCAATGTGAAGCAATTCTAAGGGTCTGGAAGTAGAGACAATGTTTTTAGACCTGAATGAAGTCTTAGCAAATTTTCCTTTTTGACATGAGCCACAAAGTGCATCTGAGTGATAATCAATGTCAGGCAAACCACTAACAAGCTTTTGTTTGCTAAGCTTAGAGATCAACCTCCAGTTAGCATGACCAAGACGCTTGTGCCATAGCCATTTCTCATCACCCAGAGACAAAAGACATATAATCTTTTGGTCAACCAAATCAGAAAAGTTTACTTTATAAACATTGCCAACTCTCATTCCCTTGAATACTACAGATTTGTCAGAGTCTTTTGATACAGTACATGATTCCTTATTAAATGTAACAACACACCCATTGTCACAAAATTGACTAATGCTCAATAGATTGTGTTTAAGTCCATCAACTAACCAAACATCTTTAATGGAAAGAGAAGAATTACCAACTGTACCTGTACCAATGATCTTCCCTTTTTGTTTTCCTCCAAATCCCACAGAGCCTCCCTCTTTCAGAGTTAGGGTTTGGAACATATGCTTTTCTCCCGTCATATGTCGTGAGCAACCACTGTCCAGGTACCAGGGCTGCTGTTTTACCTTTCCTTGCATGAGCATCTGAAGCAAACATTATTTCAGATTTTGGTACCCATATTCTGATGGGTCCTTTAGAGTTAGTCTTCTGAATAGTATTCCTTCTTTGTTTTCTATGATCAACACAAGATCTAGAATTAATTAAGCTTTGACAAGAATGTTTAGGCTTAATTTGATTCTTGGATTTTGATCTGGAGTATATCACAGTTCCAAAGGTCAAGCAAGGATCTGAAGTAACTTTACCTTGATTTCTCAGAGGTTCAGATGACTTCTGAGCCTTAACTTGAGAACTTTTGGACTCAGAAATTTTAGGTTCAGAAGAACTTGGAACTTCTGAGTCTTTGGGTTCAGGTTCAGAACCTCCTTCAGAGTTGGATGCCTTCAGATCAAGTGTACCACTTTTAACAAAGGTAGAGAATAATTCAGGTGGAGTATCATCCTCACTATATGATTTCAGAGGTTTATCCCAGTTCTTAAACCGAGAATAACCAATGCCTTCACCATAGTTACGAGTCATATGATAAATCATGGAAGCCATTTTACTCCTATTGAAGGTACAACGAATAAATTCGTGAAGAGCATCTTCATGATCATCATTGAGCTTGTCTGCCAAGACATAGTTAGATTCAACATGACAAATACGAATGTTTAACGATTCATTTTCATCATAAAGAATCTTGGCATCCTTTTTCAATGATTCATGAACATTCTTCAGAATTTTGTGTTGACTTACTATACGAGAGTAATGTTTCACGGCAATCTTAAGAGAATCAATTAATTCAGATTTAGTCATGTTAGAGTATACCTCATTTTCATCATCTGAGTCATCTTCAGAATCTCTATCAGAGTTGTTACCTTCAGAAGTTCTTGCCATTAAAGCCAGATTGCCTTCTTCATCATCTTCTCCTTCAGAGTCATTCTCAATGGTCTCCCAAGTGGCTAACAAACTCTTCCTTACCTTTTCTTTGTACTTTTCTTTCCCAAAGCTCTTATTCTTTCCTTTGTCCTTGGATGACATTTCTGGACAGTCCGCAATGAAGTGTCCAGATTTCTTGCAGTTATAGCAGTTGTTCAGTTCTTCCTTTTTGTCCTTTGAAAAGGAACTTCTTGAGTTGTTTCCTTTGTTTGGAAACCTTTTGTATTTCTTGTTCCATTTCTGAAACCTTCTAACCATTAGTGCCATTTCTTCATTCTCAGAATTTTCATCCATCATATCATCAGAGGTTTCTTCCTCTTGTTCAGACACTTTGATCTTTGCAGCTTTTGAGGAAGTCTGAACAGAGCTTAGAGCCAAGGACTTCATCTTCTTGACAGGTTCATCTGACATAAGTTCTAGCTCATGACTTCTGAGTGAGCTTATTAAATCTTCAAGAGTCACATTGTCCAAATCCTTGGATTCCTGAAAAGCTGTAACTTTTGGTCTCCATTTGGAAGGTAAGCTCCTCAGAATTTTCTTCACGTGATCAGATGCAGTGTAGCTTTTCTTCAGAACTTGAAGACCAGAGACAAGGGTTTGAAACCTTGAATACATGGTTTCAATATCTTCATCTTCCTTCATTCTGAACAGCTCATATTGATGAACTAATAAGTTTGCCTTAGCTTCTTTGACTTGCTTATTTCCTTCATAGGTGGAACATAGAGAGTCCCAGATAGTTTTGGCACATGACTTGTTGGATATTTTTAAATACTCAGCATGAGATATTGCACCAATAAGCATATTCTTAACAGTATGATGCTTCTTATACTGTTTCTTCTTTTCAGCATCAAAGAACTTTCTGTAGGTATTTCTTACAACACCTTCATCATCCATGTGTTCAAAATGTATACCATCTTCAATGATATCCCATAACTCATCATCGGTCCCAATGATGTAACTATACATCTTGGTTTTCCAGAAAGGAAAAGTAGTAGGATCACTGTTGAAGTAAGGTGGTTTGTCTCTGTGATTATCACTGTTCCTTTCCCTATCATAGTTGTGAGGAGGTGGAACAGCAGAGTGATCAGGTCCAGAGGAAGCAGAAGGAGAGGTAACACCAGACATGTTTTTCAACTAAGTACCCCTAGATCTTTTACTGTTTCACTGTTAAGTGAAGAGCAACAAACCGGAGCTCTGATGCCAATTGAAGGTTGAAAAACACACAAGAAGGGGGGGGGGGTTGAATTGTGTGAGACTTTTTCTAAGTTAAAACAAATTGCAGCGGATAAGGTATAACACACACAATATATGAGTATAGGGTTAGAGAGAGATGCTCAGAATTTTTATACTGGTTCCTCCCACTAACAGGAGTAGTCCAGTCCTCTTGTCCTTCACAAGAGATTTCACTATAATCACTCAGATTACAAATGCTCAAGCACTAAGCAAGAGACTTCAAATTGCTCAAGCACCAAGCAAGAGACTTCCAATGCTCAAGCACAAAGCAAGAGACTTCCAATGCTCAAGCACAAAGCAAGAGACTTCCAATGCTCAAGCACAAAGCAAGAGACTTCCAATGCTCAAGCACAAAGCAAGAGACTTCTAACTGCTCTTAATGTTAATAAAGATAAGAGATTAACACTTGATATACAATCAGAGGTGTTTACAAAATACAACTCAGTTACAAGACTAACTTAGAAAATTATCACAAAGTTTCTAAGTGTTTGATAGCTTCAGAATTTGACAGAGTTTCAGCACGTTCAGAAGCTTAAGTCTTGATTACATTTCTTCACAAATCTTCTTCCTTTTATAGATGATAAAATGAACGTTGAAGATTATAGCCGTTTGAAGAATTTGAGACGCTCCTTTGTATAGATCAGTGAGCTTATTAGCTGTTCTGATTTGCAGTAGCTTAGGAGCTTAACGTTTACTACAAAATGAGAGATTCCTTTTGGCTTTTGATATTTGAACCTTGGTGAAAGCCAAATAAGGAAATAATCGTTTCTGAAGCCTGACTTGAAAAGGACCTTTCCATGGTCAAACCTTTTCATTCTTGGTTTCTGCGTTTGGACTTAGTCAGGCACAGTCTTCAATAAAATTGTACTCTCAAATGTAGCTTAACACTTATATCTGACGAGCCTTCAGATTTTGATAGGCTCAGAATTACTTGTTTCAGATCTGGTGAGCTCAGATGTTCTTCAGATTTTGATAGGCTCAGAATTACTTGTTTCAGATCTGGTGAGCTCAGATGTTCTTCAGATTTTGATAGGCTCAGATTTACTTGTTTCAGATCTGGTGAGCTCAGATGTTCTTCAGATTTTGATAGGCTCAGATTTACTTGTTTCAGATCTGGTGAGCTCAGAAGTAATTCCTTCAGAAATTCTAAGGTTCAGATAATAACTTCAGAGTTTCACAGGCTCAGAATTACTTGCTTCAGATCTGGTGAGCTCAGAAGTAATTCCTTCAGAAATTCTAAGGTTCAGATAAAAACTTCAGAGTTTCACTTGCTTCAGATCTGGTGAGCTCAGAAGTAATTCCTTCAGAAATTCTAAGGTTCTTTAGTACGCAAATTTTAACTTTTAATCCTGCACACTGAATTAAATTATTAGTATTCCAATTTAACCTTAAATACATTGTTATCATCAAAATCAATTAAGGAGATACAAAATCATAATTTTGTTCCAACAATCTCTTCGTTGTGGCGAACGGACACCGCATTATCTCTTCGTTGCGGCGAACGGACAACTACCACATTATCTCTTCGTTGTGGCGAACGGATACCGCATTATCTCTTCGTTGCGGCGAACGGTAACTTCGTATTCAAAATAAAACTTCTAAATAAAATTTTAAAACAATTTTCATAACTAAAATAGATTCACACACTTTAAATTTTGAATGAAATTGATTGCTCTTAAAAAAAATTTGTTTCTCCCATAAAATTAAAAACATAAAACTTGTCACAAGGTAAGTTATCTACTCACAACTATGAAGAGGCACCTCCGTTCCTAACAACACCTTCCGAAACGGTCACCTTAACAACATGTAAGTTCTTTCATAAAACTCTAAACAATTTAAAAATCACTTTAATTTTGCTTTTATATAGACTCAAATTATTGTTTTCTTTCACGAACATAAACCACATTATCTCTTCGTTGTGGCAAACGGATACCGCATTATCTCTTCGTTGCGGCGAACGGATAACTACCACATTATCTCTTCGTTGTGGCGAACGGACACCGCATTATCTCTTCGTTGCGGCGAACGGACAACTACCACATTATCTCTTCGTTGTGGCGAACGGATACCGCATTATCTCTTCGTTGCGGCGAACGGTAACTTCGTATTCAAAATAAAACTTCTAAATAAAATTTTAAAACAATTTTCATAACTAAAATAGATTCACACACTTTAAATTTTGAATGAAATTGATTGCTCTTAAAAAAAATTTGTTTCTCCCAGAAAATTAAAAACATAAAACTTGTCACAAGGTAAGTTATCTACTCACAACTATGAAGAGGCACCTCCGTTCCTAGCAACACCTTCTGAAACGGTCACCTTAACAACATGTAAGTTCTTTCATAAAACTCTAAACAATTTAAAAATCACTTTAATTTTGCTTTTATATAGACTCAAATTATTGTTTTCTTTCACGAACATAAACCACATTATCTCTTCGTTGTGGCAAACGGATACCGCATTATCTCTTCGTTGCGGCGAACAGATAACTACCACATTATCTCTTCGTTGTGGCGAACGGACACCGCATTATCTCTTCGTTGCGGCGAACGGACAACTACCACATTATCTCTTCGTTGTGGCGAACGGATACCGCATTATCTCTTCGTTGCGGCGAACGGTAACTTCGTATTCAAAATAAAACTTCTAAATAAAATTTTAAAACAATTTTCATAACTAAAATAGATTCACACACTTTAAATTTTGAATGAAATTGATTGCTCTTAAAAAAAATTTGTTTCTCCCATAAAATTAAAAACATAAAACTTGTCACAAGGTAAGTTATCTACTCACAACTATGAAGAGGCACCTCCGTTCCTAGCAACACCTTCCGAAACGGTCACCTTAAAAACATGTAAGTTCTTTCATAAAACTCTAAACAATTTAAAAATCATTTTAATTTTGCTTTTATATAGACTCAAATTATTGTTTTCTTTCACGAACATAAACCACATTATCTCTTCGTTGTGGCAAACGGATACCGCATTATCTCTTCGTTGCGGCGAACGGATAACTACCACATTATCTCTTCGTTGTGGCGAACGGACACCGCATTATCTCTTCGTTGCGGCGAACGGACAACTACCACATTATCTCTTCGTTGTGGCGAACGGATACCGCATTATCTCTTCGTTGCGGCGAACGGTAACTTCGTATTCAAAATAAAACTTCTAAATAAAATTTTAAAACAATTTTCATAACTAAAATAGATTCACACACTTTAAATTTTGAATGAAATTGATTGCTCTTAAAAAAAATTTGTTTCTCCCATAAAATTAAAAACATAAAACTTGTCACAAGGTAAGTTATCTACTCACAACTATGAAGAGGCACCTCCGTTCCTAGCAACACCTTCCGAAACGGTCACCTTAACAACATGTAAGTTCTTTCATAAAACTCTAAACAATTTAAAAATCACTTTAATTTTGCTTTTATATAGACTCAAATTATTGTTTTCTTTCACGAACATAAACCACATTATCTCTTCGTTGTGGCAAACGGATACCGCATTATCTCTTCGTTGCGGCGAACGGATAACTACCACATTATCTCTTCGTTGTGGCGAACGGACACCGCATT
Source organism: Trifolium fragiferum (assembly GCA_954870985.1). Taxonomy (NCBI): domain Eukaryota; kingdom Viridiplantae; phylum Streptophyta; class Magnoliopsida; order Fabales; family Fabaceae; genus Trifolium; species Trifolium fragiferum. Next base: position 40,068,591 of record OX940790.1, on the reverse strand, counting down.
ATCTCTTCGTTGCGGCGAACGGACAACTACCACATTATCTCTTCGTTGTGGTGAACGGATACCGCATTATCTCTTCGTTGCGGCGAACGGTAACTTCGTATTCAAAATAAAACTTCTAAATAAAATTTTAAAACAATTTTCACAACTAAAATAGATTCACACACTTTAAATTTTGAATGAAATTGATTGCTCTTAAAAAAAATTTGTTTCTCCCAGAAAATTAAAAACATAAAACTTGTCACAAGGTAAGTTATCTACTCACAACTATGAAGAGGCACCTCCGTTCCTAGCAACACCTTCCGAAACGGTCACCTTAAAAACATGTAAGTTCTTTCATAAAACTCTAAACAATTTAAAAATCATTTTAATTTTGCTTTTATATAGACTCAAATTATTGTTTTCTTTCACGAACATAAACCACATTATCTCTTCGTTGTGGCAAACGGATACCGCATTATCTCTTCGTTGCGGCGAACGGATAACTACCACATTATCTCTTCGTTGTGGCGAACGGACACCGCATTATCTCTTCGTTGCGGCGAACGGACAACTACCACATTATCTCTTCGTTGTGGCGAACGGATACCGCATTATCTCTTCGTTGCGGCGAACGGTAACTTCGTATTCAAAATAAAACTTCTAAATAAAATTTTAAAACAATTTTCATAACTAAAATAGATTCACACACTTTAAATTTTGAATGAAATTGATTGCTCTTAAAAAAAATTTGTTTCTCCCAGAAAATTAAAAACATAAAACTTGTCACAAGGTAAGTTATCTACTCACAACTATGAAGAGGCACCTCCGTTCCTAGCAACACCTTCCGAAACGGTCACCTTAACAACATGTAAGTTCTTTCATAAAACTCTAAACAATTTAAAAATCACTTTAATTTTGCTTTTATATAGACTCAAATTATTGTTTTCTTTCACGAACATAAACCACATTATCTCTTCGTTGTGGTGAACGGACACCGCATTATCTCTTCGTTGCGGCGAACGGACAACTACCACATTATCTCTTCGTTGTGGCGAACGGATACCGCATTATCTCTTCGTTGCGGCGAACGGTAACTTCGTATTCAAAATAAAACTTCTAAATAAAATTTTAAAACAATTTTCATAACTAAAATAGATTCACACACTTTAAATTTTGAATGAAATTGATTGCTCTTAAAAAAAATTTGTTTCTCCCATAAAATTAAAAACATAAAACTTGTCACAAGGTAAGTTATCTACTCACAACTATGAAGAGGCACCTCCGTTCCTAGCAACACCTTCCGAAACGGTCACCTTAACAACATGTAAGTTCTTTCATAAAACTCTAAACAATTTAAAAATCACTTTAATTTTGCTTTTATATAGACTCAAATTATTGTTTTCTTTCACGAACATAAACCACATTATCTCTTCGTTGTGGCAAACGGATACCGCATTATCTCTTCGTTGCGGCGAACGGATAACTACCACATTATCTCTTCGTTGTGGCGAACGGACACCGCATTATCTCTTCTTTGCGGCGAACGGACAACTACCACATTATCTCTTCGTTGTGGCGAACGGATACCGCATTATCTCTTCGTTGCGGCGAACGGTAACTTCGTATTCAAAATAAAACTTCTAAATAAAATTTTAAAACAATTTTCATAACTAAAATAGATTCACACACTTTAAATTTTGAATGAAATTGATTGCTCTTAAAAAAAATTTGTTTCTCCCAGAAAATTAAAAACATAAAACTTGTCACAAGGTAAGTTATCTACTCACAACTATGAAGAGGCACCTCCGTTCCTAGCAACACCTTCTGAAACGGTCACCTTAACAACATGTAAGTTCTTTCATAAAACTCTAAACAATTTAAAAATCACTTTAATTTTGCTTTTATATAGACTCAAATTATTGTTTTCTTTCACGAACATAAACCACATTATCTCTTCGTTGTGGCAAACGGATACCGCATTATCTCTTCGTTGCGGCGAACAGATAACTACCACATTATCTCTTCGTTGTGGCGAACGGACACCGCATTATCTCTTCGTTGCGGCGAACGGACAACTACCACATTATCTCTTCGTTGTGGCGAACGGATACCGCATTATCTCTTCGTTGCGGCGAACGGTAACTTCGTATTCAAAATAAAACTTCTAAATAAAATTTTAAAACAATTTTCATAACTAAAATAGATTCACACACTTTAAATTTTGAATGAAATTGATTGCTCTTAAAAAAAATTTGTTTCTCCCATAAAATTAAAAACATAAAACTTGTCACAAGGTAAGTTATCTACTCACAACTATGAAGAGGCACCTCCGTTCCTAGCAACACCTTCCGAAACGGTCACCTTAAAAACATGTAAGTTCTTTCATAAAACTCTAAACAATTTAAAAATCATTTTAATTTTGCTTTTATATAGACTCAAATTATTGTTTTCTTTCACGAACATAAACCACATTATCTCTTCGTTGTGGCAAACGGATACCGCATTATCTCTTCGTTGCGGCGAACGGATAACTACCACATTATCTCTTCGTTGTGGCGAACGGACACCGCATTATCTCTTCGTTGCGGCGAACGGACAACTACCACATTATCTCTTCGTTGTGGCGAACGGATACCGCATTATCTCTTCGTTGCGGCGAACGGTAACTTCGTATTCAAAATAAAACTTCTAAATAAAATTTTAAAACAATTTTCATAACTAAAATAGATTCACACACTTTAAATTTTGAATGAAATTGATTGCTCTTAAAAAAAATTTGTTTCTCCCGTAAAATTAAAAACATAAAACTTGTCACAAGGTAAGTTATCTACTCACAACTATGAAGAGGCACCTCCGTTCCTAGCAACACCTTCCGAAACGGTCACCTTAACAACATGTAAGTTCTTTCATAAAACTCTAAACAATTTAAAAATCACTTTAATTTTGCTTTTATATAGACTCAAATTATTGTTTTCTTTCACGAACATAAACCACATTATCTCTTCGTTGTGGCAAACGGATACCGCATTATCTCTTCGTTGCGGCGAACGGATAACTACCACATTATCTCTTCGTTGTGGCGAACGGACACCGCATTATCTCTTCGTTGCGGTGAACGGACAACTACCACATTATCTCTTCGTTGTGGCGAACGGATACCGCATTATCTCTTCGTTGCGGCGAACGGTAACTTCGTATTCAAAATAAAACTTCTAAATAAAATTTTAAAACAATTTTCACAACTAAAATAGATTCACACACTTTAAATTTTGAATGAAATTGATTGCTCTTAAAAAAAATTTGTTTCTCCCAGAAAATTAAAAACATAAAACTTGTCACAAGGTAAGTTATCTACTCACAACTATGAAGAGGCACCTCCGTTCCTAGCAACACCTTCCGAAACGGTCACCTTAAAAACATGTAAGTTCTTTCATAAAACTCTAAACAATTTAAAAATCATTTTAATTTTGCTTTTATATAAACTCAAATTATTGTTTTCTTTCACGAACATAAACCACATTATCTCTTCGTTGTGGCAAACGGATACCGCATTATCTCTTCGTTGCGGCGAACGGATAACTACCACATTATCTCTTCGTTGTGGCGAACGGACACCGCATTATCTCTTCGTTGCGGCGAACGGACAACTACCACATTATCTCTTCGTTGTGGCGAACGGATACCGCATTATCTCTTCGTTGCGGCGAACGGTAACTTCGTATTCAAAATAAAACTTCTAAATAAAATTTTAAAACAATTTTCATAACTAAAATATATTCACACACTTTAAATTTTGAATGAAATTGATTGCTCTTAAAAAAAATTTGTTTCTCCCAGAAAATTAAAAACATAAAACTTGTCACAAGGTAAGTTATCTACTCACAACTATGAAGAGGCACCTCCGTTCCTAGCAACACCTTCCGAAACGGTCACCTTAACAACATGTAAGTTCTTTCATAAAACTCTAAACAATTTAAAAATCACTTTAATTTTGCTTTTATATAGACTCAAATTATTGTTTTCTTTCACGAACATAAACCACATTATCTCTTCGTTGTGGCGAACGGACACCGCATTATCTCTTCGTTGCGGCGAACGGACAACTACCACATTATCTCTTCGTTGTGGCGAACGGATACCGCATTATCTCTTCGTTGCGGCGAACGGTAACTTCGTATTCAAAATAAAACTTCTAAATAAAATTTTAAAACAATTTTCATAACTAAAATAGATTCACACACTTTAAATTTTGAATGAAATTGATTGCTCTTAAAAAAAATTTGTTTCTCCCATAAAATTAAAAACATAAAACTTGTCACAAGGTAAGTTATCTACTCACAACTATGAAGAGGCACCTCCGTTCCTAGCAACACCTTCCGAAACGGTCACCTTAACAACATGTAAGTTCTTTCATAAAACTCTAAACAATTTAAAAATCACTTTAATTTTGCTTTTATATAGACTCAAATTATTGTTTTCTTTCACGAACATAAACCACATTATCTCTTCGTTGTGGCAAACGGATACCGCATTATCTCTTCGTTGCGGCGAACGGATAACTACCACATTATCTCTTCGTTGTGGCGAACGGACACCGCATTATCTCTTCGTTGCGGCGAACGGACAACTACCACATTATCTCTTCGTTGTGGCGAACGGATACCGCATTATCTCTTCGTTGCGGCGAACGGTAACTTCGTATTCAAAATAAAACTTCTAAATAAAATTTTAAAACAATTTTCATAACTAAAATAGATTCACACACTTTAAATTTTGAATGAAATTGATTGCTCTTAAAAAAAATTTGTTTCTCCCAGAAAATTAAAAACATAAAACTTGTCACAAGGTAAGTTATCTACTCACAACTATGAAGAGGCACCTCCGTTCCTAGCAACACCTTCCGAAACGGTCACCTTAACAACATGTAAGTTCTTTCATAAAACTCTAAACAATTTAAAAATCACTTTAATTTTGCTTTTATATAGACTCAAATTATTGTTTTCTTTCACGAACATAAACCACATTATCTCTTCGTTGTGGCGAACGGACACCGCATTATCTCTTCGTTGCGGCGAACGGACAACTACCACATTATCTCTTCGTTGTGGCGAACGGATACCGCATTATCTCTTCGTTGCGGCGAACGGTAACTTCGTATTCAAAATAAAACTTCTAAATAAAATTTTAAAACAATTTTCATAACTAAAATAGATTCACACACTTTAAATTTTGAATGAAATTGATTGCTCTTAAAAAAAATTTGTTTCTCCCATAAAATTAAAAACATAAAACTTGTCACAAGGTAAGTTATCTACTCACAACTATGAAGAGGCACCTCCGTTCCTAGCAACACCTTCCGAAACGGTCACCTTAAAAACATGTAAGTTCTTTCATAAAACTCTAAACAATTTAAAAATCATTTTAATTTTGCTTTTATATAGACTCAAATTATTGTTTTCTTTCACGAACATAAACCACATTATCTCTTCGTTGTGGCAAACGGATACCGCATTATCTCTTCGTTGCGGCGAACGGATAACTACCACATTATCTCTTCGTTGTGGCGAACGGACACCGCATTATCTCTTCGTTGCGGCGAACGGACAACTACCACATTATCTCTTCGTTGTGGCGAACGGATACCGCATTATCTCTTCGTTGCGGCGAACGGTAACTTCGTATTCAAAATAAAACTTCTAAATAAAATTTTAAAACAATTTTCATAACTAAAATAGATTCACACACTTTAAATTTTGAATGAAATTGATTGCTCTTAAAAAAAATTTGTTTCTCCCAGAAAATTAAAAACATAAAACTTGTCACAAGGTAAGTTATCTACTCACAACTATGAAGAGGCACCTCCGTTCCTAGCAACACCTTCCGAAACGGTCACCTTAACAACATGTAAGTTCTTTCATAAAACTCTAAACAATTTAAAAATCACTTTAATTTTGCTTTTATATAGACTCAAATTATTGTTTTCTTTCACGAACATAAACCACATTATCTCTTCGTTGTGGCGAACGGACACCGCATTATCTCTTCGTTGCGGCGAACGGACAACTACCACATTATCTCTTCGTTGTGGCGAACGGATACCGCATTATCTCTTCGTTGCGGCGAACGGTAACTTCGTATTCAAAATAAAACTTCTAAATAAAATTTTAAAACAATTTTCATAACTAAAATAGATTCACACACTTTAAATTTTGAATGAAATTGATTGCTCTTAAAAAAAATTTGTTTCTCCCATAAAATTAAAAACATAAAACTTGTCACAAGGTAAGTTATCTACTCACAACTATGAAGAGGCACCTCCGTTCCTAGCAACACCTTCCGAAACGGTCACCTTAAAAACATGTAAGTTCTTTCATAAAACTCTAAACAATTTAAAAATCATTTTAATTTTGCTTTTATATAGACTCAAATTATTGTTTTCTTTCACGAACATAAACCACATTATCTCTTCGTTGTGGCAAACGGATACCGCATTATCTCTTCGTTGCGGCGAACGGATAACTACCACATTATCTCTTCGTTGTGGCGAACGGACACCGCATTATCTCTTCGTTGCGGCGAACGGACAACTACCACATTATCTCTTCGTTGTGGCGAACGGATACCGCATTATCTCTTCGTTGCGGCGAACGGTAACTTCGTATTCAAAATAAAACTTCTAAATAAAATTTTAAAACAATTTTCATAACTAAAATAGATTCACACACTTTAAATTTTGAATGAAATTGATTGCTCTTAAAAAAAATTTGTTTCTCCCAGAAAATTAAAAACATAAAACTTGTCACAAGGTAAGTTATCTACTCACAACTATGAAGAGGCACCTCCGTTCCTAGCAACACCTTCCGAAACGGTCACCTTAACAACATGTAAGTTCTTTCATAAAACTCTAAACAATTTAAAAATCACTTTAATTTTGCTTTTATATAGACTCAAATTATTTTTTTCTTTCACGAACATAAACCACATTATCTCTTCGTTGTGGCGAACGGACACCGCATTATCTCTTCGTTGCGGCGAACGGACAACTACCACATTATCTCTTCGTTGTGGCGAACGGATACCGCATTATCTCTTCGTTGCGGCGAACGGTAACTTCGTATTCAAAATAAAACTTCTAAATAAAATTTTAAAACAATTTTCATAACTAAAATAGATTCACACACTTTAAATTTTGAATGAAATTGATTGCTCTTAAAAAAAATTTGTTTCTCCCATAAAATTAAAAACATAAAACTTGTCACAAGGTAAGTTATCTACTCACAACTATGAAGAGGCACCTCCGTTCCTAGCAACACCTTCCGAAACGGTCACCTTAACAACATGTAAGTTCTTTCATAAAACTCTAAACAATTTAAAAATCACTTTAATTTTGCTTTTATATAGACTCAAATTATTGTTTTCTTTCACGAACATAAACCACATTATCTCTTCGTTGTGGCAAACGGATACCGCATTATCTCTTCGTTGCGGCGAACGGATAACTACCACATTATCTCTTCGTTGTGGCGAACGGACACCGCATTATCTCTTCGTTGCGGCGAACGGACAACTACCACATTATCTCTTCGTTGTGGCGAACGGATACCGCATTATCTCTTCGTTGCGGCGAACGGTAACTTCGTATTCAAAATAAAACTTCTAAATAAAATTTTAAAACAATTTTCATAACTAAAATAGATTCACACACTTTAAATTTTGAATGAAATTGATTGCTCTTAAAAAAAATTTGTTTCTCCCAGAAAATTAAAAACATAAAACTTGTCACAAGGTAAGTTATCTACTCACAACTATGAAGAGGCACCTCCGTTCCTAGCAACACCTTCCGAAACGGACACCTTAACAACATGTAAGTTCTTTCATAAAACTCTAAACAATTTAAAAATCACTTTAATTTTGCTTTTATATAGACTCAAATTATTGTTTTCTTTCACGAACATAAACCACATTATCTCTTCGTTGTGGCGAACGGACACCGCATTATCTCTTCGTTGCGGCGAACGGACAACTACCACATTATCTCTTCGTTGTGGCGAACGGATACCGCATTATCTCTTCGTTGCGGCGAACGGTAACTTCGTATTCAAAATAAAACTTCTAAATAAAATTTTAAAACAATTTTCATAACTAAAATAGATTCACACACTTTAAATTTTGAACGAAATTGATTGCTCTTAAAAAAAATTTGTTTCTCCCATAAAATTAAAAACATAAAACTTGTCACAAGGTAAGTTATCTACTCACAACTATGAAGAGGCACCTCCGTTCCTAGCAACACCTTCCGAAACGGTCACCTTAAAAACATGTAAGTTCTTTCATAAAACTCTAAACAATTTAAAAATCATTTTAATTTTGCTTTTATATAGACTCAAATTATTGTTTTCTTTCACGAACATAAACCACATTATCTCTTCGTTGTGGCAAACGGATACCGCATTACCTCTTCGTTGCGGCGAACGGATAACTACCACATTATCTCTTCGTTGTGGCGAACGGACACCGCATTATCTCTTCGTTGCGGCGAACGGACAACTACCACATTATCTCTTCGTTGTGGCGAACGGATACCGCATTATCTCTTCGTTGCGGCGAACGGTAACTTCGTATTCAAAATAAAACTTCTAAATAAAATTTTAAAACAATTTTCATAACTAAAATAGATTCACACACTTTAAATTTTGAATGAAATTGATTGCTCTTAAAAAAAATTTGTTTCTCCCATAAAATTAAAAACATAAAACTTGTCACAAGGTAAGTTATCTACTCACAACTATGAAGAGGCACCTCCGTTCCTAGCAACACCTTCCGAAACGGTCACCTTAACAACATGTAAGTTCTTTCATAAAACTCTAAACAATTTAAAAATCACTTTAATTTTGCTTTTATATAGACTCAAATTATTGTTTTCTTTCACGAACATAAACCACATTATCTCTTCGTTGTGGCAAACGGATACCGCATTATCTCTTCGTTGCGGCGAACGGATAACTACCACATTATCTCTTCGTTGTGGCGAACGGACACCGCATTATCTCTTCGTTGCGGCGAACGGACAACTACCACATTATCTCTTCGTTGTGGCGAACGGATACCGCATTATCTCTTCGTTGCGGCGAACGGTAACTTCGTATTCAAAATAAAACTTCTAAATAAAATTTTAAAACAATTTTCATAACTAAAATAGATTCACACACTTTAAATTTTGAATGAAATTGATTGCTCTTAAAAAAAATTTGTTTCTCCCAGAAAATTAAAAACATAAAACTTGTCACAAGGTAAGTTATCTACTCACAACTATGAAGAGGCACCTCCGTTCCTAGCAACACCTTCCGAAACGGTCACCTTAACAACATGTAAGTTCTTTCATAAAACTCTAAACAATTTAAAAATCACTTTAATTTTGCTTTTATATAGACTCAAATTATTGTTTTCTTTCACGAACATAAACCACATTATCTCTTCGTTGTGGCGAACGGACACCGCATTATCTCTTCGTTGCGGCGAACGGACAACTACCACATTATGTCTTCGTTGTGGCGAACGGATACCGCATTATCTCTTCGTTGCGGCGAACGGTAACTTCGTATTCAAAATAAAACTTCTAAATAAAATTTTAAAACAATTTTCATAACTAAAATAGATTCACACACTTTAAATTTTGAATGAAATTGATTGCTCTTAAAAAAAATTTGTTTCTCCCATAAAATTAAAAACATAAAACTTGTCACAAGGTAAGTTATCTACTCACAACTATGAAGAGGCACCTCCGTTCCTAGCAACACCTTCCGAAACGGTCACCTTAAAAACATGTAAGTTCTTTCATAAAACTCTAAACAATTTAAAAATCATTTTAATTTTGCTTTTATATAGACTCAAATTATTGTTTTCTTTCACGAACATAAACCACATTATCTCTTCGTTGTGGCAAACGGATACCGCATTATCTCTTCGTTGCGGCGAACGGATAACTACCACATTATCTCTTCGTTGTGGCGAACGGACACCGCATTATCTCTTCGTTGCGGCGAACGGACAACTACCACATTATCTCTTCGTTGTGGCGAACGGATACCGCATTATCTCTTCGTTGCGGCGAACGGTAACTTCGTATTCAAAATAAAACTTCTAAATAAAATTTTAAAACAATTTTCATAACTAAAATAGATTCACACACTTTAAATTTTGAATGAAATTGATTGCTCTTAAAAAAAATTTGTTTCTCCCAGAAAATTAAAAACATAAAACTTGTCACAAGGTAAGTTATCTACTCACAACTATGAAGAGGCACCTCCGTTCCTAGCAACACCTTCCGAAACGGTCACCTTAACAACATGTAAGTTCTTTCATAAAACTCAAAACAATTTAAAAATCACTTTAATTTTGCTTTTATATAGACTCAAATTATTGTTTTCTTTCACGAACATAAACCACATTATCTCTTCGTTGTGGCGAACGGACACCACATTATCTCTTCGTTGCGGCGAACGGACAACTACCACATTATCTCTTCGTTGTGGCGAATGGATACCGCATTATCTCTTCGTTGCGGCGAACGGTAACTTCGTATTCAAAATAAAACTTCTAAATAAAATTTTAAAACAATTTTCATAACTAAAATAGATTCACACACTTTAAATTTTGAATGAAATTGATTGCTCTTAAAAAAAATTTGTTTCTCCCAGAAAATTAAAAACATAAAACTTGTCACAAGGTAAGTTATCTACTCACAACTATGAAGAGGCACCTCCGTTCCTAGCAACACCTTCCGAAACGGTCACCTTAACAACATGTAAGTTCTTTCATAAAACTCTAAACAATTTAAAAATCACTTTAATTTTGCTTTTATATAGACTCAAATTATTGTTTTCTTTCACGAACATAAACCACATTATCTCTTCGTTGTGGCGAACGGACACCGCATTATCTCTTCGTTGCGGCGAACGGACAACTACCACATTATGTCTTCGTTGTGGCGAACGGATACCGCATTATCTCTTCGTTGCGGCGAACGGTAACTTCGTATTCAAAATAAAACTTCTAAATAAAATTTTAAAACAATTTTCATAACTAAAATAGATTCACACACTTTAAATTTTGAATGAAATTGATTGCTCTTAAAAAAAATTTGTTTCTCCCATAAAATTAAAAACATAAAACTTGTCACAAGGTAAGTTATCTACTCACAACTATGAAGAGGCACCTCCGTTCCTAGCAACACCTTCCGAAACGGTCACCTTAAAAACATGTAAGTTCTTTCATAAAACTCTAAACAATTTAAAAATCATTTTAATTTTGCTTTTATATAGACTCAAATTATTGTTTTCTTTCACGAACATAAACCACATTATCTCTTCGTTGTGGCAAACGGATACCGCATTATCTCTTCGTTGCGGCGAACGGATAACTACCACATTATCTCTTCGTTGTGGCGAACGGACACCGCATTATCTCTTCGTTGCGGCGAACGGACAACTACCACATTATCTCTTCGTTGTGGCGAACGGATACCGCATTATCTCTTCGTTGCGGCGAACGGTAACTTCGTATTCAAAATAAAACTTCTAAATAAAATTTTAAAACAATTTTCATAACTAAAATAGATTCACACACTTTAAATTTTGAATGAAATTGATTGCTCTTAAAAAAAATTTGTTTCTCCCAGAAAATTAAAAACATAAAACTTGTCACAAGGTAAGTTATCTACTCACAACTATGAAGAGGCACCTCCGTTCCTAGCAACACCTTCCGAAACGGTCACCTTAACAACATGTAAGTTCTTTCATAAAACTCAAAACAATTTAAAAATCACTTTAATTTTGCTTTTATATAGACTCAAATTATTGTTTTCTTTCACGAACATAAACCACATTATCTCTTCGTTGTGGCGAACGGACACCACATTATCTCTTCGTTGCGGCGAACGGACAACTACCACATTATCTCTTCGTTGTGGCGAATGGATACCGCATTATCTCTTCGTTGCGGCGAACGGTAACTTCGTATTCAAAATAAAACTTCTAAATAAAATTTTAAAACAATTTTCATAACTAAAATAGATTCACACACTTTAAATTTTGAATGAAATTGATTGCTCTTAAAAAAAATTTGTTTCTCCCATAAAATTAAAAACATAAAACTTGTCACAAGGTAAGTTATCTACTCACAACTATGAAGAGGCACCTCCGTTCCTAGCAACACCTTCCGAAACGGCCACCTTAAAAACATGTAAGTTCTTTCATAAAACTCTAAACAATTTAAAAATCATTTTAATTTTGCTTTTATATAGACTCAAATTATTGTTTTCTTTCACGAACATAAACCACATTATCTCTTCGTTGTGGCAAACGGATACCCCATTATCTCTTCGTTGCGGCGAACGGATAACTACCACATTATCTCTTCGTTGTGGCGAACGGACACCGCATTATCTCTTCGTTGCGGCGAACGGACAACTACCACATTATCTCTTCGTTGTGGCGAACGGATACCGCATTATCTCTTCGTTGCGGCGAACGGTAACTTCGTATTCAAAATAAAACTTCTAAATAAAATTTTAAAACAATTTTCATAACTAAAATAGATTCACACACTTTAAATTTTGAATGAAATTGATTGCTCTTAAAAAAAATTTGTTTCTCCCATAAAATTAAAAACATAAAACTTGTCACAAGGTAAGTTATCTACTCACAACTATGAAGAGGCACCTCCGTTCCTAGCAACACCTTCCGAAACGGTCACCTTAACAACATGTAAGTTCTTTCATAAAACTCTAAACAATTTAAAAATCACTTTAATTTTGCTTTTATATAGACTCAAATTATTGTTTTCTTTCACGAACATAAACCACATTATCTCTTCGTTGTGGCAAACGGATACCGCATTATCTCTTCGTTGCGGCGAACGGATAACTACCACATTATCTCTTCGTTGTGGCGAACGGACACCGCATTATCTCTTCGTTGCGGCGAACGGACAACTACCACATTATCTCTTCGTTGTGGCGAACGGATACCGCATTATCTCTTCGTTGCGGCGAACGGTAACTTCGTATTCAAAATAAAACTTCTAAATAAAATTTTAAAACAATTTTCATAACTAAAATAGATTCACACACTTTAAATTTTGAATGAAATTGATTGCTCTTAAAAAAAATTTGTTTCTCCCATAAAATTAAAAACATAAAACTTGTCACAAGGTAAGTTATCTACTCACAACTATGAAGAGGCACCTCCGTTCCTAGCAACACCTTCCGAAACGGTCACCTTAAAAACATGTAAGTTCTTTCATAAAACTCTAAACAATTTAAAAATCATTTTAATTTTGCTTTTATATAGACTCAAATTATTGTTTTCTTTCACGAACATAAACCACATTATCTCTTCGTTGTGGCAAACGGATACCGCATTATCTCTTCGTTGCGGCGAACGGATAACTACCACATTATCTCTTCGTTGTGGCGAACGGACACCGCATTATCTCTTCGTTGCGGCGAACGGACAACTACCACATTATCTCTTCGTTGTGGCGAACGGATACCGCATTATCTCTTCGTTGCGGCGAACGGTAACTTCGTATTCAAAATAAAACTTCTAAATAAAATTTTAAAACAATTTTCATAACTAAAATAGATTCACACACTTTAAATTTTGAATGAAATTGATTGCTCTTAAAAAAAATTTGTTTCTCCCAGAAAATTAAAAACATAAAACTTGTCACAAGGTAAGTTATCTACTCACAACTATGAAGAGGCACCTCCGTTCCTAGCAACACCTTCCGAAACGGTCACCTTAACAACATGTAAGTTCTTTCATAAAACTCTAAACAATTTAAAAATCACTTTCATTTTGCTTTTATATAGACTCAAATTATTGTTTTCTTTCACGAACATAAACCACATTATCTCTTCGTTGTGGCGAACGGACACCGCATTATCTCTTCGTTGCGGCGAACGGACAACTACCACATTATCTCTTCGTTGTGGCGAACGGATACCGCATTATCTCTTCGTTGCGGCGAACGGTAACTTCGTATTCAAAATAAAACTTCTAAATAAAATTTTAAAACAATTTTCATAACTAAAATAGATTCACACACTTTAAATTTTGAATGAAATTGATTGCTCTTAAAAAATATTTGTTTCTCCCATAAAATTAAAAACATAAAACTTGTCACAAGGTAAGTTATCTACTCACAACTATGAAGAGGCACCTCCGTTCCTAGCAACACCTTCCGAAACGGCCACCTTAAAAACATGTAAGTTCTTTCATAAAACTCTAAACAATTTAAAAATCATTTTAATTTTGCTTTTATATAGACTCAAATTATTGTTTTCTTTCACGAACATAAACCACATTATCTCTTCGTTGTGCCAAACGGATACCCCATTATCTCTTCGTTGCGGCGAACGGATAACTACCACATTATCTCTTCGTTGTGGCGAACGGACACCGCATTATCTCTTCGTTGCGGCGAACGGACAACTACCACATTATCTCTTCGTTGTGGCGAACGGATACCGCATTATCTCTTCGTTGCGGCGAACGGTAACTTCGTATTCAAAATAAAACTTCTAAATAAAATTTTAAAACAATTTTCATAACTAAAATAGATTCACACACTTTAAATTTTGAATGAAATTGATTGCTCTTAAAAAAAATTTGTTTCTCCCATAAAATTAAAAACATAAAACTTGTCACAAGGTAAGTTATCTACTCACAACTATGAAGAGGCACCTCCGTTCCTAGCAACACCTTCCGAAACGGTCACCTTAACAACATGTAAGTTCTTTCATAAAACTCTAAACAATTTAAAAATCACTTTAATTTTGCTTTTATATAGACTCAAATTATTGTTTTCTTTCACGAACATAAACCACATTATCTCTTCGTTGTGGCAAACGGATACCGCATTATCTCTTCGTTGCGGCGAACGGATAACTACCACATTATCTCTTCGTTGTGGCGAACGGACACCGCATTATCTCTTCGTTGCGGCGAACGGACAACTACCACATTATCTCTTCGTTGTGGCGAACGGATACCGCATTATCTCTTCGTTGCGGCGAACGGTAGCTTCGTATTCAAAATAAAACTTCTAAATAAAATTTTAAAACAATTTTCATAACTAAAATAGATTCACACACTTTAAATTTTGAATGAAATTGATTGCTCTTAAAAAAAATTTGTATCTCCCATAAAATTAAAAACATAAAACTTGTCACAAGGTAAGTTATCTACTCACAACTATGAAGAGGCACCTCCGTTCCTAGCAACACCTTCCGAAACGGTCACCTTAACAACATGTAAGTTCTTTCATAAAACTCTAAACAATTTAAAAATCACTTTAATTTTGCTTTTATATAGACTCAAATTATTGTTTTCTTTCACGAACATAAACCACATTATCTCTTCGTTGTGGCAAACGGATACCGCATTATCTCTTCGTTGCGGCGAACGGATAACTACCACATTATCTCTTCGTTGTGGCGAACGGACACCGCATTATCTCTTCGTTGCGGCGAACGGACAACTACCACATTATCTCTTCGTTGTGGCGAACGGATACCGCATTATCTCTTCGTTGCGGCGAACGGTAACTTCGTATTCAAAATAAAACTTCTAAATAAAATTTTAAAACAATTTTCATAACTAAAATAGATTCACACACTTTAAATTTTGAATGAAATTGATTGCTCTTAAAAAAAATTTGTTTCTCCCATAAAATTAAAAACATAAAACTTGTCACAAGGTAAGTTATCTACTCACAACTATGAAGAGGCACCTCCGTTCCTAGCAACACCTTCCGAAACGGTCACCTTAAAAACATGTAAGTTCTTTCATAAAACTCTAAACAATTTAAAAATCATTTTAATTTTGCTTTTATATAGACTCAAATTATTGTTTTCTTTCACGAACATAAACCACATTATCTCTTCGTTGTGGCAAATGGATACCGCATTATCTCTTCGTTGCGGCGAACGGATAACTACCACATTATCTCTTCGTTGTGGCGAACGGACACCGCATTATCTCTTCGTTGCGGCGAACGGACAACTACCACATTATCTCTTCGTTGTGGCGAACGGATAAAGCATTATCTCTTCGTTGCGGCGAACGGTAACTTCGTATTCAAAATAAAACTTCTAAATAAAATTTTAAAACAATTTTCATAACTAAAATAGATTCACACACTTTAAATTTTGAATGAAATTGATTGCTCTTAAAAAAAATTTGTTTCTCCCATAAAATTAAAAACATAAAACTTGTCACAAGGTAAGTTATCTACTCACAACTATGAAGAGGCACCTCCGTTCCTAGCAACACCTTCCGAAACGGTCACCTTAACAACATGTAAGTTCTTTCATAAAACTCTAAACAATTTAAAAATCACTTTAATTTTGCTTTTATATAGACTCAAATTATTGTTTTCTTTCACGAACATAAACCACATTATCTCTTCGTTGTGGCGAACGGACACCGCATTATCTCTTCGTTGCGGCGAACGGACAACTACCACATTATCTCTTCGTTGTGGCGAACGGATACCGCATTATCTCTTCGTTGCGGCGAACGGTAACTTCGTATTCAAAATAAAACTTCTAAATAAAATTTTAAAACAATTTTCATAACTAAAATAGATTCACACACTTTAAATTTTGAATGAAATTGATTGCTCTTAAAAAAAATTTGTTTCTCCCATAAAATTAAAAACATAAAACTTGTCACAAGGTAAGTTATCTACTCACAACTATGAAGAGGCACCTCCGTTCCTAGCAACACCTTCCGAAACGGTCACCTTAAAAACATGTAAGTTCTTTCATAAAACTCTAAACAATTTAAAAATCATTTTAATTTTGCTTTTATATAGACTCAAATTATTGTTTTCTTTCACGAACATAAACCACATTATCTCTTCGTTGTGGCAAACGGATACCGCATTATCTCTTCGTTGCGGCGAACGGATAACTACCACATTATCTCTTCGTTGTGGCGAACGGACACCGCATTATCTCTTCGTGGCGGCGAACGGACAACTACCACATTATCTCTTCGTTGTGGCGAACGGATACCGCATTATCTCTTCGTTGCGGCGAACGGTAACTTCGTATTCAAAATAAAACTTCTAAATAAAATTTTAAAACAATTTTCATAACTAAAATAGATTCACACACTTTAAATTTTGAATGAAATTGATTGCTCTTAAAAAAAATTTGTTTCTCCCATAAAATTAAAAACATAAAACTTGTCACAAGGTAAGTTATCTACTCACAACTATGAAGAGGCACCTCCGTTCCTAGCAACACCTTCCGAAACGGTCACCTTAACAACATGTAAGTTCTTTCATAAAACTCTAAACAATTTAAAAATCACTTTAATTTTGCTTTTATATAGACTCAAATTATTGTTTTCTTTCACGAACATAAACCACATTATCTCTTCGTTGTGGCAAACGGATACCGCATTATCTCTTCGTTGCGGCGAACGGATAACTACCACATTATCTCTTCGTTGTGGCGAACGGACACCGCATTATCTCTTCGTTGCGGCGAACGGACAACTACCACATTATCTCTTCGTTGTGGCGAACGGATACCGCATTATCTCTTCGTTGCGGCGAACGGTAGCTTCGTATTCAAAATAAAACTTCTAAATAAAATTTTAAAACAATTTTCATAACTAAAATAGATTCACACACTTTAAATTTTGAATGAAATTGATTGCTCTTAAAAAAAATTTGTATCTCCCATAAAATTAAAAACATAAAACTTGTCACAAGGTAAGTTATCTACTCACAACTATGAAGAGGCACCTCCGTTCCTAGCAACACCTTCCGAAACGGCCACCTTAACAACATGTAAGTTCTTTCATAAAACTCTAAACAATTTAAAAATCACTTTAATTTTGCTTTTATATAGACTCAAATTATTGTTTTCTTTCACGAACATAAACCACATTATCTCTTCGTTGTGGCAAACGGATACCGCATTATCTCTTCGTTGCGGCGAACGGATAACTACCACATTATCTCTTCGTTGTGGCGAACGGACACCGCATTATCTCTTCGTTGCGGCGAACGGACAACTACCACATTATCTCTTCGTTGTGGCGAACGGATACCGCATTATCTCTTCGTTGCGGCGAACGGTAACTTCGTATTCAAAATAAAACTTCTAAATAAAATTTTAAAACAATTTTCATAACTAAAATAGATTCACACACTTTAAATTTTGAATGAAATTGATTGCTCTTAAAAAAAATTTGTTTCTCCCATAAAATTAAAAACATAAAACTTGTCACAAGGTAAGTTATCTACTCACAACTATGAAGAGGCACCTCCGTTCCTAGCAACACCTTCCGAAACGGTCACCTTAAAAACATGTAAGTTCTTTCATAAAACTCTAAACAATTTAAAAATCATTTTAATTTTGCTTTTATATAGACTCAAATTATTGTTTTCTTTCACGAACATAAACCACATTATCTCTTCGTTGTGGCAAACGGATACCGCATTATCTCTTCGTTGCGGCGAACGGATAACTACCACATTATCTCTTCGTTGTGGCGAACGGACACCGCATTATCTCTTCGTTGCGGCGAACGGACAACTACCACATTATCTCTTCGTTGTGGCGAACGGATACCGCATTATCTCTTCGTTGCGGCGAACGGTAACTTCGTATTCAAAATAAAACTTCTAAATAAAATTTTAAAACAATTTTCATAACTAAAATAGATTCACACACTTTAAATTTTGAATGAAATTGATTGCTCTTAAAAAAAATTTGTTTCTCCCATAAAATTAAAAACATAAAACTTGTCACAAGGTAAGTTATCTACTCACAACTATGAAGAGGCACCTCCGTTCCTAGCAACACCTTCCGAAACGGTCACCTTAACAACATGTAAGTTCTTTCATAAAACTCTAAACAATTTAAAAATCACTTTAATTTTGCTTTTATATAGACTCAAATTATTGTTTTCTATCACGAACATAAACCACATTATCTCTTCGTTGTGGCGAACGGACACCGCATTATCTCTTCGTTGCGGCGAACGGACAACTACCACATTATCTCTTCGTTGTGGCGAACGGATACCGCATTATCTCTTTGTTACGGCGAACGGTAACTTCGTATTCAAAATAAAACTTCTAAATAAAATTTTAAAACAATTTTCATAACTAAAATAGATTCACACACTTTAAATTTTGAATGAAATTGATTGCTCTTAAAAAAAATTTGTTTCTCCCATAAAATTAAAAACATAAAACTTGTCACAAGGTAAGTTATCTACTCACAACTATGAAGAGGCACCTCCGTTCCTAGCAACACCTTCCGAAACGGTCACCTTAACAACATGTAAGTTCTTTCATAAAACTCTAAACAATTTAAAAATCACTTTAATTTTGCTTTTATATAGACTCAAATTATTGTTTTCTTTCACGAACATAAACCACATTATCTCTTCGTTGTGGCAAACGGATACCGCATTATCTCTTCGTTGCGGCGAACGGATAACTACCACATTATCTCTTCGTTGTGGCGAACGGACACCGCATTATCTCTTCGTTGCGGCGAACGGACAACTACCACATTATCTCTTCGTTGTGGCGAACGGATACCGCATTATCTCTTCGTTGCGGCGAACGGTAACTTCGTATTCAAAATAAAACTTCTAAATAAAATTTTAAAACAATTTTCATAACTAAAATAGATTCACACACTTTAAATTTTGAATGAAATTGATTGCTCTTAAAAAAAATTTGTTTCTCCCAGAAAATTAAAAACATAAAACTTGTCACAAGGTAAGTTATCTACTCACAACTATGAAGAGGCACCTCCGTTCCTAGCAACACCTTCCGAAACGGTCACCTTAACAACATGTAAGTTCTTTCATAAAACTCTAAACAATTTAAAAATCACTTTAATTTTGCTTTTATATAGACTCAAATTATTGTTTTCTTTCACGAACATAAACCACATTATCTCTTCGTTGTGGCAAACGGATACCGCATTATCTCTTCGTTGCGGCGAACGGATAACTACCACATTATCTCTTCGTTGTGGCGAACGGACACCGCATTATCTCTTCGTTGCGGCGAACGGACAACTACCACATTATCTCTTCGTTGTGGCGAACGGATACCGCATTATCTCTTCGTTGCGGCGAACGGTAACTTCGTATTCAAAATAAAACTTCTAAATAAAATTTTAAAACAATTTTCATAACTAAAATAGATTCACACACTTTAAATTTTGAATGAAATTGATTGCTCTTAAAAAAAATTTGTTTCTCCCATAAAATTAAAAACATAAAACTTGTCACAAGGTAAGTTATCTACTCACAACTATGAAGAGGCACCTCCGTTCCTAGCAACACCTTCCGAAACGGTCACCTTAAAAACATGTAAGTTCTTTCATAAAACTCTAAACAATTTAAAAATCATTTTAATTTTGCTTTTATATAGACTCAAATTATTGTTTTCTTTCACGAACATAAACCACATTATCTCTTCGTTGTGGCAAATGGATACCGCATTATCTCTTCGTTGCGGCGAACGGATAACTACCACATTATCTCTTCGTTGTGGCGAACGGACACCGCATTATCTCTTCGTTGCGGCGAACGGACAACTACCACATTATCTCTTCGTTGTGGCGAACGGATAAAGCATTATCTCTTCGTTGCGGCGAACGGTAACTTCGTATTCAAAATAAAACTTCTAAATAAAATTTTAAAACAATTTTCATAACTAAAATAGATTCACACACTTTAAATTTTGAATGAAATTGATTGCTCTTAAAAAAAATTTGTTTCTCCCATAAAATTAAAAACATAAAACTTGTCACAAGGTAAGTTATCTACTCACAACTATGAAGAGGCACCTCCGTTCCTAGCAACACCTTCCGAAACGGTCACCTTAACAACATGTAAGTTCTTTCATAAAACTCTAAACAATTTAAAAATCACTTTAATTTTGCTTTTATATAGACTCAAATTATTGTTTTCTTTCACGAACATAAACCACATTATCTCTTCGTTGTGGCGAACGGACACCGCATTATCTCTTCGTTGCGGCGAACGGACAACTACCACATTATCTCTTCGTTGTGGCGAACGGATACCGCATTATCTCTTCGTTGCGGCGAACGGTAACTTCGTATTCAAAATAAAACTTCTAAATAAAATTTTAAAACAATTTTCATAACTAAAATAGATTCACACACTTTAAATTTTGAATGAAATTGATTGCTCTTAAAAAAAATTTGTTTCTCCCATAAAATTAAAAACATAAAACTTGTCACAAGGTAAGTTATCTACTCACAACTATGAAGAGGCACCTCCGTTCCTAGCAACACCTTCCGAAACGGTCACCTTAAAAACATGTAAGTTCTTTCATAAAACTCTAAACAATTTAAAAATCATTTTAATTTTGCTTTTATATAGACTCAAATTATTGTTTTCTTTCACGAACATAAACCACATTATCTCTTCGTTGTGGCAAATGGATACCGCATTATCTCTTCGTTGCGGCGAACGGATAACTACCACATTATCTCTTCGTTGTGGCGAACGGACACCGCATTATCTCTTCGTTGCGGCGAACGGACAACTACCACATTATCTCTTCGTTGTGGCGAACGGATAAAGCATTATCTCTTCGTTGCGGCGAACGGTAACTTCGTATTCAAAATAAAACTTCTAAATAAAATTTTAAAACAATTTTCATAACTAAAATAGATTCACACACTTTAAATTTTGAATGAAATTGATTGCTCTTAAAAAAAATTTGTTTCTCCCATAAAATTAAAAACATAAAACTTGTCACAAGGTAATCTATCTACTCACAACTATGAAGAGGCACCTCCGTTCCTAGCAACACCTTCCGAAACGGTCACCTTAACAACATGTAAGTTCTTTCATAAAACTCTAAACAATTTAAAAATCACTTTAATTTTGCTTTTATATAGACTCAAATTATTGTTTTCTTTCACGAACATAAACCACATTATCTCTTCGTTGTGGCGAACGGACACCGCATTATCTCTTCGTTGCGGCGAACGGACAACTACCACATTATCTCTTCGTTGTGGCGAACGGATACCGCATTATCTCTTCGTTGCGGCGAACGGTAACTTCGTATTCAAAATAAAACTTCTAAATAAAATTTTAAAACAATTTTCATAACTAAAATAGATTCACACACTTTAAATTTTGAATGAAATTGATTGCTCTTAAAAAAAATTTGTTTCTCCCATAAAATTAAAAACATAAAACTTGTCACAAGGTAAGTTATCTACTCACAACTATGAAGAGGCACCTCCGTTCCTAGCAACACCTTCCGAAACGGTCACCTTAAAAACATGTAAGTTCTTTCATAAAACTCTAAACAATTTAAAAATCATTTTAATTTTGCTTTTATATAGACTCAAATTATTGTTTTCTTTCACGAACATAAACCACATTATCTCTTCGTTGTGGCAAACGGATACCGCATTATCTCTTCGTTGCGGCGAACGGATAACTACCACATTATCTCTTCGTTGTGGCGAACGGACACCGCATTATCTCTTCGTTGCGGCGAACGGACAACTACCACATTATCTCTTCGTTGTGGCGAACGGATACCGCATTATCTCTTCGTTGCGGCGAACGGTAACTTCGTATTCAAAATAAAACTTCTAAATAAAATTTTAAAACAATTTTCATAACTAAAATAGATTCACACACTTTAAATTTTGAATGAAATTGATTGCTCTTAAAAAAAATTTGTTTCTCCCAGAAAATTAAAAACATAAAACTTGTCACAAGGTAAGTTATCTACTCACAACTATGAAGAGGCACCTCCGTTCCTAGCAACACCTTCCGAAACGGTCACCTTAACAACATGTAAGTTCTTTCATAAAACTCTAAACAATTTAAAAATCACTTTAATTTTGCTTTTATATAGACTCAAATTATTGTTTTCTTTCACGAACATAAACCACATTATCTCTTCGTTGTGGCGAACGGACACCGCATTATCTCTTCGTTGCGGCGAACGGACAACTACCACATTATCTCTTCGTTGTGGCGAACGGATACCGCATTATCTCTTCGTTGCGGCGAACGGTAACTTCGTATTCAAAATAAAACTTCTAAATAAAATTTTAAAACAATTTTCATAACTAAAATAGATTCACACACTTTAAATTTTGAATGAAATTGATTGCTCTTAAAAAATATTTGTTTCTCCCATAAAATTAAAAACATAAAACTTGTCACAAGGTAAGTTATCTACTCACAACTATGAAGAGGCACCTCCGTTCCTAGCAACACCTTCCGAAACGGCCACCTTAAAAACATGTAAGTTCTTTCATAAAACTCTAAACAATTTAAAAATCATTTTAATTTTGCTTTTATATAGACTCAAATTATTGTTTTCTTTCACGAACATAAACCACATTATCTCTTCGTTGTGCCAAACGGATACCCCATTATCTCTTCGTTGCGGCGAACGGATAACTACCACATTATCTCTTCGTTGTGGCGAACGGACACCGCATTATCTCTTCGTTGCGGCGAACGGACAACTACCACATTATCTCTTCGTTGTGGCGAACGGATACCGCATTATCTCTTCGTTGCGGCGAACGGTAACTTCGTATTCAAAATAAAACTTCTAAATAAAATTTTAAAACAATTTTCATAACTAAAATAGATTCACACACTTTAAATTTTGAATGAAATTGATTGCTCTTAAAAAAAATTTGTTTCTCCCATAAAATTAAAAACATAAAACTTGTCACAAGGTAAGTTATCTACTCACAACTATGAAGAGGCACCTCCGTTCCTAGCAACACCTTCCGAAACGGTCACCTTAACAACATGTAAGTTCTTTCATAAAACTCTAAACAATTTAAAAATCACTTTAATTTTGCTTTTATATAGACTCAAATTATTGTTTTCTTTCACGAACATAAACCACATTATCTCTTCGTTGTGGCAAACGGATACCGCATTATCTCTTCGTTGCGGCGAACGGATAACTACCACATTATCTCTTCGTTGTGGCGAACGGACACCGCATTATCTCTTCGTTGCGGCGAACGGACAACTACCACATTATCTCTTCGTTGTGGCGAACGGATACCGCATTATCTCTTCGTTGCGGCGAACGGTAGCTTCGTATTCAAAATAAAACTTCTAAATAAAATTTTAAAACAATTTTCATAACTAAAATAGATTCACACACTTTAAATTTTGAATGAAATTGATTGCTCTTAAAAAAAATTTGTATCTCCCATAAAATTAAAAACATAAAACTTGTCACAAGGTAAGTTATCTACTCACAACTATGAAGAGGCACCTCCGTTCCTAGCAACACCTTCCGAAACGGTCACCTTAACAACATGTAAGTTCTTTCATAAAACTCTAAACAATTTAAAAATCACTTTAATTTTGCTTTTATATAGACTCAAATTATTGTTTTCTTTCACGAACATAAACCACATTATCTCTTCGTTGTGGCAAACGGATACCGCATTATCTCTTCGTTGCGGCGAACGGATAACTACCACATTATCTCTTCGTTGTGGCGAACGGACACCGCATTATCTCTTCGTTGCGGCGAACGGACAACTACCACATTATCTCTTCGTTGTGGCGAACGGATAAAGCATTATCTCTTCGTTGCGGCGAACGGTAACTTCGTATTCAAAATAAAACTTCTAAATAAAATTTTAAAACAATTTTCATAACTAAAATAGATTCACACACTTTAAATTTTGAATGAAATTGATTGCTCTTAAAAAAAATTTGTTTCTCCCATAAAATTAAAAACATAAAACTTGTCACAAGGTAAGTTATCTACTCACAACTATGAAGAGGCACCTCCGTTCCTAGCAACACCTTCCGAAACGGTCACCTTAACAACATGTAAGTTCTTTCATAAAACTCTAAACAATTTAAAAATCACTTTAATTTTGCTTTTATATAGACTCAAATTATTGTTTTCTTTCACGAACATAAACCACATTATCTCTTCGTTGTGGCGAACGGACACCGCATTATCTCTTCGTTGCGGCGAACGGACAACTACCACATTATCTCTTCGTTGTGGCGAACGGATACCGCATTATCTCTTCGTTGCGGCGAACGGTAACTTCGTATTCAAAATAAAACTTCTAAATAAAATTTTAAAACAATTTTCATAACTAAAATAGATTCACACACTTTAAATTTTGAATGAAATTGATTGCTCTTAAAAAAAATTTGTTTCTCCCATAAAATTAAAAACATAAAACTTGTCACAAGGTAAGTTATCTACTCACAACTATGAAGAGGCACCTCCGTTCCTAGCAACACCTTCCGAAACGGTCACCTTAAAAACATGTAAGTTCTTTCATAAAACTCTAAACAATTTAAAAATCATTTTAATTTTGCTTTTATATAGACTCAAAGTATTGTTTTCTTTCACGAACATAAACCACATTATCTCTTCGTTGTGGCAAACGGATACCGCATTATCTCTTCATTGCGGCGAACGGATAACTACCACATTATCTCTTCGTTGTGGCGAACGGACACCGCATTATCTCTTCGTTGCGGCGAACGGACAACTACCACATTATCTCTTCGTTGTGGCGAACGGATACCGCATTATCTCTTCGTTGCGGCGAACGGTAACTTCGTATTCAAAATAAAACTTCTAAATAAAATTTTAAAACAATTTTCATAACTAAAATAGATTCACACACTTTAAATTTTGAATGAAATTGATTGCTCTTAAAAAAAATTTGTTTCTCCCATAAAATTAAAAACATAAAACTTGTCACAAGGTAAGTTATCTACTCACAACTATGAAGAGGCACCTCCGTTCCTAGCAACACCTTCCGAAACGGTCACCTTAACAACATGTAAGTTCTTTCATAAAACTCTAAACAATTTAAAAATCACTTTAATTTTGCTTTTATATAGACTCAAATTATTGTTTTCTTTCACGAACATAAACCACATTATCTCTTCGTTGTGGCAAACGGATACCGCATTATCTCTTCGTTGCGGCGAACGGATAACTACCACATTATCTCTTCGTTGTGGCGAACGGACACCGCATTATCTCTTCGTTGCGGCGAACGGACAACTACCACATTATCTCTTCGTTGTGGCGAACGGATACCGCATTATCTCTTCGTTGCGGCGAACGGTAGCTTCGTATTCAAAATAAAACTTCTAAATAAAATTTTAAAACAATTTTCATAACTAAAATAGATTCACACACTTTAAATTTTGAATGAAATTGATTGCTCTTAAAAAAAATTTGTATCTCCCATAAAATTAAAAACATAAAACTTGTCACAAGGTAAGTTATCTACTCACAACTATGAAGAGGCACCTCCGTTCCTAGCAACACCTTCCGAAACGGCCACCTTAACAACATGTAAGTTCTTTCATAAAACTCTAAACAATTTAAAAATCACTTTAATTTTGCTTTTATATAGACTCAAATTATTGTTTTCTTTCACGAACATAAACCACATTATCTCTTCGTTGTGGCGAACGGACACCGCATTATCTCTTCGTTGCGGCGAACGGACAACTACCACATTATCTCTTCGTTGTGGCGAACGGATACCGCATTATCTCTTCGTTGCGGCGAACGGTAACTTCGTATTCAAAATAAAACTTCTAAATAAAATTTTAAAACAATTTTCATAACTAAAATAGATTCACACACTTTAAATTTTGAATGAAATTGATTGCTCTTAAAAAAAATTTGTTTCTCCCATAAAATTAAAAACATAAAACTTGTCACAAGGTAAGTTATCTACTCACAACTATGAAGAGGCACCTCCGTTCCTAGCAACACCTTCCGAAACGGTCACCTTAACAACATGTAAG
This sequence comes from Trifolium fragiferum, assembly GCA_954870985.1. NCBI lineage: Eukaryota > Viridiplantae > Streptophyta > Magnoliopsida > Fabales > Fabaceae > Trifolium > Trifolium fragiferum. The sequence continues at coordinate 40,041,715 of OX940790.1, read as the reverse complement.
TTCTTTCATAAAACTCTAAACAATTTAAAAATCACTTTAATTTTGCTTTTATATAGACTCAAATTATTGTTTTCTTTCACGAACATAAACCACATTATCTCTTCGTTGTGGCAAACGGATACCGCATTATCTCTTCGTTGCGGCGAACGGATAACTACCACATTATCTCTTCGTTGTGGCGAACGGACACCGCATTATCTCTTCGTTGCGGCGAACGGACAACTACCACATTATCTCTTCGTTGTGGCGAACGGATACCGCATTATCTCTTCGTTGCGGCGAACGGTAGCTTCGTATTCAAAATAAAACTTCTAAATAAAATTTTAAAACAATTTTCATAACTAAAATAGATTCACACACTTTAAATTTTGAATGAAATTGATTGCTCTTAAAAAAAATTTGTATCTCCCATAAAATTAAAAACATAAAACTTGTCACAAGGTAAGTTATCTACTCACAACTATGAAGAGGCACCTCCGTTCCTAGCAACACCTTCCGAAACGGTCACCTTAACAACATGTAAGTTCTTTCATAAAACTCTAAACAATTTAAAAATCACTTTAATTTTGCTTTTATATAGACTCAAATTATTGTTTTCTTTCACGAACATAAACCACATTATCTCTTCGTTGTGGCAAACGGATACCGCATTATCTCTTCGTTGCGGCGAACGGATAACTACCACATTATCTCTTCGTTGTGGCGAACGGACACCGCATTATCTCTTCGTTGCGGCGAACGGACAACTACCACATTATCTCTTCGTTGTGGCGAACGGATAAAGCATTATCTCTTCGTTGCGGCGAACGGTAACTTCGTATTCAAAATAAAACTTCTAAATAAAATTTTAAAACAATTTTCATAACTAAAATAGATTCACACACTTTAAATTTTGAATGAAATTGATTGCTCTTAAAAAAAATTTGTTTCTCCCATAAAATTAAAAACATAAAACTTGTCACAAGGTAAGTTATCTACTCACAACTATGAAGAGGCACCTCCGTTCCTAGCAACACCTTCCGAAACGGTCACCTTAACAACATGTAAGTTCTTTCATAAAACTCTAAACAATTTAAAAATCACTTTAATTTTGCTTTTATATAGACTCAAATTATTGTTTTCTTTCACGAACATAAACCACATTATCTCTTCGTTGTGGCGAACGGACACCGCATTATCTCTTCGTTGCGGCGAACGGACAACTACCACATTATCTCTTCGTTGTGGCGAACGGATACCGCATTATCTCTTCGTTGCGGCGAACGGTAACTTCGTATTCAAAATAAAACTTCTAAATAAAATTTTAAAACAATTTTCATAACTAAAATAGATTCACACACTTTAAATTTTGAATGAAATTGATTGCTCTTAAAAAAAATTTGTTTCTCCCATAAAATTAAAAACATAAAACTTGTCACAAGGTAAGTTATCTACTCACAACTATGAAGAGGCACCTCCGTTCCTAGCAACACCTTCCGAAACGGTCACCTTAAAAACATGTAAGTTCTTTCATAAAACTCTAAACAATTTAAAAATCATTTTAATTTTGCTTTTATATAGACTCAAAGTATTGTTTTCTTTCACGAACATAAACCACATTATCTCTTCGTTGTGGCAAACGGATACCGCATTATCTCTTCATTGCGGCGAACGGATAACTACCACATTATCTCTTCGTTGTGGCGAACGGACACCGCATTATCTCTTCGTTGCGGCGAACGGACAACTACCACATTATCTCTTCGTTGTGGCGAACGGATACCGCATTATCTCTTCGTTGCGGCGAACGGTAACTTCGTATTCAAAATAAAACTTCTAAATAAAATTTTAAAACAATTTTCATAACTAAAATAGATTCACACACTTTAAATTTTGAATGAAATTGATTGCTCTTAAAAAAAATTTGTTTCTCCCATAAAATTAAAAACATAAAACTTGTCACAAGGTAAGTTATCTACTCACAACTATGAAGAGGCACCTCCGTTCCTAGCAACACCTTCCGAAACGGTCACCTTAACAACATGTAAGTTCTTTCATAAAACTCTAAACAATTTAAAAATCACTTTAATTTTGCTTTTATATAGACTCAAATTATTGTTTTCTTTCACGAACATAAACCACATTATCTCTTCGTTGTGGCAAACGGATACCGCATTATCTCTTCGTTGCGGCGAACGGATAACTACCACATTATCTCTTCGTTGTGGCGAACGGACACCGCATTATCTCTTCGTTGCGGCGAACGGACAACTACCACATTATCTCTTCGTTGTGGCGAACGGATACCGCATTATCTCTTCGTTGCGGCGAACGGTAGCTTCGTATTCAAAATAAAACTTCTAAATAAAATTTTAAAACAATTTTCATAACTAAAATAGATTCACACACTTTAAATTTTGAATGAAATTGATTGCTCTTAAAAAAAATTTGTATCTCCCATAAAATTAAAAACATAAAACTTGTCACAAGGTAAGTTATCTACTCACAACTATGAAGAGGCACCTCCGTTCCTAGCAACACCTTCCGAAACGGCCACCTTAACAACATGTAAGTTCTTTCATAAAACTCTAAACAATTTAAAAATCACTTTAATTTTGCTTTTATATAGACTCAAATTATTGTTTTCTTTCACGAACATAAACCACATTATCTCTTCGTTGTGGCAAACGGATACCGCATTATCTCTTCGTTGCGGCGAACGGATAACTACCACATTATCTCTTCGTTGTGGCGAACGGACACCGCATTATCTCTTCGTTGCGGCGAACGGACAACTACCACATTATCTCTTCGTTGTGGCGAACGGATACCGCATTATCTCTTCGTTGCGGCGAACGGTAACTTCGTATTCAAAATAAAACTTCTAAATAAAATTTTAAAACAATTTTCATAACTAAAATAGATTCACACACTTTAAATTTTGAATGAAATTGATTGCTCTTAAAAAAAATTTGTTTCTCCCATAAAATTAAAAACATAAAACTTGTCACAAGGTAAGTTATCTACTCACAACTATGAAGAGGCACCTCCGTTCCTAGCAACACATTCCGAAACGGTCACCTTAAAAACATGTAAGTTCTTTCATAAAACTCTAAACAATTTAAAAATCATTTTAATTTTGCTTTTATATAGACTCAAATTATTGTTTTCTTTCACGAACATAAACCACATTATCTCTTCGTTGTGGCAAACGGATACCGCATTATCTCTTCGTTGCGGCGAACGGATAACTACCACATTATCTCTTCGTTGTGGCGAACGGACACCGCATTATCTCTTCGTTGCGGCGAACGGACAACTACCACATTATCTCTTCGTTGTGGCGAACGGATACCGCATTATCTCTTCGTTGCGGCGAACGGTAACTTCGTATTCAAAATAAAACTTCTAAATAAAATTTTAAAACAATTTTCATAACTAAAATAGATTCACACACTTTAAATTTTGAATGAAATTGATTGCTCTTAAAAAAAATTTGTTTCTCCCATAAAATTAAAAACATAAAACTTGTCACAAGGTAAGTTATCTACTCACAACTATGAAGAGGCACCTCCGTTCCTAGCAACACCTTCCGAAACGGTCACCTTAACAACATGTATGTTCTTTCATAAAACTCTAAACAATTTAAAAATCACTTTAATTTTGCTTTTATATAGACTCAAATTATTGTTTTCTATCACGAACATAAACCACATTATCTCTTCGTTGTGGCGAACGGACACCGCATTATCTCTTCGTTGCGGCGAACGGACAACTACCACATTATCTCTTCGTTGTGGCGAACGGATACCGCATTATCTCTTTGTTGCGGCGAACGGTAACTTCGTATTCAAAATAAAACTTCTAAATAAAATTTTAAAACAATTTTCATAACTAAAATAGATTCACACACTTTAAATTTTGAATGAAATTGATTGCTCTTAAAAAAAATTTGTTTCTCCCATAAAATTAAAAACATAAAACTTGTCACAAGGTAAGTTATCTACTCACAACTATGAAGAGGCACCTCCGTTCCTAGCAACACCTTCCGAAACGGTCACCTTAACAACATGTAAGTTCTTTCATAAAACTCTAAACAATTTAAAAATCACTTTAATTTTGCTTTTATATAGACTCAAATTATTGTTTTCTTTCACGAACATAAACCACATTATCTCTTCGTTGTGGCAAACGGATACCGCATTATCTCTTCGTTGCGGCGAACGGATAACTACCACATTATCTCTTCGTTGTGGCGAACGGACACCGCATTATCTCTTCGTTGCGGCGAACGGACAACTACCACATTATCTCTTCGTTGTGGCGAACGGATACCGCATTATCTCTTCGTTGCGGCGAACGGTAGCTTCGTATTCAAAATAAAACTTCTAAATAAAATTTTAAAACAATTTTCATAACTAAAATAGATTCACACACTTTAAATTTTGAATGAAATTGATTGCTCTTAAAAAAAATTTGTATCTCCCATAAAATTAAAAACATAAAACTTGTCACAAGGTAAGTTATCTACTCACAACTATGAAGAGGCACCTCCGTTCCTAGCAACACCTTCCGAAACGGCCACCTTAACAACATGTAAGTTCTTTCATAAAACTCTAAACAATTTAAAAATCACTTTAATTTTGCTTTTATATAGACTCAAATTATTGTTTTCTTTCACGAACATAAACCACATTATCTCTTCGTTGTGGCAAACGGATACCGCATTATCTCTTCGTTGCGGCGAACGGATAACTACCACATTATCTCTTCGTTGTGGCGAACGGACACCGCATTATCTCTTCGTTGCGGCGAACGGACAACTACCACATTATCTCTTCGTTGTGGCGAACGGATACCGCATTATCTCTTCGTTGCGGCGAACGGTAACTTCGTATTCAAAATAAAACTTCTAAATAAAATTTTAAAACAATTTTCATAACTAAAATAGATTCACACACTTTAAATTTTGAATGAAATTGATTGCTCTTAAAAAAAATTTGTTTCTCCCATAAAATTAAAAACATAAAACTTGTCACAAGGTAAGTTATCTACTCACAACTATGAAGAGGCACCTCCGTTCCTAGCAACACCTTCCGAAACGGTCACCTTAAAAACATGTAAGTTCTTTCATAAAACTCTAAACAATTTAAAAATCATTTTAATTTTGCTTTTATATAGACTCAAATTATTGTTTTCTTTCACGAACATAAACCACATTATCTCTTCGTTGTGGCAAACGGATACCGCATTATCTCTTCGTTGCGGCGAACGGATAACTACCACATTATCTCTTCGTTGTGGCGAACGGACACCGCATTATCTCTTCGTTGCGGCGAACGGACAACTACCACATTATCTCTTCGTTGTGGCGAACGGATACCGCATTATCTCTTCGTTGCGGCGAACGGTAACTTCGTATTCAAAATAAAACTTCTAAATAAAATTTTAAAACAATTTTCATAACTAAAATAGATTCACACACTTTAAATTTTGAATGAAATTGATTGCTCTTAAAAAAAATTTGTTTCTCCCATAAAATTAAAAACATAAAACTTGTCACAAGGTAAGTTATCTACTCACAACTATGAAGAGGCACCTCCGTTCCTAGCAACACCATCCGAAACGGTCACCTTAACAACATGTATGTTCTTTCATAAAACTCTAAACAATTTAAAAATCATTTTAATTTTGCTTTTATATAGACTCAAATTATTGTTTTCTATCACGAACATAAACCACATTATCTCTTCGTTGTGGCGAACGGACACCGCATTATCTCTTCGTTGCGGCGAACGGACAACTACCACATTATCTCTTCGTTGTGGCGAACGGATACCGCATTATCTCTTTGTTGCGGCGAACGGTAACTTCGTATTCAAAATAAAACTTCTAAATAAAATTTTAAAACAATTTTCATAACTAAAATAGATTCACACACTTTAAATTTTGAATGAAATTGATTGCTCTTAAAAAAAATTTGTTTCTCCCATAAAATTAAAAACATAAAACTTGTCACAAGATAAGTTATCTACTCACAACTATGAAGAGGCACCTCCGTTCCTAGCAACACCTTCCGAAACGGTCACCTTAACAACATGTAAGTTCTTTCATAAAACTCTAAACAATTTAAAAATCACTTTAATTTTGCTTTTATATAGACTCAAATTATTGTTTTCTTTCACGAACATAAACCACATTATCTCTTCGTTGTGGCAAACGGATACCGCATTATCTCTTCGTTGCGGCGAACGGATAACTACCACATTATCTCTTCGTTGTGGCGAACGGACACCGCATTATCTCTTCGTTGCGGCGAACGGACAACTACCACATTATCTCTTCGTTGTGGCGAACGGATACCGCATTATCTCTTCGTTGCGGCGAACGGTAACTTCGTATTCAAAATAAAACTTCTAAATAAAATTTTAAAACAATTTTCATAACTAAAATAGATTCACACACTTTAAATTTTGAATGAAATTGATTGCTCTTAAAAAAAATTTGTTTCTCCCAGAAAATTAAAAACATAAAACTTGTCACAAGGTAAGTTATCTACTCACAACTATGAAGAGGCACCTCCGTTCCTAGCAACACCTTCCGAAACGGTCACCTTAACAACATGTAAGTTCTTTCATAAAACTCTAAACAATTTAAAAATCACTTTAATTTTGCTTTTATATAGACTCAAATTATTGTTTTCTTTCACGAACATAAACCACATTATCTCTTCGTTGTGGCAAACGGATACCGCATTATCTCTTCGTTGCGGCGAACGGATAACTACCACATTATCTCTTCGTTGTGGCGAACGGACACCGCATTATCTCTTCGTTGCGGCGAACGGACAACTACCACATTATCTCTTCGTTGTGGCGAACGGATACCGCATTATCTCTTCGTTGCGGCGAACGGTAACTTCGTATTCAAAATAAAACTTCTAAATAAAATTTTAAAACAATTTTCATAACTAAAATAGATTCACACACTTTAAATTTTGAATGAAATTGATTGCTCTTAAAAAAAATTTGTTTCTCCCATAAAATTAAAAACATAAAACTTGTCACAAGGTAAGTTATCTACTCACAACTATGAAGAGGCACCTCCGTTCCTAGCAACACCTTCCGAAACGGTCACCTTAAAAACATGTAAGTTCTTTCATAAAACTCTAAACAATTTAAAAATCATTTTAATTTTGCTTTTATATAGACTCAAATTATTGTTTTCTTTCACGAACATAAACCACATTATCTCTTCGTTGTGGCAAATGGATACCGCATTATCTCTTCGTTGCGGCGAACGGATAACTACCACATTATCTCTTCGTTGTGGCGAACGGACACCGCATTATCTCTTCGTTGCGGCGAACGGACAACTACCACATTATCTCTTCGTTGTGGCGAACGGATAAAGCATTATCTCTTCGTTGCGGCGAACGGTAACTTCGTATTCAAAATAAAACTTCTAAATAAAATTTTAAAACAATTTTCATAACTAAAATAGATTCACACACTTTAAATTTTGAATGAAATTGATTGCTCTTAAAAAAAATTTGTTTCTCCCATAAAATTAAAAACATAAAACTTGTCACAAGGTAAGTTATCTACTCACAACTATGAAGAGGCACCTCCGTTCCTGGCAACACCTTCCGAAACGGTCACCTTAACAACATGTAAGTTCTTTCATAAAACTCTAAACAATTTAAAAATCACTTTAATTTTGCTTTTATATAGACTCAAATTATTGTTTTCTTTCACGAACATAAACCACATTATCTCTTCGTTGTGGCGAACGGACACCGCATTATCTCTTCGTTGCGGCGAACGGACAACTACCACATTATCTCTTCGTTGTGGCGAACGGATACCGCATTATCTCTTCGTTGCGGCGAACGGTAACTTCGTATTCAAAATAAAACTTCTAAATAAAATTTTAAAACAATTTTCATAACTAAAATAGATTCACACACTTTAAATTTTGAATGAAATTGATTGCTCTTAAAAAAAATTTGTTTCTCCCATAAAATTAAAAACATAAAACTTGTCACAAGGTAAGTTATCTACTCACAACTATGAAGAGGCACCTCCGTTCCTAGCAACACCTTCCGAAACGGTCACCTTAAAAACATGTAAGTTCTTTCATAAAACTCTAAACAATTTAAAAATCATTTTAATTTTGCTTTTATATAGACTCAAATTATTGTTTTCTTTCACGAACATAAACCACATTATCTCTTCGTTGTGGCAAACGGATACCGCATTATCTCTTCGTTGCGGCGAACGGATAACTACCACATTATCTCTTCGTTGTGGCGAACGGACACCGCATTATCTCTTCGTTGCGGCGAACGGACAACTACCACATTATCTCTTCGTTGTGGCGAACGGATACCGCATTATCTCTTCGTTGCGGCGAACGGTAACTTCGTATTCAAAATAAAACTTCTAAATAAAATTTTAAAACAATTTTCATAACTAAAATAGATTCACACACTTTAAATTTTGAATGAAATTGATTGCTCTTAAAAAAAATTTGTTTCTCCCATAAAATTAAAAACATAAAACTTGTCACAAGGTAAGTTATCTACTCACAACTATGAAGAGGCACCTCCGTTCCTAGCAACACCTTCCGAAACGGTCACCTTAACAACATGTAAGTTCTTTCATAAAACTCTAAACAATTTAAAAATCACTTTAATTTTTCTTTTATATAGACTCAAATTATTGTTTTCTTTCACGAACATAAACCACATTATCTCTTCGTTGTGGCAAACGGATACCGCATTATCTCTTCGTTGCGGCGAACGGATAACTACCACATTATCTCTTCGTTGTGGCGAACGGACACCGCATTATCTCTTCGTTGCGGCGAACGGACAACTACCACATTATCTCTTCGTTGTGGCGAACGGATAAAGCATTATCTCTTCGTTGCGGCGAACGGTAACTTCGTATTCAAAATAAAACTTCTAAATAAAATTTTAAAACAATTTTCATAACTAAAATAGATTCACACACTTTAAATTTTGAATGAAATTGATTGCTCTTAAAAAAAATTTGTTTCTCCCATAAAATTAAAAACATAAAACTTGTCACAAGGTAAGTTATCTACTCACAACTATGAAGAGGCACCTCCGTTCCTAGCAACACCTTCCGAAACGGTCACCTTAACAACATGTAAGTTCTTTCATAAAACTCTAAACAATTTAAAAATCACTTTAATTTTGCTTTTATATAGACTCAAATTATTGTTTTCTTTCACGAACATAAACCACATTATCTCTTCGTTGTGGCGAACGGACACCGCATTATCTCTTCGTTGCGGCGAACGGACAACTACCACATTATCTCTTCGTTGTGGCGAACGGATACCGCATTATCTCTTCGTTGCGGCGAACGGTAACTTCGTATTCAAAATAAAACTTCTAAATAAAATTTTAAAACAATTTTCATAACTAAAATAGATTCACACACTTTAAATTTTGAATGAAATTGATTGCTCTTAAAAAAAATTTGTTTCTCCCATAAAATTAAAAACATAAAACTTGTCACAAGGTAAGTTATCTACTCACAACTATGAAGAGGCACCTCCGTTCCTAGCAACACCTTCCGAAACGGTCACCTTAAAAACATGTAAGTTCTTTCATAAAACTCTAAACAATTTAAAAATCATTTTAATTTTGCTTTTATATAGACTCAAATTATTGTTTTCTTTCACGAACATAAACCACATTATCTCTTCGTTGTGGCAAACGGATACCGCATTATCTCTTCGTTGCGGCGAACGGATAACTACCACATTATCTCTTCGTTGTGGCGAACGGACACCGCATTATCTCTTCGTTGCGGCGAACGGACAACTACCACATTATCTCTTCGTTGTGGCGAACGGATACCGCATTATCTCTTCGTTGCGGCGAACGGTAACTTCGTATTCAAAATAAAACTTCTAAATAAAATTTTAAAACAATTTTCATAACTAAAATAGATTCACACACTTTAAATTTTGAATGAAATTGATTGCTCTTAAAAAAAATTTGTTTCTCCCATAAAATTAAAAACATAAAACTTGTCACAAGGTAAGTTATCTACTCACAACTATGAAGAGGCACCTCCGTTCCTAGCAACACCTTCCGAAACGGTCACCTTAACAACATGTAAGTTCTTTCATAAAACTCTAAACAATTTAAAAATCACTTTAATTTTGCTTTTATATAGACTCAAATTATTGTTTTCTATCACGAACATAAACCACATTATCTCTTCGTTGTGGCGAACGGACACCGCATTATCTCTTCGTTGCGGCGAACGGACAACTACCACATTATCTCTTCGTTGTGGCGAACGGATACCGCATTATCTCTTTGTTGCGGCGAACGGTAACTTCGTATTCAAAATAAAACTTCTAAATAAAATTTTAAAACAATTTTCATAACTAAAATAGATTCACACACTTTAAATTTTGAATGAAATTGATTGCTCTTAAAAAAAATTTGTTTCTCCCATAAAATTAAAAACATAAAACTTGTCACAAGGTAAGTTATCTACTCACAACTATGAAGAGGCACCTCCGTTCCTAGCAACACCTTCCGAAACGGTCACCTTAACAACATGTAAGTTCTTTCATAAAACTCTAAACAATTTAAAAATCACTTTAATTTTGCTTTTATATAGACTCAAATTATTGTTTTCTTTCACGAACATAAACCACATTATCTCTTCGTTGTGGCAAACGGATACCGCATTATCTCTTCGTTGCGGCGAACGGATAACTACCACATTATCTCTTCGTTGTGGCGAACGGACACCGCATTATCTCTTCGTTGCGGCGAACGGACAACTACCACATTATCTCTTCGTTGTGGCGAACGGATAAAGCATTATCTCTTCGTTGCGGCGAACGGTAACTTCGTATTCAAAATAAAACTTCTAAATAAAATTTTAAAACAATTTTCATAACTAAAATAGATTCACACACTTTAAATTTTGAATGAAATTGATTGCTCTTAAAAAAAATTTGTTTCTCCCATAAAATTAAAAACATAAAACTTGTCACAAGGTAAGTTATCTACTCACAACTATGAAGAGGCACCTCCGTTCCTAGCAACACCTTCCGAAACGGTCACCTTAACAACATGTAAGTTCTTTCATAAAACTCTAAACAATTTAAAAATCACTTTAATTTTGCTTTTATATAGACTCAAATTATTGTTTTCTTTCACGAACATAAACCACATTATCTCTTCGTTGTGGCGAACGGACACCGCATTATCTCTTCGTTGCGGCGAACGGACAACTACCACATTATCTCTTCGTTGTGGCGAACGGATACCGCATTATCTCTTCGTTGCGGCGAACGGTAACTTCGTATTCAAAATAAAACTTCTAAATAAAATTTTAAAACAATTTTCATAACTAAAATAGATTCACACACTTTAAATTTTGAATGAAATTGATTGCTCTTAAAAAAAATTTGTTTCTCCCATAAAATTAAAAACATAAAACTTGTCACAAGGTAAGTTATCTACTCACAACTATGAAGAGGCACCTCCGTTCCTAGCAACACCTTCCGAAACGGTCACCTTAACAACATGTAAGTTCTTTCATAAAACTCTAAACAATTTAAAAATCACTTTAATTTTGCTTTTATATAGACTCAAATTATTGTTTTCTTTCACGAACATAAACCACATTATCTCTTCGTTGTGGCAAACGGATACCGCATTATCTCTTCGTTGCGGCGAACGGATAACTACCACATTATCTCTTCGTTGTGGCGAACGGACACCGCATTATCTCTTCGTTGCGGCGAACGGACAACTACCACATTATCTCTTCGTTGTGGCGAACGGATACCGCATTATCTCTTCGTTGCGGCGAACGGTAGCTTCGTATTCAAAATAAAACTTCTAAATAAAATTTTAAAACAATTTTCATAACTAAAATAGATTCACACACTTTAAATTTTGAATGAAATTGATTGCTCTTAAAAAAAATTTGTATCTCCCATAAAATTAAAAACATAAAACTTGTCACAAGGTAAGTTATCTACTCACAACTATGAAGAGGCACCTCCGTTCCTAGCAACACCTTCCGAAACGGCCACCTTAACAACATGTAAGTTCTTTCATAAAACTCTAAACAATTTAAAAATCACTTTAATTTTGCTTTTATATAGACTCAAATTATTGTTTTCTTTCACGAACATAAACCACATTATCTCTTCGTTGTGGCAAACGGATACCGCATTATCTCTTCGTTGCGGCGAACGGATAACTACCACATTATCTCTTCGTTGTGGCGAACGGACACCGCATTATCTCTTCGTTGCGGCGAACGGACAACTACCACATTATCTCTTCGTTGTGGCGAACGGATACCGCATTATCTCTTCGTTGCGGCGAACGGTAACTTCGTATTCAAAATAAAACTTCTAAATAAAATTTTAAAACAATTTTCATAACTAAAATAGATTCACACACTTTAAATTTTGAATGAAATTGATTGCTCTTAAAAAAAATTTGTTTCTCCCATAAAATTAAAAACATAAAACTTGTCACAAGGTAAGTTATCTACTCACAACTATGAAGAGGCACCTCCGTTCCTAGCAACACCTTCCGAAACGGTCACCTTAAAAACATGTAAGTTCTTTCATAAAACTCTAAACAATTTAAAAATCATTTTAATTTTGCTTTTATATAGACTCAAATTATTGTTTTCTTTCACGAACATAAACCACATTATCTCTTCGTTGTGGCAAACGGATACCGCATTATCTCTTCGTTGCGGCGAACGGATAACTACCACATTATCTCTTCGTTGTGGCGAACGGACACCGCATTATCTCTTCGTTGCGGCGAACGGACAACTACCACATTATCTCTTCGTTGTGGCGAACGGATACCGCATTATCTCTTCGTTGCGGCGAACGGTAACTTCGTATTCAAAATAAAACTTCTAAATAAAATTTTAAAACAATTTTCATAACTAAAATAGATTCACACACTTTAAATTTTGAATGAAATTGATTGCTCTTAAAAAAAATTTGTTTCTCCCATAAAATTAAAAACATAAAACTTGTCACAAGGTAAGTTATCTACTCACAACTATGAAGAGGCACCTCCGTTCCTAGCAACACCTTCCGAAACGGTCACCTTAACAACATGTAAGTTCTTTCATAAAACTCTAAACAATTTAAAAATCACTTTAATTTTGCTTTTATATAGACTCAAATTATTGTTTTCTTTCACGAACATAAACCACATTATCTCTTCGTTGTGGCAAACGGATACCGCATTATCTCTTCGTTGCGGCGAACGGATAACTACCACATTATCTCTTCGTTGTGGCGAACGGACACCGCATTATCTCTTCGTTGCGGCGAACGGACAACTACCACATTATCTCTTCGTTGTGGCGAACGGATACCGCATTATCTCTTCGTTGCGGCGAACGGTAACTTCGTATTCAAAATAAAACTTCTAAATAAAATTTTAAAACAATTTTCATAACTAAAATAGATTCACACACTTTAAATTTTGAATGAAATTGATTGCTCTTAAAAAAAATTTGTTTCTCCCATAAAATTAAAAACATAAAACTTGTCACAAGGTAAGTTATCTACTCACAACTATGAAGAGGCACCTCCGTTCCTAGCAACACCTTCCGAAACGGTCACCTTAAAAACATGTAAGTTCTTTCATAAAACTCTAAACAATTTAAAAATCATTTTAATTTTGCTTTTATATAGACTCAAATTATTGTTTTCTTTCACGAACATAAACCACATTATCTCTTCGTTGTGGCAAACGGATACCGCATTATCTCTTCGTTGCGGCGAACGGATAACTACCACATTATCTCTTCGTTGTGGCGAACGGACACCGCATTATCTCTTCGTTGCGGCGAACGGACAACTACCACATTATCTCTTCGTTGTGGCGAACGGATACCGCATTATCTCTTCGTTGCGGCGAACGGTAACTTCGTATTCAAAATAAAACTTCTAAATAAAATTTTAAAACAATTTTCATAACTAAAATAGATTCACACACTTTAAATTTTGAATGAAATTGATTGCTCTTAAAAAAAATTTGTTTCTCCCATAAAATTAAAAACATAAAACTTGTCACAAGGTAAGTTATCTACTCACAACTATGAAGAGGCACCTCCGTTCCTAGCAACACCTTCCGAAACGGTCACCTTAACAACATGTAAGTTCTTTCATAAAACTCTAAACAATTTAAAAATCACTTTAATTTTGCTTTTATATAGACTCAAATTATTGTTTTCTTTCACGAACATAAACCACATTATCTCTTCGTTGTGGCAAACGGATACCGCATTATCTCTTCGTTGCGGCGAACGGATAACTACCACATTATCTCTTCGTTGTGGCGAACGGACACCGCATTATCTCTTCGTTGCGGCGAACGGACAACTACCACATTATCTCTTCGTTGTGGCGAACGGATACCGCATTATCTCTTCGTTGCGGCGAACGGTAACTTCGTATTCAAAATAAAACTTCTGAATAAAATTTTAAAACAATTTTCATAACTAAAATAGATTCACACACTTTAAATTTTGAATGAAATTGATTGCTCTTAAAAAAAATTTGTTTCTCCCATAAAATTAAAAACATAAAACTTGTCACAAGGTAAGTTATCTACTCACAACTATGAAGAGGCACCTCCGTTCCTAGCAACACCTTCCGAAACGGTCACCTTAACAACATGTAAGTTCTTTCATAAAACTCTAAACAATTTAAAAATCACTTTAATTTTGCTTTTATATAGACTCAAATTATTGTTTTCTTTCACGAACATAAACCACATTATCTCTTCGTTGTGGCAAACAGATACCGCATTATCTCTTCGTTGCGGCGAACGGATAACTACCACATTATCTCTTCGTTGTGGCGAACGGACACCGCATTATCTCTTCGTTGCGGCGAACGGACAACTACCACATTATCTCTTCGTTGTGGCGAACGGATACCGCATTATCTCTTTGTTGCGGCGAACGGTAACTTCGTATTCAAAATAAAACTTCTAAATAAAATTTTAAAACAATTTTCATAACTAAAATAGATTCACACACTTTAAATTTTGAATGAAATTGATTGCTCTTAAAAAAAATTTGTTTCTCCCATAAAATTAAAAACATAAAACTTGTCACAAGGTAAGTTATCTACTCACAACTATGAAGAGGCACCTCCGTTCCTAGCAACACCTTCCGAAACGGTCACCTTAACAACATGTAAGTTCTTTCATAAAACTCTAAACAATTTAAAAATCACTTTAATTTTGCTTTTATATAGACTCAAATTATTGTTTTCTTTCACGAACATAAACCACATTATCTCTTCGTTGTGGCAAACGGATACCGCATTATCTCTTCGTTGCGGCGAACGGATAACTACCACATTATCTCTTCGTTGTGGCGAACGGACACCGCATTATCTCTTCGTTGCGGCGAACGGACAACTACCACATTATCTCTTCGTTGTGGCGAACGGATACCGCATTATCTCTTCGTTGCGGCGAACGGTAACTTCGTATTCAAAATAAAACTTCTAAATAAAATTTTAAAACAATTTTCATAACTAAAATAGATTCACACACTTTAAATTTTGAATGAAATTGATTGCTCTTAAAAAAAATTTGTTTCTCCCAGAAAATTAAAAACATAAAACTTGTCACAAGGTAAGTTATCTACTCACAACTATGAAGAGGCACCTCCGTTCCTAGCAACACCTTCCGAAACGGTCACCTTAACAACATGTAAGTTCTTTCATAAAACTCTAAACAATTTAAAAATCACTTTAATTTTGCTTTTATATAGACTCAAATTATTGTTTTCTTTCACGAACATAAACCACATTATCTCTTCGTTGTGGCAAACGGATACCGCATTATCTCTTCGTTGCGGCGAACGGATAACTACCACATTATCTCTTCGTTGTGGCGAACGGACACCGCATTATCTCTTCGTTGCGGCGAACGGACAACTACCACATTATCTCTTCGTTGTGGCGAACGGATACCGCATTATCTCTTCGTTGCGGCGAACGGTAACTTCGTATTCAAAATAAAACTTCTAAATAAAATTTTAAAACAATTTTCATAACTAAAATAGATTCACACACTTTAAATTTTGAATGAAATTGATTGCTCTTAAAAAAAATTTGTTTCTCCCATAAAATTAAAAACATAAAACTTGTCACAAGGTAAGTTATCTACTCACAACTATGAAGAGGCACCTCCGTTCCTAGCAACACCTTCCGAAACGGTCACCTTAAAAACATGTAAGTTCTTTCATAAAACTCTAAACAATTTAAAAATCATTTTAATTTTGCTTTTATATAGACTCAAATTATTGTTTTCTTTCACGAACATAAACCACATTATCTCTTCGTTGTGGCAAATGGATACCGCATTATCTCTTCGTTGCGGCGAACGGATAACTACCACATTATCTCTTCGTTGTGGCGAACGGACACCGCATTATCTCTTCGTTGCGGCGAACGGACAACTACCACATTATCTCTTCGTTGTGGCGAACGGATAAAGCATTATCTCTTCGTTGCGGCGAACGGTAACTTCGTATTCAAAATAAAACTTCTAAATAAAATTTTAAAACAATTTTCATAACTAAAATAGATTCACACACTTTAAATTTTGAATGAAATTGATTGCTCTTAAAAAAAATTTGTTTCTCCCATAAAATTAAAAACATAAAACTTGTCACAAGGTAAGTTATCTACTCACAACTATGAAGAGGCACCTCCGTTCCTAGCAACACCTTCCGAAACGGTCACCTTAACAACATGTAAGTTCTTTCATAAAACTCTAAACAATTTAAAAATCACTTTAATTTTGCTTTTATATAGACTCAAATTATTGTTTTCTTTCACGAACATAAACCACATTATCTCTTCGTTGTGGCGAACGGACACCGCATTATCTCTTCGTTGCGGCGAACGGACAACTACCACATTATCTCTTCGTTGTGGCGAACGGATACCGCATTATCTCTTCGTTGCGGCGAACGGTAACTTCGTATTCAAAATAAAACTTCTAAATAAAATTTTAAAACAATTTTCATAACTAAAATAGATTCACACACTTTAAATTTTGAATGAAATTGATTGCTCTTAAAAAAAATTTGTTTCTCCCATAAAATTAAAAACATAAAACTTGTCACAAGGTAAGTTATCTACTCACAACTATGAAGAGGCACCTCCGTTCCTAGCAACACCTTCCGAAACGGTCACCTTAAAAACATGTAAGTTCTTTCATAAAACTCTAAACAATTTAAAAATCATTTTAATTTTGCTTTTATATAGACTCAAATTATTGTTTTCTTTCACGAACATAAACCACATTATCTCTTCGTTGTGGCAAACGGATACCGCATTATCTCTTCGTTGCGGCGAACGGATAACTACCACATTATCTCTTCGTTGTGGCGAACGGACACCGCATTATCTCTTCGTTGCGGCGAACGGACAACTACCACATTATCTCTTCGTTGTGGCGAACGGATACCGCATTATCTCTTCGTTGCGGCGAACGGTAACTTCGTATTCAAAATAAAACTTCTAAATAAAATTTTAAAACAATTTTCATAACTAAAATAGATTCACACACTTTAAATTTTGAATGAAATTGATTGCTCTTAAAAAAAATTTGTTTCTCCCATAAAATTAAAAACATAAAACTTGTCACAAGGTAAGTTATCTACTCACAACTATGAAGAGGCACCTCCGTTCCTAGCAACACCTTCCGAAACGGTCACCTTAACAACATGTAAGTTCTTTCATAAAACTCTAAACAATTTAAAAATCACTTTAATTTTTCTTTTATATAGACTCAAATTATTGTTTTCTTTCACGAACATAAACCACATTATCTCTTCGTTGTGGCAAACGGATACCGCATTATCTCTTCGTTGCGGCGAACGGATAACTACCACATTATCTCTTCGTTGTGGCGAACGGACACCGCATTATCTCTTCGTTGCGGCGAACGGACAACTACCACATTATCTCTTCGTTGTGGCGAACGGATAAAGCATTATCTCTTCGTTGCGGCGAACGGTAACTTCGTATTCAAAATAAAACTTCTAAATAAAATTTTAAAACAATTTTCATAACTAAAATAGATTCACACACTTTAAATTTTGAATGAAATTGATTGCTCTTAAAAAAAATTTGTTTCTCCCATAAAATTAAAAACATAAAACTTGTCACAAGGTAAGTTATCTACTCACAACTATGAAGAGGCACCTCCGTTCCTAGCAACACCTTCCGAAACGGTCACCTTAACAACATGTAAGTTCTTTCATAAAACTCTAAACAATTTAAAAATCACTTTAATTTTGCTTTTATATAGACTCAAATTATTGTTTTCTTTCACGAACATAAACCACATTATCTCTTCGTTGTGGCGAACGGACACCGCATTATCTCTTCGTTGCGGCGAACGGACAACTACCACATTATCTCTTCGTTGTGGCGAACGGATACCGCATTATCTCTTCGTTGCGGCGAACGGTAACTTCGTATTCAAAATAAAACTTCTAAATAAAATTTTAAAACAATTTTCATAACTAAAATAGATTCACACACTTTAAATTTTGAATGAAATTGATTGCTCTTAAAAAAATTTGTTTCTCCCATAAAATTAAAAACATAAAACTTGTCACAAGGTAAGTTATCTACTCACAACTATGAAGAGGCACCTCCGTTCCTAGCAACACCTTCCGAAACGGTCACCTTAAAAACATGTAAGTTCTTTCATAAAACTCTAAACAATTTAAAAATCATTTTAATTTTGCTTTTATATAGACTCAAATTATTGTTTTCTTTCACGAACATAAACCACATTATCTCTTCGTTGTGGCAAACGGATACCGCATTATCTCTTCGTTGCGGCGAACGGATAACTACCACATTATCTCTTCGTTGTGGCGAACGGACACCGCATTATCTCTTCGTTGCGGCGAACGGACAACTACCACATTATCTCTTCGTTGTGGCGAACGGATACCGCATTATCTCTTCGTTGCGGCGAACGGTAACTTCGTATTCAAAATAAAACTTCTAAATAAAATTTTAAAACAATTTACATAACTAAAATAGATTCACACACTTTAAATTTGAATGAAATTGATTGCTCTTAAAAAAAATTTGTTTCTCCCATAAAATTAAAAACATAAAACTTGTCACAAGGTAAGTTATCTACTCACAACTATGAAGAGGCACCTCCGTTCCTAGCAACACCTTCCGAAACGGTCACCTTAACAACATGTAAGTTCTTTCATAAACTCTAAACAATTTAAAAATCACTTTAATTTTGCTTTTATATAGACTCAAATTATTGTTTTCTATCACGAACATAAACCACATTATCTCTTCGTTGTGGCGAACGGACACCGCATTATCTCTTCGTTGCGGCGAACGGACAACTACCACATTATCTCTTCGTTGTGGCGAACGGATACCGCATTATCTCTTTGTTGCGGCGAACGGTAACTTCGTATTCAAAATAAAACTTCTAAATAAAATTTTAAAACAATTTTCATAACTAAAATAGATTCACACACTTTAAATTTTGAATGAAATTGATTGCTCTTAAAAAAAATTTGTTTCTCCCATAAAATTAAAAACATAAAACTTGTCACAAGGTAAGTTATCTACTCACAACTATGAAGAGGCACCTCCGTTCCTAGCAACACCTTCCGAAACGGTCACCTTAACAACATGTAAGTTCTTTCATAAAACTCTAAACAATTTAAAAATCACTTTAATTTTGCTTTTATATAGACTCAAATTATTGTTTTCTTTCACGAACATAAACCACATTATCTCTTCGTTGTGGCAAACGGATACCGCATTATCTCTTCGTTGCGGCGAACGGATAACTACCACATTATCTCTTCGTTGTGGCGAACGGACACCGCATTATCTCTTCGTTGCGGCGAACGGACAACTACCACATTATCTCTTCGTTGTGGCGAACGGATAAAGCATTATCTCTTCGTTGCGGCGAACGGTAACTTCGTATTCAAAATAAAACTTCTAAATAAAATTTTAAAACAATTTTCATAACTAAAATAGATTCACACACTTTAAATTTTGAATGAAATTGATTGCTCTTAAAAAAAATTTGTTTCTCCCATAAAATTAAAAACATAAAACTTGTCACAAGGTAAGTTATCTACTCACAACTATGAAGAGGCACCTCCGTTCCTAGCAACACCTTCCGAAACGGTCACCTTAACAACATGTAAGTTCTTTCATAAAACTCTAAACAATTTAAAAATCACTTTAATTTTGCTTTTATATAGACTCAAATTATTGTTTTCTTTCACGAACATAAACCACATTATCTCTTCGTTGTGGCGAACGGACACCGCATTATCTCTTCGTTGCGGCGAACGGACAACTACCACATTATCTCTTCGTTGTGGCGAACGGATACCGCATTATCTCTTCGTTGCGGCGAACGGTAACTTCGTATTCAAAATAAAACTTCTAAATAAAATTTTAAAACAATTTTCATAACTAAAATAGATTCACACACTTTAAATTTTGAATGAAATTGATTGCTCTTAAAAAAAATTTGTTTCTCCCATAAAATTAAAAACATAAAACTTGTCACAAGGTAAGTTATCTACTCACAACTATGAAGAGGCACCTCCGTTCCTAGCAACACCTTCCGAAACGGTCACCTTAAAAACATGTAAGTTCTTTCATAAAACTCTAAACAATTTAAAAATCATTTTAATTTTGCTTTTATATAGACTCAAATTATTGTTTTCTTTCACGAACATAAACCACATTATCTCTTCGTTGTGGCAAACGGATACCGCATTATCTCTTCGTTGCGGCGAACGGATAACTACCACATTATCTCTTCGTTGTGGCGAACGGACACCGCATTATCTCTTCGTTGCGGCGAACGGACAACTACCACATTATCTCTTCGTTGTGGCGAACGGATACCGCATTATCTCTTCGTTGCGGCGAACGGTAACTTCGTATTCAAAATAAAACTTCTAAATAAAATTTTAAAACAATTTTCATAACTAAAATAGATTCACACACTTTAAATTTTGAATGAAATTGATTGCTCTTAAAAAAAATTTGTTTCTCCCATAAAATTAAAAACATAAAACTTGTCACAAGGTAAGTTATCTACTCACAACTATGAAGAGGCACCTCCGTTCCTAGCAACACCTTCCGAAACGGTCACCTTAACAACATGTAAGTTCTTTCATAAAACTCTAAACAATTTAAAAATCACTTTAATTTTGCTTTTATATAGACTCAAATTATTGTTTTCTATCACGAACATAAACCACATTATCTCTTCGTTGTGGCGAACGGACACCGCATTATCTCTTCGTTGCGGCGAACGGACAACTACCACATTATCTCTTCGTTGTGGCGAACGGATACCGCATTATCTCTTTGTTGCGGCGAACGGTAACTTCGTATTCAAAATAAAACTTCTAAATAAAATTTTAAAACAATTTTCATAACTAAAATAGATTCACACACTTTAAATTTTGAATGAAATTGATTGCTCTTAAAAAAAATTTGTTTCTCCCATAAAATTAAAAACATAAAACTTGTCACAAGGTAAGTTATCTACTCACAACTATGAAGAGGCACCTCCGTTCCTAGCAACACCTTCCGAAACGGTCACCTTAACAACATGTAAGTTCTTTCATAAAACTCTAAACAATTTAAAAATCACTTTAATTTTGCTTTTATATAGACTCAAATTATTGTTTTCTATCACGAACATAAACCACATTATCTCTTCGTTGTGGCGAACGGACACCGCATTATCTCTTCGTTGCGGCGAACGGACAACTACCACATTATCTCTTCGTTGTGGCGAACGGATACCGCATTATCTCTTTGTTGCGGCGAACGGTAACTTCGTATTCAAAATAAAACTTCTAAATAAAATTTTAAAACAATTTTCATAACTAAAATAGATTCACACACTTTAAATTTTGAATGAAATTGATTGCTCTTAAAAAAAATTTGTTTCTCCCATAAAATTAAAAACATAAAACTTGTCACAAGGTAAGTTATCTACTCACAACTATGAAGAGGCACCTCCGTTCCTAGCAACACCTTCCGAAACGGTCACCTTAACAACATGTAAGTTCTTTCATAAAACTCTAAACAATTTAAAAATCACTTTAATTTTGCTTTTATATAGACTCAAATTATTGTTTTCTTTCACGAACATAAACCACATTATCTCTTCGTTGTGGCAAACGGATACCGCATTATCTCTTCGTTGCGGCGAACGGATAACTACCACATTATCTCTTCGTTGTGGCGAACGGACACCGCATTATCTCTTCGTTGCGGCGAACGGACAACTACCACATTATCTCTTCGTTGTGGCGAACGGATAAAGCATTATCTCTTCGTTGCGGCGAACGGTAACTTCGTATTCAAAATAAAACTTCTAAATAAAATTTTAAAACAATTTTCATAACTAAAATAGATTCACACACTTTAAATTTTGAATGAAATTGATTGCTCTTAAAAAAAATTTGTTTCTCCCATAAAATTAAAAACATAAAACTTGTCACAAGGTAAGTTATCTACTCACAACTATGAAGAGGCACCTCCGTTCCTAGCAACACCTTCCGAAACGGTCACCTTAACAACATGTAAGTTCTTTCATAAAACTCTAAACAATTTAAAAATCACTTTAATTTTGCTTTTATATAGACTCAAATTATTGTTTTCTTTCACGAACATAAACCACATTATCTCTTCGTTGTGGCGAACGGACACCGCATTATCTCTTCGTTGCGGCGAACGGACAACTACCACATTATCTCTTCGTTGTGGCGAACGGATACCGCATTATCTCTTCGTTGCGGCGAACGGTAACTTCGTATTCAAAATAAAACTTCTAAATAAAATTTTAAAACAATTTTCATAACTAAAATAGATTCACACACTTTAAATTTTGAATGAAATTGATTGCTCTTAAAAAAAATTTGTTTCTCCCATAAAATTAAAAACATAAAACTTGTCACAAGGTAAGTTATCTACTCACAACTATGAAGAGGCACCTCCGTTCCTAGCAACACCTTCCGAAACGGTCACCTTAAAAACATGTAAGTTCTTTCATAAAACTCTAAACAATTTAAAAATCATTTTAATTTTGCTTTTATATAGACTCAAATTATTGTTTTCTTTCACGAACATAAACCACATTATCTCTTCGTTGTGGCAAACGGATACCGCATTATCTCTTCGTTGCGGCGAACGGATAACTACCACATTATCTCTTCGTTGTGGCGAACGGACACCGCATTATCTCTTCGTTGCGGCGAACGGACAACTACCACATTATCTCTTCGTTGTGGCGAACGGATACCGCATTATCTCTTCGTTGCGGCGAACGGTAACTTCGTATTCAAAATAAAACTTCTAAATAAAATTTTAAAACAATTTTCATAACTAAAATAGATTCACACACTTTAAATTTTGAATGAAATTGATTGCTCTTAAAAAAAATTTGTTTCTCCCATAAAATTAAAAACATAAAACTTGTCACAAGGTAAGTTATCTACTCACAACTATGAAGAGGCACCTCCGTTCCTAGCAACACCTTCCGAAACGGTCACCTTAACAACATGTAAGTTCTTTCATAAAACTCTAAACAATTTAAAAATCACTTTAATTTTGCTTTTATATAGACTCAAATTATTGTTTTCTTTCACGAACATAAACCACATTATCTCTTCGTTGTGGCAAACGGATACCGCATTATCTCTTCGTTGCGGCGAACGGATAACTACCACATTATCTCTTCGTTGTGGCGAACGGACACCGCATTATCTCTTCGTTGCGGCGAACGGACAACTACCACATTATCTCTTCGTTGTGGCGAACGGATACCGCATTATCTCTTCGTTGCGGCGAACGGTAGCTTCGTATTCAAAATAAAACTTCTAAATAAAATTTTAAAACAATTTTCATAACTAAAATAGATTCACACACTTTAAATTTTGAATGAAATTGATTGCTCTTAAAAAAAATTTGTATCTCCCATAAAATTAAAAACATAAAACTTGTCACAAGGTAAGTTATCTACTCACAACTATGAAGAGGCACCTCCGTTCCTAGCAACACCTTCCGAAACGGCCACCTTAACAACATGTAAGTTCTTTCATAAAACTCTAAACAATTTAAAAATCACTTTAATTTTGCTTTTATATAGACTCAAATTATTGTTTTCTTTCACGAACATAAACCACATTATCTCTTCGTTGTGGCAAACGGATACCGCATTATCTCTTCGTTGCGGCGAACGGATAACTACCACATTATCTCTTCGTTGTGGCGAACGGACACCGCATTATCTCTTCGTTGCGGCGAACGGACAACTACCACATTATCTCTTCGTTGTGGCGAACGGATACCGCATTATCTCTTCGTTGCGGCGAACGGTAACTTCGTATTCAAAATAAAACTTCTAAATAAAATTTTAAAACAATTTTCATAACTAAAATAGATTCACACACTTTAAATTTTGAATGAAATTGATTGCTCTTAGAAAAAATTTGTTTCTCCCATAAAATTAAAAACATAAAACTTGTCACAAGGTAAGTTATCTACTCACAACTATGAAGAGGCACCTCCGTTCCTAGCAACACCTTCCGAAACGGTCACCTTAAAAACATGTAAGTTCTTTCATAAAACTCTAAACAATTTAAAAATCATTTTAATTTTGCTTTTATATAGACTCAAATTATTGTTTTCTTTCACGAACATAAACCACATTATCTCTTCGTTGTGGCAAACGGATACCGCATTATCTCTTCGTTGCGGCGAACGGATAACTACCACATTATCTCTTCGTTGTGGCGAACGGACACCGCATTATCTCTTCGTTGCGGCGAACGGACAACTACCACATTATCTCTTCGTTGTGGCGAACGGATACCGCATTATCTCTTCGTTGCGGCGAACGGTAACTTCGTATTCAAAATAAAACTTCTAAATAAAATTTTAAAACAATTTTCATAACTAAAATAGATTCACACACTTTAAATTTTGAATGAAATTGATTGCTCTTAAAAAAAATTTGTTTCTCCCATAAAATTAAAAACATAAAACTTGTCACAAGGTAAGTTATCTACTCACAACTATGAAGAGGCACCTCCGTTCCTAGCAACACCTTCCGAAACGGTCACCTTAACAACATGTAAGTTCTTTCATAAAACTCTAAACAATTTAAAAATCACTTTAATTTTGCTTTTATATAGACTCAAATTATTGTTTTCTTTCACGAACATAAACCACATTATCTCTTCGTTGTGGCAAACGGATACCGCATTATCTCTTCGTTGCGGCGAACGGATAACTACCACATTATCTCTTCGTTGTGGCGAACGGACACCGCATTATCTCTTCGTTGCGGCGAACGGACAACTACCACATTATCTCTTCGTTGTGGCGAACGGATACCGCATTATCTCTTCGTTGCGGCGAACGGTAACTTCGTATTCAAAATAAAACTTCTAAATAAAATTTTAAAACAATTTTCATAACTAAAATAGATTCACACACTTTAAATTTTGAATGAAATTGATTGCTCTTAAAAAAATTTGTTTCTCCCATAAAATTAAAAACATAAAACTTGTCACAAGGTAAGTTATCTACTCACAACTATGAAGAGGCACCTCCGTTCCTAGCAACACCTTCCGAAACGGTCACCTTAAAAACATGTAAGTTCTTTCATAAAACTCTAAACAATTTAAAAATCATTTTAATTTTGCTTTTATATAGACTCAAATTATTGTTTTCTTTCACGAACATAAACCACATTATCTCTTCGTTGTGGCAAACGGATACCGCATTATCTCTTCGTTGCGGCGAACGGATAACTACCACATTATCTCTTCGTTGTGGCGAACGGACACCGCATTATCTCTTCGTTGCGGCGAACGGACAACTACCACATTATCTCTTCGTTGTGGCGAACGGATACCGCATTATCTCTTCGTTGCGGCGAACGGTAACTTCGTATTCAAAATAAAACTTCTAAATAAAATTTTAAAACAATTTTCATAACTAAAATAGATTCACACACTTTAAATTTTGAATGAAATTGATTGCTCTTAAAAAAAATTTGTTTCTCCCATAAAATTAAAAACATAAAACTTGTCACAAGGTAAGTTATCTACTCACAACTATGAAGAGGCACCTCCGTTCCTAGCAACACCTTCCGAAACGGTCACCTTAACAACATGTAAGTTCTTTCATAAAACTCTAAACAATTTAAAAATCACTTTAATTTTGCTTTTATATAGACTCAAATTATTGTTTTCTTTCACGAACATAAACCACATTATCTCTTCGTTGTGGCGAACGGACACCGCATTATCTCTTCGTTGCGGCGAACGGACAACTACCACATTATCTCTTCGTTGTGGCGAACGGATACCGCATTATCTCTTTGTTGCGGCGAACGGTAACTTCGTATTCAAAATAAAACTTCTAAATAAAATTTTAAAACAATTTTCATAACTAAAATAGATTCACACACTTTAAATTTTGAATGAAATTGATTGCTCTTAAAAAAAATTTGTTTCTCCCATAAAATTAAAAACATAAAACTTGTCACAAGGTAAGTTATCTACTCACAACTATGAAGAGGCACCTCCGTTCCTAGCAACACCTTCCGAAACGGTCACCTTAACAACATGTAAGTTCTTTCATAAAACTCTAAACAATTTAAAAATCACTTTAATTTTGCTTTTATATAGACTCAAATTATTGTTTTCTTTCACGAACATAAACCACATTATCTCTTCGTTGTGGCAAACGGATACCGCATTATCTCTTCGTTGCGGCGAACGGATAACTACCACATTATCTCTTCGTTGTGGCGAACGGACACCGCATTATCTCTTCGTTGCGGCGAACGGACAACTACCACATTATCTCTTCGTTGTGGCGAACGGATAAAGCATTATCTCTTCGTTGCGGCGAACGGTAACTTCGTATTCAAAATAAAACTTCTAAATAAAATTTTAAAACAATTTTCATAACTAAAATAGATTCACACACTTTAAATTTTGAATGAAATTGATTGCTCTTAAAAAAAATTTGTTTCTCCCATAAAATTAAAAACATAAAACTTGTCACAAGGTACGTTATCTACTCACAACTATGAAGAGGCACCTCCGTTCCTAGCAACACCT
Organism: Trifolium fragiferum; assembly: GCA_954870985.1. Lineage (NCBI taxonomy): Eukaryota > Viridiplantae > Streptophyta > Magnoliopsida > Fabales > Fabaceae > Trifolium > Trifolium fragiferum. The sequence goes on along the minus strand of OX940790.1, from coordinate 40,014,473 downwards.
TCCGAAACGGTCACCTTAACAACATGTAAGTTCTTTCATAAAACTCTAAACAATTTAAAAATCACTTTAATTTTGCTTTTATATAGACTCAAATTATTGTTTTCTTTCACGAACATAAACCACATTATCTCTTCGTTGTGGCGAACGGACACCGCATTATCTCTTCGTTGCGGCGAACGGACAACTACCACATTATCTCTTCGTTGTGGCGAACGGATACCGCATTATCTCTTCGTTGCGGCGAACGGTAACTTCGTATTCAAAATAAAACTTCTAAATAAAATTTTAAAACAATTTTCATAACTAAAATAGATTCACACACTTTAAATTTTGAATGAAATTGATTGCTCTTAAAAAAAATTTGTTTCTCCCATAAAATTAAAAACATAAAACTTGTCACAAGGTAAGTTATCTACTCACAACTATGAAGAGGCACCTCCGTTCCTAGCAACACCTTCCGAAACGGTCACCTTAACAACATGTAAGTTCTTTCATAAAACTCTAAACAATTTAAAAATCACTTTAATTTTGCTTTTATATAGACTCAAATTATTGTTTTCTTTCACGAACATAAACCACATTATCTCTTCGTTGTGGCGAACGGACACCGCATTATCTCTTCGTTGCGGCGAACGGACAACTACCACATTATCTCTTCGTTGTGGCGAACGGATACCGCATTATCTCTTTGTTGCGGCGAACGGTAACTTCGTATTCAAAATAAAACTTCTAAATAAAATTTTAAAACAATTTTCATAACTAAAATAGATTCACACACTTTAAATTTTGAATGAAATTGATTGCTCTTAAAAAAAATTTGTTTCTCCCATAAAATTAAAAACATAAAACATGTCACAAGGTAAGTTATCTACTCACAACTATGAAGAGGCACCTCCGTTCCTAGCAACACCTTCCGAAACGGTCACCTTAACAACATGTAAGTTCTTTCATAAAACTCTAAACAATTTAAAAATCACTTTAATTTTGCTTTTATATAGACTCAAATTATTGTTTTCTTTCACGAACATAAACCACATTATCTCTTCCTTGTGGCAAACGGATACCGCATTATCTCTTCGTTGCGGCGAACGGATAACTACCACATTATCTCTTCGTTGTGGCGAACGGACACCGCATTATCTCTTCGTTGCGGCGAACGGACAACTACCACATTATCTCTTCGTTGTGGCGAACGGATACCGCATTATCTCTTCGTTGCGGCGAACGGTAACTTCGTATTCAAAATAAAACTTCTAAATAAAATTTTAAAACAATTTTCATAACTAAAATAGATTCACACACTTTAAATTTTGAATGAAATTGATTGCTCTTAAAAAAAATTTGTTTCTCCCAGAAAATTAAAAACATAAAACTTGTCACAAGGTAAGTTATCTACTCACAACTATGAAGAGGCACCTCCGTTCCTAGCAACACCTTCCGAAACGGTCACCTTAAAAACATGTAAGTTCTTTCATAAAACTCTAAACAATTTAAAAATCATTTTAATTTTGCTTTTATATAGACTCAAATTATTGTTTTCTTTCACGAACATAAACCACATTATCTCTTCGTTGTGGCAAACGGATACCGCATTATCTCTTCGTTGCGGCGAACGGATAACTACCACATTATCTCTTCGTTGTGGCGAACGGACACCGCATTATCTCTTCGTTGCGGCGAACGGACAACTACCACATTATCTCTTCGTTGTGGCGAACGGATACCGCATTATCTCTTCGTTGCGGCGAACGGTAACTTCGTATTCAAAATAAAACTTCTAAATAAAATTTTAAAACAATTTTCATAACTAAAATAGATTCACACACTTTAAATTTTGAATGAAATTGATTGCTCTTAAAAAAAATTTGTTTCTCCCATAAAATTAAAAACATAAAACTTGTCACAAGGTAAGTTATCTACTCACAACTATGAAGAGGCACCTCCGTTCCTAGCAACACCTTCCGAAACGGTCACCTTAACAACATGTAAGTTCTTTCATAAAACTCTAAACAATTTAAAAATCACTTTAATTTTGCTTTTATATAGACTCAAATTATTGTTTTCTTTCACGAACATAAACCACATTATCTCTTCGTTGTGGCAAACGGATACCGCATTATCTCTTCGTTGCGGCGAACGGATAACTACCACATTATCTCTTCGTTGTGGCGAACGGACACCGCATTATCTCTTCGTTGCGGCGAACGGACAACTACCACATTATCTCTTCGTTGTGGCGAACGGATACCACATTATCTCTTTGTTGCGGCGAACGGTAACTTCGTATTCAAAATAAAACTTCTAAATAAAATTTTAAAACAATTTTCATAACTAAAATAGATTCACACACTTTAAATTTTGAATGAAATTGATTGCTCTTAAAAAAAATTTGTTTCTCCCATAAAATTAAAAACATAAAACTTGTCACAAGGTAAGTTATCTACTCACAACTATGAAGAGGCACCTCCGTTCCTAGCAACACCTTCCGAAACGGTCACCTTAACAACATGTAAGTTCTTTCATAAAACTCTAAACAATTTAAAAATCACTTTAATTTTGCTTTTATATAGACTCAAATTATTGTTTTCTTTCACGAACATAAACCACATTATCTCTTCGTTGTGGCGAACGGACACCGCATTATCTCTTCGTTGCGGCGAACGGACAACTACCACATTATCTCTTCGTTGTGGCGAACGGATACCGCATTATCTCTTTGTTGCGGCGAACGGTAACTTCGTATTCAAAATAAAACTTCTAAATAAAATTTTAAAACAATTTTCATAACTAAAATAGATTCACACACTTTAAATTTTGAATGAAATTGATTGCTCTTAAAAAAAATTTGTTTCTCCCATAAAATTAAAAACATAAAACTTGTCACAAGGTAAGTTATCTACTCACAACTATGAAGAGGCACCTCCGTTCCTAGCAACACCTTCCGAAACGGTCACCTTAACAACATGTAAGTTCTTTCATAAAACTCTAAACAATTTAAAAATCACTTTAATTTTGCTTTTATATAGACTCAAATTATTGTTTTCTTTCACGAACATAAACCACATTATCTCTTCGTTGTGGCAAACGGATACCGCATTATCTCTTCGTTGCGGCGAACGGATAACTACCACATTATCTCTTCGTTGTGGCGAACGGACACCGCATTATCTCTTCGTTGCGGCGAACGGACAACTACCACATTATCTCTTCGTTGTGGCGAACGGATACCGCATTATCTCTTCGTTGCGGCGAACGGTAACTTCGTATTCAAAATAAAACTTCTAAATAAAATTTTAAAACAATTTTCATAACTAAAATAGATTCACACACTTTAAATTTTGAATGAAATTGATTGCTCTTAAAAAAAATTTGTTTCTCCCAGAAAATTAAAAACATAAAACTTGTCACAAGGTAAGTTATCTACTCACAACTATGAAGAGGCACCTCCGTTCCTAGCAACACCTTCCGAAACGGTCACCTTAAAAACATGTAAGTTCTTTCATAAAACTCTAAACAATTTAAAAATCATTTTAATTTTGCTTTTATATAGACTCAAATTATTGTTTTCTTTCACGAACATAAACCACATTATCTCTTCGTTGTGGCAAACGGATACCGCATTATCTCTTCGTTGCGGCGAACGGATAACTACCACATTATCTCTTCGTTGTGGCGAACGGACACCGCATTATCTCTTCGTTGCGGCGAACGGACAACTACCACATTATCTCTTCGTTGTGGCGAACGGATACCGCATTATCTCTTCGTTGCGGCGAACGGTAACTTCGTATTCAAAATAAAACTTCTAAATAAAATTTTAAAACAATTTTCATAACTAAAATAGATTCACACACTTTAAATTTTGAATGAAATTGATTGCTCTTAAAAAAAATTTGTTTCTCCCATAAAATTAAAAACATAAAACTTGTCACAAGGTAAGTTATCTACTCACAACTATGAAGAGGCACCTCCGTTCCTAGCAACACCTTCCGAAACGGTCACCTTAACAACATGTAAGTTCTTTCATAAAACTCTAAACAATTTAAAAATCACTTTAATTTTGCTTTTATATAGACTCAAATTATTGTTTTCTTTCACGAACATAAACCACATTATCTCTTCGTTGTGGCAAACGGATACCGCATTATCTCTTCGTTGCGGCGAACGGATAACTACCACATTATCTCTTCGTTGTGGCGAACGGACACCGCATTATCTCTTCGTTGCGGCGAACGGACAACTACCACATTATCTCTTCGTTGTGGCGAACGGATACCGCATTATCTCTTTGTTGCGGCGAACGGTAACTTCGTATTCAAAATAAAACTTCTAAATAAAATTTTAAAACAATTTTCATAACTAAAATAGATTCACACACTTTAAATTTTGAATGAAATTGATTGCTCTTAAAAAAAATTTGTTTCTCCCATAAAATTAAAAACATAAAACTTGTCACAAGGTAAGTTATCTACTCACAACTATGAAGAGGCACCTCCGTTCCTAGCAACACCTTCCGAAACGGTCACCTTAACAACATGTAAGTTCTTTCATAAAACTCTAAACAATTTAAAAATCACTTTAATTTTGCTTTTATATAGACTCAAATTATTGTTTTCTTTCACGAACATAAACCACATTATCTCTTCGTTGTGGCAAACGGATACCGCATTATCTCTTCGTTGCGGCGAACGGATAACTACCACATTATCTCTTCGTTGTGGCGAACGGACACCGCATTATCTCTTCGTTGCGGCGAACGGACAACTACCACATTATCTCTTCGTTGTGGCGAACGGATAAAGCATTATCTCTTCGTTGCGGCGAACGGTAACTTCGTATTCAAAATAAAACTTCTAAATAAAATTTTAAAACAATTTTCATAACTAAAATAGATTCACACACTTTAAATTTTGAATGAAATTGATTGCTCTTAAAAAAAATTTGTTTCTCCCATAAAATTAAAAACATAAAACTTGTCACAAGGTAAGTTATCTACTCACAACTATGAAGAGGCACCTCCGTTCCTAGCAACACCTTCCGAAACGGTCACCTTAACAACATGTAAGTTCTTTCATAAAACTCTAAACAATTTAAAAATCACTTTAATTTTGCTTTTATATAGACTCAAATTATTGTTTTCTTTCACGAACATAAACCACATTATCTCTTCGTTGTGGCGAACGGACACCGCATTATCTCTTCGTTGCGGCGAACGGACAACTACCACATTATCTCTTCGTTGTGGCGAACGGATACCGCATTATCTCTTCGTTGCGGCGAACGGTAACTTCGTATTCAAAATAAAACTTCTAAATAAAATTTTAAAACAATTTTCATAACTAAAATAGATTCACACACTTTAAATTTTGAATGAAATTGATTGCTCTTAAAAAAAATTTGTTTCTCCCATAAAATTAAAAACATAAAACTTGTCACAAGGTAAGTTATCTACTCACAACTATGAAGAGGCACCTCCGTTCCTAGCAACACCTTCCGAAACGGTCACCTTAAAAACATGTAAGTTCTTTCATAAAACTCTAAACAATTTAAAAATCATTTTAATTTTGCTTTTATATAGACTCAAATTATTGTTTTCTTTCACGAACATAAACCACATTATCTCTTCGTTGCGGCGAACGGATAACTACCACATTATCTCTTCGTTGTGGCGAACGGACACCGCATTATCTCTTCGTTGCGGCGAACGGACAACTACCACATTATCTCTTCGTTGTGGCGAACGGATACCGCATTATCTCTTCGTTGCGGCGAACGGTAACTTCGTATTCAAAATAAAACTTCTGAATAAAATTTTAAAACAATTTTCATAACTAAAATAGATTCACACACTTTAAATTTTGAATGAAATTGATTGCTCTTAAAAAAAATTTGTTTCTCCCATAAAATTAAAAACATAAAACTTGTCACAAGGTAAGTTATCTACTCACAACTATGAAGAGGCACCTCCGTTCCTAGCAACACCTTCCGAAACGGTCACCTTAACAACATGTAAGTTCTTTCATAAAACTCTAAACAATTTAAAAATCACTTTAATTTTGCTTTTATATAGACTCAAATTATTGTTTTCTTTCACGAACATAAACCACATTATCTCTTCGTTGTGGCAAACGGATACCGCATTATCTCTTCGTTGCGGCGAACGGATAACTACCACATTATCTCTTCGTTGTGGCGAACGGACACCGCATTATCTCTTCGTTGCGGCGAACGGACAACTACCACATTATCTCTTCGTTGTGGCGAACGGATACCGCATTATCTCTTCGTTGCGGCGAACGGTAGCTTCGTATTCAAAATAAAACTTCTAAATAAAATTTTAAAACAATTTTCATAACTAAAATAGATTCACACACTTTAAATTTTGAATGAAATTGATTGCTCTTAAAAAAAATTTGTATCTCCCATAAAATTAAAAACATAAAACTTGTCACAAGGTAAGTTATCTACTCACAACTATGAAGAGGCACCTCCGTTCCTAGCAACACCTTCCGAAACGGCCACCTTAACAACATGTAAGTTCTTTCATAAAACTCTAAACAATTTAAAAATCACTTTAATTTTGCTTTTATATAGACTCAAATTATTGTTTTCTTTCACGAACATAAACCACATTATCTCTTCGTTGTGGCAAACGGATACCGCATTATCTCTTCGTTGCGGCGAACGGATAACTACCACATTATCTCTTCGTTGTGGCGAACGGACACCGCATTATCTCTTCGTTGCGGCGAACGGACAACTACCACATTATCTCTTCGTTGTGGCGAACGGATACCGCATTATCTCTTCGTTGCGGCGAACGGTAACTTCGTATTCAAAATAAAACTTCTAAATAAAATTTTAAAACAATTTTCATAACTAAAATAGATTCACACACTTTAAATTTTGAATGAAATTGATTGCTCTTAAAAAAAATTTGTTTCTCCCATAAAATTAAAAACATAAAACTTGTCACAAGGTAAGTTATCTACTCACAACTATGAAGAGGCACCTCCGTTCCTAGCAACACCTTCCGAAACGGTCACCTTAAAAACATGTAAGTTCTTTCATAAAACTCTAAACAATTTAAAAATCATTTTAATTTTGCTTTTATATAGACTCAAATTATTGTTTTCTTTCACGAACATAAACCACATTATCTCTTCGTTGTGGCAAACGGATACCGCATTATCTCTTCGTTGCGGCGAACGGATAACTACCACATTATCTCTTCGTTGTGGCGAACGGACACCGCATTATCTCTTCGTTGCGGCGAACGGACAACTACCACATTATCTCTTCGTTGTGGCGAACGGATACCGCATTATCTCTTCGTTGCGGCGAACGGTAACTTCGTATTCAAAATAAAACTTCTAAATAAAATTTTAAAACAATTTTCATAACTAAAATAGATTCACACACTTTAAATTTTGAATGAAATTGATTGCTCTTAAAAAAAATTTGTTTCTCCCATAAAATTAAAAACATAAAACTTGTCACAAGGTAAGTTATCTACTCACAACTATGAAGAGGCACCTCCGTTCCTAGCAACACCTTCCGAAACGGTCACCTTAACAACATGTAAGTTCTTTCATAAAACTCTAAACAATTTAAAAATCACTTTAATTTTGCTTTTATATAGACTCAAATTATTGTTTTCTTTCACGAACATAAACCACATTATCTCTTCGTTGTGGCGAACGGACACCGCATTATCTCTTCGTTGCGGCGAACGGACAACTACCACATTATCTCTTCGTTGTGGCGAACGGATACCGCATTATCTCTTTGTTGCGGCGAACGGTAACTTCGTATTCAAAATAAAACTTCTAAATAAAATTTTAAAACAATTTTCATAACTAAAATAGATTCACACACTTTAAATTTTGAATGAAATTGATTGCTCTTAAAAAAAATTTGTTTCTCCCATAAAATTAAAAACATAAAACTTGTCACAAGGTAAGTTATCTACTCACAACTATGAAGAGGCACCTCCGTTCCTAGCAACACCTTCCGAAACGGTCACCTTAACAACATGTAAGTTCTTTCATAAAACTCTAAACAATTTAAAAATCACTTTAATTTTGCTTTTATATAGACTCAAATTATTGTTTTCTTTCACGAACATAAACCACATTATCTCTTCGTTGTGGCAAACGGATACCGCATTATCTCTTCGTTGCGGCGAACGGATAACTACCACATTATCTCTTCGTTGTGGCGAACGGACACCGCATTATCTCTTCGTTGCGGCGAACGGACAACTACCACATTATCTCTTCGTTGTGGCGAACGGATACCGCATTATCTCTTCGTTGCGGCGAACGGTAACTTCGTATTCAAAATAAAACTTCTAAATAAAATTTTAAAACAATTTTCATAACTAAAATAGATTCACACACTTTAAATTTTGAATGAAATTGATTGCTCTTAAAAAAAATTTGTTTCTCCCATAAAATTAAAAACATAAAACTTGTCACAAGGTAAGTTATCTACTCACAACTATGAAGAGGCACCTCCGTTCCTAGCAACACCTTCCGAAACGGTCACCTTAAAAACATGTAAGTTCTTTCATAAAACTCTAAACAATTTAAAAATCATTTTAATTTTGCTTTTATATAGACTCAAATTATTGTTTTCTTTCACGAACATAAACCACATTATCTCTTCGTTGTGGCAAACGGATACCGCATTATCTCTTCGTTGCGGCGAACGGATAACTACCACATTATCTCTTCGTTGTGGCGAACGGACACCGCATTATCTCTTCGTTGCGGCGAACGGACAACTACCACATTATCTCTTCGTTGTGGCGAACGGATACCGCATTATCTCTTCGTTGCGGCGAACGGTAACTTCGTATTCAAAATAAAACTTCTAAATAAAATTTTAAAACAATTTTCATAACTAAAATAGATTCACACACTTTAAATTTTGAATGAAATTGATTGCTCTTAAAAAAAATTTGTTTCTCCCATAAAATTAAAAACATAAAACTTGTCACAAGGTAAGTTATCTACTCACAACTATGAAGAGGCACCTCCGTTCCTAGCAACACCTTCCGAAACGGTCACCTTAACAACATGTAAGTTCTTTCATAAAACTCTAAACAATTTAAAAATCACTTTAATTTTGCTTTTATATAGACTCAAATTATTGTTTTCTTTCACGAACATAAACCACATTATCTCTTCGTTGTGGCGAACGGACACCGCATTATCTCTTCGTTGCGGCGAACGGACAACTACCACATTATCTCTTCGTTGTGGCGAACGGATACCGCATTATCTCTTTGTTGCGGCGAACGGTAACTTCGTATTCAAAATAAAACTTCTAAATAAAATTTTAAAACAATTTTCATAACTAAAATAGATTCACACACTTTAAATTTTGAATGAAATTGATTGCTCTTAAAAAAAATTTGTTTCTCCCATAAAATTAAAAACATAAAACTTGTCACAAGGTAAGTTATCTACTCACAACTATGAAGAGGCACCTCCGTTCCTAGCAACACCTTCCGAAACGGTCACCTTAACAACATGTAAGTTCTTTCATAAAACTCTAAACAATTTAAAAATCACTTTAATTTTGCTTTTATATAGACTCAAATTATTGTTTTCTTTCACGAACATAAACCACATTATCTCTTCGTTGTGGCAAACGGATACCGCATTATCTCTTCGTTGCGGCGAACGGATAACTACCACATTATCTCTTCGTTGTGGCGAACGGACACCGCATTATCTCTTCGTTGCGGCGAACGGACAACTACCACATTATCTCTTCGTTGTGGCGAACGGATACCGCATTATCTCTTCGTTGCGGCGAACGGTAACTTCGTATTCAAAATAAAACTTCTAAATAAAATTTTAAAACAATTTTCATAACTAAAATAGATTCACACACTTTAAATTTTGAATGAAATTGATTGCTCTTAAAAAAAATTTGTTTCTCCCAGAAAATTAAAAACATAAAACTTGTCACAAGGTAAGTTATCTACTCACAACTATGAAGAGGCACCTCCGTTCCTAGCAACACCTTCCGAAACGGTCACCTTAAAAACATGTAAGTTCTTTCATAAAACTCTAAACAATTTAAAAATCATTTTAATTTTGCTTTTATATAGACTCAAATTATTGTTTTCTTTCACGAACATAAACCACATTATCTCTTCGTTGTGGCAAACGGATACCGCATTATCTCTTCGTTGCGGCGAACGGATAACTACCACATTATCTCTTCGTTGTGGCGAACGGACACCGCATTATCTCTTCGTTGCGGCGAACGGACAACTACCACATTATCTCTTCGTTGTGGCGAACGGATACCGCATTATCTCTTCGTTGCGGCGAACGGTAACTTCGTATTCAAAATAAAACTTCTAAATAAAATTTTAAAACAATTTTCATAACTAAAATAGATTCACACACTTTAAATTTTGAATGAAATTGATTGCTCTTAAAAAAAATTTGTTTCTCCCATAAAATTAAAAACATAAAACTTGTCACAAGGTAAGTTATCTACTCACAACTATGAAGAGGCACCTCCGTTCCTAGCAACACCTTCCGAAACGGTCACCTTAACAACATGTAAGTTCTTTCATAAAACTCTAAACAATTTAAAAATCACTTTAATTTTGCTTTTATATAGACTCAAATTATTGTTTTCTTTCACGAACATAAACCACATTATCTCTTCGTTGTGGCAAACGGATACCGCATTATCTCTTCGTTGCGGCGAACGGATAACTACCACATTATCTCTTCGTTGTGGCGAACGGACACCGCATTATCTCTTCGTTGCGGCGAACGGACAACTACCACATTATCTCTTCGTTGTGGCGAACGGATACCGCATTATCTCTTCGTTGCGGCGAACGGTAACTTCGTATTCAAAATAAAACTTCTAAATAAAATTTTAAAACAATTTTCATAACTAAAATAGATTCACACACTTTAAATTTTGAATGAAATTGATTGCTCTTAAAAAAAATTTGTTTCTCCCATAAAATTAAAAACATAAAACTTGTCACAAGGTAAGTTATCTACTCACAACTATGAAGAGGCACCTCCGTTCCTAGCAACACCTTCCGAAACGGTCACCTTAACAACATGTAAGTTCTTTCATAAAACTCTAAACAATTTAAAAATCACTTTAATTTTGCTTTTATATAGACTCAAATTATTGTTTTCTTTCACGAACATAAACCACATTATCTCTTCGTTGTGGCGAACGGACACCGCATTATCTCTTCGTTGCGGCGAACGGACAACTACCACATTATCTCTTCGTTGTGGCGAACGGATACCGCATTATCTCTTCGTTGCGGCGAACGGTAACTTCGTATTCAAAATAAAACTTCTAAATAAAATTTTAAAACAATTTTCATAACTAAAATAGATTCACACACTTTAAATTTTGAATGAAATTGATTGCTCTTAAAAAAAATTTGTTTCTCCCATAAAATTAAAAACATAAAACTTGTCACAAGGTAAGTTATCTACTCACAACTATGAAGAGGCACCTCCGTTCCTAGCAACACCTTCCGAAACGGTCACCTTAAAAACATGTAAGTTCTTTCATAAAACTCTAAACAATTTAAAAATCATTTTAATTTTGCTTTTATATAGACTCAAATTATTGTTTTCTTTCACGAACATAAACCACATTATCTCTTCGTTGTGGCAAACGGATACCGCATTATCTCTTCGTTGCGGCGAACGGATAACTACCACATTATCTCTTCGTTGTGGCGAACGGACACCGCATTATCTCTTCGTTGCGGCGAACGGACAACTACCACATTATCTCTTCGTTGTGGCGAACGGATACCGCATTATCTCTTCGTTGCGGCGAACGGTAACTTCGTATTCAAAATAAAACTTCTAAATAAAATTTTAAAACAATTTTCATAACTAAAATAGATTCACACACTTTAAATTTTGAATGAAATTGATTGCTCTTAAAAAAAATTTGTTTCTCCCATAAAATTAAAAACATAAAACTTGTCACAAGGTAAGTTATCTACTCACAACTATGAAGAGGCACCTCCGTTCCTAGCAACACCTTCCGAAACGGTCACCTTAAAAACATGTAAGTTCTTTCATAAAACTCTAAACAATTTAAAAATCATTTTAATTTTGCTTTTATATAGACTCAAATTATTGTTTTCTTTCACGAACATAAACCACATTATCTCTTCGTTGTGGCGAACGGACACCGCATTATCTCTTCGTTGCGGCGAACGGACAACTACCACATTATCTCTTCGTTGTGGCGAACGGATACTGCATTATCTCTTCGTTGCGGCGAACGGTAACTTCGTATTCAAAATAAAACTTCTAAATAAAATTTTAAAACAATTTTCATAACTAAAATAGATTCACACACTTTAAATTTTGAATGAAATTGATTGCTCTTAAAAAAAATTTGTTTCTCCCATAAAATTAAAAACATAAAACTTGTCACAAGGTAAGTTATCTACTCACAACTATGAAGAGGCACCTCCGTTCCTAGCAACACCTTCCGAAACGGTCACCTTAACAACATGTAAGTTCTTTCATAAAACTCTAAACAATTTAAAAATCACTTTAATTTTGCTTTTATATAGACTCAAATTATTGTTTTCTTTCACGAACATAAACCACATTATCTCTTCGTTGTGGCAAACGGATACCGCATTATCTCTTCGTTGCGGCGAACGGATAACTACCACATTATCTCTTCGTTGTGGCGAACGGACACCGCATTATCTCTTCGTTGCGGCGAACGGACAACTACCACATTATCTCTTCGTTGTGGCGAACAGATACCGCATTATCTCTTCGTTGCGGCGAACGGTAACTTCGTATTCAAAATAAAACTTCTAAATAAAATTTTAAAACAATTTTCATAACTAAAATAGATTCACACACTTTAAATTTTGAATGAAATTGATTGCTCTTAAAAAAAATTTGTTTCTCCCATAAAATTAAAAACATAAAACTTGTCACAAGGTAAGTTATCTACTCACAACTATGAAGAGGCACCTCCGTTCCTAGCAACACCTTCCGAAACGGTCACCTTAACAACATGTAAGTTCTTTCATAAAACTCTAAAAAATTTAAAAATCACTTTAATTTTGCTTTTATATAGACTCAAATTATTGTTTTCTTTCACGAACATAAACCACATTATCTCTTCGTTGTGGCAAACGGATACCGCATTATCTCTTCGTTGCGGCGAACGGATAACTACCACATTATCTCTTCGTTGTGGCGAACGGACACCGCATTATCTCTTCGTTGCGGCGAACGGACAACTACCACATTATCTCTTCGTTGTGGCGAACGGATACCGCATTATCTCTTCGTTGCGGCGAACGGTAACTTCGTATTCAAAATAAAACTTCTAAATAAAATTTTAAAACAATTTTCATAACTAAAATAGATTCACACACTTTAAATTTTGAATGAAATTGATTGCTCTTAAAAAAAATTTGTTTCTCCCAGAAAATTAAAAACATAAAACTTGTCACAAGGTAAGTTATCTACTCACAACTATGAAGAGGCACCTCCGTTCCTAGCAACACCTTCCGAAACGGTCACCTTAAAAACATGTAAGTTCTTTCATAAAACTCTAAACAATTTAAAAATCATTTTAATTTTGCTTTTATATAGACTCAAATTATTGTTTTCTTTCACGAACATAAACCACATTATCTCTTCGTTGTGGCAAACGGATACCGCATTATCTCTTCGTTGCGGCGAACGGATAACTACCACATTATCTCTTCGTTGTGGCGAACGGACACCGCATTATCTCTTCGTTGCGGCGAACGGACAACTACCACATTATCTCTTCGTTGTGGCGAACGGATACCGCATTATCTCTTCGTTGCGGCGAACGGTAACTTCGTATTCAAAATAAAACTTCTAAATAAAATTTTAAAACAATTTTCATAACAAAAATAGATTCACACACTTTAAATTTTGAATGAAATTGATTGCTCTTAAAAAAAATTTGTTTCTCCCATAAAATTAAAAACATAAAACTTGTCACAAGGTAAGTTATCTACTCACAACTATGAAGAGGCACCTCCGTTCCTAGCAACACCTTCCGAAACGGTCACCTTAACAACATGTAAGTTCTTTCATAAAACTCTAAAAAATTTAAAAATCACTTTAATTTTGCTTTTATATAGACTCAAATTATTGTTTTCTTTCACGAACATAAACCACATTATCTCTTCGTTGTGGCAAACGGATACCGCATTATCTCTTCGTTGCGGCGAACGGATAACTACCACATTATCTCTTCGTTGTGGCGAACGGACAACTACCACATTATCTCTTCGTTGTGGTGAACGGATACCGCATTATCTCTTTGTTGCGGCGAACGGTAACTTCGTATTCAAAATAAAACTTCTAAATAAAATTTTAAAACAATTTTCATAACTAAAATAGATTCACACACTTTAAATTTTGAATGAAATTGATTGCTCTTAAAAAAAATTTGTTTCTCCCAGAAAATTAAAAACATAAAACTTGTCACAAGGTAAGTTATCTACTCACAACTATGAAGAGGCACCTCCGTTCCTAGCAACACCTTCCGAAACGGTCACCTTAAAAACATGTAAGTTCTTTCATAAAACTCTAAACAATTTAAAAATCATTTTAATTTTGCTTTTATATAGACTCAAATTATTGTTTTCTTTCACGAACATAAACCACATTATCTCTTCGTTGTGGCAAACGGATACCGCATTATCTCTTCGTTGCGGCGAACGGATAACTACCACATTATCTCTTCGTTGTGGCGAACGGACACCGCATTATCTCTTCGTTGCGGCGAACGGACAACTACCACATTATCTCTTCGTTGTGGCGAACGGATACCGCATTATCTCTTTGTTGCGGCGAACGGTAACTTCGTATTCAAAATAAAACTTCTAAATAAAATTTTAAAACAATTTTCATAACTAAAATAGATTCACACACTTTAAATTTTGAATGAAATTGATTGCTCTTAAAAAAAATTTGTTTCTCCCAGAAAATTAAAAACATAAAACTTGTCACAAGGTAAGTTATCTACTCACAACTATGAAGAGGCACCTCCGTTCCTAGCAACACCTTCCGAAACGGTCACCTTAAAAACATGTAAGTTCTTTCATAAAACTCTAAACAATTTAAAAATCATTTTAATTTTGCTTTTATATAGACTCAAATTATTGTTTTCTTTCACGAACATAAACCACATTATCTCTTCGTTGTGGCAAACGGATACCGCATTATCTCTTCGTTGCGGCGAACGGATAACTACCACATTATCTCTTCGTTGTGGCGAACGGACACCGCATTATCTCTTCGTTGCGGCGAACGGACAACTACCACATTATCTCTTCGTTGTGGCGAACGGATACCGCATTATCTCTTCGTTGCGGCGAACGGTAACTTCGTATTCAAAATAAAACTTCTAAATAAAATTTTAAAACAATTTTCATAACTAAAATAGATTCACACACTTTAAATTTTGAATGAAATTGATTGCTCTTAAAAAAAATTTGTTTCTCCAATAAATTTAAAAACATAAAACTTGTCACAAGGTAAGTTATCTACTCACAACTATGAAGAGGCACCTCCGTTCCTAGCAACACCTTCCGAAACGGTCACCTTAAAAACATGTAAGTTCTTTCATAAAACTCTAAACAATTTAAAAATCATTTTAATTTTGCTTTTATATAGACTCAAATTATTGTTTTCTTTCACGAACATAAACCACATTATCTCTTCGTTGTGGCAAACGGATACCGCATTATCTCTTCGTTGCGGCGAACGGATAACTACCACATTATCTCTTCGTTGTGGCGAACGGACACCGCATTATCTCTTCGTTGCGGCGAACGGACAACTACCACATTATCTCTTCGTTGTGGCGAACGGATACCGCATTATCTCTTCGTTGCGGCGAACGGTAGCTTCGTATTCAAAATAAAACTTCTAAATAAAATTTTAAAACAATTTTCATAACTAAAATAGATTCACACACTTTAAATTTTGAATGAAATTGATTGCTCTTAAAAAAAATTTGTTTCTCCCATAAAATTAAAAACATAAAACTTGTCACAAGGTAAGTTATCTACTCACAACTATGAAGAGGCACCTCCGTTCCTAGCAACACCTTCCGAAACGGTCACCTTAACAACATGTAAGTTCTTTCATAAAACTCTAAACAATTTAAAAATCACTTTAATTTTGCTTTTATATAGACTCAAATTATTGTTTTCTTTCACGAACATAAACCACATTATCTCTTCATTGTGGCAAACGGATACCGCATTATCTCTTCGTTGCGGCGAACGGATAACTACCACATTATCTCTTCGTTGTGGCGAACGGACACCGCATTATCTCTTCGTTGCGGCGAACGGACAACTACCACATTATCTCTTCGTTGTGGCGAACGGATACCGCATTATCTCTTCGTTGCGGCGAACGGTAACTTCGTATTCAAAATAAAACTTCTAAATAAAATTTTAAAACAATTTTCATAACTAAAATAGATTCACACACTTTAAATTTTGAATGAAATTGATTGCTCTTAAAAAAAATTTGTTTCTCCCATAAAATTAAAAACATAAAACTTGTCACAAGGTAAGTTATCTACTCACAACTATGAAGAGGCACCTCCGTTCCTAGCAACACCTTCCGAAACGGTCACCTTAAAAACATGTAAGTTCTTTCATAAAACTCTAAACAATTTAAAAATCATTTTAATTTTGCTTTTATATAGACTCAAATTATTGTTTTCTTTCACGAACATAAACTACATTATCTCTTCGTTGTGGCAAACGGATACCGCATTATCTCTTCGTTGCGGCGAACGGATAACTACCACATTATCTCTTCGTTGTGGCGAACGGACACCGCATTATCTCTTCGTTGCGGCGAACGGACAACTACCACATTATCTCTTCGTTGTGGCGAACGGATACCGCATTATCTCTTCGTTGCGGCGAACGGTAACTTCGTATTCAAAATAAAACTTCTAAATAAAATTTTAAAACAATTTTCATAACTAAAATAGATTCACACACTTTAAATTTTGAATGAAATTGATTGCTCTTAAAAAAAATTTGTTTCTCCCATAAAATTAAAAACATAAAACTTGTCACAAGGTAAGTTATCTACTCACAACTATGAAGAGGCACCTCCGTTCCTAGCAACACCTTCCGAAACGGTCACCTTAACAACATGTAAGTTCTTTCATAAAACTCTAAACAATTTAAAAATCACTTTAATTTTGCTTTTATATAGACTCAAATTATTGTTTTCTTTCACGAACATAAACCACATTATCTCTTCGTTGTGGCAAACGGATACCGCATTATCTCTTCGTTGCGGCGAACGGATAACTACCACATTATCTCTTCGTTGTGGCGAACGGACACCGCATTATCTCTTCGTTGCAGCGAACGGACAACTACCACATTATCTCTTCGTTGTGGCGAACGGATACCGCATTATCTCTTCGTTGCGGCGAACGGTAACTTCGTATTCAAAATAAAACTTCTAAATAAAATTTTAAAACAATTTTCATAACTAAAATAGATTCACACACTTTAAATTTTGAATGAAATTGATTGCTCTTAAAAAAAATTTGTTTCTCCCATAAAATTAAAAACATAAAACTTGTCACAAGGTAAGTTATCTACTCACAACTATGAAGAGGCACCTCCGTTCCTAGCAACACCTTCCGAAACGGTCACCTTAACAACATGTAAGTTCTTTCATAAAACTCTAAACAATTTAAAAATCACTTTAATTTTGCTTTTATATAGACTCAAATTATTGTTTTCTTTCACGAACATAAACCACATTATCTCTTCGTTGTGGCAAACGGATACCGCATTATCTCTTCGTTGCGGCGAACGGATAACTACCACATTATCTCTTCGTTGTGGCGAACGGACACCGCATTATCTCTTCGTTGCAGCGAACGGACAACTACCACATTATCTCTTCGTTGTGGCGAACGGATACCGCATTATCTCTTCGTTGCGGCGAACGGTAACTTCGTATTCAAAATAAAACTTCTAAATAAAATTTTAAAACAATTTTCATAACTAAAATAGATTCACACACTTTAAATTTTGAATGAAATTGATTGCTCTTAAAAAAAATTTGTTTCTCCCAGAAAATTA
Source organism: Trifolium fragiferum (assembly GCA_954870985.1). NCBI lineage: Eukaryota > Viridiplantae > Streptophyta > Magnoliopsida > Fabales > Fabaceae > Trifolium > Trifolium fragiferum. The sequence continues at coordinate 39,996,292 of OX940790.1, read as the reverse complement.
AAAACATAAAACTTGTCACAAGGTAAGTTATCTACTCACAACTATGAAGAGGCACCTCCGTTCCTAGCAACACCTTCCGAAACGGTCACCTTAAAAACATGTAAGTTCTTTCATAAAACTCTAAACAATTTAAAAATCATTTTAATTTTGCTTTTATATAGACTCAAATTATTGTTTTCTTTCACGAACATAAACCACATTATCTCTTCGTTGTGGCAAACGGATACCGCATTATCTCTTCGTTGCGGCGAACGGATAACTACCACATTATCTCTTCGTTGTGGCGAACGGACACCGCATTATCTCTTCGTTGCGGCGAACGGACAACTACCACATTATCTCTTCGTTGTGGCGAACGGATACCGCATTATCTCTTCGTTGCGGCGAACGGTAACTTCGTATTCAAAATAAAACTTCTAAATAAAATTTTAAAACAATTTTCATAACTAAAATAGATTCACACACTTTAAATTTTGAATGAAATTGATTGCTCTTAAAAAAAATTTGTTTCTCACAGAAAATTAAAAACATAAAACTTGTCACAAGGTAAGTTATCTACTCACAACTATGAAGAGGCACCTCCGTTCCTAGCAACACCTTCCGAAACGGTCACCTTAACAACATGTAAGTTCTTTCATAAAACTCTAAACAATTTAAAAATCACTTTAATTTTGCTTTTATATAGACTCAAATTATTGTTTTCTTTCACGAACATAAACCACATTATCTCTTCGTTGTGGCGAACGGACACCGCATTATCTCTTCGTTGCGGCGAACGGACAACTACCACATTATCTCTTCGTTGTGGCGAATGGATACCGCATTATCTCTTCGTTGCGGCGAACGGTAACTTCGTATTCAAAATAAAACTTCTAAATAAAATTTTAAAACAATTTTCATAACTAAAATAGATTCACACACTTTAAATTTTGAATGAAATTGATTGCTCTTAAAAAAAATTTGTTTCTCCCATAAAATTAAAAACATAAAACTTGTCACAAGGTAAGTTATCTACTCACAACTATGAAGAGGCACCTCCGTTCCTAGCAACACCTTCCGAAACGGTCACCTTAAAAACATGTAAGTTCTTTCATAAAACTCTAAACAATTTAAAAATCATTTTAATTTTGCTTTTATATAGACTCAAATTATTGTTTTCTTTCACGAACATAAACCACATTATCTCTTCGTTGTGGCAAACGGATACCGCATTATCTCTTCGTTGCGGCGAACGGATAACTACCACATTATCTCTTCGTTGTGGCGAACGGACACCGCATTATCTCTTCGTTGCGGCGAACGGACAACTACCACATTATCTCTTCGTTGTGGCGAACGGATACCGCATTATCTCTTCGTTGCGGCGAACGGTAACTTCGTATTCAAAATAAAACTTCTAAATAAAATTTTAAAACAATTTTCATAACTAAAATAGATTCACACACTTTAAATTTTGAATGAAATTGATTGCTCTTAAAAAAAATTTGTTTCTCCCATAAAATTAAAAACATAAAACTTGTCACAAGGTAAGTTATCTACTCACAACTATGAAGAGGCACCTCCGTTCCTAGCAACACCTTCCGAAACGGTCACCTTAAAAACATGTAAGTTCTTTCATAAAACTCTAAACAATTTAAAAATCATTTTAATTTTGCTTTTATATAGACTCAAATTATTGTTTTCTTTCACGAACATAAACCACATTATCTCTTCGTTGTGGCAAACGGATACCGCATTATCTCTTCGTTGCGGCGAACGGATAACTACCACATTATCTCTTCGTTGTGGCGAACGGACACCGCATTATCTCTTCGTTGCGGCGAACGGACAACTACCACATTATCTCTTCGTTGTGGCGAACGGATACCGCATTATCTCTTCGTTGCGGCGAACGGTAACTTCGTATTCAAAATAAAACTTCTAAATAAAATTTTAAAACAATTTTCATAACTAAAATAGATTCACACACTTTAAATTTTGAATGAAATTGATTGCTCTTAAAAAAAATTTGTTTCTCCCATAAAATTAAAAACATAAAACTTGTCACAAGGTAAGTTATCTACTCACAACTATGAAGAGGCACCTCCGTTCCTAGCAACACCTTCCGAAACGGTCACCTTAACAACATGTAAGTTCTTTCATAAAACTCTAAACAATTTAAAAATCACTTTAATTTTGCTTTTATATAGACTCAAATTATTGTTTTCTTTCACGAACATAAACCACATTATCTCTTCGTTGTGGCAAACGGATACCGCATTATCTCTTCGTTGCGGCGAACGGATAACTACCACATTATCTCTTCGTTGTGGCGAACGGACACCGCATTATCTCTTCGTTGCGGCGAACGGACAACTACCACATTATCTCTTCGTTGTGGCGAACGGATACCGCATTATCTCTTCGTTGCGGCGAACGGTAACTTCGTATTCAAAATAAAACTTCTAAATAAAATTTTAAAACAATTTTCATAACTAAAATAGATTCACACACTTTAAATTTTGAATGAAATTGATTGTTCTTAAAAAAAATTTGTTTCTCCAATAAATTTAAAAACATAAAACTTGTCACAAGGTAAGTTATCTACTCACAACTATGAAGAGGCACCTCCGTTCCTAGCAACACCTTCCGAAACGGTCACCTTAAAAACATGTAAGTTCTTTCATAAAACTCTAAACAATTTAAAAATCATTTTAATTTTGCTTTTATATAGACTCAAATTATTGTTTTCTTTCACGAACATAAACCACATTATCTCTTCGTTGTGGCAAACGGATACCGCATTATCTCTTCGTTGCGGCGAACGGATAACTACCACATTATCTCTTCGTTGTGGCGAACGGACACCGCATTATCTCTTCGTTGCGGCGAACGGACAACTACCACATTATCTCTTCGTTGTGGCGAACGGATACCGCATTATCTCTTCGTTGCGGCGAACGGTAACTTCGTATTCAAAATAAAACTTCTAAATAATATTTTAAAACAATTTTCATAACTAAAATAGATTCACACACTTTAAATTTTGAATGAAATTGATTGCTCTTAAAAAAAATTTGTTTCTCCCATAAAATTAAAAACATAAAACTTGTCACAAGGTAAGTTATCTACTCACAACTATGAAGAGGCACCTCCGTTCCTAGCAACACCTTCCGAAACGGTCACCTTAAAAACATGTAAGTTCTTTCATAAAACTCTAAACAATTTAAAAATCATTTTAATTTTGCTTTTATATAGACTCAAATTATTGTTTTCTTTCACGAACATGAACCACATTATCTCTTCGTTGTGGCAAACGGATACCGCATTATCTCTTCGTTGCGGCGAACGGATAACTACCACATTATCTCTTCGTTGTGGCGAACGGACACCGCATTATCTCTTCGTTGCGGCGAACGGACAACTACCACATTATCTCTTCGTTGTGGCGAACGGATACCGCATTATCTCTTCGTTGCGGCGAACGGTAACTTCGTATTCAAAATAAAACTTCTAAATAAAATTTTAAAACAATTTTCATAACTAAAATAGATTCACACACTTTAAATTTTGAATGAAATTGATTGCTCTTAAAAAAAATTTGTTTCTCCCATAAAATTAAAAACATAAAACTTGTCACAAGGTAAGTTATCTACTCACAACTATGAAGAGGCACCTCCGTTCCTAGCAACACCTTCCGAAACGGTCACCTTAACAACATGTAAGTTCTTTCATAAAACTCTAAACAATTTAAAAATCACTTTAATTTTGCTTTTATATAGACTCAAATTATTGTTTTCTTTCACGAACATAAACCACATTATCTCTTCGTTGTGGCAAACGGATACCGCATTATCTCTTCGTTGCGGCGAACGGATAACTACCACATTATCTCTTCGTTGTGGCGAACGGACACCGCATTATCTCTTCGTTGCGGCGAACGGACAACTACCACATTATCTCTTCGTTGTGGCGAACGGATACCGCATTATCTCTTCGTTGCGGCGAACGGTAACTTCGTATTCAAAATAAAACTTCTAAATAAAATTTTAAAACAATTTTCATAACTAAAATAGATTCACACACTTTAAATTTTGAATGAAATTGATTGTTCTTAAAAAAAATTTGTTTCTCCAATAAATTTAAAAACATAAAACTTGTCACAAGGTAAGTTATCTACTCACAACTATGAAGAGGCACCTCCGTTCCTAGCAACACCTTCCGAAACGGTCACCTTAAAAACATGTAAGTTCTTTCATAAAACTCTAAACAATTTAAAAATCATTTTAATTTTGCTTTTATATAGACTCAAATTATTGTTTTCTTTCACGAACATAAACCACATTATCTCTTCGTTGTGGCAAACGGATACCGCATTATCTCTTCGTTGCGGCGAACGGATAACTACCACATTATCTCTTCGTTGTGGCGAACGGACACCGCATTATCTCTTCGTTGCGGCGAACGGACAACTACCACATTATCTCTTCGTTGTGGCGAACGGATACCGCATTATCTCTTCGTTGCGGCGAACGGTAACTTCGTATTCAAAATAAAACTTCTAAATAATATTTTAAAACAATTTTCATAACTAAAATAGATTCACACACTTTAAATTTTGAATGAAATTGATTGCTCTTAAAAAAAATTTGTTTCTCCCATAAAATTAAAAACATAAAACTTGTCACAAGGTAAGTTATCTACTCACAACTATGAAGAGGCACCTCCGTTCCTAGCAACACCTTCCGAAACGGTCACCTTAACAACATGTAAGTTCTTTCATAAAACTCTAAACAATTTAAAAATCACTTTAATTTTGCTTTTATATAGACTCAAATTATTGTTTTCTTTCACGAACATAAACCACATTATCTCTTCGTTGTGGCAAACAGATACCGCATTATCTCTTCGTTGCGGCGAACGGATAACTACCACATTATCTCTTCGTTGTGGCGAACGGACACTGCATTATCTCTTCGTTGCGGCGAACGGACAACTACCACATTATCTCTTCGTTGTGGCGAACGGATACCGCATTATCTCTTCGTTGCGGCGAACGGTAGCTTCGTATTCAAAATAAAACTTCTAAATAAAATTTTAAAACAATTTTCATAACTAAAATAGATTCACACACTTTAAATTTTGAATGAAATTGATTGCTCTTAAAAAAAATTTGTTTCTCCCATAAAATTAAAAACATAAAACTTGTCACAAGGTAAGTTATCTACTCACAACTATGAAGAGGCACCTCCGTTCCTAGCAACACCTTCCGAAACGGTCACCTTAACAACATGTAAGTTCTTTCATAAAACTCTAAACAATTTAAAAATCACTTTAATTTTGCTTTTATATAGACTCAAATTATTGTTTTCTTTCACGAACATAAACCACATTATCTCTTCGTTGTGGCAAACGGATACCGCATTATCTCTTCGTTGCGGCGAACGGATAACTACCACATTATCTCTTCGTTGTGGCGAACGGACACCGCATTATCTCTTCGTTGCGGCGAACGGACAACTACCACATTATCTCTTCGTTGTGGCGAACGGATACCGCATTATCTCTTCGTTGCGGCGAACGGTAACTTCGTATTCAAAATAAAACTTCTAAATAAAATTTTAAAACAATTTTCATAACTAAAATAGATTCACACACTTTAAATTTTGAATGAAATTGATTGTTCTTAAAAAAAATTTGTTTCTCCAATAAATTTAAAAACATAAAACTTGTCACAAGGTAAGTTATCTACTCACAACTATGAAGAGGCACCTCCGTTCCTAGCAACACCTTCCGAAACGGTCACCTTAAAAACATGTAAGTTCTTTCATAAAACTCTAAACAATTTAAAAATCATTTTAATTTTGCTTTTATATAGACTCAAATTATTGTTTTCTTTCACGAACATAAACCACATTATCTCTTCGTTGTGGCAAACGGATACCGCATTATCTCTTCGTTGCGGCGAACGGATAACTACCACATTATCTCTTCGTTGTGGCGAACGGACACCGCATTATCTCTTCGTTGCGGCGAACGGACAACTACCACATTATCTCTTCGTTGTGGCGAACGGATACCGCATTATCTCTTCGTTGCGGCGAACGGTAACTTCGTATTCAAAATAAAACTTCTAAATAATATTTTAAAACAATTTTCATAACTAAAATAGATTCACACACTTTAAATTTTGAATGAAATTGATTGCTCTTAAAAAAAATTTGTTTCTCCCATAAAATTAAAAACATAAAACTTGTCACAAGGTAAGTTATCTACTCACAACTATGAAGAGGCACCTCCGTTCCTAGCAACACCTTCCGAAACGGTCACCTTAACAACATGTAAGTTCTTTCATAAAACTCTAAACAATTTAAAAATCACTTTAATTTTGCTTTTATATAGACTCAAATTATTGTTTTCTTTCACGAACATAAACCACATTATCTCTTCGTTGTGGCAAACAGATACCGCATTATCTCTTCGTTGCGGCGAACGGATAACTACCACATTATCTCTTCGTTGTGGCGAACGGACACTGCATTATCTCTTCGTTGCGGCGAACGGACAACTACCACATTATCTCTTCGTTGTGGCGAACGGATACCGCATTATCTCTTCGTTGCGGCGAACGGTAGCTTCGTATTCAAAATAAAACTTCTAAATAAAATTTTAAAACAATTTTCATAACTAAAATAGATTCACACACTTTAAATTTTGAATGAAATTGATTGCTCTTAAAAAAAATTTGTTTCTCCCATAAAATTAAAAACATAAAACTTGTCACAAGGTAAGTTATCTACTCACAACTATGAAGAGGCACCTCCGTTCCTAGCAACACCTTCCGAAACGGTCACCTTAACAACATGTAAGTTCTTTCATAAAACTCTAAACAATTTAAAAATCACTTTAATTTTGCTTTTATATAGACTCAAATTATTGTTTTCTTTCACGAACATAAACCACATTATCTCTTCGTTGTGGCAAACGGATACCGCATTATCTCTTCGTTGCGGCGAACGGATAACTACCACATTATCTCTTCGTTGTGGCGAACGGACACCGCATTATCTCTTCGTTGCGGCGAACGGACAACTACCACATTATCTCTTCGTTGTGGCGAACGGATACCGCATTATCTCTTCGTTGCGGCGAACGGTAACTTCGTATTCAAAATAAAACTTCTAAATAAAATTTTAAAACAATTTTCATAACTAAAATAGATTCACACACTTTAAATTTTGAATGAAATTGATTGCTCTTAAAAAAAATTTGTTTCTCCCATAAAATTAAAAACATAAAACTTGTCACAAGGTAAGTTATCTACTCACAACTATGAAGAGGCACCTCCGTTCCTAGCAACACCTTCCGAAACGGTCACCTTAACAACATGTAAGTTCTTTCATAAAACTCTAAACAATTTAAAAATCACTTTAATTTTGCTTTTATATAGACTCAAATTATTGTTTTCTTTCACGAACATAAACCACATTATCTCTTCGTTGTGGCAAACGGATACCGCATTATCTCTTCGTTGCGGCGAACGGATAACTACCACATTATCTCTTCGTTGTGGCGAACGGACACCGCATTATCTCTTCGTTGCGGCGAACGGACAACTACCACATTATCTCTTCGTTGTGGCGAACGGATACCGCATTATCTCTTCGTTGCGGCGAACGGTAGCTTCGTATTCAAAATAAAACTTCTAAATAAAATTTTAAAACAATTTTCATAACTAAAATAGATTCACACACTTTAAATTTTGAATGAAATTGATTGCTCTTAAAAAAAATTTGTTTCTCCCATAAAATTAAAAACATAAAACTTGTCACAAGGTAAGTTATCTACTCACAACTATGAAGAGGCACCTCCGTTCCTAGCAACACCTTCCGAAACGGTCACCTTAACAACATGTAAGTTCTTTCATAAAACTCTAAACAATTTAAAAATCACTTTAATTTTGCTTTTATATAGACTCAAATTATTGTTTTCTTTCACGAACATAAACCACATTATCTCTTCGTTGTGGCAAACGGATACCGCATTATCTCTTCGTTGCGGCGAACGGATAACTACCACATTATCTCTTCGTTGTGGCGAACGGACACCGCATTATCTCTTCGTTGCGGCGAACGGACAACTACCACATTATCTCTTCGTTGTGGCGAACGGATACCGCATTATCTCTTCGTTGCGGCGAACGGTAACTTCGTATTCAAAATAAAACTTCTAAATAAAATTTTAAAACAATTTTCATAACTAAAATAGATTCACACACTTTAAATTTTGAATGAAATTGATTGTTCTTAAAAAAAATTTGTTTCTCCAATAAATTTAAAAACATAAAACTTGTCACAAGGTAAGTTATCTACTCACAACTATGAAGAGGCACCTCCGTTCCTAGCAACACCTTCCGAAACGGTCACCTTAAAAACATGTAAGTTCTTTCATAAAACTCTAAACAATTTAAAAATCATTTTAATTTTGCTTTTATATAGACTCAAATTATTGTTTTCTTTCACGAACATAAACCACATTATCTCTTCGTTGTGGCAAACGGATACCGCATTATCTCTTCGTTGCGGCGAACGGATAACTACCACATTATCTCTTCGTTGTGGCGAACGGACACCGCATTATCTCTTCGTTGCGGCGAACGGACAACTACCACATTATCTCTTCGTTGTGGCGAACGGATACCGCATTATCTCTTCGTTGCGGCGAACGGTAACTTCGTATTCAAAATAAAACTTCTAAATAATATTTTAAAACAATTTTCATAACTAAAATAGATTCACACACTTTAAATTTTGAATGAAATTGATTGCTCTTAAAAAAAATTTGTTTCTCCCATAAAATTAAAAACATAAAACTTGTCACAAGGTAAGTTATCTACTCACAACTATGAAGAGGCACCTCCGTTCCTAGCAACACCTTCCGAAACGGTCACCTTAACAACATGTAAGTTCTTTCATAAAACTCTAAACAATTTAAAAATCACTTTAATTTTGCTTTTATATAGACTCAAATTATTGTTTTCTTTCACGAACATAAACCACATTATCTCTTCGTTGTGGCAAACAGATACCGCATTATCTCTTCGTTGCGGCGAACGGATAACTACCACATTATCTCTTCGTTGTGGCGAACGGACACTGCATTATCTCTTCGTTGCGGCGAACGGACAACTACCACATTATCTCTTCGTTGTGGCGAACGGATACCGCATTATCTCTTCGTTGCGGCGAACGGTAGCTTCGTATTCAAAATAAAACTTCTAAATAAAATTTTAAAACAATTTTCATAACTAAAATAGATTCACACACTTTAAATTTTGAATGAAATTGATTGCTCTTAAAAAAAATTTGTTTCTCCCATAAAATTAAAAACATAAAACTTGTCACAAGGTAAGTTATCTACTCACAACTATGAAGAGGCACCTCCGTTCCTAGCAACACCTTCCGAAACGGTCACCTTAACAACATGTAAGTTCTTTCATAAAACTCTAAACAATTTAAAAATCACTTTAATTTTGCTTTTATATAGACTCAAATTATTGTTTTCTTTCACGAACATAAACCACATTATCTCTTCGTTGTGGCAAACGGATACCGCATTATCTCTTCGTTGCGGCGAACGGATAACTACCACATTATCTCTTCGTTGTGGCGAACGGACACCGCATTATCTCTTAGTTGCGGCGAACGGACAACTACCACATTATCTCTTCGTTGTGGCGAACGGATACCGCATTATCTCTTCGTTGCGGCGAACGGTAACTTCGTATTCAAAATAAAACTTCTAAATAAAATTTTAAAACAATTTTCATAACTAAAATAGATTCACACACTTTAAATTTTGAATGAAATTGATTGCTCTTAAAAAAAAATTGTTTCTCCCATAAAATTAAAAACATAAAACTTGTCACAAGGTAAGTTATCTACTCACAACTATGAAGAGGCACCTCCGTTCCTAGCAACACCTTCCGAAACGGTCACCTTAATAACATGTAAGTTCTTTCATAAAACTCTAAACAATTTAAAAATCACTTTAATTTTGCTTTTATATAGATTCAAATTATTGTTTTCTTTCACGAACATAAACCACATTATCTCTTCGTTGTGGCAAATGGATACCGCATTATCTCTTCGTTGCGGCGAACGGATAACTACCACATTATCTCTTCGTTGTGGCGAACGGACACCGCATTATCTCTTCGTTGCGGCGAACGGACAACTACCACATTATCTCTTCGTTGTGGCGAACGGATACCGCATTATCTCTTCGTTGCGGCGAACGGTAACTTCGTATTCAAAATAAAACTTCTAAATAAAATTTTAAAACAATTTTCATAACTAAAATAGATTCACACACTTTAAATTTTGAATGAAATTGATTGCTCTTAAAAAAAATTTGTTTCTCCCATAAAATTAAAAACATAAAACTTGTCACAAGGTAAGTTATCTACTCACAACTATGAAGAGGCACCTCCGTTCCTAGCAACACCTTCCGAAACGGTCACCTTAACAACATGTAAGTTCTTTCATAAAACTCTAAACAATTTAAAAATCACTTTAATTTTGCTTTTATATAGACTCAAATTATTGTTTTCTTTCACGAACATAAACCACATTATCTCTTCGTTGTGGCAAACGGATACCGCATTATCTCTTCGTTGCGGCGAACGGATAACTACCACATTATCTCTTCGTTGTGGCGAACGGACACCGCATTATCTCTTCGTTGCGGCGAACGGACAACTACCACATTATCTCTTCGTTGTGGCGAACGGATACCGCATTATCTCTTCGTTGCGGCGAACGGTAGCTTCGTATTCAAAATAAAACTTCTAAATAAAATTTTAAAACAATTTTCATAACTAAAATAGATTCACACACTTTAAATTTTGAATGAAATTGATTGCTCTTAAAAAAAATTTGTTTCTCCCATAAAATTAAAAACATAAAACTTGTCACAAGGTAAGTTATCTACTCACAACTATGAAGAGGCACCTCCGTTCCTAGCAACACCTTCCGAAACGGTCACCTTAACAACATGTAAGTTCTTTCATAAAACTCTAAACAATTTAAAAATCACTTTAATTTTGCTTTTATATAGACTCAAATTATTGTTTTCTTTAACGAACGTAAACCACATTATCTCTTCGTTGTGGCAAACGGATACCGCATTATCTCTTCGTTGCGGCGAACGGATAACTACCACATTATCTCTTCGTTGTGGCGAACGGACACCGCATTATCACTTCGTTGCGGCGAACGGACAACTACCACATTATCTCTTCGTTGTGGCGAACGGATACCGCATTATCTCTTCGTTGCGGCGAACGGTAGCTTCGTATTCAAAATAAAACTTCTAAATAAAATTTTAAAACAATTTTCATAACTAAAATAGATTCACACACTTTAAATTTTGAATGAAATTGATTGCTCTTAAAAAAAATTTGTTTCTCCCATAAAATTAAAAACATAAAACTTGTCACAAGGTAAGTTATCTACTCACAACTATGAAGAGGCACCTCCGTTCCTAGCAACACCTTCCGAAACGGTCACCTTAACAACATGTAAGTTCTTTCATAAAACTCTAAACAATTTAAAAATCACTTTAATTTTGCTTTTATATAGACTCAAATTATTGTTTTCTTTCACGAACATAAACCACATTATCTCTTCGTTGTGGCAAACGGATACCGCATTATCTCTTCGTTGTGGCGAACGGATAACTACCACATTATCTCTTCGTTGTGGCGAACGGACACCGCATTATCTCTTCGTTGCGGCGAACGGACAACTACCACATTATCTCTTCGTTGTGGCGAACGGATACCGCATTATCTCTTCGTTGCGGCGAACGGTAACTTCGTATTCAAAATAAAACTTCTAAATAAAATTTTAAAACAATTTTCATAACTAAAATAGATTCACACACTTTAAATTTTGAATGAAATTGATTGTTCTTAAAAAAAATTTGTTTCTCCAATAAATTTAAAAACATAAAACTTGTCACAAGGTAAGTTATCTACTCACAACTATGAAGAGGCACCTCCGTTCCTAGCAACACCTTCCGAAACGGTCACCTTAAAAACATGTAAGTTCTTTCATAAAACTCTAAACAATTTAAAAATCATTTTAATTTTGCTTTTATATAGACTCAAATTATTGTTTTCTTTCACGAACATAAACCACATTATCTCTTCGTTGTGGCAAACGGATACCGCATTATCTCTTCGTTGCGGCGAACGGATAACTACCACATTATCTCTTCGTTGTGGCGAACGGACACCGCATTATCTCTTCGTTGCGGCGAACGGACAACTACCACATTATCTCTTCGTTGTGGCGAACGGATACCGCATTATCTCTTCGTTGCGGCGAACGGTAACTTCGTATTCAAAATAAAACTTCTAAATAATATTTTAAAACAATTTTCATAACTAAAATAGATTCACACACTTTAAATTTTGAATGAAATTGATTGCTCTTAAAAAAAATTTGTTTCTCCCATAAAATTAAAAACATAAAACTTGTCACAAGGTAAGTTATCTACTCACAACTATGAAGAGGCACCTCCGTTCCTAGCAACACCTTCCGAAACGGTCACCTTAACAACATGTAAGTTCTTTCATAAAACTCTAAACAATTTAAAAATCACTTTAATTTTGCTTTTATATAGACTCAAATTATTGTTTTCTTTCACGAACATAAACCACATTATCTCTTCGTTGTGGCAAACAGATACCGCATTATCTCTTCGTTGCGGCGAACGGATAACTACCACATTATCTCTTCGTTGTGGCGAACGGACACTGCATTATCTCTTCGTTGCGGCGAACGGACAACTACCACATTATCTCTTCGTTGTGGCGAACGGATACCGCATTATCTCTTCGTTGCGGCGAACGGTAGCTTCGTATTCAAAATAAAACTTCTAAATAAAATTTTAAAACAATTTTCATAACTAAAATAGATTCACACACTTTAAATTTTGAATGAAATTGATTGCTCTTAAAAAAAATTTGTTTCTCCCATAAAATTAAAAACATAAAACTTGTCACAAGGTAAGTTATCTACTCACAACTATGAAGAGGCACCTCCGTTCCTAGCAACACCGTCCGAAACGGTCACCTTAACAACATGTAAGTTCTTTCATAAAACTCTAAACAATTTAAAAATCACTTTAATTTTGCTTTTATATAGACTCAAATTATTGTTTTCTTTCACGAACATAAACCACATTATCTCTTCGTTGTGGCAAACGGATACCGCATTATCTCTTCGTTGCGGCGAACGGATAACTACCACATTATCTCTTCGTTGTGGCGAACGGACACCGCATTATCTCTTAGTTGCGGCGAACGGACAACTACCACATTATCTCTTCGTTGTGGCGAACGGATACCGCATTATCTCTTCGTTGCGGCGAACGGTAACTTCGTATTCAAAATAAAACTTCTAAATAAAATTTTAAAACAATTTTCATAACTAAAATAGATTCACACACTTTAAATTTTGAATGAAATTGATTGCTCTTAAAAAAAAATTGTTTCTCCCATAAAATTAAAAACATAAAACTTGTCACAAGGTAAGTTATCTACTCACAACTATGAAGAGGCACCTCCGTTCCTAGCAACACCTTCCGAAACGGTCACCTTAATAACATGTAAGTTCTTTCATAAAACTCTAAACAATTTAAAAATCACTTTAATTTTGCTTTTATATAGATTCAAATTATTGTTTTCTTTCACGAACATAAACCACATTATCTCTTCGTTGTGGCAAATGGATACCGCATTATCTCTTCGTTGCGGCGAACGGATAACTACCACATTATCTCTTCGTTGTGGCGAACGGACACCGCATTATCTCTTCGTTGCGGCGAACGGACAACTACCACATTATCTCTTCGTTGTGGCGAACGGATACCGCATTATCTCTTCGTTGCGGCGAACGGTAACTTCGTATTCAAAATAAAACTTCTAAATAAAATTTTAAAACAATTTTCATAACTAAAATAGATTCACACACTTTAAATTTTGAATGAAATTGATTGCTCTTAAAAAAAATTTGTTTCTCCCATAAAATTAAAAACATAAAACTTGTCACAAGGTAAGTTATCTACTCACAACTATGAAGAGGCACCTCCGTTCCTAGCAACACCTTCCGAAACGGTCACCTTAACAACATGTAAGTTCTTTCATAAAACTCTAAACAATTTAAAAATCACTTTAATTTTGCTTTTATATAGACTCAAATTATTGTTTTCTTTCACGAACATAAACCACATTATCTCTTCGTTGTGGCAAACGGATACCGCATTATCTCTTCGTTGCGGCGAACGGATAACTACCACATTATCTCTTCGTTGTGGCGAACGGACACCGCATTATCTCTTCGTTGCGGCGAACGGACAACTACCACATTATCTCTTCGTTGTGGCGAACGGATACCGCATTATCTCTTCGTTGCGGCGAACGGTAGCTTCGTATTCAAAATAAAACTTCTAAATAAAATTTTAAAACAATTTTTGTTGAGACCTTTTAGGGTGTTGGCTTCATTTGGTAAAATAAGCCTGATTCCATGATGTGGAGCATGATGTGTGGCACATCAGGGTTCACATCTGGACGCCCTACTGGACGCGCTTTCATTTATTTAAACGCGATCTTTTGAAAAAGATTTGTTTTTCAAATTAAATCGTGCCAGCTTTCGCGCCAAGGAACAAGATAATCTTTCATGGTTCTGTTTTATTTTATTGGCCGACTTTGATCAAAAAGATTTGAAACAAACAATTAAAAGATTATGATCAAATAAATCTCAAGGAGAATTAACAAAGGCCAGCTGTCAACATTGAAGATCCAAGCCCATGAAACTTGTTCTATATAAAGGAAGACTGAAGACATAATGAAGTACGAAGCCAAGAGTTGAAGATATCGAGTCTTAGGTCTTAGTCTGTTCATTGTTATTTGTGAGCCTTCACTTGAATCATAATTTTGATACAAGTAAGGACTGAGTTTGATAGAGTTGTAATCTCTAGTGTTCTTTCTCCAAAGCTTTGAAGCAAGGAGTTAGATTGTGCAACACTCTAAGCCTTTAGGTACGAGTGCTTCGCTTGTCTAGGAGTGTGTCTCCAACTGAGTTTGTTATTAAATCCTTACTGGGTAAGGTTGAGGGGGAGTGAGCAGAGGTTCTCATATCTAGGAGTTCCTAGGTAGAATTAGCACGGGTAGTGATTAAGTGAGAAGTTGTAAACGGGGGAGTTTAGCTTTGAATTGATACTACCATAGTGGATTCATCCCTGGATTGGTATCCTCCAGAATAGGGCTTGTTATAAGTGCCGAACTGGGTTAACAAACTCACGTGTTCTTTTGTTTTCTGCACTTTATATTGTTTACTTGTTCATCAAGTTCAGTTGTCCACGATGTTGACACATTAGGCTACACATCGTACGATTCCTAAAGTGTACACATCGTGCTACACATCTGACACTTGCCACCAGAATTTCAATTGGCATCAGAGCAGGCACCCTGCCTGTTTGAGGGTGAGCTCCAGGGAAGTTACTTTCTGGAAACATGGACAAGGATGGAACAACGGTCAACAAACCACCCCTCCTGGATGGAACCAACTATGACTACTGGAAGCCAAGGATGATTGCCTTCCTAAAGTCACTTGACAGCAGAACTTGGAAAGCTGTGCTCAAAGGCTGGGAGCATCCCAAAATCTTGGATGCTAATGGTGTTGACACTGGTGTACTCAAGCCAGAGGAAGATTGGTCAGCTGCAGAAGACACTGCATCACTTGGAAACTCCAAAGCTTTGAATGCTTTATTCAATGGAGTGGACAAAAATATGTTCAGATTGATCAAGCAGTGTACTGTTGCAAAGAATGCTTGGGAGGTACTCAGAACCACTCATGAAGGCAATGCCAAGGTAAAAAGCTCAAGAATCCAACTTCTCAACACTAAGTTTGAAAACCTCAGAATGAAAGAAGAAGAATCAATTCATGAATTTCACATGAATTTGCTTGAGGTAGACAATTCCTTTGAGGCTCTAGGTGAAAAATTGTCTGAAGAAAAGCTGGTGAGAAAGATGCTTAGGTCCTTACCTAAGAGATTTAACATGAAAATCACAGCCATTGAAGAAGCTCAAGATATCCCAAGTATGAAACTTGAAGAACTTGTGAGCTCTCTTCAAACTTTTGAGATGAACTTAGGTGAGCAAACTGAGAAGAAAGGAAAAGGCATAGCTTTTGTATCTTGTGCTGGTGAAGAGGAAGAAGCTGTTGAATCAGATGATGACCTCTCAAATGACTTAGCCATGTTGGGAAGACAATTCAACAAGCTTCAAAGGAGGGTGGACAGAAGACCAAGGAGGAATGTGAGGAACATCCAGACTGACATCAGTAAACTAGGTAACACTTCAACAAAAACCAAAACTGATGATAAGTCAACTCAGAACAAGGGTGTTCAATGTCATGAATGTGAAGGCTTTGGTCATATAAGATCAGAATGTGGCACATATCTGAAGAAGCAGAAGAAAGGCCTAACTGTTTCATGGTCTGATGAAGACTCTGACACTGACTCAGAGAATGTTGCTGCTAATCATGTTAGTGCCATAACTAGGGTGGATAATACTGATGTTGAATCTGATGATGAAGAACTTACCTTTGATGAACTAGCCTCAGTCCATAAAAAGCTATTTATCAAGAGTGAGGAACTGTACAAGGTCAATGAAGAGCAGAAGGAAATCATCAGTCAACTGGAGACAGAGAAGGGTCAACTACAGAGTCAAGTTGCTAGTCTTGAAAGTGAAGTCAAGTTACTGTCAACCAACTTGAAAAATATGACCAAGTCTGTAAAGATGCTCAACCCTGGAACCAACATGCTTGATGAAATTTTGAAAGTAGGAAAGTATGCTGGTGACTCATCTGGTGTAGGATTTAAGAACAAACATCACAGCAAGAAGACAAATACTAAGTTCGTTCCTGCTCAGAAGAAACCTGACCCTAGCAGAATGTGGACACATCACACTCCACATCAGAGACCTGCTGGCAAAGAGAAGTTTAATGCTTGGAGATGCCACTACTGTGGGAAGAATGGTCACATCAAGCCCTTCTGTTACAAACTCTATGGGTATCCCAAGAAAAAGCCTCAGGTGCAAGCCAAAACAGCAAGGGTCACTCCTAAGAAGATGTGGAAGCCTAAAGTTTCTGAAACTGCACATATTGCTCACACTTCTCTTAGAGCATCTTCTAGTAATGATTGGTATTTTGATAGTGGTTGTTCTAGGCATATGACTGGTGTTGAGAAATTTCTCACTAATATCAAGCCTCATACAACAAGCTTTGTAACCTTTGGTGATGGAGCAAAAGGTGAAATCAAGGGCAGTGGTAAACTCAGCAGCAAAAGCTTACCTAACCTAGAGGATGTGCTACTTGTTAAAGGCTTGAAGGCTAATCTTATCAGCATAAGCCAATTGTGTGATCAAGGTCTCAAAGTCAACTTCACAAAGAATGAATGTCTTATTACTTCTGACAAAGGAGAATTGCTGATGAGAGGATCTAGGTCAAGAGACAACTGCTATCTATGGATTCCTGATGAAACAGCTCACTCCACTACATGTTTGATAAGTCAGGAGGAAGAAGTAAAGCTTTGGCACCAAAGACTTGGCCATTTGAATCTGAAGGGAATGAAGAAGATTGTGTCCAAGGAAGCTATTAGAGGTCTACCAAAGCTTAAGATTGTTGAAGGCAACATATGTGGTGAATGTCAAGTTGGAAAGCAGGTTCAGATGTCACACCCAATGTTACAACATCAGGTGACATCCAGAGTTCTTGAACTGCTACATATGGACTTGATGGGACCAATGCAGGTAGAGAGTATTGGTGGCAAAAGATATGCTTTTGTGGTTGTAGATGATTTCTCAAGGTTCACTTGGGTTAGCTTCATCAGAGAGAAGTCTGACACTTTTGATGCATTCAAAGAATTATGTCTTAGACTACAAAGAGAGAAGGATAGTGGCATTGTTAGAATCAGAAGTGATCATGGGAAAGAGTTTGAAAATTCAAGATTCTCTGAGTTTTGTGCTGATGAAGGAATTGGGCATGAGTTCTCCTCACCAATCACACCCCAACAAAATGGTGTAGTTGAGAGGAAGAACAGAACCTTGCAAGAGGCTGCAAGAGTTATGCTACATGCCAAGAAGCTACCTTACTACTTTTGGGCAGAGGCCATGAGTACTGCATGCTATATACACAACAGGGTAACTCTGAGAAAAGGTACCTCAATCACACTGTATGAGATATGGAAAGGAAGAAAACCAACTGTCAAACACTTCCATGTCTTTGGTAGCAAGTGCTATATCTTAGCTGACAGAGAGCAAAGGAGGAAGATGGATCCCAAGAGTGATGAAGGAATCTTTCTAGGCTATTCCATAACCAGCAGAGCCTATAGAGTCTTCAACAACAGAACAAGAACTATGATGGAATCCATCAATGTTGTCATAGATGACTGTTCAGATAATGAACCTGATGTTGATCCTGATGTGGACACATCTCACCCCCTGCCTGAAGACTCTGAAGTTATAGAGATTCCTGAGAAGACTGATCAGCAAGAAGATGTGACTCCAGTGAACAAGGGTCCCTCTGTTAGAGTTCAAAAGAATCATCCAAAAGAACTCATAATAGGGAATCCTGAGTCAGGGGTTATGACAAGGTCAAGAGAGGTTGTATCCAATGCTTGTTTTGTGTCAAAGGTAGAACCAAAGAATGTGAAAGAAGCCTTGACAGATGAGTTTTGGATTGAAGCTATGCAAGAGGAGCTGAACCAGTTCAAGAGGAATGAAGTGTGGGATTTAGTTCCTAGACCTGAAGGAGTCAACATCATTGGTACTAAATGGGTTTATAGGAATAAATCTGATGAAAGTGGTGTTGTGACTAGAAACAAGGCTAGGCTTGTGGCTCAAGGTTACTCTCAGATTGAAGGAGTAGACTTTGATGAAACATTTGCTCCTGTGGCACGTCTTGAGTCCATAAGGTTACTTCTGGGAGTAGCATGTATCTTGAAATTCAAGCTATTCCAGATGGATGTGAAGAGTGCTTTCCTCAATGGCTACTTGAATGAGGAAGTTTATGTGGAGCAGCCCAAGGGATTTGTTGATCCAAATTATCCAGATCATGTCTACAGATTGAAGAAGGCATTATATGGATTAAAGCAAGCTCCTAGGGCATGGTGTGAGAGGCTAACCAAATTTCTTGTGCAGCAAGGTTATAGAAAAGGAGAAACAGACAAAACCTTGTTTGTCAGAGAAGAAAAGGGCAAGTTCATGATTGCACAAATCTATGTAGATGACATTGTGTTTGGAGGAATGTCTGATCCAATGGTCAAGATGTTTGTGAATCAGATGCAGTCTGAATTTGAGATGAGCCTTGTAGGTGAACTTACCTACTTTCTTGGTCTGCAAGTCAAACAGATGGAAGATACAATTTTCATCTCTCAAAGCAAGTATGCCAAGAACATTGTGAAGAAATTTGGAATGGAGAATGCAAATCACAAAAGAACTCCTGCAGCAACCCATCTCAAACTTTCTAAAGATGAGCATGGTGTCAGTGTTGATCAAAGTCTATACAGAAGCATGATTGGCAGTCTACTTTATCTCACTGCAAGTAGACCTGATATTAGCTTTGCTGTTGGTGTGTGTGCAAGGTACCAAGCTGAGCCCAAGATGAGTCATCTGAATCAAGTCAAAAGGATTCTTAAGTATGTCAGTGGTACAAGTGATTATGGAATTCTCTACTCTCATGGTGAAGACACAAGATTGTTGGGTTATTGTGATGCTGACTGGGCAGGTAGTGCTGATGACAGGAAAAGCACTTCTGGTGGATGTTTCTTTTTGGGAAGCAACCTTATATCATGGTTCAGCAAGAAACAAAATTGTGTTTCTCTTTCTACAGCTGAGGCTGAGTATATTGCAGCAGGAAGTAGTTGTTCTCAGCTACTTTGGATGAAGCAGATGTTGGGTGAGTACAATGTGCAGCAAGATGTGCTCACATTATACTGTGACAATCTAAGTGCTATAAATATTTCCAAAAATCCTATCCAACATAGTAGGACAAAGCACATTGATATACGTCACCATTTCATTAGAGATCTTGTTGAAGACAATATTGTGACTCTAGAGCATGTTGCCACAGAAAATCAACTGGCAGATATTTTCACTAAGGCTTTAGATGCAAATAGGTTTGAGGTGTTAAGGGGCAAACTAGGTATTTGCCTCTTTGAGGATCAATAGCCATAATTGCTATTTAGACGTGCAACGGTTACCTGTTTTTTTCCCTCCATCCATAGTTGCACGCAATCCAAAGGCAATATTTCCAACGGCTATTTCGCGTTCAAAACTCCAAGAAATCCGTTTACTCAAGATTTTTCTTATTGCCTACCACATTGATCACCACATTCGTTTCTCAACCACTCAAACGAACAAAAATTTTCTTGATCTCTCTCAAACCCTTTGTTCATCTTTCTGAAATTTTCTTTGAAATCTTCATACAAAATCATCATCATCATCATGTCTACTGCAACCAAAACATCTCCTTCCACAAAAACAAACACTCCTCCATCATCACCAAAACCTATTTCCCCACATCAAGAAGATATTCAAGGTGACATGATCGTCGATGCCACTCCTGTCTCAATGATCAAGCCATCTGGATCAAAGAAGAAGAAGTCTAAACGATCAAGAAGGGAATCAACCCCCATTGCCGCAGAGGAAGATGTTGTTCCTTCTCCTTACACAGAAAAATCCAAAAAGAAGAAGAAGAAAAGCAAGAAGCCAAAGATTGGCTCACCAAAGAGGGTTCACACCATGGAAAGTCTACATGTTGAACCTCTTCCTGCAAAATCTGGTGATGCAAATGCTGAAGCATCTATGGGTGTAGGTTCTTCAAACCCTAACCCTGAGAAGGCTGCTGTGAAGATTTCTGAGGGTCAAAGGCACCCCTTGACTCAGAAGATCATTGATTCTGTGCTCCAGGCCCTGCAAGAACCTAATGTTGCGGCAGATGTTGGCACATCATTGCCACAAGGTGAAGAAGAGTCTCCTGCTGAAGAAGAGACTGCTGCTGTTGAAAGACCTGCTGTCATTCCTGATTCTCCTGATCAGAAGGCTACAATTCTGACATCCCCTTGAAGAAGCTTACTGAGGAGAGTATTGCAAGAAGGACTAGAAGTGGTAAAGGTCCTGCTGTTGTTGAGATTTCTCCTGCTGCTACTAAGGAGAAGAAGAAGCCTGTTAAGAGGCAAGTCATGTATGGTCCCAAGAAGGGATTTAGTAAAGCTGTGGTTCCACCTGCAAAGAAGAAGACTCAGAAAAGAAAAGAGCCACCTACAAGTGACTCAGAGTACGATGTGGAGCAGGATGTAGCTCACATCAGTGAGTCTGAGGAAGAATCTGCTGAGGAACGCAATATGGAGCTTGATGTGATTCACATTGAGTCTGCTGTGAAGAAGAGCTATGGGAAGAAGAAAATTCCTCAGGGAATTCCTGACATCCCAGTTGATTTGATTTCCTTCCACAACCCTGCACATGCTGGAAAATGGAAGTACATTGCTCATAGAAGGTTAGCTCTGGAGAGGGAGCTCAGTGCTGAAGCCTTGCAGTGCAAGGAAGTTATGAGGTTGATCAAGCGTGCTGGCTTGATGAAGACTGTTACTGGACTGGGTGACTGCTATGAGAAGGTAGTCAAAGAATTTTTGGTAAACATCCCTGCTGGTTGTGACAATCCTTTGGACAAGGAATACCAAACTGTTTTTGTGAGAGGTAAAGAAATTCACTTCTCTCCCACTGTTATCAACAAGTATCTGGGCAGAAGTGAGGAGCCCTTTGCTGAGATGGAGGCAAATGACAACTACATAATCAAGGCCATCACAGCTGGAAAGGTCAAGACTTGGCCTAAGAAGGGAAAATTGCAAGCAAGCAAGCTCACTCCAATCTACAACATCCTGAACAGGATTGCTGCTGCTAACTGGGTGCCTACCACACACAACTGTGATGTGGCTACAGGTTTGGCTAGGTTCATCTATACTGTGGGTAACAAAGTTAACTTCGATTTTGGTACTTATATTTTTGATCAGACTATCAAACATGCCAAAACCCTAGCTGTCAAACTACCCATTGCCTTTCCTTCCCTACTGTGTGGAATCATATTGAGCCAGAGACCTGATGTTCTGGGCAAGGATGATTTGTCTTGCAGAAGAGAGTCTGCTATTTCTTTTAGTCTCAAGCAGTCTGATGTGACTCCTGATGTGGGCACATCCAGCTCAAACAATGCTATGTCTAGGACAGACATGATTGCTGCTTTAAAGGAGACTTGCAAGGCTCTGGATGAGAAGAAGGCCAAGCTGGAGGCAGTCATTGCTGGACTGGAGCTTGAGGATGAGCAAACAATGGCTGAGGATGAGGAATTGGAGGAGGAGGAGCCCAATGACTCTGAAGCTGAGGAAACTGATGGGAGCCAGGATATTTGAATTATTGTAATTCATTAATATTTCCCTGTACTCAGTATTTCCTTGTTTTTGCTTGTATTTTGTGGGCTATGCCCTGGATTTCTGATGCACCTTTGCGTGCCTGTTCTGTACCTGCTGCACTATTAATATCATCTCTACATCTCATGCTATCTGCATTCTATGGTGTGTTACTTACTCTCAGTATGTTTGTCATAATTTTTGGCTAAAAAGGGGGAGTAAAAATTAAAATAAAAAACTTTGAAGTCTTAACTGCAGCAAATTGTGATGTGTTGGGACAATGTGATAATTTTGGGAGAAATTAGAGAGAATAGAACGAGAAAAGAGTTAAATTCTATTCATCCACATGGGGCAACTTCTGAACTTCTGAACTTCTGAACTTCTGAACTTCTGAACTTCTGAACTTCTGAACTTCTGAACTTCTGAACTTCTGAACTTCTGAACTTCTGAACTTCTGAACTTCTGAACTTCTGAACTTCTGAACTTCTGAAACTTTCTCAACTTCTGAAGCACTACAACTTCTGAAGCTCTTCTCAACTTCTGAAGCACTACAACTTCTGAAGCTCTGCTCAGCTTCTGAAGCTTCTCCAACTTCTGAAGTTCTGATGTGTGGCACATCTGACTACACATCTGGTATACATGCTTATTTTTCTTCAAATATTTTCTCAACAACTTTTTGAAGAATTAGTTTTCTAAAGCATGTTTTTCTGAAGACTTATTCTGTACATTTTCAACTGGGTGATGCATTCTTAAGAAGTCCAATTGAAGATGTTATCTAATTTCTACATGGTGATGCATTCTTAAGAAGCCTGTAGAAGTTATTTTGTGTGATGTTTGACACATCTGTGAGTTTTAACTTGGTCATGCATTCTTAAGAAGCCAAGTTTAAAACTTCTCTATATCTCTCTAGGCCATGCATTCTGAAGAAGCCTATAGGGAATATGAGATTTAGGGGGAGTACATGGAAAGTGCTCTAGTTCAAAGGGGAGTAGACTATTACTGGGTTTGCTACCCTCCCTTATGTGTGCATGGAATCTCATGCTTGTATGTGTCTGAGAATTTATTTTTCTCAGTCCTTGGGAATTTATTTTCCTATCTTGTGAGAGTTTAATTCTCTCTTCGTTTGTGAGGCTCTGATCCGCTGCTGTATGCCTCTGATGTGTCTATACATCTCTCCAAGTTTAGTTGGGTGACTCAAAGATTATTTTAGCCCAAAATTTGCCAAAGGGGGAGATTGTTGAGACCTTTTAGGGTGTTGGCTTCATTTGGTAAAATAAGCCTGATTCCATGATGTGGAGCATGATGTGTGGCACATCAGGGTTCACATCTGGACGCCCTACTGGACGCGCTTTCATTTATTTAAACGCGATCTTTTGAAAAAGATTTGTTTTTCAAATTAAATCGTGCCAGCTTTCGCGCCAAGGAACAAGATAATCTTTCATGGTTCTGTTTTATTTTATTGGCCGACTTTGATCAAAAAGATTTGAAACAAACAATTAAAAGATTATGATCAAATAAATCTCAAGGAGAATTAACAAAGGCCAGCTGTCAACATTGAAGATCCAAGCCCATGAAACTTGTTCTATATAAAGGAAGACTG
This sequence comes from Trifolium fragiferum, assembly GCA_954870985.1. NCBI lineage: Eukaryota > Viridiplantae > Streptophyta > Magnoliopsida > Fabales > Fabaceae > Trifolium > Trifolium fragiferum. Next base: position 39,972,183 of record OX940790.1, on the reverse strand, counting down.
AAGACATAATGAAGTACGAAGCCAAGAGTTGAAGATATCGAGTCTTAGGTCTTAGTCTGTTCATTGTTATTTGTGAGCCTTCACTTGAATCATAATTTTGATACAAGTAAGGACTGAGTTTGATAGAGTTGTAATCTCTAGTGTTCTTTCTCCAAAGCTTTGAAGCAAGGAGTTAGATTGTGCAACACTCTAAGCCTTTAGGTACGAGTGCTTCGCTTGTCTAGGAGTGTGTCTCCAACTGAGTTTGTTATTAAATCCTTACTGGGTAAGGTTGAGGGGGAGTGAGCAGAGGTTCTCATATCTAGGAGTTCCTAGGTAGAATTAGCACGGGTAGTGATTAAGTGAGAAGTTGTAAACGGGGGAGTTTAGCTTTGAATTGATACTACCATAGTGGATTCATCCCTGGATTGGTATCCTCCAGAATAGGGCTTGTTATAAGTGCCGAACTGGGTTAACAAACTCACGTGTTCTTTTGTTTTCTGCACTTTATATTGTTTACTTGTTCATCAAGTTCAGTTGTCCACGATGTTGACACATTAGGCTACACATCGTACGATTCCTAAAGTGTACACATCGTGCTACACATCTGACACTTGCCACCAGAATTTCAATTTTCATAACTAAAATAGATTCACACACTTTAAATTTTGAATGAAATTGATTGCTCTTAAAAAAAATTTGTTTCTCCCATAAAATTAAAAACATAAAACTTGTCACAAGGTAAGTTATCTACTCACAACTATGAAGAGGCACCTCCGTTCCTAGCAACACCTTCCGAAACGGTCACCTTAACAACATGTAAGTTCTTTCATAAAACTCTAAACAATTTAAAAATCACTTTAATTTTGCTTTTATATAGACTCAAATTATTGTTTTCTTTAACGAACGTAAACCACATTATCTCTTCGTTGTGGCAAACGGATACCGCATTATCTCTTCGTTGCGGCGAACGGATAACTACCACATTATCTCTTCGTTGTGGCGAACGGACACCGCATTATCTCTTCGTTGCGGCGAACGGACAACTACCACATTATCTCTTCGTTGTGGCGAACGGATACCGCATTATCTCTTCGTTGCGGCGAACGGTAGCTTCGTATTCAAAATAAAACTTCTAAATAAAATTTTAAAACAATTTTCATAACTAAAATAGATTCACACACTTTAAATTTTGAATGAAATTGATTGCTCTTAAAAAAAATTTGTTTCTCCCATAAAATTAAAAACATAAAACTTGTCACAAGGTAAGTTATCTACTCACAACTATGAAGAGGCACCTCCGTTCCTAGCAACACCTTCCGAAACGGTCACCTTAACAACATGTAAGTTCTTTCATAAAACTCTAAACAATTTAAAAATCACTTTAATTTTGCTTTTATATAGACTCAAATTATTGTTTTCTTTCACGAACATAAACCACATTATCTCTTCGTTGTGGCGAACGGACACCGCATTATCTCTTCGTTGCGGCGAACGGACAACTAGCACATTATCTCTTCGTTGTGGCGAACGGATACCGCATTATCTCTTCGTTGCGGCGAACGGTAACTTCGTATTCAAAATAAAACTTCTAAATAAAATTTTAAAACAATTTTCATAACTAAAATAGATTCACACACTTTAAATTTTGAATGAAATTGATTGCTCTTAAAAAAAATTTGTTTCTCCCATAAAATTAAAAACATAAAACTTGTCACAAGGTAAGTTATCTACTCACAACTATGAAGAGGCACCTCCGTTCCTAGCAACACCTTCCGAAACGGTCACCTTAAAAACATGTAAGTTCTTTCATAAAACTCTAAACAATTTAAAAATCATTTTAATTTTGCTTTTATATAGACTCAAATTATTGTTTTCTTTCACGAACATAAACCACATTATCTCTTCGTTGTGGCAAACGGATACCGCATTATCTCTTCGTTGCGGCGAACGGATAACTACCACATTATCTCTTCGTTGTGGCGAACGGACACCGCATTATCTCTTCGTTGCGGCGAACGGACAACTACCACATTATCTCTTCGTTGTGGCGAACGGATACCGCATTATCTCTTCGTTGCGGCGAACGGTAACTTCGTATTCAAAATAAAACTTCTAAATAAAATTTTAAAACAATTTTCATAACTAAAATAGATTCACACACTTTAAATTTTGAATGAAATTGATTGCTCTTAAAAAAAATTTGTTTCTCCCATAAAATTAAAAACATAAAACTTGTCACAAGGTAAGTTATCTACTCACAACTATGAAGAGGCACCTCCGTTCCTAGCAACACCTTCCGAAACGGTCACCTTAAAAACATGTAAGTTCTTTCATAAAACTCTAAACAATTTAAAAATCATTTTAATTTTGCTTTTATATAGACTCAAATTATTGTTTTCTTTCACGAACATAAACCACATTATCTCTTCGTTGTGGCAAACGGATACCGCATTATCTCTTCGTTGCGGCGAACGGATAACTACCACATTATCTCTTCGTTGTGGCGAACGGACACCGCATTATCTCTTCGTTGCGGCGAACGGACAACTACCACATTATCTCTTCGTTGTGGCGAACGGATACCGCATTATCTCTTCGTTGCGGCGAACGGTAACTTCGTATTCAAAATAAAACTTCTAAATAAAATTTTAAAACAATTTTCATAACTAAAATAGATTCACACACTTTAAATTTTGAATGAAATTGATTGCTCTTAAAAAAAATTTGTTTCTCCCATAAAATTAAAAACATAAAACTTGTCACAAGGTAAGTTATCTACTCACAACTATGAAGAGGCACCTCCGTTCCTAGCAACACCTTCCGAAACGGTCACCTTAACAACATGTAAGTTCTTTCATAAAACTCTAAACAATTTAAAAATCACTTTAATTTTGCTTTTATATAGACTCAAATTATTGTTTTCTTTCACGAACATAAACCACATTATCTCTTCGTTGTGGCAAACGGATACCGCATTATCTCTTCGTTGCGGCGAACGGATAACTACCACATTATCTCTTCGTTGTGGCGAATGGACACCGCATTATCTCTTCGTTGCGGCGAACGGACAACTACCACATTATCTCTTCGTTGTGGCGAACGGATACCGCATTATCTCTTCGTTGCGGCGAACGGTAACTTCGTATTCAAAATAAAACTTCTAAATAAAATTTTAAAACAATTTTCATAACTAAAATAGATTCACACACTTTAAATTTTGAATGAAATTGATTGTTCTTAAAAAAAATTTGTTTCTCCAATAAATTTAAAAACATAAAACTTGTCACAAGGTAAGTTATCTACTCACAACTATGAAGAGGCACCTCCGTTCCTAGCAACACCTTCCGAAACGGTCACCTTAAAAACATGTAAGTTCTTTCATAAAACTCTAAACAATTTAAAAATCATTTTAATTTTGCTTTTATATAGACTCAAATTATTGTTTTCTTTCACGAACATAAACCACATTATCTCTTCGTTGTGGCAAACGGATACCGCATTATCTCTTCGTTGCGGCGAACGGATAACTACCACATTATCTCTTCGTTGTGGCGAACGGACACCGCATTATCTCTTCGTTGCGGCGAACGGACAACTACCACATTATCTCTTCGTTGTGGCGAACGGATACCGCATTATCTCTTCGTTGCGGCGAACGGTAACTTCGTATTCAAAATAAAACTTCTAAATAATATTTTAAAACAATTTTCATAACTAAAATAGATTCACACACTTTAAATTTTGAATGAAATTGATTGCTCTTAAAAAAAATTTGTTTCTCCCATAAAATTAAAAACATAAAACTTGTCACAAGGTAAGTTATCTACTCACAACTATGAAGAGGCACCTCCGTTCCTAGCAACACCTTCCGAAACGGTCACCTTAACAACATGTAAGTTCTTTCATAAAACTCTAAACAATTTAAAAATCACTTTAATTTTGCTTTTATATAGACTCAAATTATTGTTTTCTTTCACGAACATAAACCACATTATCTCTTCGTTGTGGCAAACAGATACCGCATTATCTCTTCGTTGCGGCGAACGGATAACTACCACATTATCTCTTCGTTGTGGCGAACGGACACTGCATTATCTCTTCGTTGCGGCGAACGGACAACTACCACATTATCTCTTCGTTGTGGCGAACGGATACCGCATTATCTCTTCGTTGCGGCGAACGGTAGCTTCGTATTCAAAATAAAACTTCTAAATAAAATTTTAAAACAATTTTCATAACTAAAATAGATTCACACACTTTAAATTTTGAATGAAATTGATTGCTCTTAAAAAAAATTTGTTTCTCCCATAAAATTAAAAACATAAAACTTGTCACAAGGTAAGTTATCTACTCACAACTATGAAGAGGCACCTCCGTTCCTAGCAACACCTTCCGAAACGGTCACCTTAACAACATGTAAGTTCTTTCATAAAACTCTAAACAATTTAAAAATCACTTTAATTTTGCTTTTATATAGACTCAAATTATTGTTTTCTTTCACGAACATAAACCACATTATCTCTTCGTTGTGGCAAACGGATACCGCATTATCTCTTCGTTGCGGCGAACGGATAACTACCACATTATCTCTTCGTTGTGGCGAACGGACACCGCATTATCTCTTAGTTGCGGCGAACGGACAACTACCACATTATCTCTTCGTTGTGGCGAACGGATACCGCATTATCTCTTCGTTGCGGCGAACGGTAACTTCGTATTCAAAATAAAACTTCTAAATAAAATTTTAAAACAATTTTCATAACTAAAATAGATTCACACACTTTAAATTTTGAATGAAATTGATTGCTCTTAAAAAAAATTTGTTTCTCCCATAAAATTAAAAACATAAAACTTGTCACAAGGTAAGTTATCTACTCACAACTATGAAGAGGCACCTCCGTTCCTAGCAACACCTTCCGAAACGGTCACCTTAATAACATGTAAGTTCTTTCATAAAACTCTAAACAATTTAAAAATCACTTTAATTTTGCTTTTATATAGACTCAAATTATTGTTTTCTTTCACGAACATAAACCACATTATCTCTTCGTTGTGGCGAACGGACACCGCATTATCTCTTCGTTGCGGCGAACGGACAACTAGCACATTATCTCTTCGTTGTGGCGAACGGATACCGCATTATCTCTTCGTTGCGGCGAACGGTAACTTCGTATTCAAAATAAAACTTCTAAATAAAATTTTAAAACAATTTTCATAACTAAAATAGATTCACACACTTTAAATTTTGAATGAAATTGATTGCTCTTAAAAAAAATTTGTTTCTCCCATAAAATTAAAAACATAAAACTTGTCACAAGGTAAGTTATCTACTCACAACTATGAAGAGGCACCTCCGTTCCTAGCAACACCTTCCGAAACGGTCACCTTAAAAACATGTAAGTTCTTTCATAAAACTCTAAACAATTTAAAAATCATTTTAATTTTGCTTTTATATAGACTCAAATTATTGTTTTCTTTCACGAACATAAACCACATTATCTCTTCGTTGTGGCAAACGGATACCGCATTATCTCTTCGTTGCGGCGAACGGATAACTACCACATTATCTCTTCGTTGTGGCGAACGGACACCGCATTATCTCTTCGTTGCGGCGAACGGACAACTACCACATTATCTCTTCGTTGTGGCGAACGGATACCACATTATCTCTTCGTTGCGGCGAACGGTAACTTCGTATTCAAAATAAAACTTCTAAATAAAATTTTAAAACAATTTTCATAACTAAAATAGATTCACACACTTTAAATTTTGAATGAAATTGATTGCTCTTAAAAAAAATTTGTTTCTCCCATAAAATTAAAAACATAAAACTTGTCACAAGGTAAGTTATCTACTCACAACTATGAAGAGGCACCTCCGTTCCTAGCAACACCTTCCGAAACGGTCACCTTAAAAACATGTAAGTTCTTTCATAAAACTCTAAACAATTTAAAAATCATTTTAATTTTGCTTTTATATAGACTCAAATTATTGTTTTCTTTCACGAACATAAACCACATTATCTCTTCGTTGTGGCAAACGGATACCGCATTATCTCTTCGTTGCGGCGAACGGATAACTACCACATTATCTCTTCGTTGTGGCGAACGGACACCGCATTATCTCTTCGTTGCGGCGAACGGACAACTACCACATTATCTCTTCGTTGTGGCGAACGGATACCGCATTATCTCTTCGTTGCGGCGAACGGTAACTTCGTATTCAAAATAAAACTTCTAAATAAAATTTTAAAACAATTTTCATAACTAAAATAGATTCACACACTTTAAATTTTGAATGAAATTGATTGCTCTTAAAAAAAATTTGTTTCTCCCATAAAATTAAAAACATAAAACTTGTCACAAGGTAAGTTATCTACTCACAACTATGAAGAGGCACCTCCGTTCCTAGCAACACCTTCCGAAACGGTCACCTTAAAAACATGTAAGTTCTTTCATAAAACTCTAAACAATTTAAAAATCATTTTAATTTTGCTTTTATATAGACTCAAATTATTGTTTTCTTTCACGAACATAAACCACATTATCTCTTCGTTGTGGCAAACGGATACCGCATTATCTCTTCGTTGCGGCGAACGGATAACTACCACATTATCTCTTCGTTGTGGCGAACGGACACCGCATTATCTCTTCGTTGCGGCGAACGGACAACTACCACATTATCTCTTCGTTGTGGCGAACGGATACCGCATTATCTCTTCGTTGCGGCGAACGGTAACTTCGTATTCAAAATAAAACTTCTAAATAATATTTTAAAACAATTTTCATAACTAAAATAGATTCACACACTTTAAATTTTGAATGAAATTGATTGCTCTTAAAAAAAATTTGTTTCTCCCATAAAATTAAAAACATAAAACTTGTCACAAGGTAAGTTATCTACTCACAACTATGAAGAGGCACCTCCGTTCCTAGCAACACCTTCCGAAACGGTCACCTTAACAACATGTAAGTTCTTTCATAAAACTCTAAACAATTTAAAAATCACTTTAATTTTGCTTTTATATAGACTCAAATTATTGTTTTCTTTCACGAACATAAACCACATTATCTCTTCGTTGTGGCAAACAGATACCGCATTATCTCTTCGTTGCGGCGAACGGATAACTACCACATTATCTCTTCGTTGTGGCGAACGGACACTGCATTATCTCTTCGTTGCGGCGAACGGACAACTACCACATTATCTCTTCGTTGTGGCGAACGGATACCGCATTATCTCTTCGTTGCGGCGAACGGTAACTTCGTATTCAAAATAAAACTTCTAAATAAAATTTTAAAACAATTTTCATAACTAAAATAGATTCACACACTTTAAATTTTGAATGAAATTGATTGCTCTTAAAAAAAATTTGTTTCTCCCATAAAATTAAAAACATAAAACTTGTCACAAGGTAAGTTATCTACTCACAACTATGAAGAGGCACCTCCGTTCCTAGCAACACCTTCCGAAACGGTCACCTTAACAACATGTAAGTTCTTTCATAAAACTCTAAACAATTTAAAAATCACTTTAATTTTGCTTTTATATAGACTCAAATTATTGTTTTCTTTCACGAACATAAACCACATTATCTCTTCGTTGTGGCAAACAGATACCGCATTATCTCTTCGTTGCGGCGAACGGATAACTACCACATTATCTCTTCGTTGTGGCGAACGGACACCGCATTATCTTTTAGTTGCGGCGAACGGACAACTACCACATTATCTCTTCGTTGTGGCGAACGGATACCGCATTATCTCTTCGTTGCGGCGAACGGTAACTTCGTATTCAAAATAAAACTTCTAAATAAAATTTTAAAACAATTTTCATAACTAAAATAGATTCACACACTTTAAATTTTGAATGAAATTGATTGCTCTTAAAAAAAAATTGTTTCTCCCATAAAATTAAAAACATAAAACTTGTCACAAGGTAAGTTATCTACTCACAACTATGAAGAGGCACCTCCGTTCCTAGCAACACCTTCCGAAACGGTCACCTTAATAACATGTAAGTTCTTTCATAAAACTCTAAACAATTTAAAAATCACTTTAATTTTGCTTTTATATAGATTCAAATTATTGTTTTCTTTCACGAACATAAACCACATTATCTCTTCGTTGTGGCAAATGGATACCGCATTATCTCTTCGTTGCGGCGAACGGATAACTACCACATTATCTCTTCGTTGTGGCGAACGGACACCGCATTATCTCTTCGTTGCGGCGAACGGACAACTACCACATTATCTCTTCGTTGTGGCGAACGGATACCGCATTATCTCTTCGTTGCGGCGAACGGTAACTTCGTATTCAAAATAAAACTTCTAAATAAAATTTTAAAACAATTTTCATAACTAAAATAGATTCACACACTTTAAATTTTGAATGAAATTGATTGCTCTTAAAAAAAATTTGTTTCTCCCATAAAATTAAAAACATAAAACTTGTCACAAGGTAAGTTATCTACTCACAACTATGAAGAGGCACCTCCGTTCCTAGCAACACCTTCCGAAACGGTCACCTTAACAACATGTAAGTTCTTTCATAAAACTCTAAACAATTTAAAAATCACTTTAATTTTGCTTTTATATAGACTCAAATTATTGTTTTCTTTCACGAACATAAACCACATTATCTCTTCGTTGTGGCAAACGGATACCGCATTATCTCTTCGTTGCGGCGAACGGATAACTACCACATTATCTCTTCGTTGTGGCGAACGGACACCGCATTATCTCTTCGTTGCGGCGAACGGACAACTACCACATTATCTCTTCGTTGTGGCGAACGGATACCGCATTATCTCTTCGTTGCGGCGAACGGTAGCTTCGTATTCAAAATAAAACTTCTAAATAAAATTTTAAAACAATTTTCATAACTAAAATAGATTCACACACTTTAAATTTTGAATGAAATTGATTGCTCTTAAAAAAAATTTGTTTCTCCCATAAAATTAAAAACATAAAACTTGTCACAAGGTAAGTTATCTACTCACAACTATGAAGAGGCACCTCCGTTCCTAGCAACACCTTCCGAAACGGTCACCTTAACAACATGTAAGTTCTTTCATAAAACTCTAAACAATTTAAAAATCACTTTAATTTTGCTTTTATATAGACTCAAATTATTGTTTTCTTTAACGAACGTAAACCACATTATCTCTTCGTTGTGGCAAACGGATACCGCATTATCTCTTCGTTGCGGCGAACGGATAACTACCACATTATCTCTTCGTTGTGGCGAACGGACACCGCATTATCTCTTCGTTGCGGCGAACGGACAACTACCACATTATCTCTTCGTTGTGGCGAACGGATACCGCATTATCTCTTCGTTGCGGCGAACGGTAGCTTCGTATTCAAAATAAAACTTCTAAATAAAATTTTAAAACAATTTTCATAACTAAAATAGATTCACACACTTTAAATTTTGAATGAAATTGATTGCTCTTAAAAAAAATTTGTTTCTCCCATAAAATTAAAAACATAAAACTTGTCACAAGGTAAGTTATCTACTCACAACTATGAAGAGGCACCTCCGTTCCTAGCAACACCTTCCGAAACGGTCACCTTAACAACATGTAAGTTCTTTCATAAAACTCTAAACAATTTAAAAATCACTTTAATTTTGCTTTTAAATAGACTCAAATTATTGTTTTCTTTCACGAACATAAACCACATTATCTCTTCGTTGTGGCAAACGGATACCGCATTATCTCTTCGTTGCGGCGAACGGATAACTACCACATTATCTCTTCGTTGTGGCGAACGGACACCGCATTATCTCTTCGTTGCGGCGAACGGACAACTACCACATTATCTCTTCGTTGTGGCGAACGGATACCGCATTATCTCTTCGTTGCGGCGAACGGTAACTTCGTATTCAAAATAAAACTTCTAAATAAAATTTTAAAACAATTTTCATAACTAAAATAGATTCACACACTTTAAATTTTGAATGAAATTGATTGCTCTTAAAAAAAATTTGTTTCTCCCATAAAATTAAAAACATAAAACTTGTCACAAGGTAAGTTATCTACTCACAACTATGAAGAGGCACCTCCGTTCCTAGCAACACCTTCCGAAACGGTCACCTTAACAACATGTAAGTTCTTTCATAAAACTCTAAACAATTTAAAAATCACTTTAATTTTGCTTTTATATAGACTCAAATTATTGTTTTCTTTCACGAACATAAACCACATTATCTCTTCGTTGTGGCAAACGGATACCGCATTATCTCTTCGTTGCGGCGAACGGATAACTACCACATTATCTCTTCGTTGTGGCGAACGGACACCGCATTATCTCTTCGTTGCGGCGAACGGACAACTACCACATTATCTCTTCGTTGTGGCGAACGGATACCGCATTATCTCTTCGTTGCGGCGAACGGTAACTTCGTATTCAAAATAAAACTTCTAAATAAAATTTTAAAACAATTTTCATAACTAAAATAGATTCACACACTTTAAATTTTGAATGAAATTGATTGCTCTTAAAAAAAATTTGTTTCTCCCATAAAATTAAAAACATAAAACTTGTCACAAGGTAAGTTATCTACTCACAACTATGAAGACGCACCTCCGTTCCTAGCAACACCTTCCGAAACGGTCACCTTAACAACATGTAAGTTCTTTCATAAAACTCTAAACAATTTAAAAATCACTTTAATTTTGCTTTTATATAGACTCAAATTATTGTTTTCTTTCACGAACATAAACCACATTATCTCTTCGTTGTGGCAAACGGATACCGCATTATCTCTTCGTTGCGGCGAACGGATAACTACCACATTATCTCTTCGTTGTGGCGAACGGACACCGCATTATCTCTTCGTTGCGGCGAACGGACAACTACCACATTATCTCTTCGTTGTGGCGAACGGATACCGCATTATCTCTTCGTTGCGGCGAACGGTAGCTTCGTATTCAAAATAAAACTTCTAAATAAAATTTTAAAACAATTTTCATAACTAAAATAGATTCACACACTTTAAATTTTGAATGAAATTGGTTGCTCTTAAAAAAAATTTGTTTCTCCCATAAAATTAAAAACATAAAACTTGTCACAAGGTAAGTTATCTACTCACAACTATGAAGAGGCACCTCCGTTCCTAGCAACACCTTCCGAAACGGTCACCTTAACAACATGTAAGTTCTTTCATAAAACTCTAAACAATTTAAAAATCACTTTAATTTTGCTTTTATATAGACTCAAATTATTGTTTTCATTCACGAACATAAACCACATTATCTCTTCGTTGTGGCAAACGGATACCGCATTATCTCTTCGTTGCGGCGAACGGATAACTACCACATTATCTCTTCGTTGTGGCGAACGGACACCGCATTATCTCTTCGTTGCGGCGAACGGACAACTACCACATTATCTCTTCATTGTGGCGAACGGATACCGCATTATCTCTTCGTTGCGGCGAACGGTAACTTCGTATTCAAAATAAAACTTCTAAATAAAATTTTAAAACAATTTTCATAACTAAAATAGATTCACACACTTTAAATTTTGAATGAAATTGATTGCTCTTAAAAAAAATTTGTTTCTCCCATAAAATTAAAAACATAAAACTTGTCACAAGGTAAGTTATCTACTCACAACTATGAAGAGGCACCTCCGTTCCTAGCAACACCTTCCGAAACGGTCACCTTAACAACATGTAAGTTCTTTCATAAAACTCTAAACAATTTAAAAATCACTTTAATTTTGCTTTTATATAGACTCAAATTATTGTTTTCTTTCACGAACATAAACCACATTATCTCTTCGTTGTGGCAAACGGATACCGCATTATCTCTTCGTTGCGGCGAACGGATAACTACCACATTATCTCTTCGTTGTGGCGAACGGACACCGCATTATCTCTTCGTTGCGGCGAACGGACAACTACCACATTATCTCTTCGTTGTGGCGAACGGATACCGCATTATCTCTTCGTTGCGGCGAACGGTAGCTTCGTATTCAAAATAAAACTTCTAAATAAAATTTTAAAACAATTTTCATAACTAAAATAGATTCACACACTTTAAATTTTGAATGAAATTGATTGCTCTTAAAAAAAATTTGTTTCTCCCATAAAATTAAAAACATAAAACTTGTCACAAGGTAAGTTATCTACTCACAACTATGAAGAGGCACCTCCGTTCCTAGCAACACCTTCCGAAACGGTCACCTTAACAACATGTAAGTTCTTTCATAAAACTCTAAACAATTTAAAAATCACTTTAATTTTGCTTTTATATAGACTCAAATTATTGTTTTCTTTCACGAACATAAACCACATTATCTCTTCGTTGTGGCAAACGGATACCGCATTATCTCTTCGTTGCGGCGAACGGATAACTACCACATTATCTCTTCGTTGTGGCGAACGGACACCGCATTATCTCTTCGTTGCGGCGAACGGACAACTACCACATTATCTCTTCATTGTGGCGAACGGATACCGCATTATCTCTTCGTTGCGGCGAACGGTAACTTCGTATTCAAAATAAAACTTCTAAATAAAATTTTAAAACAATTTTCATAACTAAAATAGATTCACACACTTTAAATTTTGAATGAAATTGATTGCTCTTAAAAAAAATTTGTTTCTCCCATAAAATTAAAAACATAAAACTTGTCACAAGGTAAGTTATCTACTCACAACTATGAAGAGGCACCTCCGTTCCTAGCAACACCTTCCGAAACGGTCACCTTAACAACATGTAAGTTCTTTCATAAAACTCTAAACAATTTAAAAATCACTTTAATTTTGCTTTTATATAGACTCAAATTATTGTTTTCTTTCACGAACATAAACCACATTATCTCTTCGTTGTGGCGAACGGACACCGCATTATCTCTTCGTTGCGGCGAACGGACAACTACCACATTATCTCTTCGTTGTGGCGAACGGATACCGCATTATCTCTTCGTTGCGGCGAACGGTAGCTTCGTATTCAAAATAAAACTTCTAAATAAAATTTTAAAACAATTTTCATAACTAAAATAGATTCACACACTTTAAATTTTGAATGAAATTGATTGCTCTTAAAAAAAATTTGTTTCTCCCATAAAATTAAAAACATAAAACTTGTCACAAGGTAAGTTATCTACTCACAACTATGAAGAGGCACCTCCGTTCCTAGCAACACCTTCCGAAACGGTCACCTTAACAACATGTAAGTTCTTTCATAAAACTCTAAACAATTTAAAAATCACTTTAATTTTGCTTTTATATAGACTCAAATTATTGTTTTCTTTCACGAACATAAACCACATTATCTCTTCGTTGTGGCAAACGGATACCGCATTATCTCTTCGTTGCGGCGAACGGATAACTACCACATTATCTCTTCGTTGTGGCGAACGGACACCGCATTATCTCTTCGTTGCGGCGAACGGACAACTACCACATTATCTCTTCATTGTGGCGAACGGATACCGCATTATCTCTTCGTTGCGGCGAACGGTAACTTCGTATTCAAAATAAAACTTCTAAATAAAATTTTAAAACAATTTTCATAACTAAAATAGATTCACACACTTTAAATTTTGAATGAAATTGATTGCTCTTAAAAAAAATTTGTTTCTCCCATAAAATTAAAAACATAAAACTTGTCACAAGGTAAGTTATCTACTCACAACTATGAAGAGGCACCTCCGTTCCTAGCAACACCTTCCGAAACGGTCACCTTAACAACATGTAAGTTCTTTCATAAAACTCTAAACAATTTAAAAATCACTTTAATTTTGCTTTTATATAGACTCAAATTATTGTTTTCTTTCACGAACATAAACCACATTATCTCTTCGTTGTGGCAAACGGATACCGCATTATCTCTTCGTTGCGGCGAACGGATAACTACCACATTATCTCTTCGTTGTGGAGAACGGACACCGCATTATCTCTTCGTTGCGGCGAACGGACAACTACCACATTATCTCTTCGTTGTGGCGAACGGATACCGCATTATCTCTTCGTTGCGGCGAACGGTAACTTCGTATTCAAAATAAAACTTCTAAATAAAATTTTAAAACAATTTTCATAACTAAAATAGATTCACACACTTTAAATTTTGAATGAAATTGATTGCTCTTAAAAAAAATTTGTTTCTCCCATAAAATTAAAAACATAAAACTTGTCACAAGGTAAGTTATCTACTCACAACTATGAAGAGGCACCTCCGTTCCTAGCAACACCTTCCGAAACGGTCACCTTAACAACATGTAAGTTCTTTCATAAAACTCTAAACAATTTAAAAATCACTTTAATTTTGCTTTTATATAGACTCAAATTATTGTTTTCTTTCACGAACATAAACCACATTATCTCTTCGTTGTGGCAAACGGATACCGCATTATCTCTTCGTTGCGGCGAACGGATAACTACCACATTATCTCTTCGTTGTAGCGAACGGACACCGCATTATCTCTTCGTTGCGGCGAACGGACAACTACCACATTATCTCTTCGTTGTGGCGAACGGATACCGCATTATCTCTTCGTTGCGGCGAACGGTAACTTCGTATTCAAAATAAAACTTCTAAATAAAATTTTAAAACAATTTTCATAACTAAAATAGATTCCCACACTTTAAATTTTGAATGAAATTGATTGCTCTTAAAAAAAATTTGTTTCTCCCATAAAATTAAAAACATAAAACTTGTCACAAGGTAAGTTATCTACTCACAACTATGAAGAGGCACCTCCGTTCCTAGCAACACCTTCCGAAACGGTCACCTTAACAACATGTAAGTTCTTTCATAAAACTCTAAACAATTTAAAAATCACTTTAATTTTGCTTTTATATAGACTCAAATTATTGTTTTCTTTCACGAACATAAACCACATTATCTCTTCGTTGTGGCAAACGGATACCGCATTATCTCTTCGTTGCGGCGAACGGATAACTACCACATTATCTCTTCGTTGTGGCGAACGGACACCGCATTATCTCTTCGTTGCGGCGAACGGACAACTACCACATTATCTCTTCGTTGTGGCGAACGGATACCGCATTATCTCTTCGTTGCGGCGAACGGTAGCTTCGTATTCAAAATAAAACTTCTAAATAAAATTTTAAAACAATTTTCATAACTAAAATAGATTCACACACTTTAAATTTTGAATGAAATTGATTGCTCTTAAAAAAAATTTGTTTCTCCCATAAAATTAAAAACATAAAACTTGTCACAAGGTAAGTTATCTACTCACAACTATGAAGAGGCACCTCCGTTCCTAGCAACACCTTCCGAAACGGTCACCTTAACAACATGTAAGTTCTTTCATAAAACTCTAAACAATTTAAAAATCACTTTAATTTTGCTTTTATATAGACTCAAATTATTGTTTTCTTTCACGAACATAAACCACATTATCTCTTCGTTGTGGCAAACGGATACCGCATTATCTCTTCGTTGCGGCGAACGGATAACTACCACATTATCTCTTCGTTGTGGCGAACGGACACCGCATTATCTCTTCGTTGCGGCGAACGGACAACTACCACATTATCTCTTCATTGTGGCGAACGGATACCGCATTATCTCTTCGTTGCGGCGAACGGTAACTTCGTATTCAAAATAAAACTTCTAAATAAAATTTTAAAACAATTTTCATAACTAAAATAGATTCACACACTTTAAATTTTGAATGAAATTGATTGCACTTAAAAAAAATTTGTTTCTCCCATAAAATTAAAAACATAAAACTTGTCACAAGGTAAGTTATCTACTCACAACTATGAAGAGGCACCTCCGTTCCTAGCAACACCTTCCGAAACGGTCACCTTAACAACATGTAAGTTCTTTCATAAAACTCTAAACAATTTAAAAATCACTTTAATTTTGCTTTTATATAGACTCAAATTATTGTTTTCTTTCACGAACATAAACCACATTATCTCTTCGTTGTGGCAAACGGATACCGCATTATCTCTTCGTTGCGGCGAACGGATAACTACCACATTATCTCTTCGTTGTGGCGAACGGACACCGCATTATCTCTTCGTTGCGGCGAACGGACAACTACCACATTATCTCTTCGTTGTGGCGAACGGATACCGCATTATCTCTTCGTTGCGGCGAACGGTAACTTCGTATTCAAAATAAAACTTCTAAATAAAATTTTAAAACAATTTTCATAACTAAAATAGATTCACACACTTTAAATTTTGAATGAAATTGATTGCTCTTAAAAAAAATTTGTTTCTCCCATAAAATTAAAAACATAAAACTTGTCACAAGGTAAGTTATCTACTCACAACTATGAAGAGGCACCTCCGTTCCTAGCAACACCTTCCGAAACGGTCACCTTAACAACATGTAAGTTCTTTCATAAAACTCTAAACAATTTAAAAATCACTTTAATTTTGCTTTTATATAGACTCAAATTATTGTTTTCTTTCACGAACATAAACCACATTATCTCTTCGTTGTGGCAAACGGATACCGCATTATCTCTTCGTTGCGGCGAACGGATAACTACCACATTATCTCTTCGTTGTAGCGAACGGACACCGCATTATCTCTTCGTTGCGGCGAACGGACAACTACCACATTATCTCTTCGTTGTGGCGAACGGATACCGCATTATCTCTTCGTTGCGGCGAACGGTAACTTCGTATTCAAAATAAAACTTCTAAATAAAATTTTAAAACAATTTTCATAACTAAAATAGATTCACACACTTTAAATTTTGAATGAAATTGATTGCTCTTAAAAAAAATTTGTTTCTCCCATAAAATTAAAAACATAAAACTTGTCACAAGGTAAGTTATCTACTCACAACTATGAAGAGGCACCTCCGTTCCTAGCAACACCTTCCGAAACGGTCACCTTAACAACATGTAAGTTCTTTCATAAAACTCTAAACAATTTAAAAATCACTTTAATTTTGCTTTTATATAGACTCAAATTATTGTTTTCTTTCACGAACATAAACCACATTATCTCTTCGTTGTGGCAAACGGATACCGCATTATCTCTTTGTTGCGGCGAACGGATAACTACCACATTATCTCTTCGTTGTGGCGAACAGACACCGCATTATCTCTTCGTTGCGGCGAACGGACAACTACCACATTATCTCTTCGTTGTGGCGAACGGATACCGCATTATCTCTTCGTTGCGGCGAACGGTAACTTCGTATTCAAAATAAAACTTCTAAATAAAATTTTAAAACAATTTTCATAACTAAAATAGATTCACACACTTTAAATTTTGAATGAAATTGATTGCTCTTAAAAAAAATTTGTTTCTCCCATAAAATTAAAAACATAAAACTTGTCACAAGGTAAGTTATCTACTCACAACTATGAAGAGGCACCTCCGTTCCTAGCAACACCTTCCGAAACGGTCACCTTAACAACATGTAAGTTCTTTCATAAAACTCTAAACAATTTAAAAATCACTTTAATTTTGCTTTTATATAGACTCAAATTATTGTTTTCTTTCACGAACATAAACCACATTATCTCTTCGTTGTGGCAAACGGATACCGCATTATCTCTTCGTTGCGGCGAACGGATAACTACCACATTATCTCTTCGTTGTGGCGAACGGACACCGCATTATCTCTTCGTTGCGGCGAACGGACAACTACCACATTATCTCTTCATTGTGGCGAACGGATACCGCATTATCTCTTCGTTGCGGCGAACGGTAACTTCGTATTCAAAATAAAACTTCTAAATAAAATTTTAAAACAATTTTCATAACTAAAATAGATTCACACACTTTAAATTTTGAATGAAATTGATTGCTCTTAAAAAAAATTTGTTTCTCCCATAAAATTAAAAACATAAAACTTGTCACAAGGTAAGTTATCTACTCACAACTATGAAGAGGCACCTCCGTTCCTAGCAACACCTTCCGAAACGGTCACCTTAACAACATGTAAGTTCTTTCATAAAACTCTAAACAATTTAAAAATCACTTTAATTTTGCTTTTATATAGACTCAAATTATTGTTTTCTTTCACGAACATAAACCACATTATCTCTTCGTTGTGGCAAACGGATACCGCATTATCTCTTCGTTGCGGCGAACGGATAACTACCACATTATCTCTTCGTTGTGGCGAACGGACACCGCATTATCTCTTCGTTGCGGCGAACGGACAACTACCACATTATCTCTTCGTTGTGGCGAACGGATACCGCATTATCTCTTCGTTGCGGCGAACGGTAACTTCGTATTCAAAATAAAACTTCTAAATAAAATTTTAAAACAATTTTCATAACTAAAATAGATTCACACACTTTAAATTTTGAATGAAATTGATTGCTCTTAAAAAAAATTTGTTTCTCCCATAAAATTAAAAACATAAAACTTGTCACAAGGTAAGTTATCTACTCACAACTATGAAGAGGCACCTCCGTTCCTAGCAACACCTTCCGAAACGGTCACCTTAACAACATGTAAGTTCTTTCATAAAACTCTAAACAATTTAAAAATCACTTTAATTTTGCTTTTATATAGACTCAAATTATTGTTTTCTTTCACGAACATAAACCACATTATCTCTTCGTTGTGGCGAACGGACACCGCATTATCTCTTCGTTGCGGCGAACGGACAACTACCACATTATCTCTTCGTTGTGGCGAACGGATACCGCATTATCTCTTCGTTGCGGCGAACGGTAGCTTCGTATTCAAAATAAAACTTCTAAATAAAATTTTAAAACAATTTTCATAACTAAAATAGATTCACACACTTTAAATTTTGAATGAAATTGATTGCTCTTAAAAAAAATTTGTTTCTCCCATAAAATTAAAAACATAAAACTTGTCACAAGGTAAGTTATCTACTCACAACTATGAAGAGGCACCTCCGTTCCTAGCAACACCTTCCGAAACGGTCACCTTAACAACATGTAAGTTCTTTCATAAAACTCTAAACAATTTAAAAATCACTTTAATTTTGCTTTTATATAGACTCAAATTATTGTTTTCTTTCACGAACATAAACCACATTATCTCTTCGTTGTGGCAAACGGATACCGCATTATCTCTTCGTTGCGGCGAACGGATAACTACCACATTATCTCTTCGTTGTGGCGAACAGACACCGCATTATCTCTTCGTTGCGGCGAACGGACAACTACCACATTATCTCTTCGTTGTGGCGAACGGATACCGCATTATCTCTTCGTTGCGGCGAACGGTAACTTCGTATTCAAAATAAAACTTCTAAATAAAATTTTAAAACAATTTTCATAACTAAAATAGATTCACACACTTTAAATTTTGAATGAAATTGATTGCTCTTAAAAAAAATTTGTTTCTCCCATAAAATTAAAAACATAAAACTTGTCACAAGGTAAGTTATCTACTCACAACTATGAAGAGGCACCTCCGTTCCTAGCAACACCTTCCGAAACGGTCACCGGAGCAACTTCTGCCGAATCTGAATATCATGCAACAATTTCAACACTTAAAGAAACTTATTTGAGACCACAATAATAGTAAATACAAGAATTTTACAAAACCCCCAATTTGTTAGTCATAGGGTTTAAAAGGGATTCATGAAAATCTAACTACACTATCAATATTAGTTTCCACTACTCATCCAAGCTAGATATCATCTCTAAATTTCATAAATCATAGATTTTTTTTTTTTACCTCGTGGAACATCAAAGAGCAAACTCTCCATGAGTGGGTACTTTCACTCTTCACTCAATATTCCTTCAAGGCTTGAATTAACAATAGTGTAGAATATATGATGAAGGTATATGAAAAGTAGTAAGAAAAATGAAAGAAAATTGGAATTGGATTATGTGAAAATTGAAGTTTGGGGGGAAAGATGGTTTACGAGAGAGAGAGAGAAAGACCAAGATATTGGTGTTGTTGTTTTAGGTAGTATAAAAATGAAGGGGTAGTTGTATTACCCGTAAAAATATAATGGATACCTCTTTTTTTTTTAATTTTTTTTTTATATGCCTTATTTTATTATTATTATTATTATTATTATTATTATAAAACAAATAATATACCATTCATTTCATTCTTCCCCCCTTTTAATATAATTCGTCCTCGAATTATCATAACTGTACTAACCTTGCGTTTCAAACAAGTGAGGATACTTTTCACGCATAACTGATTCTTGCTCCCAAGTCATCTCTTCACCATTTAATCCTTTCCAAACCACTTTCACCGAAGCAACCTCCTTAGAGCGTAAACGTTTCACACATCTATCTACTATAGCTAGTGGTTGTTCAATATAGCTAAGGTTTTGATCAAGTTGGACTGTTTGATGTTGGATGACATGAGAAGGGTCATGTACATATTTTCGAAGCATAGATACATGAAAAACAGGATGAACACCTGAAAGGTCTGGTGGAAGTGCTAAACAATATGCCACTTTCCCCACTTTCTCTAGAATCTCAAATGGTCCAATAAATCGGGGACTTAGCTTTCCTTTCCTGCCAAATCTTAGAACACCTTTCATCGGAGAAACACGTAAGAACACATGCTCTCCAACACTAAACTCTAAAGGTCGGCGTCTTTTATCAGCATAAGATTTTTGTCTGCTTTGAGCAGTAACCAAGCGATCATGTATTGCTTTAACTTTTTCAATTGCGTCATGGATCATATCTGGACCCTCAAGTTTAGACTCTCCAGCTTCAAACCAGCCAATTGGTGATCTACAACGTCGTCCGTACAAGGCTTCAAATGGTGCCATTTGTATGCTAGATTGGTAACTATTATTATAAGCAAACTCCATCAACGGTAAGTATTGATCCCAACTTCCACCCAAGTCTAACACAAGCTCGAAGCATATCTTCCAAAATTTGTATTGTCCTTTCAGATTGACCATCTGTCTGAGGGTGAAAAGCAGTGCTTAAATCCAATCGAGTTCCTAAAGCTGCCTGAAATGACCTCCAAAAATGAGCTGTGAATTGTGGTCCACGATCAGATATTATAGATAATGGTACACCATGTAAGGAAACTATTCTCTCGACATAAAGCTTAGCGTACTGAGCTGCTGAATAGGTAGTTTTCACAGGTAAGAAATGTGCGGACTTTGTTAAGCGATCCACAATCACCCAAGCCGAGTCAAAACCTCTTGAGGTTCTAGGTAACCCCGTCACAAAATCCATAGTGATTCTTTCCCATTTCCACTCTGGTATCTCAATTCTTTGAAATAAACCTGCGGGTCTCTGATGCTCAGCCTTAACTTGTTGGCATATCAAACATTTAGATACAAACTCCGCTACATCTCTCTTCATTCCATCCCACCAATAATTTTCTTTTAGGTCTTTATACATCTTGGTAGAACCTGGGTGTATAGTATAAGAAGAATGATGGGCTTCCTCCAAAATTTTCTTCCTTAAATCTTCAATATTAGGTACGCACAAACGAGTGTCAAAACGTAACATTCCCTCGGAGTCAATTTTAAATTCAGAAACTTTGCCTAACTTGATATCCTCCATAACCTTTTTCAAGTAAGGATCTCTATCCTGAGTTTCCTTAATGTTGTCCACCAAAGAAGAACGAGCTTCGACATGCGCTAAAAGTGACCCTGTCTTTGTGGTTTCAAACTTGACTCCATTCGCTACAAGACTCTGAAATTCCTTCACTACTGGTCTTTTAACTTCAACAATGTGTGCAAAGCTTCCCATAGATTTTCTGCTTAAGGCATCAGCAACCACATTTGCCTTCCCCGGATGATACAAAATTGTACAATCATAATCTTTCAAAAGCTCCATCCACCGCCTCTGTCTTAAATTCAAATCCTTCTGTTGAAAAATATACTTAAGGCTTTTATGATCAGTGTAAATCTCACAAGTCTCCCCATATAAGTAATGCCTCCAAATTTTAAGAGCAAAAATCACCGCTGCCATTTCTAAGTGATGAGTAGGGTAATTTTGTTCGTGCTTTTTAAGTTGTCTTGAAGCATAGGCAATCACCTTCCCTTGTTGCATCAACACACAGCCCAGACCAACTCTGGAAGCGTCGCAATAAACTGCGTAACCACCGCCACTTGAGGGTAAAGCTAGAACCGGAGCAGATGTCAAATGATCCTTTAGTTGTTTGAAACTATTTTCACACAATTCATTCCACTGAAACACAACATGCTTTTGGGTCAGTCTAGTTAAAGGAGCTGAAATCTTAGAAAAATCTTTGATGAACCGACGGTAGTATCCTGCAAGACCAAGGAAACTACGAATCTCTGTTACAGATGTAGGTCTAGGCCAATTCTGAATTGCTTCCACTTTCTGTGGATCCACACTTACCCCATCCTTAGACACAACATGACCCAAGAAAGCCACACTGTCTAACCAAAACTCACATTTTGAAAACTTTGCATACAATTTATGTTTTCTCAGGGTTTGCAAAATTAACCTTAAATGTTGTTCGTGTTCCTCCTTGCTCTTGGAATACACTAGGATGTCATCAATGAAAACTACCACAAATTGGTCCAAGAACGGTTTGAAAATCCGGTTCATCATATCCATAAAAGCTGCGGGAGCATTAGTGAGTCCAAAGGACATGACCAAAAACTCATAGTGTCCATAACGAGTGCGAAATGCTGTTTTAGAAATATCCGCACCTTTAATCTTCAATTGGTGGTACCCCGACCGCAAGTGTATCTTCGAGAAACATTGAGATCCTTGGAGCTGATCAAATAAATCATCTATGCGAGGTAAAGGGTATTTATTTTTCACTGTTACCTTATTCAATTGTCGATAGTCTACACACAATCGGAGTGAACCATCTTTCTTCTTAACGAACAACACGGGTGCACCCCAAGGAGAACAACTGGGGCGGATAAAACCTTTATTAAGAAGATCTTGTAATTGCTTTTTCAACTCCTTAAGTTCAGCGGGAGCCATCCTATATGGTGATATAGATATTGGTTGAGTTTCAGGCAACAAATCAATGCTGAATTCTATCTCTCTATCAGGTGGTAAACCTGGTAAATCCTCAGGAAATACATCAGGGTATTCACATACTATGGGAACATGCTCGAGCTTCATAGGTGTGTCATTGACATCCCTTATCATTGCTAAGTATGAACAACAACCCTTTCTCAACAACCGTTGAGCTGTCATGGCAGAAATTAAGTTGCATGAAGATAAATTTTGGTCACCTCGAAACGTGAATGTGGGTAACCCGGGTATTTCAAACTTTACCACCTTATTATAGCAGTCCAGCGTAGCATGACTAGAAGATAACCAATCCATGCCCAATATCACATCGAAATCTACCATATTAAGTTCAACTAAATCTGCTAATAAGGAATGACCTTCTATCAATACCTTACACGATCTATAAATTGTCTTAGCTAGCCAATACTCACCCATAGGTGTGGCCACCATCAAAGGTACTTCTAACAATGATGGATCAATTCCTAAACAAGCAACAAATAAGCATGACACAAAAGAATGTGTAGCCCCAGGGTCAAACAAAACACATGCATCATGAGAACATATAGAAAGCATACCCATGACAACAACATTAGATGCTTGAGCATCCTGACGAGTCAAAGCAAACACACGAGCTTGTCCTACACCAACTTGACCCTGGCCTCTCCCACTCGAGCCTCTGCCCCCACGTTGAAAGTTGTTATGTCCCTGCACTCTAGAACCACTCTGTTGTCTTTCTGTACTTGTCGGTGGTGTCACTTGATTAACAGTAGGTTGAGTAGATAATGTAGGACAATTTCTAGCATAATGTCCAATCTGACCACATCGATAACATCCATTTGATCCATGTCTACAAGGACCGACATGAGCCTTTCCACATGTGGCACAAGCACCAAGAGTTGTAACAGAGGGCACTTGATGTTGTGTGGTTCCCCACCCGCGAGCTGAACTAGAGGTATGGCTAGCTTGAGTAGTTTGTGGCTGACGACCTCCTGGTTGGCCCCGACGATACTGACCAACATCATTTCTAGAAATTTCACCAACAAGACCTCCACGACCACTACGAGATAACTCAGAATGAGACCTTTTACGCGTATCACGAGAAGTTCCACCTTTGTCTCTATTACCCCGCTCAATAGTCAAAGCCCTATTCAGAGCTTGCTCATATGTCATATCTCCATGTCCTGCAATGGCCTTGAACAAATAATTCTTTAACCCATCTACAAATCTTTGAACTCGCATTTGCTCTGTAGCAATAAGATGTGGTGCATATCTAGAAAGTCGCATAAATTGTATATTGTACTCCATTACAGACATCTGATCAAGTTGTACAAGGGTCTCAAACTCCCGTGCTCTGCTGTCCCGGACACTCTGAGGGAGAAATTGAGCCAAGAACGGCTGAACATATTCATCCCATTCCAATGGAAGTGATCCAGCTGGCCTAGCCAACAACATGGTTTCATACCATCCTCTAGCTACATCACGAAGGCGAAATGCAGCCAATTCCACCATCCGAGTTGAAGAACAACCCAAACCTTTACATATCCAAGAAACCTCGTCAAGGAAGACTTGTGGATCCTCTTGAACATCTGAACCACTAAACGTCGGAGGATTCATCTTTATGAAACTTGTCAAAGAAACTTCAGTTACCCTGGGGTGAACAAGATGTTGCTCATCTTGAACCACCTCTTGACTATGATCAGAATCCACTTGATTTTGTTCAACATGTGGTTGTCCTTGCTCGCCAAATCTGTTTGCTATTTGTTATACCACCTGTTGAACATTTTGCAAACCAGCTGCTAATTGAGCCAGTGTCGGGTTTCCCCGCCTAGCTCTAGGGACCTCAACGTCAGGAATAACACCGGTCTGACCACGTCTTCCTTGACCACGGCGTCGAACACGTCCGCGGACTCTTGTGGCTTTTACTCGGGGTTGAGCAGATGCCTCATTAGAAACCTCCTCTCTAGAAGACACTCTTTGACTTCTTCGAGGTGGCATTGCAACCTGAAGAAATGTAGCGTTTAGACACAAAACATAATTACTAACACAAAATATGACTTCAGTATGTTAGTGAGTAGCCATAACTTCTTGTTTGTAATTTGTGCCCGAGTTCACAAATTACAAATAAAACGTTATAGCGAATCCCAATGATGCAGCTATAGGACCCTACTAACCGTGCTCTGATACCAACTTTGTCATGACCCACTCTAAAGTCATGACCGGCGCGCAGGCTGACCGTCGCTAAAGAAAATAAATAAGCCTGGCAAGCCTAATGTAAAAATTTCACATATAATCAGATATCTAGAATTTACAAAAAAAATTGGCAGAGTTTCCTTTGTTTTCTTAATATTCCAAATTTTTCATTTGTCCCTGTAGTTCCATTTACAGCCAAAATGTTATCATACACTAGTACATCCCTTATATATTATGCTTCACATATTCAAACGGATAGGACTGCATCCATAACGCTTTCAAGTACTTAGTACTATATACATCTAGATACTACCAAACGAGTTTTAAACAGAAGATAGCTGCATCATACTGAAGTCACAAAATAATGGCCGCTAGAAGCCTACCAAAATGAGAGTGCTAGCTGGTCTCTATGGTTATCCAAAACGATCTACTCGGCAACTTGCAAATCTGAAAAATATGAAAGGAAATAGGGGTGAGTCACATAGACTCAGTGAGAGCATAAATTACCAAGTGAACCGGAAGGAGAAACAATAACCGCACGAATTTTGTTAAAAGAAAACTAAATTACTTTGCATAAAATCAACTTTATAACAACATGTAAGTTCTTTCATAAAACTCTAAACAATTTAAAAATCACTTTAATTTTGTTTTTATATAGACTCAAATTATTGTTTTCTTTCACGAACATAAACCACATTATCTCTTCGTTGTGGCAAACGGATACCGCATTCTCTCTTCGTTGCGGCGAACGGATAACTACCACATTATCTCTTCGTTGTGGCGAACGGACACCGCATTATCTCTTCGTTGCGGCGAACGGACAACTACCACATTATCTCTTCGTTGTGGCGAACGGATACCGCATTATCTCTTCGTTGCGGCGAACGGTAACTTCGTATTCAAAATAAAACTTCTAAATAAAATTTTAAAACAATTTTCATAACTAAAATAGATTCACACACTTTAAATTTTGAATGAAATTGATTGCTCTTAAAAAAAATTTGTTTCTCCCATAAAATTAAAAACATAAAACTTGTCACAAGGTAAGTTATCTACTCACAACTATGAAGAGGCACCTCCGTTCCTAGCAACACCTTCCGAAACGGTCACCGGAGCAACTTCCGCCGAATCTGAATATCATGCAACAATTTCAACACTTAAAGAAACTTATTTGAGACCACAATAATAGTAAATACAAGAATTTTACAAAACCCCCAATTTGTTAGTCATAGGGTTTAAAAGGGATTCATGAAAATCTAACTACACTATCAATATTAGTTTCCACTACTCATCCAAGCTAGATATCATCTCTAAATTTCATAAATCATAGATTTTTTTTTTACCTCATGGAACATCAAAGAGCAAACTCTCCATGAGTGGGTACTTTCACTCTTCACTCAATATTCCTTCAAGGCTTGAATTAACAATAGTGTAGAATATATGATGAAGGTATATGAAAAGTAGTAAGAAAAATGAAAGAAAATTGGAATTGGATTATGTGAAAATTGAAGTTTGGGGGGAAAGATGGTTTACGAGAGAGAGAGATAAAGACCAAGATATTGGTGTTGTTGTTTTAGGTAGTATAAAAATGAAGGGGTAGTAGTATTACCCGTAAAAATATAATGCATACCTCTTTTTTTTTTAATTTTTTTTTATATGCCGTATTTTATTATTATTATTATTATAAAACAAATAATATACCATTCATTTCATTCCTGTCTTAATCCTGACTTAATCTTGATGCATAATCCTGATAATATGTTATCATAATACATAATGAATAAAAGCAATAAAGTGTATCACACAATTATCTGAGTTCATTTTACGAATACCCTGAATTGAGCAGTTTCAGAGTATCCCATACCCTGCTAAATTCCCTATCATATCAGGGCTAGAGCGCGGTAACTATGCTCATCTTGTCGTTGTGTGGAATTCCCTCGTGTAATTCCAATCCAGCTCCAACTCCTATCTAAGGTAGTCTTTCTAGTGCCTCAAGGACCACAACTTAACATATTATTATCATAAACATTCTATTCATATGAATGGTATACATCCATACATAAAAATCATGATCAAGTGTCTAAGTTATCCAAAACTCTTTTCTAAGAATTTTGCATTATTCTTTCTAGTTCTTTTCTTAGTTGTTGTCCTACCCAAGGTTTTAAATAAAGGAACGTTACCGCGAAAAAGGCCGTTACAAAATGGTAAATGCAGCCACCGATACCATTATTGTCCGTTTTAAAGGTGAGAAAAAATATCACAGTGAAACGCCGTTACGTAACACCGTTACGACCGCAAAACGCCGCGATACGCCGTTACGGCCGTGAAACACGCCGTTACAACCGCGAAACACATTGCTGACGCGAAAACTTCAGATCTATTTCTTCTCTCTTTCTCTTCCTCTCTTTGTGCAGCCTCATAATTCATTAATCCTTTTTACTTCCTCTTCAATTTATAGACTATTCTCCTTCAATTAATTTCAATTTTAACTCCTACTCTATATTTGAGTGTTGTTCTCTAAGTGTGTAATAGAGATAATATGATTTTTAGAGAAATAAAATTGGAACTTTGAGTGAGTTTGAAATTTGGAGATGAGATTTTTGGTGTGTGTGAACTTGCTTCTGAAATGAAAAAGAAAAACCAAGAAAGAACAATGTAAGGTGAACGAGAGGAAGTGGTTGTAGCTAGCTGATTGGGTAAGGAAAGTGAATTCCAGTAATTTTTACTCCTATTTGACTTTTTGGAATGTACTATAGTATCTCTTATAATTATATTTTTATTATTATGATAATATGCAGAATTTTAGTAAGATTTGTGCAACATTACGATTAATTCACACTGCGACGGCCGCAATCTGTAACGTAACACCCGTAAAGGCCGAAATCGTGAAAACCTTAACGCGACCGCGATCATTACAATTACCGATATTTAAAACCTTGGTCCTACCCATCCATATCCCGAACCCGGGGAACTTAATAATTATATACATAATACTAGTTCTTGTTGATTACACCTAGGTTTCATGGTCCTGGAATTATAGGGGAATTTAGAACTAAAACCAAACATTCCCAACATTAAGTTCTGATTTAATAATTTCTAGGTGTCTTAAAAAGCTAAGATTGCATTTAAGGGTTGCAATCATTATGTAAAATAATTTGATGATCAATTGGAACTTAAAACGGGTGTTTTTCAATAATAAAAATGGTAAGAATTCATTCTCAAATCATGCTCGAAAGCATACTCGCGAACAGATCCATAACCATTGAGTTTTTGCTACATTTTTCAAGTTTCAAACAATTCTAAAATCAACACCTACGGTCTCAATTCATCACGAACATAATTTGCAACTCTTAAATATAATTTTAACACATTGATGAGCTTTGGGATTTAAGCATCATCACACACCAACTATTCCAATTCACATAGTAAGTAAGGGAAAGGTTAAAGCTTAACTAGGCAATTTCATGTTTATCAATCATTATTGATAACCATTAAGAGTATAATGGGAATGCTATTACTCCAATATAATGTATCTAGGACTTAGTTACTAATTTAACTACTTATTGGCCAAGGAAATAAGGAATTGCTAATACCTAAAGAACCCACCTGAGATTGATAACCATAACGGGAAGCTTTTCCGTACGCTTAAAACCATCCGATTGTGCCACTCGAACACACGAACCTGCGATAGATTTTCTGTATAACTACTGCTACTGACTTCTAGCTTTGAACGCATGCACAGAGTTCGTTTCTCATCCAACATTCACAAGACCGGAACCAAAACGACGGTAATTGAGTTAGCTTTCCACAGAATCAAACGGAATTTCAAACAGAGTTAGAGAGAGTGAAAACTCACCATTTGAGTGCAGCCCTGTCCAAACACGAATTTTAGAAAATCCTGTGTTGAACCTTTCACTTTAAAAATTCGCACAGACCTCATTTCTTAATCAAATCTCACGAGGCTGGCACCCAAACGAGCGGAATTGTGTTAGCTAACGACAGCATCAAGCGGCATCTCAATCGAAATTATGAGGAGTGAGAAAATACCATTTTAGTGAAGGACTGTCATAAAATACGGGTTTTATACAATTTTTCCAATTTCTTCTTGTTCATTCATGTTCCTCAAAACTCCTAATTCCAACTGCTACAACAGCGCTTCTCACAACCACAATTCAATAAGAATTTACTTCAATCATGATTTATGCATGTAAGAGTAGAAATATAGTTGAAGGTTGAACTCAAATTGAGGGAAATGGGTTTAGTGTTCACTTAGAAGGAAAGAGGATTAGAAATGAAGACCTACTCATACCTTGTTACACGAATAATATGAAATGAATAAATGTAATCCCAAATACATGTACCAGCCCTTAATTTCATCTTCACGCACATGCATTGAGTTAGTTTGGAATTTGAGTGAAAGAGGATTTTAGGCTTGAAGGAGCACGAGAGAGGGAGAGATTAACAGGAGGGATGTTTAATTTTTGTTATTGCCATAGCCCTTGAGTGTTCATGAATTTAACCATGGTTTTGCATGCTAATTTTAGGTGGTTGAATTTTGGAGAAGAAGAGAGATGATGGTGATCTGCGTGAGAGGAGAAGGGAGATGGTTTGATTGAGTGTGTTTGCTGAGAATTTGAAGAGATAAGTGACAAGGGAGAGCTATGGGTCACTTAAATAGAGTTGGGTGAGTGAATACCATTATACCCTCTTTTAACTTGTTCTTTGTTTATGAGTATTAAAGCTCTTGTCTTTAGTGGGTTGTTACAATCTACCTCCCTTAAAAGAATTTCGTCCTCGAAATTCAAAATTTCTCTTCACTTATTGCTAAGGTAATCATCCATGTTCTCACCTAAATTATTCGACTCAATATCCTTACTGATCACGACTTGTCGCTCAAGAATTATTATTCATCACTCTTCCCTACATTAGACATCTTAACACTATCATACTAATTCTTACTTTCGCATCTCATGGTTCTGATCCCTCACCATGCGTTCATTAATTGTCTTACGATCATCCACATCCAATTTCTTAAAATAAAATGTTCCACTCCCAAGGAGTTGTTGGCGTTAAGAGCCAATCTACCAACTAAATTCTCAACAATCCCCTGCTGCGCACTCTGGTTTTGACTACATGTTTTCATCCTCTCGACTGCGTCATTATAGTCTTAGTTTACAATTTTCCTAACACTGCCACACATCGTCTCATTTTATTCGATGTTACGTTTACTGTTGTTACTCCTTCTACCGTAGAAGATCACAAAGTAATATTTTCTCCACTTCATGACATCAGAAACACCACCACATTATAAACACTTTACCACAATCTGGCTAGTTCGCGACACATCAGGTCACACCACTTACAGTTGTCTCATATTCCTGATCTCCTCACTATGCCGCGTTAGTCACTTCCTTCACTCTTCATCGTTAGATTCGATTTGCGGTAACTGAATTGATATAATTGTTATCCTTACTTCGCTCTCTGAAGTTATCCGTGAGATAACTCTGCTTAACTTCTTGCTCTATCGAACCCTGTTACAACTATCTTCCTTCTTTTGCTTACTTCATCTATTGCTTCCAGCAATAACTCTATTACTTAACTTAATTCATTAGATTGGTATCTGACCTGATTTCCTTAGGGTCTAATATCGTTAGAATTATCTTGGTTGAAACACTGAGTTGGAACATTGATTGGTGTTTGGGGTTGTCTAGCAGTGCAAGCCACTTTACCAGTATCGCCCATCCTTACGCATTCCTTGTCGCGTACTTCACTATTTTTCTCCTATGGAATTTGGTCTTACAATCTCTCTTAATTGATATTCCTTTAAATCGAGAATTGGATCTTGGTGGAAATTAGCTGATAGGATCTTGAATAAGAATCAATTGACAAGGTCCGGTCACTAATTCGATGGTTAAGCACGTAAAATTTTGAATGTCTAATGATGAACTAAATTTGAGCTACTTAACTCTAAATTTACTCAATAAGGTTAACTAAAGGGTCAACTAGTACAACTGATGGGTTTCGAAGGAAGATAGTTTGTTCCTCAACGAGAAATTTCAGCTCATACTTATTGTTGGTTTTGATTTTTTGGAAAATACCTGAAAGGGAAAATCACCGAAGAATTTACCGGGTTGAGTCACGACCAGGTCGCTCTCTTTAAGACGTTTCATGGCTCTACCCAAAGTTTGTGCAAGGTAGACTATAAACCGTGCGCCTCCAGGATAAAACAGCTCAGTTCACTGTGCAATTATCAAATGCACTGTTGACAATCGTTCGAGAAGTAACACCTTCTATACGGTAACGAATTACCGGTCAAATATGGTATGTATACCACTCAAAACCGAAGGGACAGAAAGATTAGATGAAGAGAATAAGGAACAACTCGTAAACACAAGTTGAAGGGAGAAAGAGGAAAAAGATTCGATCTTAGAGGAATTCTTTTTCAGTGTAGTTTTTGAACTGAGTGGAGTCCTCTATTTATATAGAGATTTTGTAACTGTTTTAGCAAAAATTGCTACATCAATTACTCTAATGGATAAGATCAAAAAGAAACTTATCCAATAATCTGTTCAACAACATTTGTGGATGAGATCAAAAGAAACAAATCCACAATAACAAACGAATGAGAGAAAGATAGGAAATTCAGTTGGATTCTCGATCTTATCACAACCATAAGCTAAAATTATGGGAAGTGATATTCATGAATAAAAATAATTATTATTATTATTTTCATCATTATCATGTATTTAAAATTAAATACCACTATTTAAACACTACTAATGTGTGTGTTCTATTTTATGTGGGACCCCCATACTCTAATTTTTCAATTCACACAATATTAGATCAAAGTTTAATTACTTAGTGTTTAATCTTCCAACCTTCCAATTTCTTTCTATCTTCACATCAATGTTCCAACACTTATCTAGGCTAGTTGCTGACAATGGAATTAAAGAGTTGAAATAGAATAACATAGTGTTATTTAAGTGAAGATTAAGTTCCCCGGTTCGGGATATGCATGGTAGGAAAACAACTCATGATTAGGTGATTCCTGTACATTATTAGGAATTCATTAAATTAAGATTATTAGAATTAATTCTGTTGATTTTATGGAATTGATTATGGGCCTTGTGCCATATTTAAGAATAAAATGTTATGATAAATAATATGTTAAGTTGTGGTCCTTCGACATCAAGAACACTGTTCTAAATGCTCTTAAGGAGAACCAATTCACTGGGGCAGAGACACAATGCCCGAACATTCATGTGGCCTATTTCTTTGAAGGATGCAGCGACACTGACCCGACTGACATATCTGAGTCAGACAAGCGATTAAGGTTGTTCAAACTAGAAATGTAAAGAGTGTTCAGACTAAAAAAGTGTCTTCTACTTTCTTGTTTAATGACATGAACTCGGCTATTAAGTACTCATTGTGTTTATCAGTTACAGTTTTCACTACTCAGTGCAGTTTGGACATTCTGCACAAATTGCAAGGCTGCTTGCTGCCGAAAAATTTTAAAATTACATACCAGTTAAATTTATGCACACACATGTTAACTTAAAATAATGGCACCAATCATTGATAAGATATAAAGCCCCTGTTAAACGGTACCCTTATCTACTATGGTAGGCAACAGTTCCCTTAAGACATATTGAGCATGGCATGCCTTGAACATAACAATCAAGGACATTGATTAAACAAATAAAAAGGTTCCTTTCACTTTGAAGCAATAACTGTGTAAGTGACTAATCTTATAAAACAATGGGTCATTTACCTTAAATTCTCATGTGATTCTTGTTGAAGACCTTCAAAACATTACCATGTGATGATTCACTGACCCTCGCCTCACACTAGACCCCTGAACATACTTATTTCCAAGCAGTTAATCTGCTGGCCATATAATCTCAAAACTTTGAAAGAGAATATAAGCAATATCATTTGAATATCTGATCCCTTTACCCTTACTAGACCATATCACAGAGTCGCTTCAAAAGTTATTAATTAAGGAATTGGTTTGCAAAGGCCCTTTATACCTAAGAATATTGAATCCTATAGCAAGAAATCTTTTGCTATTAGAATTAGGCTTTTGAAGTTCAACTCCTAATTAAACTTCATTTAAGCATGTGTTTTATTATAGCAAGCAACACTATGTATTTCTTAAGAATGTGAACATTTAAAATAAAAAACAAAAAACAGAGATGTTTGGTAGTTGAATTCATTTTCATTAAACAAAAAAATACACAATCTATAATGGTCATTTATTTTCCTATCTTTACAGATTGCTATGATGCCTAGTGTAAAAAAATGTCTCTAGTCTAAACAACTATATCAGTCTCTTTCGAAGTGAAATTTATAACCAATTCAAGCGAGAAGTTATGCGTTGGAAGACAACTTCATTGCAAGGAATGGTGAGGCCACCTGTGGGATGATCATATCCAAACTCTTCTTCAGCTTGATTCAACAAGTCTTGAAATGATGGTTGGTTCAAGTATGATATTGGAACCACAAACCGCTTCTGTTTCTCTCCAACATATACTGCAACATAGCCCTTTGGAACTTCTGCAGTTTTTGATGCTGCTTGACTAGATGCTACTGACGCCCTTAGAATAGACTGTAAACGGAAACCCATTTTTGTTCTTGTTTGAAGGAAAAACAAACTCAACGGAGCAAAGGTCTCAAATTTAATATGGATGTAACTAAATACTTGAGCTAGCCAATAATTTGTGTTGAATGTGAAGGGAAGAGTAAGTGCATTTATAGCTTTAGAGGTTCTAAGGAGACCCAATTCCGATAAATGGTTTTTTGAAGAGTAAAATAATAATAGAGCATAGGATGAGATATCATGTGGAATTGTCTAAGATATGTACCCTACCCTGTCAAATAATGTCCAACCCTAATACTAGTTGGTACTTCATAATTTGATGAGCATGTTTTAGACATGTTTCTTCATCATAATAATGTTGATGACCGGCTGGTAAATGAGTATAAGGCAATGGATAACAATAGATCAACATAAACTATTCTACATGTTTGTTATTATCTGAGTAGATTAATATGCGTTGCTGGCCTTTGTTCACGGAGGTGGAGCCTGCATTATCTACTAAAACGTATAGACGACATTGAAGCTTGAAAAAGTCCTCTAAGACAACACATGTGATCTTCCACATGCCCGTGTCTCATATCCTATGGTCCTCCTTCATTGATCATTCAAGTTGCCGACGGCTTGTTACACATCCTTTCATCCATATAAAGTCATGCTTGCAAGTATTTAGGACCAACACAATTCATACACATCCCAAAGCATTTGAAATTCAGAAACTTAAGTCTTCCATATAGAAGTCTTTTATTGTTCAAACCAATTCCTTCGTTTTCAACACATAAAAAAATGGGTTTTCGTTTTCCTGGTATTAGAAGGACAGCATCTTCAAAAGATATGGATGTACCAAAGGGATACCTTGCAGTATATGTAGGAGAGAAAATGAAGCGGTTTGTGATTCCAATATCATATTTGAAACAAACATCATTCCAAGATTTATTGAGCCAAGCTGAGGAACAATTTGGATATGTCCATCCAATGGGTGGTCTTACTATTCCTTGCGGAGAAGATCTTTTCTTAGATATCACTTCTCGCTTGAATAGGCACTAACTCCTTATGAAGATAACTTAGATTACACTGACATAGATAGTTGAACAATTTTGTAACAGTTTAATTTTGTATTGTGGAAATATTTTCTTTTGTTGCTATCAAACTTTAAACTTGTTTGTACACAAGTTCATCTGGATGAGGAAATATATGAACATTGCCTTATTTCTTCAGAATTTTCCCTCTATAATTCATTTGATAATCAAATTCTCCAATACGCTAAATGTTTAGTTTGGAATTTCTAGATGATAACATGAAACATTCATCTCTCTTGAAAAAAATTGTCTATGTAAACATTTTACAATGATAATGCATAAAAATGTTGATCCATAATTATGTGCTGGCTTGTGATCAACTCCATGTAATATTTCATATGCTCTTGTTTGGACATGACTCAAAGCCCATGGCCCTTATTCACTGATATTTATAGTTGTCGACGGTTTTTATTATGTATCCTTTCACTGTTCTATACCTTATATTAATGGTTGCAAGCATTTAGGGCCAACACAAATCATACACATCGCAAGGCATTTGAAGTTCATAAACTTGAGTCTTCGATATAAAAATCTTTCATTTTTAGACCAACTTAATATCTTTCTTTTTCAACATGTGTAAACACAAAAATGGGTTTTCGTTTACATAGTATCATCAGATCAAGGGGATCAACTTCAAAAGGTGTGGACATGCCAAAGGGATATCTAGCCGTACATGTTGGAGACTCTTAGAAGTGGGAGTTGGACCTAACTCAGCCCTACAAAACCAACTTGTAAGGTGAGGATTTCCTCTTACTTATAAACCCTTGTCCAGGGCAACTGACATCCGATGTGGGACTTCATAACAGAGACGAATTGAAACGGTTTGTAATCCGAATATCATACTTGAACCAACCATCATTTCAAGGGCTGTTGAACCAAACTGAGGAACAATTCGAATATGATCATCCAATGGGTGGTCTCATTATTCCATGTAGAGAAGGCGTTTACTTAGAGACAACTTATCGTTTGAGAAGGTGCTAATTCCTTTGGAAGAAGGAGCTGACATAGATTATTTAAACCTATTTGCCAAAATATAAAACAAGCGACAGATTTTCTTTCATATGGTCTTTAAAGTCATTTTCCTTTGCATTGTATCACTTCTATACAAACTTAAATTTTAATAAACTCTGAAATATATGTTACCGAAAACTAGGGGGAAAACTCACTTTTAGTTGTTGAGGAGGTCAAGGCAATTATTGGTTAATACGATACTTGTTGTTAGAGACTGGCTTTGAATAATTATTTGGAGTAAAATTCATCATGTACCTTTGCTTTTGTGTGTAAAGAATTGTCTTGTTTGAGTTCTGTCAAATTGGACGGTGTTTTCTGGATCTTGAGGTTGGATGCTCAACTTGAACCTGCAAAATTATGCAGGATCTTGGTTAAGTGTAGCATTGGTCATTGAGTGGGGATCTTGAGATAGTTTTGTGTTTTATTTTTATTTTTTTAGCTGAAAAGTAGTTTTGGGTTTAACTCTCTTTGATTTGATTTCTGTCTTTTTTTCTTTTTCTTTTGTTTTTGTGTATCTTTTGGATTTTAGCTCTAGTATGTATTGTTTCACAATCGTGCACTTCTTGTGCTTGGTCATTTTTAATATAAGTTTTTTTTCTTCTTTAAAAAAAACAGACACATAATTTTGATTTAATAAACCATAACTTCTGTTATTTAAGCTCTTACCCAATAATTATGTTCTTCTCTGCACACTGGTTTTTCTGCAATATATACATGACTTATGCTCATCAAATCATGATAGTTACTTTTAACTTTTCACTTTTTTGCAGAAAGGGGAATTGATGCTTCATATATTTTCTAAACTGAACATTTACCAAATAGAGGCTTAGATTTTCAGATTGATATATAAGTGAATATATAAAGAAAAACAAAAATAATAAATTTCTCATTGAAATGAACTTGTAACCAAGTATAATAACAACAGAAGAGATTTCTCGTTAAAAGTTAGAAACTAACTACTACAAAAATTGGTCATACGTCAGTCTTATCTAAGACGGTTAGCAGTTATCTAATTGAAGCTAGAAATGATTTCTACGAAAACATCTTCACTGCAAGGAATAGTTATACCACCCATTGGATGGTCATATCCGAATTGTTCCTCAGCTTGGCTCAGCAATTCTTGGAATGAGGTTTGGTTTAAGCATGATACGGGGATAACAAACCGCTTCATTTTCTCTCCAACATACACTGCTAAGTATCCCTTTGGAACATCTGCACCTTTTGAAGATGATGTCTTTGATTTAATGATACTAGGTAAACGAAAACCCATTGTTGTATATATGAGTTGAAGAAAAGAGATTGATCTAAGCAAAGAAAGACTTGTAAGTTGTATATAGAAGACTTAAGTTTTTGAACTTCAAATGCGTTGAGATGTGAATGATTTGTGTTGATCCTAAATGCCTGCAGCTATGAATATATATAGATGAATGGATATGTAAGAATCAGTAGGCAAGTTGAAGGAGGGGATCATGAGATTGACGTTAGGCGTGTAAGCTATGAGAAACAAGTCCATGTGAAGGATCACATGGTGTTGTTTTGGAGGACTTGCTCAAGTTTCAACATCAAATTAATTTCATGGTAGATAATGTATCCCCTTGAACAAAGGCTAATGTCTATGATCCATTACCACACAGTTCGATAGGTAGATACAAGATGGACATCAACATTATCATAACGAAGAAAACATGTCTGAAGCATGTTTACACAATTATCAAGTGCTAGTTAATGCATAAACAAATATGAGGTTGCCCTTGAAATGGTAGGGTACAATCTTAAGACATAACCACATGCTATATCATCATACTCTTTTAACTCTTTTAAACAATAATTTAGCTTGTACTTGGGTTTCCATAGAACCTCAATAACTATAAATATACTTACAAGTTAGATTCAAACACAACACAAAACATTGGCATCCTCAAGTGTTAGTTACTTCTTTCTAAAGCTTTTGATATCTTTGCTCTGTTGAATCTTTTCTTCTCCCTCAAACAATCACCAAAAATGGGTTTCCGTTTAAATGTTATTCGACGGGCCAACCAAACAACATCAAAATCTGAAGAAGTGAGAAAGGGATATGTTGCAGTGTATGTTGGAGAGAAACAAAAGCGGTTTGTGATCCCAATATCATATTTGAACCAACCATCATTTCAAGACTTATTGAGTCAAGCTGAGGAAGAGTTCGGATACGATCATACCATGGGTGGCCTCACTATTCCTTGCACCGAAGATGTGTTTCAACACATAACTTCTCGCTTGAATGAGCTATGAATCTGACACTAGCATACTGACATAGACTAGTAGAGAAATTTTGTACAATAGGAATCTTTTTTACTTGTAAAGATTATCCCCTTTTCACGAGAAATAGAGAAAATTATATATCAACTATAAATTAAAGACAAAAATATGTTCTTTAAAATCCGATTATAGCCCTTCTTAATTTTTGTCCAATATTTTTGGTTGTACTAAAACTTAAGGGCATTACTGGAATTATTGAGCTAAAAATATGAGATTCATCCTCACATTAATTATTATCAACCGTGTTACCTGTTTTGTCCTTTGCCCAAGTTCTTTTACTATGTGTAATTAACATGAGTAAGAAATTCAAATTGAAGGGCATTGTAGACATTTTACCGTCAAACTTGAAATTTGGGAAAAAGAAAGAAAGCTATCAGTAAAGTACACTGCAATAAGAAAAATCCGATGTACTTACACCATATCACATCTCAATTACAAATTCAAATTTCAAACTTTCCCCCTCATTTTATCCCTTTAAATTCTATTTTCTATTTTTCTTTCTATGCATTCCCTTTCTTTCTCTTCTCTCTCATGTTCCATTATTATTTTCTGCATTATTTTTACTACCAATACACATTCTTTCTTGCATTCAAGAACTCATGAAAGAGTTAAACAAAAAGCAACTACAAGAATATCATCTTCACCATTGTCTAACATACTTTTTATCATTTTATTTAACTATTGTCTCTTCTTCATCTTCTCATTTTTCATCCCCATTTTCACTAAACAATGCAATTTTTTTTCTTTGCAGGATACATAAAAGATACAAATAAATATCAGCAAGCAGAAAAACAACTAGAGGTATGATTTCATTTTATTTTTTCCAAATATTTTTTGGATTAAAGCATATTTTATGTTCAGAAATTTGTGTTTTTTTTATGAAAAACAAAAAAATCACCCACAACTAAAACATCACAAAAGCACAAAAATCCAACACCTATAACCAACTGCACAACACCACACAACTAAAAACAAACAGAAGCATAGACATTCCATGACAGTTAAACATTCATCAACCTATACTTAACATTTATTTTTTCTTATTCTACCGTATCTTGATGAATAACAACTTTCTTTATTTTACCTTTTTTTTTTTCAATCATAACTGACTATTCTAGCTATTCTAGCAGGTGCAGAGGAAAGAAGAAAAAAAAATCATAAGGAAAGAGATGAACTATGATGAAGTTATAATAACATAATGTATTTCATAAATTCAAACTTTTAAAGAAGAGTAGCATTTTTTTTACAACATTAATATATACGACTTTATGTTTTTTTTTAAAAAAAATCAAAATTTTTTATACTTTGTCAAATGGAAACTGAAACTACAACTTTCCTATATCAAAAATGAATTGATAAAAAAAAGTATTTCAAACATAAGATCCAATATTTTTTAAACTTTAAATTTTATTTAAAAAAAAAAAAAGTAGACAAGACAGTAGAGGAAGAATATCAGAATGAGAAACACAAATTTAAATAGTTGGACACTAAAAAATATAAAATCGAGCAAGACAAGGGAGAAAATAAAAAGAAAAACACAAAATTTTCTGACACAGTTGCTTCCCTCTCTGGTGCGGTGGTCACCGGAGAAAGTGTTCCACTCTTCATTTTTCTTTTGTTGCTTTTGTAGAGAAGATGGAGAAGAGTTTTTTTATGGTGATGGATTTTCAAAAGGTTGTCTATGTTGATCGAGATCTATAATTAAAATTGGTGGTTGGGGTTTTTAAAAATCTTTGATTTGAAAATACACTTGGTAAATAGAAAGATTGAGAGTGAAGATGTGACCGTAGCACAATCAAATGAGGTTGGAGGCAGATTTTTGGTAGCATGGAGCGCCTAGGGTTTGTTTGTGGTATAGCTTCCCAGATTTTCATTGGTGCAGAGAGAGAGAGAAAAAATGATAAGAATTGTAACTGAGTCTGAGAGAAGAAGAAACGGACTTAAAAAAAAAATTCAATCTAATTTGTGGACTTAAAAAAAAATTCAAACAAGTTAATTTTCAATTTTTAACACAATTTTAAATTAATTTAGAATGAGAATTGTATGATGAGAGAGAAAATCATTCTAACTTCTAACTCTAAGTAACCGTATTTGGAAAAAAAAAATGACAATAATTAAAATTAATTTAGTGGTTGAAAAGTAAATGGGATGTTGGAAATTGTTGAGAAATAAATGGCATTATTTTTGCAAATATATTACTTGCTTTGTTCCTTTTTGTTTGTTGTTTGAGAGAAAAAACAAATTAAAAAAATATATTTTTGCATTTTGTTTTTCTATTATACCATTTTTTTTGGAATATATTATACTCTAATTTTAATCAACAAAATAAATTTTTTTTGCACACACTTTATCGCTAATACAAACTATATTATCGCTAATAAAGTACATTTGAACACTATAAAATAATCTTAATAATAATAAAGTAGATTTGTTTGCTAACTTCCGGATGAGATTAGTTATTTAATTATATTTTACTAATTTTAAATTCATTTAATCAAATTTTAAAGTGCACTGAAAAAAAATATGGTTCAAATGTTAATTATAATTTACTGAATGAGAAAAAAAATATGTGTTTCTAATATTATAATTATTGAACATCTATATACGGGATACATTATTGTTGATGAAAAATCTAAATAACTATTATATATGGAACAAGTTGTCATTGATAATTTTTTAAAAAA
This sequence comes from Trifolium fragiferum, assembly GCA_954870985.1. Lineage (NCBI taxonomy): Eukaryota > Viridiplantae > Streptophyta > Magnoliopsida > Fabales > Fabaceae > Trifolium > Trifolium fragiferum. Next base: position 39,931,463 of record OX940790.1, on the reverse strand, counting down.
ATAACTATTTTTCACGTGATAAATTATCACTGGTAAAAATTTAAAAATATACGGGACATTTGTACAAATTATTTGTTTCGTATTTTCAAAAAAATAAAAAACCATATTTTGTTTACTGTCTCTTTAGAAATCAACGACACGGTTGTACAAGCTAATATCAGAACATATCATGTTCAAGTAAAATCGTGAAAGAAATATTTAAAAATTATAGCTGATAAGAAGTTTAAAATAACTAATATACAAAGAAAAAACAAATTATCGTGTATAATTTTTTTTTACAATGTCTTATACTTAGTTTTATACATGCGATAAAATTATATTAGAATTTGAAATTTTTAGCAGTTGAACTACATTTGTTGACTATAAAATAATTTTAATTATAATAAAGTAACTTAATATATTATCATAATAAACTAAATTTTTATTTTTATACATGCCGAACAAATCGTTGCTGAAAAAATAAATTAAAATTAACTATTATACGCGGGGAACAAGGTGCTTGCTTATGAAAAACTTAAATTAATTATTATACACGGGGAATAAAAGTTGTTTTGTTTTGGTACATAGAAGAATTGACAAAGTAAATATAAGAAATTCTCACACAAGTGAGAGAGCCGGGATTCGAACCCCGGTCAAGACGTCCATGCCTTGCAATTCGGCAAATTTGTTACTGATATAAAAAAAATTAATCAACTATTATGCAAAAGAAACAAGTTGGTGATGATGAAATTTTTTAATTAACAATTATATATAATAAACAAGATGTTGTTGATAAAAAGTTTAAACGATACAAGGAACACATTGTTGATGTTGATAAAAATATTAAATTAACTATTATACACGGGGAAAAAGTTTTTGTCGTTCAATATTGTACATTTTTACGTCACAATTGTTGATAAAAATTTTAAATTAATTCTCAAATATAGGAGAAGTTAATAATATTTTAAATTAACTAATATACACTAAACAAAATATAACTCTTAAAATTTTATCTTTATCAAATATTTTATGTATTATCACCAGCGACAATAAATATATTTAATTATCAATAATATTATGTCCCTTTAATCTTACTCCTAAGAATTTATGTCTATTTATTTAATTCATTTTATTACTTCTTTTTTATTTTATTGTTCATTCTAAATAAAGTTGATTATATATAGTTAACCTCACTTTAAATAAATATTTTGAAAATCTGAATCACACCCTTAACGACCCAACACTCCCACGAAATAGAACGCGCCGAAGGCGCGTCCCGTGCGTACGCACGGGTATGTAGCTAGTATGAATACAAAGAAAACAACATTTTCATATCTTTTTCTTGTTCAATGACAGTGAGCTCACTTAGTTTATCAATTTAATTACCAGTCACTGCAAAATTAATATTACTAATCCTTGGGGAGAAGTCATCTTTGTTACTGTCACTTTTCAATTTAAAATTTTAACACAACAACAAATAAGCAAATGCAAATGGACTATGCAATTTTCTATCAAAATATGATTTTGAAGCCATTTCAACAAAAGAACTATGCAGGGTCAAAGATATATAACTAGAACTCTAGAAACCATCCTGCTTTGAAGCATGTAGAAATTAACATAGGCTATGCTTTATATGTAGAAATTATCATATCCGATCTCACAAAATCACAAAGCCTTTTGTATATTTTGAAATGAGAAAAAGAAACAAATTAACGTTAGACAGATTATAGTGAAAATTAACCCTACAAGAGACTCGGCATACTTTGTATATTATGAATTGAGACAAGGTTGGTTAACATTATTCACCGAAGTAGATTTCCACTAAGACACTCTAGTCCAAAGTCGGACAAAATTTCACATACTTTAAGCAATAGTCTTTATTTTATGCGGTTAATCTCAAACCTTTGAAAGAGACTCTAGGATATGTGAATATATGTGATCTCTTGGCTCTTACTAGACCCTATCATAGAGTCCCTTCAGAATTTAATAATTGTGTAATTGGTTTTAATTGGTTTGTGAAGGCCCTTAAATTCTAATAAAATGGAATCATAGACAAACCATACTTTAATGGTATGAATTAAGCTTGTTCAAGTGATTAATTAAACCTCATTTAAGAATGTGTGTTCTTAGAGAAAGCAATATTGGTCATATTTCATAAGTTCTTATGTGAGGGAAGGAGTAAACATTTTAACTAACAAACATAAATCATAGAGGAGATGTTTGAGTAGTCAAATTGATTGTCATTAAATAAAAAAATACATACTCTATAAATTTGTCAGTCTAATTGTAATTTATTTTCCCATACCTACAATTTGATATGATTCCTATTTCCTAGTTTACAAAAATGTCTCTAGTCTATAAAACTATGTCATTCTCTTTCCGTGTGAAATTTATAGCCCATTCAAACTATAAGTTATACGTTGGAAGACATCTTCTGTGCAAGGAATGGTGAGACCACCGGTGGGATGATATATCCAAACTCTTCTTCAGCTTGATTCAACAAGTCTTGAAATAATGGTTGGTTCAAGTATGATATTGGAACCACAAATCGCTTTTGTTTCACTCCAACATAAACTGCAACATAGCCCTTTGGAATTTCTACAGATTTTGATGCTCCGTGTCTAGCAGTTACTGATGCCCTTAGAATAGACTGTAAACGGAAACCCATTTTTGTGTTTGTTTGAGGGAAGAACAAACTCAACAGAGCAAAGGTCTCGTAATTTATTAAGGATATATAACTAAATACTCGATGAAGCCAATGAATTGCGTTGTTTGTGAAGGCAAGAGTAAGTATATTTATAACTATTGATGTTCTACTTCTATGGAAACCTTATTCCAAGATTAATGGCTTTTTGAAAGGGTAAAATAATAATAGAGCATAGGATGAGATATCATGTGGAATTGTCTTATATTGTACCCCACCCTTTCAAATAATGTACAACCTCATATTTGTTCAGATATTAGTTGGTACTTCATAATTTTGTAAACATGTTTTAGACATGTTTTCTTCATTATGATATAGTTAATGTCCAACTGGTAAATGAGTGTATACGGCATTGGATAACAATAGATCAACATAAACCATTCTACATGTTTCTGGTTATACTTTCAATTCCATTAATTGTATGCTGATCGAGCTGCACCAGAAGGTGGGACTTCCATTATCTATCTACAACATTTGATATATGTTTAATTATCCTTTAGAAATATTTTGCAGACAACACCATGTGATCTTTCATATGTTCTTGTCTGGGCATGACTCAAATCCCATGGCCCTCCTTCACTGATGATTAACGTTGCCGATGGTTTGTTATGTATCCTTTCATTTCATCTATATATATTAATAGCTGCAAGCATTTAGGACCAACACAAATCATACACATCCCAAGACATTTGAAGTTCAGAAACTCGAATCTTGTAGCTATATTCAAATATTTCACTTTTAATCTCTAGTTTTTAGCACACACAAACAAGAATGGGTTTTCACTTACCTGGTATCATCAGATCAAGGGCATCATCTCCAACAGTCGTGGATGTGCCTAAAGGATATCTAGCAGTATATGTTGGAGAAGAAATGAAGCGGTTTTTGATCCCCATATCATACTTGAACCAACAATCGTTTCAAGAATTGTTGAACCAAACTGAGGAACAATTTGAATATGATCATCCAATGGGTGGTCTCACTATTCCGTGCAGAGAAGACGTGTTCTTAGATATCACTGCTCGCTTGAATAGGTGCTAATTCAATTGGTAGTAGGAGCTGACAAATATTATTTAATTTGAGCCAATTTGTACAAAAGACACTTTTTTTTCTTTTCCATTTTAGTGTTCTTCCTTTGTAAGTAACATTTGAGGGAGATAGTTGTGAACAAAGAGTATAACCTATTTAGGGCTTTATGCCAATGTTTAATGAAACTTATTTGCTAAAATATAATACAAAGTGACAGATTTTCTTTCATATGCTCTTTAAAGTTATTTTCCTTTGCATAGTTTCACCACTGTACAAAAATGTAAAACTTAACCTCATAAACTGTGAAATATATGTTACCAAAAACAAGGGAAAAAACTCACACTATAGTGAAAATTCTATGTATATTAAAGTGGAGTGAATAAAAAACTTTAATATTTATAGATATGGATCATTACAATTATATTAATTAAGTCACACATGAAGAAGAAATTGTTTTCGGGTTCACAAGGAATGGCTGAATGTCTTCTATTGTGTCTAGCTTGGGGGGTGGTACGCTTTTAGTCGATGAGGGGGGTGAATTTATCCGATTGAAGTGGTGCCTTAAGATCTCTTGTGAGTAGATGCGATTGTTACTGCATGTTTTCTTATATGTTTAAAGAATTGTCTTGTGTTTGAGTTTTCTAAATTTTTTATCCGGGATGGTGGTTTCCTGGTGTGCAATTTTGTGATATGAAGTTGAGGATGCTCAAGTTGAACCTGCAAAATTATGCAGGTAGTAGTGCAAAGCATTATAGAAGGGCGCGCAGTTGAATTTGTCAGGATCTTTGTTATGAAACATGACATCCATGGAAGAAATGAGAGAAAAGCTATAAACTCTTTGTATTGATCAAACTAGAATATTACAATATGAAAAACGTTGGGTACAAATGATTAGTGTAAAGTTTATTTATAGGCTAACTAACTAGTAACTAGAGTAACTAACTATATCTCTAATAGCCTCCCGCAAGCTAGAAGTGTTCACAACACTTCTAGCTTGGGATAAGTAATACAAAAGTATATCAAATCAAAAGAAAATATAACGAGATACGCCGGAAATACATCGGCCAAAATCAAAGTCATAAGGCAAGACGCTTAACCACTAAGTAGAAACCACAACTCAAGGCTAAACTACTCGGATGAAGCAACAAATCGACGCTTAACCACCATAGGCAAAAGCAAATCAACAAAGCCAATTAAGGCACAAAGCTTAACCATCAAGAGCACTCAATCACTCAAGACAGAAGCACAACAAGAAATGTCGGAAGGTCTGATGGCTACGAAGTGAAGCAACAATACTCAAGTTGTGCTAAAGGTAATTAGCACATCAAAGGACCAACAAATCAACGAGAAAGATCAAGTAGCATGGTTGATGGCTAGAGAGTGAAGCATCAATACCAATGTTGTGCTCAAGATGAGATAGCACATCAAAACACCATCTAGTCAATCCAAAATCAAACAAATGCAACCTGCACAAAACAGAGCATACCAAGAAAGCCAATCCAACTAACCAACCGAGAAATGAAACACCAATCAATGGATACAAATGCCATGAGAGTAACAATGTATGAGCTGCCAAAATGTCAAACCAACTTCACTGAACAACTCCAACCATATAACAAAGAACTAGTGCATCCATTAAATCAAAAGGCACTATATCTCTAATAGCATTTCAAACAAGATTAAATTGCAATACTTGTAGGCAGCACCATAAACTACACAAATCAAAGAGACGGACTGGTCTGCAGCTCATAAAACAGAGCAAAAGTGCTTACAAGTTACAAATCCAATCAAGGTGTGCTCCAAATCCAAGAATGTAAAGGGAAGAAATATAAATCCTAAATTGCAGCAGTGGTCCAAACTCACATGCTAAGCCACGAAGCAGGTGCCAATATCCAATAATCCATAATCCATGAACAAAAGTGCTGAATAACCAACTTGTTCCATCTCAATTGGAAACACAATGCATCCATAAAAAAAAACTACCAATCATCCAAAAACTACCAATTACCAATTATTGTTGAAGCTCTAAAATTCAACACCATATCAACTAGAGCAACTAAATCAGTAGACATGAGTATCAAGCAATTCATCAAAGGAATACCTCAAACGTTGAAATCCTCAAGAATGATCCAGACTTCAAAGGGACTTTTCACAAACACTTGGGGAGCATTATTGTGACTCACCAAAATTTCCAAATAGCTTTGTAACCTTGCCGAAGATGATGTAATCAAGAGCGGTGAACAACATCAATGCTTCGAACCTAAAAAACGGATCTTTGATGCGATCATAGCGGAGCAACACGAAACAACTTCAACATGCAAACATAAGCGAAGAAGATAACCGAAATCTAAACCAAGAATCACAAAGCGAACAGAAGACCTTCGCCGAATCAAGAAATCGGCGATGCAAAGGAACGGATCGTAGAAGCAAATGGATCTTGGAACAGAAACAGATCGAACAAAGCAAGGAAGATTGAAACGGAAAAAAAGGATCGAAGATGAATCAAATGTATGAATGTGAGAATCACAAAATGAGAAAACTAGAAGATGTTTTTCTCGGTAAAGGATAACAAAAAATATAGTGGAACAAAAAATTGATAAAAGAAAAAGAAGATGAAAATTGGATTTTGTCGGGAAAATGTAGCGGAAAAAATTCTTCAAGGTGGATACCATATTTGCTCTGATACCATGTTATGAAACATGACATCCATGGAAGAAATGAGAGAAAAGCTATAAACTCTTTGTATTGATCAAACTAGAATATTACAATATGAAAAACGTTGGGTACAAATGATTAGTGTAAAGTTTATTTATAGGCTAACTAACTAGACTAACTAACTAGTAACTAGAGTAACTAACTATATCTCTAATAATCTTTGTCATCTATGGAATTGCTGATTGGTTTCTAGTTTTTGTTGTTTTAATGTGTGGTGATCTTAAGATAGTTTTGGGTTTAAATCTCATTGATTACTGTGTTTTTTGTGTTATCCATCTTTTGGAATTTGGATGTTAGCTTTAGTTTCTATAGATTTACATTCATGCAGTTCTTGTGCTTGGTCAGTTTCTATGTAAGTTCATTTTTATTTGCAGTTCTTCTCTGCAGATTTTTTCATAATATATACTTCATTTATGTTCATTAAATCTTGATAGTTACTTTAAACTTTCCATGTTTTGTGGCAGAAAACAAGAATTGATGATTCATCTATTTTCAAAACTGAGCATTTAGCAACTTGACGCTTTGATTTTCAGATTTATATTTAAAACGAAATATAGAGAAAAAACAGTAATAATTATAATAAATTTCTCATTGAGATGAACTTTTTACAACCAAGTGTAATAAAAACTAAAGAGAAATTCTATTGAAAGTTAGAAACTAAACTGCTACAAAAATTGGTCATATATCTATGTCAGTCTTGTCTGAGAAGAAGGTTAGCAGTTATTTAATTCAAGCTAGAAGTGATTTCTAAGAAAACATCTTCACTGCAAGGAACAGTTATAGCGCCCATTGGATGGTCATACCCGAATTGTTCCTCAGATTGGCTCAATAAGTCTTGGAATGAGATTTGGTTCAAGTATGATACGGGAATCACAAACCTCTTCATTTTATCTCCTACATACACAGCTAGATATCCCTTTGGGACACCTTTTGAAGATGACGCCTTTGATTTGATGATACTAGGTAAGCGAAAACCCATTGTTGTATGTGTTTAAAAGAAGATATTGATCTGAAAAAGAAATAGAAGACTCAAGTTTTTGAACTTCAAATGCTTTGGGATTTGAATGATTTGTGTTGATCCTAAATGCTTTGAGCCATGAATATATATAGATTAAAGGATAAGTAACAAAAAGTCGGCAAGTTGAAAGAGGTCCATGAGATGGGAAGCAAGTGCATGTGAAAGATCACATGGTCCTGTTTTGGAGGACTTGCGCAAGGGTCAACATCAAATTAATTTCATGGTAGATAATGTCTCCTCTTGAACAAAGGATTATGTCTATGATCCATTACCATACAGTTTGTTAGTACCAGCTGGAAATCAAAAATATCATCATAATGAAGAAAACATGTCTAAAGCATGTTTTCACAATTATGATGTTAATGCATAAACAAATATGAGGTTGCCCTTGAAAGGGTGGGGTACAATCTAAGACAATACCACATGCTATATCATCATAATCTTCAATTCTTTCAAACAATAATTTAGCTTGTCAAATTGAAATTCTTGAGAACCTAAATAACTATAAATATACTTACAAATTCGATTCAAACACAACACAAGTCATTGGCATCCTAAAGTGTTAGTTACACCTTTCTAAAGCTTTTGATATCTTTGTTCTGTTGAGTCTGTTTTTTTTCTCCCTCAAACAATCAAAAAATGGGTTTCCATTTAAATGTTATTCGACGAGCATCATTAACTGCAAACCAAACAACATCAAAATCTGCAGAAGTGAAAAAGGGCTATGTTGCAGTATATGTTGGAGAGAAACAGAAGCGGTTTGTGATGCCAATATCATATTTGAACCAACCATTGTTTCAAGACTTATTGACTCAAGCTGAGGAAGAGTTCGGATACGATCATCCCATGGGTGGCCTCACCATTCCGTGCAACGAAGATGTGTTTCAACACATAACTTCTCGCTTGAATGAGCTATGAATCTTACACTGTAGCATACTGACATAGATTAGTAGAAAATTTTTGTACAATAGGAATCTTTTTAACTTGTAAAAATTATCCCCTTTCATGGGAAATAGAGAAAAATATTCATCTGAATACAAAGAAAACAAAACACTTTCATTACTCTCTTACTTTATCAATTTCATTACTCTCTGAAAAATAGTATATATGACTCATGAATGTCCTCATAAATGTAACAGTAGAAATGGATATTAACAGTCACTGCAATTTTAAAATTGCTTTTCAGAACCAATGAAAAGTATCTAAAATACGTTTATTTGGGACAGATTGTAAAGAATTGAGTTTTATGCATAGATATGGAGACCAACTCGGCTTTGAAAAATAAAACCAAACACAACTAGAGTTGTTTCTTTCAGCCTGTTTCGAAAACAAAACTTCTTACTTTTATTTCTATAAATACTATGTTACAGACAAACCTTATACTTTTTTTTCAACTTCAATGAATTTATATATGCATTTTATGAGTGAAGATTTATTGTATATATGAACTGACACTTTCTTGTTTATGAGCTAACTAAAATTTTGAACTAATTAACATAGCTTGGCCTAAGCCTTCCAAAATAGCTTTTGCATCCATTGATTATATATTAAGAGCTAACTTGGTTAAATTTTTCACATATACTCAAAAAAGAAAAAGTTTAACAGAATTATTCAAACTAATATCTTATCCAAGTAGAAATCAGCTCCTACACTTCAATTGTTTTCAGAAACTCTCTCACTTAGCTTATTGGTAAACACCTTTAAAGTTAAACTTAAAACAATTTTTCCCAACTTACTTAATTCAAACTGCAAAAATAAAACTGCAATACATACTCATTAATGATTTTTAAAACATATAGGGAATAAATAGAGAAATATGATAATAATGTTAATAAATTTCTCATTCAGCTGACCATTTTACATCCAAGTATGATATTTAACAAAAGAGAAAATCTTTTGAAAGTATGAAACTAAACAACTACAAAATTTGGCCGTATATCTATGTCAGTCTTGTGATATCCTCAAAGGGTTACCAAGTATTCAATTCAAGGAAGAAGTAATTTCTAAGAAAACGTCTTCACCGCAAGGAATTGTGAGACCACCCATTGGATGGTCATATCCAAATTGTTCCTCAGTTTGGCTAAGCAATTCTTGGAATAAGGTTTGGCTCAAGTAAGATATAGGGATCATAAACCGCTTCATTTTCTCTCCTACATATACTGCTAGATATCCCTTTGGCACGTCCACTCCTTTTGATGATGATGCCTTTCTGATGATACTTGGTAAACGAAAACCCATTGTTGTATGTATTGAAAAGAAGATATTGATCTTTAAAAACAAAGACCTGAATATAGAAGATAAGACTAAAGTTTCTAAACTTCAAATGCTTTGGGTTGTGAATGATTTTGTGTTGGTCCTAAATGCTTGCAGCCACGACTATATATATAGATGAATGAAAGTATACTTAACAAACCGTCGGCAACTATAATGACGAGTGAAGAAGGGCCATGAGATATGAGTCATGTCCAGACAAGAGCATATGAAAGATCACATGGTGTTGTCTATAGAGATTAGAAGATTTTCTCAAGAATCAACATCAAATGTTGTAGTAGATAGATAATGCAAGTTCCACCTCCTTGAGCCTGCCAGCGTAGAATTAATGGACATGAAAGGGTAACCACAAACATGTACAGTGATCTATGAATCATGATGGACTATAGTTATCCATTGCTTTATATAGTTTACAGTATCATCATAATGAAGAAAACATGTCTAAAGCATGTTTACACAATTATGAAATGCTATAATTAATGCATAAACAAATATGAGGTTGCACTTGAAAGGCGGGGTACAATCTAAAGACAACACCACATGCTATGCTTTGTACCCTTTAATCCTTTCAAACAAAATTATAGCTTGGAATTGGGCTTCCATAAAACCTCAATGACTATAAATACACTTACAGTTGCCTTCAAAAACAACACAAGTCATTGGCTTCCTCATGTAACTTAATAAATTTGAGTTCTTTACTTTTTTGAGTTTAGTCTTCCGTCAAACAAGCATAAAATGGATTTCAGTTTACACGCTTGAATTCTAAGGGCATCAGTATAGCTGCTAGATAAGCAGGGCCAAAATCTGCACTTAAAGAGTAAGTGATCCCTGTATCACACTTGAACCAGCCATCACTTCAAGATTTATTGAGTCAAGTTGAGGAACAGTTTGGATATGATCTGTTGATTATTATTTATTATGATAGATTTATTTTCTTATTGATTAGGATATTCAGTTTCCTTCTGATTCTCTCTTGTATATAAGTTTGAACCTCATTGTGAAATACATGTTAATCATTATGTTTTAGGGAGATGTCATTCTCACTGCTTGTTATTTGATCAACCGCATGTCATCCTCAATATTGAATACTGAGATTCCGCGTTCTCTCTTGTTTCCTAGGAACTCTAAATTTCGTCCTTCTTTGAGAGTTTGGCTCCACTTGTTTTTTCACGATCTTTCTGCCGGTAGTAACAAATTGTCCGCACGAGCTGTTAATGTGTATTTTGGGGTATTCTAGAGTTCAAATAGGGTATCAGTGTATGTCTCTACATATGTTACTTTCTTTGATGATATGCCTTTCTTTGGAAGACAAGCTACATCAGAGTCTAAATCGGATCTTAAGGTTCTACCTATTCCACCATTTGAAACATTTATCATTACTCACATATCTCCACACCCACAGATTTGTCTCTAGTTTCAACATGATGGTATTACTTATGAGTGTAAACATGTTTGAGTTCCAGATACTGCTCCTACTAATTTTAATGATTTAGTTGAAGAGACCACCCCTCCTCTTTCTAGTGATTTGTGGTTTCACCTAATCCTTCTTTTGATTTACCTATTGCTCTTCTTAAAGGTAAACGGTTTACTGCTAATCATCATCCTAGTTATAATTGTTTGAGTTATCACTGCTTGTCACCATCCCACTATGCCTTTATTTGTGCTATATCCGCTATCTCAATTTCTAAGACTATCAAGGAAGCATTATTTCATCCAGGATTGCGACAAGCAATGGTTGATGAAATGACTGCATTGGTGTTCACTGGTACATGGAAGCTTGTTCCACTTCCACATGAGAAATTAATAGATGGTTGTCGGTAGGTTTTTTCTATTAAAGTAGATCCTAATGGACAGGTGGATTGGTTGAAAGCTCGATTGGTAGTTGAAGCATACACTCAAATTTATGGTCTTGACTATAGTGATACATTTTCTCCAATTGCAAAGATGGCATTTGTTCGCCTTTTCTTGTCAACAGCTACTATGAAACATTGGCCTTTGTATCAACTTGATATTAAACTGCCTTCTTGCATGATACTTAGAAGAGGAGATTTATATGTAGCAACCACATGGATTCGTTGCTTAGGGGGAGTCTAGTTTTGTTTGCGAGTTACAAAAATCCTTCTATGGTCTGCAGCAATCACCTCGAGCTTGGTTCAAAAAACTTAGCAAGGTAATTCAACAGTATGACATTATTTGTTTTGAGGAAGATTGTTCTGTATTTGGTAGACATTCATCTTTGAACAAAGTCATTTATCTTGTGGTGTATGTGGATGATATTATTACTATTGGTGATGATTAAGAAGGCATTAAAGACATAAAACAACATTTATTCAACCACCTTCATACCAAAGATATTTAGGTCGTTTGCATTATTTTCTTGGAATTGAAGTAGCTATATAACAGGCAGGTATCGCTATCTCTAAGAGAAAATATATGTTCTTGATATCTTGGAAGACACTAGGATGCTTGATTGTAAACCAGTTGATACTCATATGGATCCCAATGTGATGCTTCTACAAAATCAAGGGGAGCCATATTCAGACCCATGAAGATACATAAGTTAGCTAGGTAATTGAACTATCTCACTATAAAAGGACCGGATATTTCGTTCGTTGTTAGTGTTATTAGTCGGTTTCTAAATTCACCTTGTGATAGCCATTGGAATGTTGTGTTTCAAATCGTGAGGTATACTAAAGGGTTGCCAAGAAAATATGACTTGTTTATTCAGACATAATTCATACTGATATTGTTGGATATTTAGATGCAGATTGAGAAGGTGATGTGAATGATAGAAGGTCTACTTCAGGTTATTGTGTTTTAATCGGAGGAAACTTAATTGGATCTTTATTTTCTATTCTAACCTTATTCATATGTTACCCTGATACACAGCCCATATGCCACTTTTCCATGAATCCTTTACCTTTACCCACTTTTTTTTCTAGATTGATCGTCGGTCTCTCTTGATCTTATTTTGGTGGTCTATTTTCCCGTTTGTGATTCCGTAATCCGTGAGTCCCGTTTGTGATACCTTAATCTGCGTGTCTCGTTTGTGATAATTTAATCTGCGAGTCCCGTTTGTGATACTTAATCCGCGAGTCTCGTTTGTGATTCTTTAATCCGCGGGCTCCCGTTTGTGATCCCTTAATCCGCGGGCTCCCGTTTGTGATCTCTTAATCTGCGGGCTCCCGTTTGTGATACTTTGATCCGCGGGTACTGTTACATAATTCAATATTGTAAGTGCACCAGTTCATTCTCATGTTTTAATAATTGTCAAAACACATGAAAATAGAGTAGAACATATTTTGGCAACATTACAAATGACTTGACAGCGAAAAACTATTTTTAAACTTTGAAAAATTGATTTTTAGGTATTCTGTATCGATACATAATCAGTTGTATCGATACAAATGTCCTGAAATTACTTCAGACTGATTTTGTGCTTTTTGTATCGATACATACATCACTTGTATCGATACAAAACTGGTCTCTCAGAGACAGAGAGTCACTTGTGTATCGAATCATGCTTGCATGTATCGATACACACCTATATCTCTCAATAGACCAGAGAACTCAGGGTGTATCGAATCATGCTTGCATGCTTCGATACATATCAGTCAAGATTTCAAGAAGCTGATATATGTATCGATACACATACGTGTTTGTATCGATACATAGGTCAAATATTTCAAATTCGTACGCTGGTCAAAGGGTTTGTATCGATACAAACCATCAGTTGTATCGATACATGTCTGTTCAGTTTTGTCTAAATTTGCTCAATTCTATTTTCTCTATAAATAGCAATGTGCTTTGTTATTGTAAAAGAGAGAAAACCTGTGAGAAAGTGAAATAGCTTTGATAAACTCTTTGGGATTCAAATTTGGGGAATAATTTGGATCAAAGGGTTATTCTTCACAAGATCATCATCTTCCATCAAATTGCAATTCATTGAAGAGTGAGTATGGGATCATTCGGATAAAGGTTGTACATTTGATCGATAACGTTCGGTACGGCTTGCGGTGAATCAGAGGCGTGATCGAGTTGATTTGTGAAGAAGGCTTGGGTTTTCTTGAGGATTCAAGATTGTGCGATATCTTGAAGGATCAACAACGAAGAAGCGAGGTACTCAGCTGGACGATCGGTGCGAGGATTTGCGCACGGTTAGGATCGTTGGAATCAGAGGGAGAAGCTTCATTACTTGTTGAGGTTATTACGCATAGTTTGCATTAGATTCGATATAGGGTTATTGGAGTTTTTGTAAATTGTGCACTATAGTTCAATCGTTTTTAATCAATAAACGCTCAAATAACCCGTTTGGTTATTTGGGGGGAGACGTACCCGGCCGACCGCGAGGACGACACGAAAGCCGTTGGGAACTCCCTAATCAATCGTTTGTGTCTTTCTCCCTTAATCTTTTACTTTACGCAATTGCTTTAATTTTCGATTCAATTGAATTTTCGTGTTCGTAAGTGTGCACCAAAATTCAATTGACATATATTTGATTGTGATTGGATTAGCTTTAAATTCTCGTAACTTGCTTGGACTGTGTTATTGGATCGTTTAATTCGAATATTTTGCACACGATCGTTTCTTGTTCATTATCATCTCGTTCAAGGCTATACTACCTTTCCAGTGATCAATCGGGTGCAAAGAGACTACCGATCCGGTGGTGCTTCCGCGCGTACCTTTTGAACTAATTTTTTTAAAATCAACATTGTTTAAAAGGGCCACTTATTCAACCCCCCCTTCTAAGTGGTAGCCAAGTAGTCTAACAAATATGGATTCATTGCTTCGGCGCTGTTGTACTACTTCTTTGGTTGCTGCTCTTCGTTGGTGCTATCGATGAATTTAATTTTCCAGGGTTAATTTTGTAACAAGCTTAAAGCTTAATAAGCTTTAGCTTGAGGGGGAGTGTTAGGCCCCGTTTGGCCCGACTTATTTTTTACTTTTCTATTTAGCTTAAACGAAATAAAGAAGTATAAAATTATATTTGACAATATTTCTCCTTAAAAGTATCAAAGAAATAAAGTAAAGAAGTAAAAAATAAATAAAAGTGAAGTCAAACACAATTTTTTCCTTCTTTACTATTTTTAAGGAGACGAAAAAAAGGAGAAAATAAGTCGGGTCAAACGGGGCCTTAGAATATGAAAATATTAATTAAGATATGCATAAGTTTTATTATATTTGTTGATAAAATATCTCATTAGGTTAATTTATTCTAAACCCTATAATTAAGGGATTTAGTTTAGTTTTAAATATATTCACTTGGTTATAAATACCAAGGTAGTATCATACTATTTCGTATGTAAATAATTTATTTAGTTCATCGTATATTATCAATAATATTTATATTTCTTATTGTTTTTTCCTATTCTTTCACCTAAATTCCACAAATTCAACAGAACTTATGTGTGACAATCGGTCTACATTGTATCTTTCTTTAAATCTAATTTTTCATTAGAGGGCTAACCACATTGAAGTTGATTGTCAATTTATTAAAGAAAAGATTCTTTTTGGCATCATTAAAATCGCTTTGGTCAACTCATCCGTAGCTAATATCTTCACTAAATCTCTATATTAAGATAGTTAGAGATTGTTGGTGTTAGTTGGTTAGTTAGAAATTAGTTATAGTTGATTACTCAATTAGTTAGTTACTTGAGTCCTATAAATAGAACACTAATGTACATATTTTACCATTCTTTTATTATTCAATATGAATTTCTACTAGTTACTTCCTCATGAATACTCTTATGCTCTCTACCTTTTTTATGGATTTGATCTTCCTCCCTATGATTCTATGATTCTTAACATGGTATCAGAGCGATACCCAAGGGATGAGGATGACGATTCCGCTGCAGATTTCGATTCCGCCATTGATGAAGATGCAGATGAAGATACAGAGGTTTCTACATCAAAAATTCAATCTTCAAGCTTCTGCAATCCCATCCATTTTGGCAGGTTCGGGAACTCTGATATTTCCACCGTTCATTCTGTTTCGTTCCCTTCAATCAAGCCAACAATTGATGGATTCACCATCAAGATCGGGGAAATTGCATGTACTCTCATTGATTCAAGTTGCAGCACCAAACCCGTGTCTGCCGATTCAAAGGATAATGAGAAAACAAAGGATCTTGACTGTGAATTTGTGGTTTCTGAGGCAACCGAGGGATTGAACGAGTCTGGTGTTTCTGCAGGAATCAAGCAATCGCAGAATCTCGTGAAAGGTAGAGTTCTGTCACGCTCTGTTTACGGCGTCGCCGCCATAAGGTCTTTCGCTTCTTGGTACTACGCCAGCAAACAGAAACAACGTATCAGTAACGCTGTCATCAATAACCAGGTTTGGCCTTTCGAACTCCATGGTTTATGCAACACCGTTTTCGATCCCGGCGGAACGAATTTGTTCCGATCCTCCCTGTTTACGTCAAATGTATCTTTCGTTGCAATGATGTTATCACTGCGCTATCATTCTTTCAAATCCTCGCACTTTGTCTTTGATCCCGGTGGCAATCAATTGACCTCTGTTTTTGGTGAACTATTGATTTGATGCACTCAGCCCATAAGGTGTTTGTGTTAAGTCCTAGCTGATATTGTTCTTGTTTGCCAATTTTTTTTTGAGCCATTTTATTGTGTATATCATCCTTGGATTTTGGATTCAAGCTTCATTGTTGCTTAACTTGTATGAGATTGAAGACAATTTTGAGCTGTAAATTTCGGATGGCTGTGCATAGTTTTTGATGCTCCAAGTGTTTGTATATTTCTTACTATCATGTGTTCCAAACTCATAGAATTCTCTTACTATGAGTTTGTGGGAGGGTATTAGGAAAGCTGCAACACTGTTCAAGTTATGGTAAAGCTGCAACATTGTTCAAATCCTCTTGTGTATATGTTGATATACTTCAGCTATGGTAAAGCTTGTTTCTGCTCATATTAGTAAAGCTTTTTGGAAGATAACATGTGTTGTTTGTGAAGTTTTGTTGTTGAAGGATTGGTCTTTGGCAGCACCAATTGTAGAGTAAATTTGGTTCGAATTTACTACTCTTCAATGTGGCTTGTATGAAGAAGATTGATGAGAAAAAAATTTGGTTTCATGATTTTATTGATATTGGAGATATAGTGCTTGATGACTTGGAGTAGTGATTTTATCATCAAACACTAATATTGTTGAAAGTTGCTACTGTGGTAATTCATCATCATTTCTTCAGCTTCCCTGTATTGTGCATGACTGTTTTGATATAGAAGTAGGCCTTATGTGGACTTTCCTCTGCACAAATGATACTTGCTGCTGGAGTTATCAACTTGGAATTTTTCTTTCAATTTGTTTTTACCTCTGGTCACCAGGATATGGATATAGCAGGGTGGTGTATTTTGTGCTTATATCTTTTTCACCATGCAACATGGCACATCACTCCATTACATGAAGAGTTTGTTCAGATTCATTTCTGCTTTGTGTTGCCTCCATTACTGCTGCTTGTGTTTGAGCTCCTCATTGGCCATTGAAGCTTTCAGAGAAGGAGGAAGCTTGGATATTTTTTTTTTGTTTGAGCCCTGGATTGCTTGTTTGGATTCCTATTGGTTGGGTCTCATGTTGTTTGCTGCAATACAATTTTAGATTGTATTTTTCACACAATAAAATTTGAAATAATTGTAATTCAAACTCAAATTGAAAAATTTTCCAATGTTGAGTTTGAGGGAGGCTATTAAGATAGTTAGAGATTGTTGGTGTTAGTTGGTTAGTTAGAAATTAGTTATAGTTGGTTACTCAATTAGTTAGTTACTTGAGTCCTATAAATAGAACACTAATGTACATATTTTACCATTCTTTTATCATTCAATATGAATTTCTATGAGTTACTTCCTCATGAATACTCTTATGCTCTCTACCTTTCTTATGGATTTGATCTTCCTCCCTATGATTCCATGATTCTTAACACTCTACGAAGGCCTTAGATTGATTATATATGTAATAAGCTGGATGCATATGATATATATATATATATATATATGCTCCAGCTTGATGGGGAATGTTGATTACTATTTATTATTATAGATTTAGTTTCCTATATATGTAAAATTGTTATCTGAATGCAAAATTCAAAAATAATTGGTCATCTTTGCTCTTGTTCAATGAGATTGGGCTCAATTACTTTATCCAATTAGAATTTTCAGTGCCCCCAGCTATTTGAACAGATTTAAAAATAACATACAAGAATGTTCTCATAAATTACAGAGTTGAGATTATATACACAGTTGGTGCAGAGCTAAAATATTTTACAGAAATAAAAGAATTGTTCTCATGTTTCTATGTGACAACATTTAAAGAATTTAGAGTTTTATGAATAGATATGTTAAATTAAAATTGATGACCAACATATAGTTGATAATGCAGCCTCATATCAATCTATTTGAAATGATTTATGCTGATCTATGTATCAACGTTATCATAATGGAGAAAAGATGTCTACTGTAGCGACGGCGGTGACCGCGTGTACGTCATGGATGCTAAAATACCAAACTTGAAAAGAAAAGATAAAATATATTGAAAACAAAAAATATAACTAGGGTAACCCAGCTCTGAATTCCATTTTGAATGAATGGTTGAATTGCTTGAAGGATAATAATAAGTGTTATTGTTGCATTAACCAATAGGTTTAAATTCACAACATCGGTGGCTGAAATATTTGTCATGATCTTGATTATGCATGGCATTGGTGATTGGTTTCTAGTTTTTGATGATTTACTGTGTGAGGATCTTTAGATAGTTTTGGGTTTATATCTCTTTGATTTCTGTTTTGTTTGTTTTTAAGTCTTTTGTTTATATTGTTTTAAATTAATGTACTACTTGTGTGTGGTCATTTATAATATGATTTTCTTTTGCCTTGGCAAAAAGAATATATATATTATGATTTAATAAAACATTATTTTTGTTAGCTAAGTTTTTATCCAATAACTATGTTCTTCACTGCAAAGTTTTTAACTTTCCACATTTTTGCTGCAGGGCGAATCGATACTTTAATCTGTTTTATAAACTGAACATTTAGAAAAAAGAGGCTTCAATATTTAGATTGACACTTAAGTAAAAATATAAAGAAAACCAATAATAATTCTAATCAATTTCTCATTGAGATGAACTCTTTTACAATCAAGTATGATAACAACAAAAGATAAATCTTTTGAAGGTGAGAAACTATACTGCTACAAAAATTGGTCATATATCTATCTATGTCAGTCTTATGATATCCACAGTTTTAGTAGGTTATCAATTCAAGCTAGAAGTGATTTCTAAGAAAACATCTTCTTTGCACGGGATAGTTATAGCACCCATTGGATGGTCATATCCGAATTGTTCCTCAGCTTGGCTCAGCAATTCTTGGAATAAGGTTTGGTTCAAGTATGATATTGGAATCACAAACCTCTTCATTTTCTCTCCTACATACACTGCTAAATATCCCTTTGGAACATCCACACCTTTTGAAGATGACACCCTTGATCTGATGATATTAGGTAGACGAAAACCCATTGTTGTATTACTGTATGTATGTGTTGAAAAAACAAAGAGTGGTATATAGAAGACTCGAGTTTTTGAACTTCAAATGTGTTAGGATGTGAATGATTTGTGTTGATCTTAAATGCCTCTGCAGCCATGAATATATATAGATGAAAGGATGTGTAACAAACAGTCGGCCAGTTGAAGGAGGACCATGAGATAAATGTTAGTCGTGGAAGTTATGGAAAACAAGTGCAAGTGAAAGATCACATGGTGTTGTTTTGGAGGACTTGCGCAAGGGTCAATATCAGATTAATTGCATGGTAGATAATGTCTCCCTTGAACAAAGGCTAATGTCTATGATTCATTACCATACAGTTCAATAGGTAGATACAAGATGGACATCAACACTATCATCATAATGAAGAAAACATGTCTAAAGCATGTTTGCACAATTATGAAGTACTAGTTAATGCATAAACAAATATGAGGTTGCCCTTGAAAGGGTGGGGTACAATCTTAAGACAACACCACATGATATATCATCTTACCCTTTAACTCTTTCAAACAATAATTTAGCTTGGAATTGGAATTCCAGAGAACCTAAATAACTATAAATATACTTACAATTTGCCTTCAAACACACCACAAGTCACTGGCATCCTTAAAGTGTTAGTTACATCCTTTTAAAGTTTTTGATATCTTTGCTCCGTTGAGTCTTTTCTTTTCCTTCAATCAATCACCAAAAATGGGTTTCCGTTTAAATGTTATTCGACGGTCATCATTAACTTCTAGCAAAGCAGCTTCAAAATCAACCGAAGTAACAAAGGGCTATGTTGCAGTGTATGTTGGAGAAAAACAAAAGCGATTTGTGATCCCAATATCATACTTGAACCAACCATTGTTTCAAGACTTGTTGAGTCAAGTTGAGGAAGAGTTTGGATATGATCATCCCATGGGTGGCCTTACCATTCCTTGTCCTGAAGATGTCTTTCAACACATAACTTCTCAATTTAATATGTTATGAAATTGACATAACATCATACTAACATAGACTAATAAGTAGAGACATTTTGTATAACAGGAATCTTTTTAACTTGTAAAGATTACATCCCTTTTCATGGGAAACAGAGAAAAATAGTTATTTATTACATTATTTCTTGTGTAATCATTGTGGGCTCAGTTGCTTTGTTAATTACAATTTTCAGTACTCTCTATAAATACGTTTCAGAACCAAAGAAAAGTATCAAGCATATGTTTATTTGGGACAATAGTTAAAGAACTTTGAGCATTTTGAAAGTATATTACAATCTGTTACTTCTATTTATCTAGATACTAATTATCAAAATTAGTTTGATTGTTAAAAATATAACTAAACCTTTTTCTCTAACAAAATCAGGTTTGCTATCTCAAACTAAACATGTACCCATCAGAATGTTCTAATTTTCTCCTTAAGTACCAAAATGGATCTTCAACAGGAAATGAACTACCACCAAGTTAGCATTGAAAAAGAATGAAAAGGAATATGATCAAAGTATTTGAATGGAAGATCAATGAAGAGGAATAACACAAAAAATCGTAAGAAACATTCACTTAGATAAGACTATGTTGCATGGATATGTTGCTTAGGTAAAGCTTTCATGAAAAACTGTTATCGACTCATCACACGTTATAAAGATGTGTAATTCAGAGAACACGCGTGTTTTTATGCAACTTTGATACTTCAGTTGAAGCGCTATTTGGAGATACACGAGGATTAGATGGCCAAGGCACTTATAACATTTTTATCATTGTAAAATTTATACGGTATTAGAGCCTTTTTAGCAAAGTAAAATGTTTACACGGACATTTCTTTCTAAGAGAGATGAATTTTTCATTTTATCATCTAGAGATTCCAAACTAAATATTTAGCTTATTGGAGCATTTGATTATCAAATAAATTATAGAGAGAAAATTTTATAGAAATAAGGCAATGTTCATAAATTTCCCCATCCACATGAACTTGTTTACAAACAAATTCAATAGCAACAAAAGAAAATATTTCCACAATACAAAATTGGTCAACTATCTATGTAAGTGTAATCTAAGTTATCTTCATAAGGACTTAGTGTCTATTCAAGCGAGAAGTGATATCTAAGAAAAGATCTTCTCCACAAGGAATAGTAAGACCGCCCATTCTATGGTCATATCCAAATTGTTCCTCAGCTTGGCTCAGCAAATCTTGAAATGATGTTTGCTTCAAATATGATATTGGAATCACGAATCGCTTCATTTTCTCTCCTACATACACTGCAAGGTATCCCTTTGGTACATCCATATCTTTTGAAGATGTTGCCCTTCTAATACCTGGTAAACGAAAACCCATTTTTATATGTGTTGAAAACGAAGATATTGGTCTGAACAAGAAAAGACTTAAGTTTCTGAATTTCAAATGCTTTGGGATGTGTATGAATTGTGTTGATCCTAAATGCCTGCAGCCATGAACTTATATAGATGATGAAATGATGTGTAACTAGCCATCGACATCTTGAATAATCAATGAAGGCGGACCATAAGATATGAGTCATGGCCAGACACGGCCATGCGAAAGACCACATGTGTTGTCTTAAAGGACTCTCAAGCTTCAATGACCATAGGTTTTAGTAAATAATGCAGGCTCCACCTCCTTAGCAAAGGCCAGCAAAGCAGATTAATCTACAAGAGATAATCACAAACATGTACAATAGTTTTGGTTGATCTATAGTTATCCATTACCTTATAGTCACTTCCCAGTTGCACATCAACATTATCTCAATGGAGTAAACATGTCTAAGCATGTTTACAAAATTATGGAGTACACCAATTAAATCATTAAAAAATTTGAGGTAGGATTTGAGCACTTCTCATTTGGTAGCAAGTGGAAGCTTTGTATTGGAAATTGTTTAAGAAAGTGGGGTACAATCTAAGACAACACCATGTGCTATCTCACCTCTATGATTTATATCCTTCAACAGTAGTTTATCTCTTGGAATATTGGGTATTGAGAGAACTTCAGAAACTATAGTCTATAAATACACTTCCTCTCTCATTCACAAACACAGCACAAGTCATTTCATCTTCAAGTATTTAGTTACAGCCTTCTTATATTTGAGATTTTTCTTTTGCTTTCTTTTTTCTCAAGCAAACACTAAAAATGGGTTTTCGTATACACGCTATCCTACGGGCATCAGTAACAATTAGACAAGCAACATCAAAATCTGCAGAAGTGAGAAAGGGCTATGTATCAGTGTATGTTGGAGAGAAACAGAAGCGGTTTCTAGTCCCCATGTCTTACTTGAACCAACCTTCATTTCAAGACTTGTTGAGTCAAGCAGAAGAAGAATTTGGATATGATCATCCCATGGGTGGCCTTACTATTCCTTGCACCGAAGATGTCTTCCAACATATAATTTCTTGCTTTAATTAATGGGCTATGAACCCTACACTGTAGCATACCAACATAGATTAGTTTTTACAGTAGACATTCTTTTTACTTGTAAATATTACCCTTTCATGGGAAATGAAAAATAGTTACAATCTGGATAACAAATTCAAAAATTTACTTCCTCTTTATCTTATGTAATGACTATTAGCTTAGTTACTTTAACGGTTACTATTTTCAGTACTCCCTGCAATTTGAACATAATGCAAAAACAGAAAACTGCTTGGAGTGACCTCATAAACTTAACAGTAGAAATGATTTTCTGTAAGTGCATAGCTAAAATTATTTTCCAGAAACAAAGACATGTATCAGACATAAAATTGAGTTTTATGCTAAGATATGTTAAATTGAAATTTATGAAACCAAACAAATTTTGAGCTTTATACATGAACCCACAATCAATATGTTACGAATCAAAGTTTTGTCTGGAACATCTAGTGGCCTCCACGGCACATCGACTAGCCACTCCAAAGTGTAGAAAACTCAGAAATCAAATTTTGAGTTATCACACGTGCCAATTGCGGAAAACTCAGTTTCCAATCACACTAAATTTTTCTGCTCATGAATTGAAAAATAAAACCAATCATAGTTATAGTTATTTCTTTCAGCCCATTGAAAAGATAATTTCTTAATTTTATTTCTCTAAATACTATTCTATTACTATATACTGTTATTGTTAGGGCCAGCTAACCCTTTCTATGTAACTATTGATGAATGATGATTTAGCCAAATCAGTAAGGCATGGCCTATGTTTTCAGAAATTAAATTTAACACCTATTCTAAGTAGAAATCAGCTCCTAAACTTCAATATTATTCAGAAGTTTTCTCACTTGGTTTATTGGTTAACACGTTTTAACTTATGAAAGTTTTTTTCAACCATAATATATATCATGATTTAATAAATCATAATTTTTGTTATCTAAGTTTTTATCCAATAATTATGTTATTCTCTGCATTTTTTTTATTCCTGCAATACATACTTCATTTAAGGTCATTAAATCATGATGGTTACTTTTGAATTTGCATTTTTTGCAGCAGGGTTAATCGATGCTTCATCTACTTTCTAAATTGAACATTTAACAAGTAAAGGATTCGATTTTCAGATTGATATATAAGTGGAAATATAGAGAAAATCAGTAATAATTATAATCAATTTCTCATTGAGATGAACTTCTTTACAACAAAAGAGAAAATCTTTTGAAGGTGAAAACTAAACTACTACAAAATTGGTCATATATATCTATGTCAGTCTTGTGATATCGTCAAAGAGTTAGAAGGTAATTCAATTCAACCTAGAAGTGATTTCTAAGAAAACATCTTCTCGGCAGGGAATAGTTATACCACCCATTCGATGGTCAAATCCAAATTGGTCTTCAGATTGGCTCAGTAAGTCTTGGAATGAGATTTGGTTCAAGTATGATACAGGAATCACAGACCTCTTCATTTCCTCTCCTACATACACAGCTAGATATCCCTTTGGGACACCTTTTGAGGATGATGCCTTTGATCTGATGATACTAGGTAAACGAAAACCCATTGTTGTATGTGTTGAAAAGAAGATATTGATCTAAAAAAGAAAGACTTGTATATAGAAGACTCAAGTTTTTGAACTTCAAATGTGTTGTGAATGATTGGTGTTGATCCTAAATGCCTAATGCCATGAATATATATAGATGACAGGATATGTAACAAACAGTCGGCAAGTTGAAGGAGGACCATGTGATGGATGTTAGTAATGGTAGATGGGAAACGAGTGCATGTGAAAGATCACATGGTATTGTTTTGGAGGACTCGCTCAAGTTTCAACGTCAAATTAATATCATGGTAGATAATGTCGCCCCTTGAAAAAAGGCTATGATCTATTACCATACGTTCTTTAGGTATGTAGATACCAGCTGCACATCAACACTATCATAATGAAGAAAACATGTTTGAAGCATGTTTACACAATTATGAAATGCTAGTTAATGCAAAAACAAATATGAGGTTGCCCTTGAAAGGTTGGGGTGCTATCTTAAGACAACACCACATGCAATATCATATTACCCTTTAACTCTTTCAAACAATAATTTAGCTTGGAATTGGAATTCCAGAGAACCTAAATAACTATAAATATACTTACAAATTGCCTTCAAACACACCACAACTCATTGGCATCCTCAAAGTGTTAGTTACATCCTTCAAACAATCACCAAAAGTTTTTGATATCTTTGCTCTGTTGAATCTTTTCTTTTCCTTCAAACAATCACCAAGAATGGGTTTCCGTTTAAATGTTATTCGCCGGGCATCAAAATCTGCAGAAGTGAGAAAGGGATATGTTGCAGTGTATGTTGGAGAGAAACAAAAGCGGTTTGTGATCCCAATATCATATTTGAACCAACCATCATTTCAAGACTTATTGAGTCAAGCTGAGGAAGAGTTTGGTTATGATCATCCCATGGGTGGCCTCACAATTCCTTGCACCGAAGATGTGTTTCAACACACAACTTCACAAATGAATGAACTATGAATCTGATACTGTGGCATACTGACAGATTAGAAGACATTTTTTACAATAGGAATCTTTTTAACTTGTAAAGATTATCCCCTTTCATGGGAAATAGAGAAATATATTCATTTGAATACAATGAAAACAAAACACTTTCATATCTTTTTATTGTTTAATGTCAGTGAGCTTACTTACTTTCTCAATTTCATTAGTCTCTCTGCAATTTTAACATGATGAAAAAATAGCATGCTTCTTGCTGAAGAGGAAAAGAATTGACATAAATTTAACAGTAGAAATAGATATTAAGAAGTCACTGCAAAGTTAAAATTGTTTTTCACTACTGATGAGAAGTATGTAGCATAAGTTTATTTGGGACAGATTGAAAAGAATTGAAAAATAAAACCATCTAGTTGGCTCCATCACTCCAAACTGTAGTAGCTTGAAGGATACAATACGTTTCCACTGCAGAAATCTTAGTTTCCGAATACACTCTAAATTTTCTGCTTATGAAGAACAACTCTGCTACTTTAAAAAATGGGAGGGATTTTGAAAATAATGGACGTACTAGAACACCGATAAAAAATGTATGGCTTATTCTGAAAGGTGTGTATCTTAATAGATTTAAAATTCAAATTAGTAAAGTGTGTTCTTACATTAACGGATTTGTTTAATCAACAATACATTTTTTCATTTTCTGAAAGAATGCAACTCTATAAAGAGTTATTTCCCTTCATCAAGTTGTAAGAGTTGCACTACACTCAGAAGCATGATGAAAATCATTTGTTAATGGTTCTAATTTCTACTATTGAATTGGAGTAAGGTTCTAATAGCAAAATCTTCCTTGCACGACAAATACTTGTCAAGACAACGGTAATTAATTAGAAATCCGAGCAAAATGTTTAGATTGTATATTCTTCATTAAGACCCCACTAATTCCATTTGAAACAGGACTATTTTATTTCAAGAGAGAAATTAATATTTCATTTTATCATCTGGAGATTCAAAACTAAACATTTAGCTTTATTAGAGCATTGATTATATAGATTTTTGACGGAAACAATTATAGAAATACGGCAATGTTCATAAAATTTCTCATTCAAACCAAAAGAGAATATTTTGTTACAAAAATAGGTCAACTATCTATGTTAGTCTGATCTAATTAAGCTGTCTTCATAATGAGTTAGCCCAGAATCAACGAGAAGTAATATCTAAGAAAATTTCTTCTCTGCAAGGAATTGTGAGACCACCAGTTGGATGGTCATATCCGAATTGTTCCTCAGCTTGATTCAGCAATTCTTGAAATGATGATTTCTTCAAGTATGATATTGGAATCACAAACCTCTTCAATTCCTCTCCTACATATACGGAAAGATATCCCTTTGGAACCTCCACACCATTTGAAGATGCGGTCCTTTTGATGATACTAGGTAAACGAAACCCCATTCTTGTATGTGTTATGAAAAGAAGATATTGGTCTAAAAATGAAGAACTTGTGTGTAAGAAGAATTTCTCTGAATTTCAAATGCTTTAGGTTGTGAATGATTTTGTGTTGGTCCTAAATGCTTACAATCACGATTATATATAGATCAAAGGATATGTAACAAATAGATCACATGGTGTTGTCTTAGATGACTTTCTCAAGCGATAATTAATCCGAATAACCTCGCTACAATTGCAATCCGAAATTAAACAAGCTATAAATACGAATTGCATTCAAATTAATCAAAGAGGCAGCGAAATTGAAAGAGAAAGAATTAGAACATGAACTGTAATTGCATTAATATCCAAACCTCAAGATTATGAATGGAAGTGCCTTAACCAACGAATCGACCTAGAGTTTTAGTTGCTCATGATTCGTTTGCACAAATCCTTATTTTTTTCGTGAATGACTGAATGAATAACCCTAGGGCGAAATTTGGTTTTTATAAGTAAAGCAAAAACGGGCCACAAAACAATTGGGCCGAAAATTATAAGTTATGCTGAAAATAATTAAATCTTGTAAGTCTGGAACATTGACGAGTAAATATGTCTCCTTTGCGCTCTGAATTAGCTTTCGACTTCAACATAAAAGTTGTAGCTCTTTGTCTTAGCTTTCCAACGCAACTGACCGCGTCTCAATCCGATATTCCTAGCTCCAGTTATGGTTTGCGCAATGAGAAGGTGTCAATTTATTATTTATTCAGAAAATAAAATAAAGCTATAATTATACTTAAATATAAAAACACACTAAAATAGTAAAAATGGTAAAATAAACTATAAGAATACATGAGTACAATAGTAGAAGAATGTACATTAAAATGCACTGATCACTCATCAATTGTTTAGTTACATCCTTCTTATATTTGAGATTTTTTATTTTTTTCTCACAAACAAGCACAAAAAATGGGTTTCCGTTTACATGCTATTCTAAGGACATCAGTAACAGCTAGACAAGCAACATCAAAATCTGCAGAAGTGAGAAAGGGCTATGTTGCAGTGTATGTTGGAGAGAAACAGAAGCGGTTTATAATCCCAGTATCATACTTGAACCAACCTTCATTTCAAGACTTGTTAAGTCAAGTTGAGGAAGAGTTTGGATATGATCATCCCACGGGTGGACTCGCCATTCCTTGCACCGAAGATGTCTTCCAACATATAACTTCTTGCTTGAATGGACTGTGATTCTTACACTGTAGCTTATTGACGTAGACTAGATTAGTGTAGACATTTTTTATAACAGCCATCTTTTTGACTTGTAAATATTACCCTTTTCACTGGAAACTGAGAAAAATTACTATCTGAATAACAAATTCAAAAACTTACTGTCCTCTTTTTTCTTGTGTAATGGCATTGACCGCAGTTACTTTATCGGTTACGACTTTGACTAGTTATAATTAGTTCTTTATGTTTAAGCCTATGAAGAATAACTCTTGGTTATTTAAAAAATAAAGCATATCATAAGTTATAGTTAGTTCTTCAACCCTGTTAAAATGAGATGATCTGTTACTTTTATTTCTCTTAATACTAGCAAAATTTGTGTCGTTAAAATCCAGCTAAACATTTCTAATGTGACTGAATCAATAACTATTGATTATTTAGCGAAATTAATAAGGCTCAGACTATGTCTTTAGAAATTGCCTCTTCACCCATTGTTTATATGTTAAGAGCTAGTTTGGTTAAATTTTTACATACACTCAAAAAAAAAAATGTTGAACATGGTTATTTTAACTGATATCACATCTCTTGTATCGTCATATATATATAATGTATCTCGAGTAGTAACTAGTTGTTAGACTACTAGGCTTATCATTTAAAAGGGGGGTTGAATAAGTGATCCTTGAAACAATGAGGTTTTTAAAAAATAATGTTTCAATTTAATCAAG